>OZ010571.1:9678325-9785825 GCA_963932145.1 Acanthosepion lycidas
AAGAATAACTATTTTCCAAATCAACGTACATGACTAAAAAAAATCAAAATTAAAAGGAAATGGTTAAATCAATAACCTCATGTTATTTAAGATATATAATACATGAATTAATCCCAAACTAAAATAATTTAAATATTAATTTGCATAAAAGAAGAACATCTTCCGATTATTAGATATGAAATTATGTCACTTAGCGTCCTCCATAACAAATTATATTTTTCAGCTACCCTGCTGAATATTTATGAGCGTTTCTTAAACTTTAAAAAAGTTTGGAAAAACTAAAATTTTATCTATTGTCTATAAACAATTGTTACAAAATAAAACACGTTCATTTACCTTCATAAATTCCCTCGGAGGAAGAAAACGCGTAGCTTAAGGTAAGTTTTACTTTTTTTCTTTATTCCTGTATTATGTACGCGTGTGCGTGTGTGTCGGGGTGTGCGGGCGCTCGCGTGTGTGTAAAAATTCTGATATATTTAAAATATATGTGTAAAGGAAATATAAATAAAGACAAAAGACATTTATTTTCTTTAACATTTCGTCCCCTGAGGGAAATTAAGAGATTTTAATTTGCAACATGTATTAGACACAGAAGTATTCAAATTTCCAATTTAATGACGCTTTAAAATATAAAAATTGAATCACTTAGTGTCCTCCATAGTTTAACTTTCGTGATGCAGTTGGCTTTTTAAGCATATTTTTGAGCCCTCTTAAATTTAAAATTCGAAAACTTCACGATATTTTCCACTAAAGTTTGAATATGAATACAAATTGCAGAATAAAATCTCTACGTTTAGGTTGATAAAGTCCCTCTGGGGAACGAAACGTGTTGGCAAACGAAAGTTTTCTTTTTGTCTTTATATATATATATATATATATATATATATATATATATATATATATATATATATTCAAACATATATTGTTAAATATAAAAGACAACGAATTACTATTATGTTTGATCATGAGCTGTTCTAAGCTTCGTATAGTTGCTTTAATTTCAGGAGAAAATAAAGACAAAAACTGTCCAGAATTTGGATATTTTTTATTCTGCTGTTCATCGATCTAAGCTTTCGGCTCACATGAGCCATCATCAGAGTGGTTATCCGGATATTTAAGCAAAGATATTCACCGTCATAGATGATATCCTCTTATGTTTTGCTATGCGACAATAATCGTCGCGGAATAGCAGACGCAGGTCGTAAATTCATGATGCAGTTCTATGATGTCATACCACGTGAGAGATCGAAATATTAACAACAGAACCATATGTCTAGATGCAATATAATGTATTATGACTAGTTTGAAATGTAATTTTGTTGAGTGTGGGTTACTTTGTTTTAATGCAGATGGCCTCCAATATCTGAAGTTTCTTTTTACTGCATGTATGTGTACGTATTGTTGTGTTATCAACTAATATCTGTCTAATATTGTGTACATGGCTATGTTTTTATAAAAAATGTTGATCAGAAAGGTGACAGGTAAGTCTACGGTAGATTGTGGTTGTAATAAATCCAATATATGTAGTGGGTTTATTATTAGTATCAAAGATACAATCTCTGAACAGGCATGTAGATTGTTTTTGTTTTGTTTTGTTTTTCTAGAGGATTTAGTTGTGTGTTTGTACGGTTATTAGAGACTATGAGATCAAGTTTTATTAATTTTTTATATGATGAGCTTAACTTGTTTATTATTATTAATGAGTTTAACATTTTTACCAATTATGTTTTTGAGTGTTGTTTCATCATGTTCGTAATTATTATGCATTTGGTTACAATAGTATAAGTTAATAGTATTATATTTATTTTGACGTACACTGTTATGGTTACAATTATTTTTACTATTATCAGTTTTGTTAGTGGTATTATTAAGTTTATTGAGATACATTTTAATTTGATGATCAATGACGGAATTAGGGAATCCATTATTAACAAGTGTTGATTTAATTTTATGTAATTTTTTATAGAATATATTGAAGAAGATATTTCTATGTGTTGGATTATTTTTTTTTTAACGGCTAACTTATATCGTTGGGGACATTCACTATTAAGAAGACACGAGTTAATACTTGTGGGTTTCCTATATAGAGAAGTAGTAAATTAATGCGTGCTGGAATCAATTAATACATCAGGGAATGGAATTTTATTATTAAGTTTTAGTGTAAATTTGAGGACGGAGTGACTTTCAAATGTGTTTTTAAGTTGTGTAATTTGATCAATATTTTTAGCTAAAATGAAAATGTCATCTGTGTATCTTACATGCATAGGAGGTTTATTAGTGTCATTAAGTATTTTATTTTCGAAATGTGTATGTATATATATATATATATATATATATATATATATATGTCTGCATATATATATATATATATATATATATATATATGTCTGCATCTATATATATATATATATATATATATATATGTATGTATATATGTCTGCATCTTTATATATATATATATATATATATATATATATATATATTTGTGTGTGTGTCTGCATCTTTTTCTTTACTCTTCACAGTATTGTACTTGTTGCAATAATAAATCTCAATATCATGTCTTAACATTCACAAGCAGACACAAATGCAAGGATTGTTGTCTTTGAAAATATACACACACAAACACATACACACATGCTTCTATGTACTTGTGTATATACTAAAAAGTGTAACTCGGCAACAAATCGACCGATATATTAGTAATGAAAACATTTGTGTAACGGACTTCAGGCACTATACAAGTGTCACGTTGACATTGCGTCAGTCAAAGGAAAATATTTATCATCGGATATCCAGGAGCATCAAGTAACAATAAGTCTTCTCAGATTTCGAGAAATATTTTCTCAATTTTCCAGACTACAAATATGATCTGAACACTCTGACTTTATTGTGGAATCTTCATTACTTTTGCTCGCTTGGAGGGTGTTTCTCAGTGCAAGGCAAGTTCTACAGCTTTTGTTTCCAACAAAGGATCTACTATTTTCATATTTTTTCAATTTCTTCTTTCTTTCCTGGTGGCACATCTGCGACTTCCATCTGAGAGTAACAACTACATCAGGTCTGTTAAATATGGTAGTCGGTTTCAACTTCAAAATTCCCAAGTATTTGACTCTTTTTATTCTTTATGAGAGCTTCTAATTTGTATTCATAATATCTGTTTTAAGTTCATTTGCATCATTCCCAGTGTACCGCCATTCCTACCCCACCATGCATAACTTATCTCCTCTTAAGCCTAGATTGGTGCATTCATTAATGATATAATTTGGCGCATGAAGGTTATCGTTAAGCGAGATTTGCGGACGGTGTAATAAGCAACCACTCAGAATGGTAGGACTTGTATCTGGAAAAATTATTATGTCCAAAGAAATTTGTTAATGCAACATTCACTCGTAAAAAAAGAGAATTACTCTCACAATCCAAAATATGTTTCGACTTTAAATAACCGAAAAGGGTTGATAAACCGTAAATAAGGCGTTCCACTTGAGGTCTGACGTATTTCCAATCTTTTTTCAAGTTTTTCACTTTGCTGTTGTTGTTGTTATAATTATTGTCATATATGTTTTTATAGTAAGGTCCAACGTTAATGGTACGCGGAAGAAGATTTTTTGCGTCAGTCTCCTAAATGGGAAGGGCCTTCTTAATTTGAATATCAGACTTCCAAATTCTGATTTATTACGCTGGCACAAAAGTGACTAATTCACCCGTGTGTATATAAATACTAAGTAAACCAAATGTTTTACAAATTTTTGCTCCGAAATATTTCTCTATTATTATTACTGCCGTAATAATTCGTATAACTCCATAGCCTGACACTTATTAATTGGTTGAATTGAATTTGTATCACAAATATTCAGTCTATGCGATAAATTTAATATTTCCTCCTGAATTAAATGCGCGGAGGAGGAAAATTAACTTATTGTCATAGATAGATAGATACTGGATCCCTTACATATATATATATATATATATATATATATATATATATATATATATATATATATATATATATATATATATATATATATATATATATAAAACTCGCCAGACTGCAACCTCCTTGATTATTATCTGCATTGCGGAGTTGAGCGAGAGACCAATAAAACTCGTTGTAACACCAAAGATGAACTGAAGGCACGAATTATGGCAGCATTCACCAACTTAAACAAGTAGATCATTCAGAAGAGTTGCAGGAGATTCCGAAGTCGTCTAAAGGCCATGGTTGAAGCCAATGGCGATTTTATTTACTATTTAGTGTTTCAAGATATTTTGTCTAATTTTGGTAAATTTATCTGTTAATCAGTGTTATTTTCATTTTTGTGTAATTTATACGATCCATCGCAACCTATATACATATATATATATATATATATATATATATATATATATATATATATATATATATATATGTGTATGTGTGTGTGTGTGTGTTTGTGTGTGTGTGTGTGTAGCATGGAAAATAAGTATTCAATACAGGCCACAAAAACACTATATTGCTTTATGTACCTGCCCATATAATAAGTATTTACCTCAAAACTTTGCGCAATGTTTCATATTTACTGTAGTAAAAGGTGTCAATTTTCAATGCATTTATATGAAACTATATAAGATTTATTTCACAAAGATGAAGCAAAAATTGTATAATGCCCGTTTTATAAACCACGTTGATTAATGTAGATTTCTAGTTGGTTGGTTCTAAATAATAGTAAGTTATTCTCAAATATTCCCTATTATAGCATTATTCGGATGACGATACAAGGTATCAGTTGACCATCGTTGCAATAACAACTATTTTAAGATATTTTATGTTTATACATTCTTTTTATAGATAGTAAATGCTCTGTTTATAATAAACAGTATTAAACAACGTTTACCGGCCTCAATATCCGAGAAATCTTCACAGAAAATATTCGTTTCCCGACAGGATTCGAACCTGTATCCTATTTGAAACCGTCATTTAGCTTGACGTGCCTTTACCAATTTGTTCACAGAGGCGCGTTCGATTAGCACGGTCGAATTTACTGTATTTGAACTTCAATCTTCTATGAATCGCTCACGTACATTCATATCTGTAACAAATGACGTCACACATTATGAAATGGATAAAGTCCGACAAATATTTTCTGACATTATAGATGTATAGGATACAGGTTCGAATCCTGTCGGAGGACGAATATTTTCTGTGAAAATTTCTCGGACATTCAGGCCGGTAAATGTTATTTAATACTGTTTATTATAAACAGAATATTTACTTAAATATTTGTATCTATAAGAAGAATGTATAAACATAAAAATGTCTTTAAATAATTGTCGGACTTTGTCCATTTCATAATAAATAACAATTATTTGCAAAAACTAAGGAAGATTCTATAAACCTAAGTGATAATGTAGTTAGTCTTTATAATAAAGATAAAGTCCATAGCACCATTAGTAAAGAACTAAAATTAGTTTAATAGTGCCTGGCTTAAAAATAAGTGGTCTCAATGAAGTTTTTCCATCTATGCTATAAGCAAGATTATAAAAATAGAAAAGAATCATCTAAGGATTACTTGAAAGAATTGGTAGATACGTCACTCGTAAACAGCACCTGGGACTAGTTTTATTGGCTGTCTGCAACATATTCCATCAAGATTACTGGCGATCTTGTAGAGCACTAAACGTACCGCAGCTGAAGAGATGGTATATGTTTGTGCGTCAAAACGGCATTTATGTAAGCCAAATAATTATTGAAATAAGTTTCTTCAGAAGGGAATGAAGGTCGTTCGCTACAATGGGTGTGAAACTAAGGAATGTAATTCGGCTGAACGCTTTTCTTTGAAATAGCAATAGAGTCACAAGAGGTTTCTGATGTTTCGTTTGTGAGAAAGGGATTGTAAGCCGCAAAATAATTCATCACCCACAAGGACGTGGAGACGCCTTTGAGCACCATCAAGACTTGAAAGTGAAAATTGGGCAGTTCCTACCTATACATGGTATCGGTACTCCATTTTTGGCCTTTTATATTAACTGAACATCAAACAAATCTATGAAAGAGATTGGCACACGGGAATCTAACTGAAAAAAAAATCATTAGTCTTAAATCCAATATTTATACACCCTTGTACAAATTAATTGAAACAACCACTTCAGCTTCCTTTCTTTCATCATACGGTCAGTTTTAGACCCGCTAGAGTGACAGGATGTAATCGATTTCTATTTTTTCCTTAGATTAGGTCATTTGCAATGGTGTAGGGTAATAAGAATCTATTTTCAGGGTGTATGATGAAATTTTTTTGACCTTGAAAATTATTGCATCATCCGATTAATGCATCATCAGATTTTCATCCCGCCAAGCCACTATTGTTTCAACTTTGATTACTTGTCATACGGCTATTGTCCAAGGAAGTGTACGAAAATTGTAACGATGCACAAACATACTGGCAATCCTTACAGAGAGAACAGCGGACTGTACGACGAGAGAGAAGATCGTGACAGCCATTATTGACGTGTGGTACCATGACACAAGAATCAGAGAAATGCTTCTAATTAGTGGATTCTATGCCAAATTGCATCAAAAAGCTTCTAAAAAATCAAGGCGGACATACGAAGGACTAACATGTGCAGTGGGTCGTTTCATTGGAAAATACGAGAAAAGTAAATTATAACGCAATTATTCGTTTTGTATCAATTAATTTGCAAAAGTGGTTAGTTACTTCTTCAGCAGGATCTAAAACTGTGTTAGTAAGATTTGTCACGATTAAAGAAGTTCAAAACCTAAAATGTGGATTACGCGGATTATATTGCCCAAATTGCCAAGATGGGTTTTGATTGGCTTTAGAATCAGCAATCTATATCTTTGATTTTATTTAGGTTCGAACACCAACTGGTTTCCTAAGGGAGCAAACGCCATATATATATAATTGTTGAGTGACCATAAACGTCATTCTGATCGCGAAACTTTAGTCATTATACAACTGACACTTCCAAGCTTACAGCACCTGATATTCCTGATCGGTTACCCATCTAGACTGAACGTTGCTTAACTTTGGTGATCGGTGTTTCCACGTGATGTAAGCCTTAACAATAGCATAGAACTTAAAGATTAATACGTATAATTAAAGGAAAAACAATTAAAATAGACGATGGATACCATACTTTAACACCACCTCTACAGGTTGTCCTGTAGATCAAATTCTCAGATTACATCCATTTTATTCAAGGGCAGCCCAGTGCATTAGTTATGCGGATTTTCAGTAGAATTCATTTCCCTTGAGGAAATAATCGACTATGAATATAAACAGATATATCTCCTCATAATCACCAAGATAGTGACTAAAGAAATCAACCCAAGAGAGAAAGATAAAGAAATAAACCATCATAATTGATCGTTCCCAATTCGAGGTAACACCTCCAAGTTACACACACAATTTTTTATATATTTTATATAGAATATAATAATTGACATTAGATTTAGATTTTTGAAGATCAAAGTTGAATGAGAAGCAAGATGCTGGAAATGAGTTCCACAAGCAAGAAGTGAGATAGAAGAAACTGTTATCATAAAGCTTACGGTTGCATCTAGCTGCCATTTCAACAGTAAAATGATAAAACCTTGTGTCCAATCTAGTATTGCGCTTAAATTCATAAAACTTAGCTAACATTGTGGAAAGTTTAACAGAAGAATTACCATAAAAATATTTATAGAAAAGTCAGAGAGAAGCTAAGTTACATTGATAGGAAAGTGACTGAAGCCGAAATGTCAGTTATATATATATATATATATATATATATATATATATATATATATATATATATATGCACACACACACACACATATATATATATATATATATATATGTGTGTGTGTGTGTGTGTGTGTGTGTGGCGGGATTGCATAATGAACAAATAGGAAAACATTTAAAAATTTAATGTTTCGCTATTCATTTAGCTTCATCACAAATATATATTTAAAGATTGCTGTATAAGTTCGTAGGCTGACTACTTTTTGAGTGTTGATCAGAAAGTTTAACACTATAATGTCCGATCCATGTGATTAAGTTGAAAAAAGATAATCTATATGATTATATAGAAAAATGCATAAAGTATATATATTTTATCATTATGTTGCAAACAGATAGATATATAGATGTGTGTGTGTGTGTGTGTGTGTGTGTGTGTGTGTAGGGAGGGCATTCTTTTTCTTTTTGTCTTCATTTGCCGCCTTTTTCTCAGTCTTATTCGGTAACAGATTTCCCAGATGTGTAACACATGTGTTGAAATATAGACAACATCATCTCTGTTCCTTAAGACGAGAAAATAGTTGACCCTCTCCTGGCGGGAAATTTATTTGCGTTTCTAACTTAATCAAAAATTGGGTACTTTGTCGTACAATGGACGGGGAACAGCTGGATAGACGCGCGAAAAAAAAAGAACAGAAGTTAATTTTTTTTAAAAAAAAAACAAAAAACAAAAATTGATTTCAAAAATAGAAGTGTAAATTCTCTGTTCCTTGTCTTTTAAAACAATTTGTGGTGATAAGATCTTCTGTTGATAAAGCTGAATGTTTCGCCCATAAATTCTCCTCAAACTCTACTGTTGACTCATCCGGAATATCCCTGCCTAACTTCTCTCGTAGAACAGTCTCTATTGATCAATGCTGAATTGGGGTCATCATCTCTCATCGCAGAGCCTTTTCTGTCCACCTGATTACTCTCTTCTCCTCATCATTATTGTTCCTGTTCGTAAAGAATTGGGTCTCGTGATTACTGGCGGCTCTGTTAAAGAAGATTAAATAATTGCATCCTCTCCTAATTAATCAATTTGAGGTTTTATCATCCTCTGCTGGTAAAGCTGGATGCTTTACCCATAAATTCTCTTTAAACTTTACTCTTGACTCATTTGGAATATGCCTTCCTACCTTCCCACCTACAACTATGTCTCTCTTGAGTCAAATGCATATAACCCTTTCTGGGGTATCTGTTACCATCTCAAACCTAGATCCCCACGAAGTATGTGGCCGTAATGGTATCCCCGTAATAGTCATTAAGAAGTGTGCCATCGAACGGGTTCTTGTTTCTAAACTCATGCTTTCCCACCTGCTGGAACTCCTCATCTGTTCTTCCATTTTTTTTTCAGGGGAACCGTCCGACTTTTTCAACTATCGGCCTATTAATCTTCAACCTCTTTTTGGGAAACTCCTAGAGGCCCTAATCAATGCCGAATTACTTAAACATCTTACATCGCAGAACCTTTTTGCAGACAAGCAATATGGCTTTCGTTTCCCCAGGTCAGCTGCTGATGGACTGACGATCATTGCATAGAGGGTCTATCAAGCTCTAAATAAGAATAGTGAAGCCCAGGCTGTGTCTTCCGACAGGGTTTGGCATGCAGGTCTTCTCCACAAACTAAAAGGTTACTGTACCTGGATACATTTTTGAACTAATCCAATGTTTCCTGTTGAATCGTGAAATGAAACACTGAACGGCCATTTCTAGTTCCTTTCCTAACGCAGTTACCCCACAAGCAGGTCTCAATCCTTGGATTTACATTTTTTTGATTTTCATTAATGACCTTCCCGATGGCATCAGCTCTTAACTTGCTATCTACACCGATGGCACAATCATTTACTCCTTTCTCGGTAGTAAGTTTGAGCCGTTTGATAAGGCCAAACTGGCAGCTGATATCCAAAACGACCTTCACTCTTTTGTTAACTGGGGGAAAGAATGGCTTAATTTATTAATTATCTGAGAGAATCCTATCTGCCTTTCATCAGCATGGCTGATGCTGACCTTCAGGAGAATAATTCGTTGCGCCTTCTTGGGTGACATGAAGTGGGAAGACGATATTGAGTCCATTACTATGTCAACTGCTAGGAAGGTTGGTTCGCTGTGTCGTGGCTCTGGGAACAAACTTAATTGAGGTGCCTCCATGCTCCTCAAAACCTCTAGCTTCCTGATCAGATGCCTTGCTGTCGAATGTAGTTTATCGTCATACCCAGCACTACTTTTTGTAGTGTTAGATATTAAGTTAAGACAACGATGCTTTTTTTGTATGTTAGATATTACGTCAGGCGAGAGATATTTGTTTTTCGATCGGCAGAGATCGTTTGTTTTTCGTTAGACAAGTCAGGGCAGGGATTGATTCTTGTGGGTAACGAATAAGTCAGAACAAGGATCGTTTTGCTATATGTCAGACGGGTCAGGACTTGAACTGATTATTGCTGCTGATAGCAAGTAACCCCATATATGTTATCGGGCGTTATTTGAAGAGGAAATTAACCCTGACATGTAACGCCCATTTCCCTGAGAGATTGCATGACGGTACATTCTTTAGCACGGCACCCGATGGTCTAATGGTACATTGAAACCCTCCCCAATAGCGTTATTAGAAGAATTAAGCAGTTTTCTGATTTTTTTCTGTGTCTGTCTGTTAGCGAAACTCAAGAAAGAGAATTTAATATACTTTCATCTGGTGTAGAAAAAGGCTTTTTTTTTCTCTCTGTGATTAGCAGACTTTAGGATTCTTAATTCGTATAAATGTTTATGTTGCTTATAAACATTATTAAATAACACAGCTAAACATATACGAATCTGCCCATGTGAATATAGGCGGTGGGAATAAAATGCTTTTAAATTGATTTTATTTCTATGCGAGTCGATTAGTGAAACCATACTAAGGCAGAAATGGAATCTGGGTATGTAAGTGTGTGTATATGGATGTTTGTGAAGGAGCACGTAAGTATGTGTGTGATATTCTATTAGTCAACCAAAACAAACAAGTGTTCTCTGTTGACAGAGAAAATTAAAGTATGAAATCTGGGTGTAAGTGTTAACCGATAGGATTTAAAAATAATAATAATAATAAATTTTTGTTTGCGGTTACAATTACATTTCAAATCATTGCCCTCATAGGGCTACAGATATTTACAAAAGTCTAAAGTCAAACTTGTCGACAGAAAATACTGATGTCCAACCATGATTCGGTTGATATTTTTCCGTAAATTTACTTTTAGTTTCATATTCGTGGAGTATTGAACATGGACAAGAAAAATTGAAATATTTCGATTCGTTCAAGCAGCACTTCAAAAAGAAATTCTAGTGAGATTTTTGTTTTTTTTCACTGCAGATACAACATTATTTATTAAAATAAAAAGCAGACCCCACCATCCAGTGTTGATATTTATTTTCACAGTGCTTATATGTACATACAACCTTGTGCAAATTAATAGAAACGAATAATTCCGTTATAATTTTTTTTTTTTGTTCATATTTTTCCAATGAAACATAACCCAGTGGACATGTTAGTATATCGTATGTCAATTCCACGAATTCTTTCCTTGCAGATTAACCACGAATTCTCGATTGGATTTAAATCAAGAGAGTTTCCGAGCCAATCGATAGTACTTGGATTTGCTCACTGGTAAGGCTTGCCATTGTGTAGCGTTAAAATTTTCGTACGCTTCATTTGAGTAACGTCTATCGCAGACTGTGGCCGTAGGAGAACTAATCGACAGTCGAGGTAATAGTATCGAGGCGGCATAAAAATTTGATGCAATCCCGGATGAGGTTTTGTACTACTTTAAAGTTGGTAAATCTTACTAACAGTTTTAAATAATGTCAAGGAAGTAACTACACCATTGTGCAAATTATTTGAAACAAAACGAATAATTCCGTTATTGTTTACTTGTATCGCATTTTTCTAAAGAAACATGACCCCCCCCACTGCACACGTCTGTACTTTGTATGTCCGCCTTTATTATTTTTGATGCTCTTTCATGCGGTTTCGCATAGAATAAATTAATTTTGAGCAGTCCTCATAGATTTTTGGGTCACGATACTTCACGTACATAATGCCGTCACGAGCTTCTCTTTCGTCGTACTGCCCGCGATATCTCTGTAAGGCTTACTAGTGTGTTCGTGCAGCGTTAGAATTTTCATACGCTAACTTGGAGTAACGTCCATCATAGACAATGGTCATAAGACAACTAATCGACAGCCGAAACAATAGTGTCTGGGCGTGATGAAAACCTGATGCAATCACGGATGACGCAATATTTTGCAAGGCCAAACAAATTTCATCATACTCCCTGAAAATAGATTCATATTACTGCACACCCCTGCAAAATGACCTAATCTGAGAAAAAAAGAGATATCGATTACAATCTGTCACTCCATTTGGTCTAAAACTGCGTATGGTTAATGAAAGGAAACTAAAGAGGTTATTTCAATTAATTTGCAGAAAGGTGTATTTTTTTCTTCTGGATATTGTACACTTTTTTCCATAAATGTAGGATATCTTCTCTTTGAATTTATGTAGTGGGGAGTTATCATTATTTACAAAATTTTTATTTGTACAGTTGTCCTCATCATTGTCGCTGTTATCACAGTGTTTCAACCGTCGTGACCTCCCGCCTTTCTCAGGTGTATATCGATCTGGGAAACCTTCAGGAAATTTAGCCCTTTATTTATTCTACGGGGGTAGACTATTCTTCTTCCATTGCTCATGTTTAGACATTACGTCTAGTTCTTATTTTTATTTAGTATTGTCCAGTTATTCATCGCCCGTTTCCACTGAGTGCAAAAGTACACACTGACCCAAACCTAGGGATTGTTTTAAAATTTTCCATTTAACTTTAGCGATTTTATTTTCTTCTTTCAACATCCCAAAATATTTTGAAAGTAAAGTTCTATTTTTATTAGTAGCGATAGTAAAAGAAGATAGGTGCTAATCCCAACGATCTTTGAAATTGTGATGGAAAATTTTTCAATCCTCTGATTTTCTAGAAATAGAACACATATACACAAGAGATTTAGTCAAGCATTTGTTCTACAATGGGCATTGGTTAAAATTCATACAATTAATTTCGTCACTATCATTAACCGTATTAGAATTAGTATTTGCATTATGGTTATTGTTATTGTTAAATTGATTAAGTATTTTATTGTTGTGCAATGTTGTTTTATTATTTTTCAAGATTATTAGTACAATTACAAGTTTTAATGTATTCCTATTAAAAATTTTACTAAGGGGATTGCGTTTCGGCAAATATTTGTCAACTTTGTACTAACGAATTGGTTATATATATATATATATATATATATATATATATATATATATGAAGAAAAATATACGGAAAAAACAAACAAAAATCCTTATATGCAATTATGCTGTTTTAATGTTAATATGTCAACGTTTGACGTTTCGGTCTAATAAACTATCTTCAGGAGATATTCATGAAATATAATTAACATTATCAATTCAACATGACAAAGACGATGGACATAAGAACAAGACTCATCCAAACAGATAACTGAAAGTTTTAAATGATCAGCGTTCCGTTTAAACATGGTCACGTTGTCGTCACGTGGGCGACACTGTGAAAAAGATGTTTGAAGACGGAGGAACATCGAAAAGCTATTGGTCCGGGTAAAAACTTTGAAATCGCGCATGGCTGATTATATACCGAAGGAAAGGGGTGACCATCAATTACTATGATTCATTGATTGATTTGGTTTTTACGGTTTATCAGTCTTTTGCAGGTTATTTAATTTCAAATGTTTTGCTAATATATTTATTGAAAATGTTTTCTTAATATGTTTCTTAACCATGCTTTTAATGTTTTGTTTTCTTAATATGTTTATTAAAAATGTGTTCTTAATATGTTTATTAAACATGTTTTCTTACGTCAAAAAACACTTTTAGATTGAATGAATATTCTAGAGAAAATAATGATTAAATGACCCAGTAGATGGGGGAGAAGTGGTAGATTCATACAAAGGGAATTTAACGAACCCGACCTTAATTTGAGTGCCGCACATCCAAGCTTTCAGCAGTTGGTATTCCCAAGTGGTCACCCATCAAGTTACTGACTAGGATCGACCTTAACTTCGATGAACGTACGAGAACCGTTGTTTCAATGTGATATGTTGTAAGTCATAAATACCGATGTAATGAAATCACGATAATAGACGGAAAACAAAACACCGGAAGAAAAAACCACTGAAAGAATCAGCGTTAATGTTAAGAACTTACAATCTGCCCAGTAGACCCAGCATAGATATGAATACCATCAGTGAGCCATTGATTAAGAAAGGAAGCACACTAAAAATAATTCCACCGTCTGAGTCAGGACACCTTAATATAGATATTAGGTTTATGGTTCCAAAAATTTAACACTAGACTCTAGTCTAGAGTCTTACGTTGATTTGGATTCAACGTAACTTTTGAGTTCAATACGTGGTTGTGCCTAAAAGTCACGTATTTTGTTACAGTGGTATAACAACAGACAAGAATTAAATTTGAAAAGCCTGGTAAGTGTTATATAAGGGAAATATTCGTAGCATGAAGCGGGACGAGAAAATTCTAGCCTATGTCTTGAATGAAGATAGACACCTGAAGAAGGTCGTTGTGAATAGAATAACCGAGAAGAGTATGCTGAACCGAATAGAAAAGCATATAAGAACTTAAATAATTTTGCCATCCCCAATTATTTACCAAACACAATTACTTTCGTTACAAGACCTGTGTTAACCAAACTCACTATATTAAAAAAAAAAAAAATGTCAGCCTCACTACATAGCTAACCATTGCTCTAAGGCAGTCTCTTTTACTTATTTACTAGGCTTCGTACTGTGTGGCACAAGATCACAGAATAGATGCTAATTTCAATACCAAATAATAATTTACTGGTTTACCACCTCTGAACATAATGTCATATATAGTATTTAGTTACCCTCACAGATTAGATATGACACACGCCCTTTATAATATGAGAGGACTTACATGGATGTACGAAGGAGAATAAATAAATGTTTATCCCCCTTAGCCTGTCATACAGGAATAAAGTGTCGCTGCCGAAACTTGGGTTTGAACATGGATCGCTAGAGAGCAAGCACAGTCGACTTCATCTTGAAATAATTAGATCACGTGACGGGTAAAGGAAGAATATATATAATAATTTTCTATTTACAAAGCATCTCTTACAAACGGACATTACAAAATAAAACAGGTATTTCAATTTAACCCTGGTCTAAGCTATTTTAGCGTTTTGTTGCAGAACGGAAAGAATGGTTCCTCGTATTATAAAATGTTTCTTATGGGGGTAGGCGATGCAAACCAACTTCTGAGAAACCTTCGTTATTCCCACTTCTCCCAATGGGTCTTTTAGTTCTCATGTATATGAGTAAAGAAGCACGGTGGAGTAATGGATAGCGGCTTGGATTGAAGAATCGGAGAGCCGAATTCGAATTCCAGTCGAATCCATTACATTCGCTTACGTGCTAATACCATTGGGAAAGGTGTGAATCCTCTTCTCCCTCTAGCTATGGGTAAATAGCAGAAGAGACTGGGTTCTATAGCCTTGGATGGCTACTGGTCTAGTAGAAGGACAACTCTTAATTCCCGGAGTGGAGCCCCCTAAGACGGAAGGACGTCACTTTGTGCTACCTTCCGGCAACTCCTGCAGCCGCGCTGGTACCAAAATGTATTGGTTTATCCTCTCCTTTGGACTCTGCTAGCAAGGCCGAGAGGGGGAACTAGTTCTCCATATATCCCGCCCAGGCTCGTAGCGCACCGCGCTATTCCATCGTCTTTCGAGGCGGACGGACGACGACGATATGAGTGAGTTTGTTTTGGTACCTTAGATCTCTCGCCGGTACGATGTTTAATAGCCAAGGAGGAGTTATGTTTCCTTGACCGCTTGGCAGACGAGATGTACACTCTTGACAGAGTTTAAAAGTGTCTCAGAATTACGAATTATTTTCCACCCTCCAAACTCTCTCTCACAGGCGAAATGTGACAAGCCTTTCGCTGCGCTATCGGTACTAACATAGAAAGTGCTCGGAAGAACTACATTCTTTGGTTCCGCCAGGTCTAAACTTCACGACTATGACCCGCCATGCCACACTGTAGCAATCCACCCACATTCCATCCGTATTCCATCGGTTAGAAGTTAGTTTCACTCGAACAGCTTCCTCCTGTGAACGACAGCTCTGTGGAACCGACTTCTGAGAGGATGTTTCCCGATCGCTACCAACTAGTTAAAGTCTAGGGTTAACGGTTATCTAACCCTACCATATGTAGAAACTGCCTCATAACGTAACCATCCATCTTGAGTGCCCCTGGGCTTTGTACAGAGTTAACCTTAAAATAAAAAAGAAAGAAAGCAAAACAGTAGTTTCAACGATTTATATAAGTCAGGGTAATATATACCCAAGACGTGGAATTTAAATGAAACAATTAACAAACATATTAACAAATCATTGTTTAATAAACATATCAAAAATGTTTTATAAAGATATTAACAAAACATGTTTAGCAAACATATTAAGACATGTTTAATACATCTATTAAGAAGTCATGTTTAATAAAGATATTAACAAAACTATTTTTATTTAACATATAAGAGGATATGTTTAATACACATATTAACAAAATATGTTTATTTTAAGACATTTTTATGTTTATACGTTCTTTTTATAGATACAAATATTTAAGTAAATGCTCTGCTTATAATAAACAGTATTAACAACATTTACCCGCCTGAATGTCCGAGAAATTTTCATAGAAAATATGAGGACGTTAAATGTTATTAGTACTGTTTATTATTTATTATAAACAGAGCATTTACTTAAATATCTATAAAAAAGAATGTATAAACATGAAAATGTCTTAAAATAATTGTCGGACTTCATAAAATATGTTTAATAAACATATTAAGAAAACTTTAATAAATATGTTAACAAAACATATTTACAGAAAACTAAGTGAAGAAGTGAACTTCTTCGGTGAAGTTATCGATAATTTAGCACATCTTCCGGTGATGTCTCTGAAGTATTTAGATTCTGCGTGTTGTCGCTCTGAAGTCAAAGCGGAAAGAGAACGATATTTTCAAAAACTGTGACGCCTCTAATTTTTGTAGTTGATGGTAATCCAACAAGTGCAATGCGTATTGCGTCAAGGAATGGAACCTCTGGGCAACACTCTGAAAATGTTGAATTTTGTCCATGAAAGATTAAGGATCGAAATCATTTCTGTCCCAATGCTTAAATCAAGGGAATTTCATGAACAATATATTCTCTCTCCTATTTACAGTTACAGACGCACGGTAACACATAGATATTCATGAGTACCCACCTGTTTATAAAGTTACAGAGTGAGAGAGAGAACGCGGGAGACCGTTACTGGTGTTAGAGTTCATTCGGAAATAAGCAATTATTCCATTGGGAGTCACCTGCACTCATGATTCCATATTGAGTTACACAAAATCGAAACATAAGCATTAAATTCGGGGACATCCAAATTAGGTTCGCTGCCACTCACATGAAATGTTAGCCTTCCAAATGACGTAAATTTAATTCATACAACTAGATAGATAGATAGATAGATAGATAGATAGATAGATAGATAGATAGATAATAACAGACTGAGATAGATAGAATTGAACAGACTGAGATAGATATATACATAGATAGAATTGAACTAAGATAGTAACAGATTGTTATCGATAGATAGATAGATATTAGGTTGGTGCAAAAATAATGACGTAATAATGTCGTTTTTTGACGTATTTTTAACGTCAAAAAACGACATTATTACGCCTTATTTTGGCACCAACCTAATAGATAGATAGATAGATAGATAGATAGATAGATAGATAGATAGATAGATAGATGTTAGCAGACTGGGATAGATAGAATTGAACAGGCTGAGATAGATATATACATAGATAGAATTGAACAGACTAAGATAGATAGATAGATAGATAGATAGATAGATAGATAGATATGAACAGACTGAGATAGATATATGCAGAGATAAAATTAAACAAACTGAGATTGATAGTAACAGACTGCGATATATATATATATATATATATATATATATAGAGAGAGAGAGAGAGAGAGAGATAGATAGATTTGAATAGACTGATAGAGACAGATAGACATAGATAAAATTTAACAGACTGAGATAGAAACAGACTGAGATAAATAGATAGTAATAGACTAAAATAGAAAGAAATTCGTGTATATAGTTATATATATATTTGTGCATCCATGTATGTGTGTGCGCGTTTGTATGTTTATTTTTAGGTAGCTAAAAATTATGATAATAAAAATATAGACTCTTAGATGATTAAATTGAAACCTTCGGAATGTCCCGCTCTTGTGTCCCTGTGTAAAAGTAATTTAAGCTCCGTAAATCTCTTCTTTTATGTGCCATGTCCCTTCAGAACGTAGGCGATCATGGTCCTCCGCACCTTCCTGCCCCTCGTAGCTCTTAATCATTTTCGTCCATTTGCTTCTTCTTCCAAACTCTGTTCCGCCATCCATTTACACAATTATGGTACGAGCTGCTTTTCTCTGTCCCTCTTTCCTTTGATCTGTCCTGTGAGTATCAGATTTTCCAAACCCTCCTTCCTCATTAAGTGCCCGGCGTTAAATATAAGTTTGCTTTTTGTTTCAATTGTCTCTAAAACCTCATCGTTTCTCACATGTTCAGTCCATGTTATACTCAGCATCTGTCTTTAGAACCACATTTCTGTTCCATGGTCTTGGTGTTTACATCCGGGGTAATCTTCCGATGGTCAGAGAACTGTCTCTCGAGGCCGCCGACTACTCTTTCGTCTGCTTCCATCTTTCGCTACTAAACTCTGTCAGCTATTTTTTTTATCTCACCCCCTCTTCCCAAGACTGCAGTATATTAGAGGTAATAACTGAAAGTATAGAAAAGACACTTTCTCTCCATTCAACTTCGAACATCTTTGTCATCGGTGTCTTTAATGCTCACCATAACACATGGCTGAAACATTCTAACGGTACTGATGTTGCCGTTATACGGACATTAAAAGTTTCCATTACCCAATCCCTCACTCAAATTGTGGACTTCCCTACCCGATTCCTTTGCCAAATCGAGCAACATGCTTCTCTATTGGATCTATTTCTTACCTCATCCCCCTGCTCTTGCTAAGCTTCACGATACTCTCCCCTTGATAACATAAAACCTCTTTCCGGTATCAACATACTTATTGGGACACATTCTGGGATTTTCTTCGTGAACCCCTTAGACTGACATCCTCTTCTTGGGTCAAAGCCAGTATGGACGCTTGAATCCTTTCTCGGAAATACCAGTTGAAACCACTAACCTCTCCATAGTTCGCCCCAGCATGATTGGCTGCCATAGCACACAAGAACCACTATTTCCATCTATACCAGCGTGACAGCACTCGTCATATCAGCTACCTATTTGTAACAAAGGTAAGCGAGTCCTCAAAGAAGCTAAGTACCTGTTTGCTGAGGGAATGAGACACCGCATGCTCTCTAAAAACTTACCTGTAATAAGGCATTAAATAAGTGCATGGTATCTATTCCCCTCCACGCCTGCAATCGATTTGAGGTGCTATCATCCTCTGTTGATAAAGATAAATGCTTTGCCAGTAACTCTACTCTTGACTTTGTGGCTCCTTTGCCCAAAAGATTTCAGCTATCACAGGCATTGCCTTGGTATTTAATTCCGGGATAAACTGCCGATGTCCAGAGAATTGTTTCTCGAGGTCGCTGACTACTCTTTCATATGCTTGCACTACTAAACTCTGTCAGTTATCTCTTTTTCCTTTATTTTTGCCCCACCTCGCATCCCCTGGCTACAGTATATTAGACGCAATAGTATAGAAAAGGCACTTTTTCTCCATGCATCTGCGAACATCTTTGTCTTCAGTGACTTTAATGGCTAAAACATTATAAAGTTACTGATGTTGTCAGTATAAAGACATTAAACTTTTCCATTGCTCAATTCCTCACTCAAATCGTGGACTTCCCTACTCGTTTTCTTTGCCAATCAGAGCAACATGCTTCTCTATTGGATCTATTTCTTACCTCCTCTCCCCGCTCTTGCCAAGCTTCACAATACTGCTCTCTTGGTAACTTCGACCACTATGTGGTAGTTATTGATATCTCCTTCCAAGCATCCATTAAACAGGAAGCCCCTATTCATAAGACATCTTTCTGTTACCAGCATGCTGATTGGGATTCATTTGTGACGCCCTTTGGACTGACATCTTCAAAATCCCAATTCAAAATTCCTTTGACCGTAAATTTTCCTCAAACTCTCCTCTTGACTCATCTAGAGTATCCCTGCCTATCTTCCCACTTAGAACTGATTCTTTGCTGAGTGATATGCATATAACCCCTTCCATGGTTTCGGCTATCATCTCTAGACTTGATACCCATAAAAGTATGTGGACCCGATGGCATCCTTGTAATAGTCATCAAGATGTGTACTCCCGAACTAGCTTCTGTTCTCTCTAAATTGTATAATAAATGCGTCGCTACCCCCTGCTTTCTTGCTTATGGAAAGTCATCGTCTGTTGTTTCACTTTTTAAGAACTCTGGTAAATCTGACCCATCCAACTATCGTTCTGCAACTTTTGGGAAACTCCTGGAGGCTCTGATCAATTCTGAATTGGTTTGTCATCTCTCATCACAGGGAATTTTCTCAGACAAGCAATACGGCTTTCGTTTCTCCAGATCAACTGCTGATATATTAACGATAATTTCGGAGAGAGTCTATCATGCTCTAGATAAAAACGGTGAACCTCCGAATGTAGAATTGGACATCTTCAAAGCCTTTGACAGGGTATGGCATTCGGGTCTTCTCTACAAGATGAAAAGCTACCGTAAATCTGGGCACGTCTTTCAGCTGATTCAGTTTTTTCCTATATGTTATGTGACCTACCTTTGTGGACTAAATGGACTCGTCCTATTACTATTATAATATAATAATATACAGGGAGATTATGCCTCTCAATGGAGCTGTCTACTGTTGACGAGTTGACTACAGTTGACTACGTGTACGGCCCTGAACCCGTCTAGGCGGGTTCAAAGGGTATATTTTTTGGCCGAGCCTACGGGCTCGGAGAAACCCACATTAAACCCGGCCTTGTGCCACATACATTCCTCGTGGGGGGATCGTTAAATATTGTTGACTAGTTGACTATGTGTCCGACTTAACTACGATTTTAACTGTCTGCTTTGGCAGAGAGGAACCCGGACGAAGCTTTGCCGAAGGGCAAAGTTTCGTCCGGGGAGGTAGGCAGGCCCTGAACCCGTCTAGGCGGGTTCAAAGGGTATATTTTTGGCTGAGCCTACGGGCTCGGAGAAACCCACATTAAACTTGGCCTTGTGCTACAATATTTCCTCGTGGGGGGATCGTTAAATATTCTTGACGAGTTGACTACTGTACTTTGCCGTCAGTCGGACGTGCAACACTTTTGTATTCGTTCTTTTTGTTTAATAATCTGTTTTCACTAAATTGCTGAGTTCGAGTTTTCTTTCGGACCTATTCTGGGTCCACAACACAATAAAATCGCGAAATGAAAATTGTCCTGAATGACCACTCTTCTACATCCCCCAAGAGCGCCATTGTTGTTCCTACGCTGTTTTTTAATCTTAAAAATGTCGACAGGGATAATGAACAATTGGCGATTGTTTGAAATCACAATATTATTTCTGATCGTCTGATAAAGGTATTACCCCAATAATGTTAACATTTTTATCTTCTTGTATTTCTACACACACACACACAAACACAGACAGACACACACACACACACACACACACACACACACACATGTCACTCATACATTATCATCTCTGTCAACTATAGCGGCGTTCCAGTGAGTGATTAGGTTTTGATAGGCTATCAGGCGATCGGATATAAATCAGGGAAGTGGGTTCATGCCTTATCCTAAATATTGCAAAATGAACATACGTTACTCTCGAACGCACCTTCAAATACCAACGAGAAAAATCCACGAGTTTCTTAATATCTACCAGTTTTAAATTATCAACCACGATTTCCTTTTCGAGTGACATCGTGTTGTTGGTTAATTGAACCAGATAAGTGCGACAATAGAATGATTTTAATCGTTACCAGATGCTCCTAACTTATGCAGACTAAAAAAAAACTTAATAAATTCTTAAGGGCAATTTGTAGACCATTACAAGTGTGGGAATGTTTATTCTTACTCCATATTTGTGGCCTCGTGTCAGACTTCGAGAAATATTTCTGATACTGGAAAAGAACAACTCTGTTCACTTCGACCATCTTCGTCATATAAATGATGACGTCATCAACAAAAGACCAAGTACATTACAGTGTTTTCATTTCTAACAAGTTTTTCCAACGCATCAAAGGTCAATTGAACAAAATATAATATTATTCCATGACTTGGGTAAGCGAAGCGTGACCAGTTGATGCCATTCTCAGATAGACTTTCGACAGACACCCACATGCGTACTTCGTAAATTCTCCGGTCTACCCACGAGACAGCAGGGTGAGGCTCTCTTGAAATTCGGTCAGTTAAACAATGTTTCTATACATAGAGTGATTAAACGAGTAGAATTAAATTCATCCTAGCCGTGTTCTGTATCGTAACCCAAGATGAAAGCTTTAGCATACTGGTCTTTACAGGGTCAGGGCATTAAAATATGTTATGTATAGAGCAAATCCGTCTTTTCAGTTCTCTACAGCCATATTAATTGTATTTGTCGAGATAACCAAGAATATAATGACAATTGTGTCTTTGTTGGGAAATCGTTTACAGCCTTTTTTTCAAAGTGTCATGTCTTTAATATCTTTTGAAATAATAAAATCGAGGCGCTTGCCGTAGAGAAATGGTTAACCAACAAACCTTAAGTAAGCCGGTTCAGTCCTAACTCGGCCATTCATTACTGTGAAACTGTGATATAAAAAGACCAAGAAAATAACGAACACTAAAACGAGACTAACACGAGACTAACATGAGACTAAAACGAGACTAAAATTCCGAAGATAATATCGAACGTCTCTTGAGACTCAAGTTCACTCCAGAGCTCAAGTGGAATTTCATATGCTAAATCGTCACATTCCAACTTTGACAGATTTCAAAATCGTTTATGCATCCTTATTATCATTATTTTCCAACCTAAAACCCCTTCCCCACAAACGAAACGTGGCATTCCTCCTGCTTTTCTATCTCTATTTGCATGGAAAATGCTCTGACGGTGTAAATTCGCTTTTTCTGACCTTTCGACCTATGACCCGTTATGCCACGTACATCAGGGGTGAACCATCCTCATTCCCTTCGTTTTCCGTTGGCAAAAAGGAAATTTAATTCGGAGAGCCGCTGCTTTGTAGAACAGACCACTGAGAAGATACTTCCCGGATCTTTACAATCTTAACCTCTTCAAGTCATGGGTCAAACGTTATCTATCCAACCTATCCTCCTCATCTGCACTTCTTAACTTCTCCCCCTCCTCCTCATTTTACGTCCATAAATCAATTCCAGTTCAATAAACCCTCTCTACTCTGAGTGATTGATGGACCATGTATTGAGCGAACGATAATATAAAAAAATACAGTTTTGTGAGGGACTTTCACTTTGTTGATAGAAATAAAAAGACTTACACTATTTTAATATGCTTCAGACACAAGAGTACGTTTTTTTAGAACTTTTCTGTAACCCCAATGAGCTTATTAACACTACATTGGGATAGCGAAAAATGCCTTCCAAAACATAAGCAAAGTATTAAGAAACAGGAAACTTTCGACACTTTTGACACTTTTAAACTCTTTAAATTAATTTCCGACCCCACTTGTATTAATCTGCCCTGTTTATTGCATACTGAGAAGAATTGTGACCTCTCCCGATTATTAAGTTCCCCGCCCGTTGTTAGGCAACTGAAAATCCAACTGATTTTATGATACAAGTCCGAATTTTTACAATAAAATTGGTATTAGTCAACTGATGATGGAAAGATTTCCCTGATATATTTATGATTTGGTTTAGTTTGGTTTGTTTTACGGCATATTAACACCTCAATGGGCTATTTAATGCCGACAAGATTTTTATTGCTGATTTGCTTTGTTTTGTTTTACGGCATATTAACACCTCAATGGGATATTTAATGCCGAGAAATTTTTATTGCTGGTAATTCTTTTTTTCCAAAATATATTGTTGGTAAATTTTTTTCCTTCAAAAATTCATTGCTGGTAATGATTTTTACAAAAATGTATTGCTGATATTAAAACTTATTTTTACACTTTCATTTTGACACCAGTTTGGGGGTTAACTATTTGTCCATAGCTGGGATCCTAACAAGTGCTACGAACCCAGGTCAGTGTGGATCTGGGAACACCAGCAATTAAAAGGGTGTTCAAAGTTCCTCAAAACCTCCTGATCAGAGGTTTTACTGTCAGATGTAGTTTATCGTCTTACCAAGTACGCGGATGTAGTTTATCGTCATACCCAGGATGGTATATTTATGGTAAATATTCATATAAGTTTTTAATGGATGTAAAGTGGGGTATCGGTTTTCTAATGTTACTATGTAATAAATTGATCCCACCCTATAATTACAATACTATTTTAGATTTTATGATTCAAAACAATGTTCTTATTAGGTTGGTACAAAAATAATGACGTAATAATGTCGTTTATGACGTATTTTTTAACGTCAAAAAACGACATTATAGAATTAAGTGGAAAATTGATTGTAGGTAGGAAAATAATTCAAGGCCACATCGATACTTTTGAACTATCTCAGTTTTGGAAATTTAATATTAAGCAGATCCAGCCCAATACTGCATTTTTAGTCCGATCTGGTTCTTGTAAAGACAGACCATTTCAGTAGGAGTCCAATACTTTCTGAAGCGGTACAAGGAACTGACCATTTTTCCTGCCTCTTTAAAAATGGATTATGGTTCCACTTGAGGTTTGAGACGAGCTTGAGCTCCAACCGACGTTCAAAGCAACCCTTCATCAAGACTGGAGTAAATCACATCGGTGTTGATGAGCCAGTTTTTTTCTCCACTGGGCTTTTCTGGTAACATACCTACAGACGATAATGGGTATGTTCCCATTCACATAAATACAGTAGCAAATACTGTATGTTGGTCTGCAGTACTGGTCAAACTCTCTGCCTCCGGACAGAGAGGATCCCCAGACCAGGCTATGTCGAAGGGCAGAGTCTCGCCTCGGGAAACAGCTACCCGATCCCGTTTTATACGGTATCTACGGGATTTTTTGTCCAAGCATACGGCTCGTATAGCACCACATTAATTTTGGCCTTGTATCACATCCTACCTCATGGGGAGGCTGGTAAATATCGTTTAGCTGGAATCTTTTCCAGCTGTGCTGGTCAAACTCTCTGCTTTTAGGCAGAGAGGAACCCGGACGAGGCTATGCCAAAGGGCAGAGTCTCGTCTCGGGAAACAGCTACCCGATCCCGTTTTATACGGGGAATTTTTGACCGAGCCTCCGTACTCGGTTGCCCCATATTATATTTGGCCTTGTGCCACATCTGACCGCGTGGGGAGGTTGGTAGATATCCTCCAGTTAGAGATGCATAGTGGAATTCATTTGACTCACTTCTAGCAGTTGACTACTTCTCCGCGCCGTTGGTGAATCTTATACGTGTTGTTCTTGTATATATATATATATATATATATATATATATATATATTAGCATGATTTTTAAATCCTAATTTTCGTTACGACTTTGTTTAGTGAATAAAACCTGACATCTACAAAAACAAGTTATAACCAATATTTTTAATAGGGTAGATATTATAAAGTGAAGCAATATTGTTTATGTAAATATAAGTAGATTCCGAAATCGTTACCAGATTTTGTTGCTTCATAACAAGTTTCTCATGAATACACTGACTTCCATAATAATAACATCGTGTAGACAGAAATCTAGAATTATTTTAACAAATTTGCATTTAAACTTCCGCTTATATAAACAGAAAAAACGTATATGAGTTTTCACCCAAGCAGCCACACACATATCTACATCAAGATCACGACCATGAATCATGTAACACATCAGAGGGTCGTTGAGGCAACACAGTTCCTTGTAGCAATGGGTATGTTTAAAGCAAAATATAGTCTGATGGAACCTCTTTTCAGTTTGGTTTTATGTTCAAAATTGTTGTTCTAGTTTGGTTACCCTAAAATGTCTAAAGAGCCCAATCAGCAATATTATTTACGAAATTTGGAAATGTCTTTTCTTTCTCCAAGAATGGTTACCAGACAAGTCAAAAAAGCCGTCTACCTTACTATTTAACCCATACCTGGATTGATTGATTGATTTGTTTTTATACGATTTACCAACATATTGCAGATTATTTGAAGCCAGAAAATATTATATAGTATGAATTTTGGATATTACAGTAATTTACTGATACATGTTCTAATTAACCCATAGCTGAAGAGAGCTTTGTTGGATTCATACCTTTAATAAAGTTATTTGTGCGTAAGTGAATATAATGAACCTGACTGGAATTGGAACTCCGCTCTCCGACTTCCGAACCGTTATCCATTACACCAGCCGCATATTGAAGCTTACACAATCTGGTATTCTTAATTGGTTACCTATGTAGCTATTGACCAGGCTCGACGTTGCTTAACTTCGGTGATTGAACGGGAACCGGTGTTTCGACATGGTATGACCGTAAACCCCTGTAGCTGGAAGGAAATGGGTTAATACTTGTTCCAGGGCTATTACTGCAAAGTGAATGGAACTGTCTCGGTCAAAAACGCTTATTCCGCTTTCCGAGTCGATAATCATATCTAAAGGGAAAGAGAAAGAAAGGGTGAGAGAGTAGGAGAATAAAAGATAGATAGAGGGAGAGGGTGAGAGAGAGAGAGAGAGAGAGAGAGTGTGTGTGTGTGTGTGTGTGTGTGTGTGTGTGTGTTAGGGTTATTTACCCACGCACGGATGAACTCTCCCAGCTATAAATAGGAGCAGGTACTGCCTTTTGGAGAAGGAAGTTTCCAGCAGTCAACTCTGAAGTCGGACCGAACATTCTTGCTGTAACACTCTTGTTTGTATATGTTTGGTATTACTGTTTCTGTCAAAATATTTGTTTAACTCAATTTCTCTCTGTGTCTTTATTTCTGGCCCTAACAAGGTCACAACAGAGAGTGAGAGAAAAAGTGAGGGAGAGAGAAAGGTAAAGTAAGTATGAGAGATATTCAAATTAGAAAATGCACCCCCGTAATATAATAGAGAATTGGATAAATATTGTAACAATCCGTATCTACCGATTACAGAAAAGATTACTGTATTCATTTGTTGTGTTGCATTTGTTGCTTTCGGAAGATTTCTGCCAAACCATTATCGGTCTTGACTAGGAACGGCCTTCTTCGAACCTCGTAGATTGGGGCTACACAATCACAAAGAAGTGTACCAGGTAACAAATACCACAACACTTGAAATCCAACAGCAACTGAATTGGATATCACAACCAAATCGAAGAGAAAGTAATGAGATAAGCAAAATGCTGACGTTTTACACTAACTTCGAAGGTTAAGAAGGAAACCTCCATCTTTACTAGAAGGAGCGATAACTGTTAGCCGACTCTATAAACATACTTTCTATTTTAATAGAAGATTTTAAGATGGTCAATAGGACCGTCTCTTTGGTCAATGTATGGCTATATGTTCACTGTTAAGGAAACGGATCTTACTGATACCGTGATCATTTGTGGTGCCAGTCTGTCTTAATATGTGGCATTGTATAAAATGATATATGACAGCCATTCTGTCGCCAATCTTAAAAGAAATAACCAGTAAATATTTAGAAAAGTTTCACATGAAACGAAACTGCTAGAAAAGAAACATGTTGACTCATCATCAGGCAAAAAAGAGCTTTGCACTTTTTACAAATCAGGTTTCGGTGATTGCCGAGTGTGTGTTGAATATGGAATGAGAATTGTTAATTCATAATGTGTGAATGTACACACTTGTGCAAATTAATTGAAACAACCGATTTAGTTTACTTTTTTCACCATACGGTCAGTTTTAGACCAACTGGAGTGACAGGTTGTAATCGATTTCTCTTCATTCCCCAGATTATGTCATTTGCAGTGTTGTGCGGTAATATGAGTCTATTTTCAGGCTGTGTAATGAAATTTGTTTGGCTTTGAAAAATATTGCGTCATCCGTAGATGCATCAGATTTTTATCACGCCCAGACATTATTGTCTCGACTTTTGATTAGTTGTACTACAACCATTGTCTACAATGGACATCACTCCAAGGAAGCGTGCGAAAATTGTAACGCTACACGAACACAATGGCAAGCCTTACCAGTGAGCAAATCTAAGTACTATCGACTGGCTCTGAAACTCTCCTTATTTAAATCCGATCGAGAATTTGTGGTTAATCTGCAAGAAAAGACTTCGTGGAATGGACATACGTAGTACTAACATGTGCGTTGGGCCATGTTTCATTGGAAAAATACGAAGAAAAAAAGTAAATAATAACGGAATTATTCGTTTTGTTTCAATTAATTTCACAATGGTGTATGCGTGAGTAAAATAATTATACATTTCAGTAGCATTAAAGTAAGGATGTAAAATATTCTGGAGCCATCTTGGTTACGAACGGTACGAGGTCAGTAACAGGTGGAACCTGTGACCCCTATGAGTAAGAATCGGCTGCACCAAAAGATTATTGATAAATATTCATTTTATTTTAGCAAACACCTGATTACGTAAAAAAAATGTTTCCTGAAACCACGTGATGTGTTCTGTACTACGTCCGTGTCTGAAAACACGTAACTCTAATTTCTGATGTTCACCGTTTATAAAGTTTCGGGGTCTTTGTCAGGATCCTCTTTCTGTATGAATTTTTAAAATACAAAATGAGCCAAAACGTTGATAGTAGACACAGAAAGGAGACTACAAAAACTGCAGAAACTAACGAAGGAAAACGGTAAGAAAGGACTGAACAGAAATTGCAAGAAGACAGCATGCATAATTGTTAAGCAAAAGGAACAGCCCAACATGCAAATTACAAATTGGAAACACCAAAATCACACAGGTATAACAAGTTAAACATTTGGGAATTGTTTTAATAGAGGACGGAAAGTGCGACACTGTAACCGGAAGACGCATTGGGATAGCGAAAAATGCCTTCCAAAACATAAGCAAAGTATTAAGAAACAGGAAACTTTCGTTAAAAACAGAAAAAATTACTGATCTGTTACGTAATATTAGTCCTCCTATATTTCAGTGAATATTGGACACCCCCTCACAGAAGAAAAGGAGACTACAGCAGGATGCTGAGAATGTCATGGACAGGACATGTGAGCAACAACGAAGTTCTAGAGAAAATGGAGAAAAAAGGACACTTATACTTAACATCAGAAAGAGACAGCTGATTTTCTGGGAAACATAATGAGGAAAGAGGGCTTGAAAAATCTGATACTCACAAGACATATGGATAGCAGAACAGGGTTTAGGTGAGATAATAAAAAGACAAAATTTAGTAAGTGCTACAAAGGACAAGGAATTGCAGAGAGCCGTGATCGCCGACATACTGAAAGTTCACAACACATAGAAGAAAAAAAGACTGTTCTTATCTTCTAACAACGCATGAACAAATTAATAATTGGTAATTAAATTCAGAAACGAAGAGTTTATTATGCCATTTTACCAAGAATCTATATGCCGAGTAAACTAGAGTTCGAAATCTGGGCTTTTATTCCTAGGTTCGAACTCTGACCTCCAACACCAGTAGGAAGTTCTTATTTCAGTCATTAGGCAAACTAGTCAATCGGTTATGTTATGTATCTTCACTAATGTTCGTTGGTGGAGCAATGGATAGCGGCTCGGATTAAGGAATTGGAGACTCGAGTTTGAATTCCAGTCGAATCCGTTACATTCACTTACGTGATAATACTGTTTTGAAAAGTATTAATCCTCTTCTTCCCCACCCCCACTACCAGATATAGGCAAATAGCAGGACAGAACGGGTTCTATAGCCTTGGATGGCAGCTGGTCTACTGCAGAAAGAAATGGCAACCTACTGAGGGAAAAAATATGATTCGGCAGTCATGTGTCGAAAATACATGATCGTCTAAATGTGTATCACGCATGGCATTTAAGGGAGAATGTTCATCCCATACAAGGCCCAACAACCATTCAAGGTAGAGTATTGGTGAATGAGGTTGTTGTAAGAGGAGGCATTAAGAAATTCAGTTTATGAGGTTATGTTGGAAAGATGACGGTTAAACATATGAAAAATGAAGAATATTGTGTTCAGTCAATCTTTTAATTGGTTCAATCTGGATAATCAACATTCTTTATACTGGTATTCTTGCTTGGGATCAAACATGAAGCTCTGTGGGAAATATGAAACTCATTCTTATCTTTCTTTTAATTTTTCCCCTCTATGCGTCTGTCTTCTTCATTTCGAAAGCCGCCATCGTCCCATCCTTGTCCTTTCAGAAAAGCATTCCGGCGAAAATAACAATCACACGTCTTGTTAGTCAAGCAACATTGGCGTCAGGCTTCCGGCCACTTCCTGAATTTAAAAGCCCGAATCCAAAAATGCTCAACCTGATCCCAACCGTTAAAAATAGACCGTCCTTAATGGAGGCGCACAACATGCTTGGGTAATGGAATAAATTAAAATTTTTATCGTTCATCAGACGGAAAAAATGAACAGTGTTACATTCTTCGCTTTGAAAATATGAAGATTTTATAGACATGTGTAAACATATTTTGCTTTTTTATAGAAGCAAGAATCTAATAGAAATTCTGATTTGTTGCTTAAGTTGGTGAATTAAGCGCTGTTAGAAATAAAGAATTTCACAAACCATTTTTTCTATCTCAGTGTCCATAAACCGAACCACACGAAACTTACGTTGCCTGCTGTCGACGTATATATACGTTTCCTAGGTACCATGAGACGTTGGTTTTAATATACTAATGAAAATTAATAATTATTAAAAAAAAAAAAAAGCTTAAAGTAATAATGCTACTGATACTACAAATAAAATTAGGTAGCTTCACGTTTTCACTAAAAGACAGCATACATTGATGAAAAATGGCCCGAAATTTGATGAAAACAAAGCTTTATCGTCAAAATGTTTATAATATTATTAAGAAGAAAGACCAAAGTAATTTTTGATTATTTTATTAAATATTTTAATTCTTTCTAGCATCTTCGAAATTTTGCTTGAAGTTTTTTTTTTTTTTTCGTCAACGACTGGGTCAAAGATTACAATGGGGATTTTAGCGTCTTTTTTACGGAAAAAACACATTGTTTTGGAAATTCTTGGAAAAATCAAATAATTGTCGGATTTTAAAGAAATTTTCAGAAATTATTCACAAATGAATGGAATTATTTTTAAATTGTTTTTAGAAAATCTTGGTAAAATATTTTTACTTCATTTTATTAATTTTCGAGAAATTAAAATATCAGCCGCTTCATATTTATATTAGTTAAAAACTGTATACCTTGACGAATTTAACTCATCAGTTTGTTTTTGTCAAACAGAAACAACATTTATCGAAAATCTGCTCCAAATAGTAAAATAAAAACTACAATAAAACTCTGACATTATTTAATTAAAAAAGCTTTTAATTGCTTTTATAAATAAGATATTAACGACACTACTGTCTTAAGAAAAGAATTGATGAATAATGAATTTTTACAAGAATTATTTTCATTTTTTCATTTTTTAATTAGAAAAACTTATTAAGTTTTAAGACTTTTAATATTTTTTTAATTTCAACCTTTTAAATTAGATTATTATTAAGCGAAAGCTATATTTACTAATCATAAATGGTAAATAAATTTTAAAGCTTCATACCAGTCTTTAAACTCGAATATTTAAAAAATGTTTTTGATTTTTTGATGCGTTTAAACGTGCACATTTTTGAAAGTATGAGCGACCATACACGACATTATCAGAAAATAAGAGAGATGATTATAGTAAATTTAAATTCCTAAAATTAGATTACAGATTATATTTTCAAAACTTTTAAAGATTACTGAGTACTTAAAATGATATTAAAAAATGGCGTTCACATCATTTTCTTAAATTATTTTTTACAGATAAAGTTTACCTAGATCAATAATCAATCTGCCATCACCTCGTCAAACACATAAACATGGCTACTGTCGGTTAAAACGCAGCTACTGTTTGCTTAAAAAATTAATTTCTCAGATATTTTAAACTTAAGCAAATAATATTTGTTCCAAATCAGATTAATTATACATTAAATCAGCTAATATTCTTCAAATAAAGTTTCAGAAAAGTATATTTTATTTTTGAAAGATTTTTAAATAAAGAGAATTACATTACGATGAAAGATTCCTAAAAATAGGTGGGATTAATCAGCTACGTAAGCAAAAAAGAAAAAGAAAAATCGATTCCAATCAATATATTTTCTGTTTGAAATACACCAGATTATTTAATCCTTTAGCCTTCAATTAAAGTTAAAATGAAAGCTTCATTTTTTTAAGCATTTCACCCCAAGCAAAGCGGGAGTGCCACTAGCACGCAAGGGCTTACGGGGGGGGGGCAAGAGTAAAGGTGGGTGTTTAAGGAAAGGATAAAGAGAAGGACGGGGATCACGATCAAGGCATCAGAAGATGTCGATCGACATTGCATTTGAATATTTGAAGTAAGCGGAAGGGAGTTCCACTGTCGGGAAGTGCGAAATAAGAAGTTGTTGGGGTAGAAGAGGTGGTTACATCTGTTTCAACAGTGAAAGGGTGGGACCAAGATACAGACCCAGTCAGTCAGTTATGTACCATGCGTGATACTCGCTTAGGCGATCATGTATGATTTGGTACATGGCTGACGAAGTAGATTTTTTTCTGCAGTAGGTTGCCAATTCTTTCTGCGGTAGACCAGTTGATATCCAAATCTATAGAACCCGGTCTGCCCTGCTATTTACCCATAGCTGGTGGGAGAAGAAGAGGATTCACACCTTTCCCAACGGTATTATCACATAAGTGAATGTAATGGATTCGATTGGAATTCGAATTCGGCTCTCCGATTCCTCAATCCGAGCCCCTATACATTACTCCAAAAGCTAGCTAAAATTTTAAGCTACCTCTTGTAGATGACTCTTGGTTTAGTCATCATCACAATAGCTAGAGAGGAGTAGATGCGATAGGGATGAATAAACAACAGAAGAACTCAAAATTGATCTCTGCATTTAAGTAGGTACCTCCGCTAGGTTGCGTAAAAAAGCAGCAGAGTATGATGGTAAAAGGCCCTAAACACAATGAAAACAAAGTTTTGTCATCAAAATATTTGTTATTATTAAGAGGAAAGACCAAAGTATTTTTTAATTACTTTTTTGAAATTTTTTACTCCTTTCTAGCACGTTCAAAATTTTGGTTAAAAAATCTTTTTTTGTTTTATTTTGTTTGTTTTATTTTGTGCTATTCCCGAGGAAAACATACGCATTGATTTGAAAATTCTTGCAAAATTCAAATAATTGTTGGATTTTAATAAAACTTTCACGAAATATTCAGAGATGAATGAAATTATTTTTGAATTTTTTTTTTAGAAAATCTTGGTAAAAATATTTTGTTTTTACATGTATACACCCCCTTACATATTTTCATGGAATTTCGAGAAATTAAATTTTTAAGAGTGGGATTTTTTATTATTTAAAAACAGGACTCTTTAGAGAAAGTAAATAACTATTTTTTTTTTTTTTTTTTAAACAGTTACCTGTTTCATCGAAAATCTGCTCTGAATTGTAAAAAAAAAAATGAAAAAACTATCACATTATTTAATTAGAAAAGCTTTTACTTGCTTTTGTAAATAAGGTATATTAAGAACATTATTGTCTGAAGAAATAAAACTTTTTCGATGAATAATGTATTTTTACAAGAATCTTTTTCATTTTAAAAATTTTTTAATTATAATAATATAATAGTTCAAAAATCGTTTAAAATTCTTCATTGTTTTTAAAAAGGCAATTTGATGATATCGTTAAGTGAAAAGTAAATTTACGAATCGAAATTTCAAAAGCTCATAACAGTTGTTTGAACACAAATATTTTAAAAATAATTTTAAAAATAATTTTAGACAAAAACTTTCCTAATTTCTACCTATGGGAATCTATACATGACATAATCCTTAAAAAGGTCGCATGATTTAAGTGTCATTTAACGCACTGCAATTATTTCACTGTTAATTCAGTTCTGTTTCATCAGTAACATCTTTGCAAATCATCCCTTCAAAATATATAAAAAAAAACGTTGTACTTAATTGCTTTTTCGCTAAATATATATTTTTTTATTTTATGTATTTATTTTAGTTTGGGTCATACTTCAATTAATACATTTTTTGTTTGATGTAGTAAAATCAAAATGCAAATTTCATGAAGCTTCTTAAAAGCTTAACTAAAAGTCAATAAAATTTTAAATGATTACTGAAAATATGTTAATTTGTAAAAATTACTAGGTAGTTAAAATATAAAAAAAATAAAGTTTCTTTTAGTTTTGTTATTTCTGGTCATCCACAAGAGCTGTCATCACCTTAAGTGCTTCTAGATAAATCAATAAAGATCAAAGAAAGCCGAACCCCTCGTGAAGAAATGTTTATATATCAGTCTTTTATGCTTAAGTAAGTAATATTTATTTCAAATCAGATTAATTTAACTTTGAATTTTTAATTTTAATCAAATAACTTGTCGCAAGACAATAATTTAATTTTTAAAGAATTAAAAACCCGATAAATGCGTTTGTTTACAAATTTCTTGAAAATTAAGAAAATGGCCGCTTTTAAAAACTTTTAAAAAAATCAAGCAATTATTTGACATTCCAATCTATATAATTTCAATCTGAAATACACCAGAATATTTTACTTACTTGAAATAATAAATTCAATCATTTAATTTTCAATTAAAACTGGAATGAAATCTTCAAGAATGCTTTTTTATTTATAAATTTATTTTTAAAATTTAGGTATTGAAAATTCAGTGGAGATGCCTATATTTAAGTACTGAATTAATGTTTAAGCTTACCTTTTAAAAGTACAACAATAATTCTTCTGCTCTCACTTAATTTAAAAACGATTTGATGTACGTAGATCCTTATTTTCCGTACAAACAATAATTTTTATTTCATGAGTAACAGAATAGGGGACAATTTATCAGATAAAATTAATATAGTATCAAGATGGGAAAATAGAAATTAGAATTAGTTATACATTCAACATTTGAAGAGTTAGAGAAACATAATAGCTAATTAAAACCTATATTATGGAATCGAAATGAATAAATGCAAAATTGGAGCTCGATTCTCCCACAAATTCTGAGATTAAAAAGTCCCAGCTCTACTTTATAGTCGGTATTGACTTCAACCCGCTCCACGTAGTCAGATTTTGACACAAGGTCGGTTTCATGTGGGGAACCCGAGTGCGTACACTCGGTTGCGAAAGTCTCGGTGTGAGCACAGACCCTTCTATCTGGTGCAATGAGATTGTGCAGCGTTGGTCATCTGCTCTCCAGGGCTGGACACCTGACATTGTAATTTTCCTCAGTAGCGACTCTCTCCTCTGACGGAGCCGCAAATGAGTGGAAAATTATCTGAAGACAGTGACGCAACTGAGACATGATAAATAAACGTATTACAAACTACTTTAGATTAATATCGTATTTAATCGACCCCCACGAAGTCGCGTTGTGACACAAGGTCGGTTTAATGTGGGGAGCCCGACTCGTACAACCAGGTTAAGAACAAAAATTGCCCGCAGTCCCCGGTTGCGCTGGCCTCGGTGCTACCACCGATCCTTTCTCTCTGATGCAATGAGAGGGCGCGGCCATGGATAGCTGTTGCCCAGGGCTGGGCACCTCTCAGTATAATTTTCCTCAGTTGCGGCGCTAGGCGCACTCTGCACAAAGACAGAGATGCAGCTGAGAGATGATAAATAAACCTGTGATAAATTACTTTATAGCAATTTACATGCAGTATTTACTCTGTCCCCACTACTAGGACGTGATGTGACACAAGGTCTAATTTTAGGTGTGGACCCGAACGCGTACACCCGGGACAGAAACAAAATTTCCCCTCAGATCACGCAACCATCGGTTGCGCTGTCCTCGATGCAATGAGAGGGCGCGGCCATGGATAGCTGTTGCCCAGGGCTGGGCACCTCTCAGTATTATTTTCCTCATTTGCCTCTCTGTCCTTTGACAGAGAAGCCCCTGAGCGCACTCTGCCCAAAAACAGAGACGCAACTGAGAGATGATAAGTAGACGTGAAATTACTCAAAAAGAGTAATTTACACGCTAAAAGTACAATATCTGACATATATTATCTGCTTCTAGGCGATATCACTTTTTTCAGGTTTAAGTAATTTGCACATTGATTTTAAAAACGTATATTTCATTAATTAATTGTCCTTCATTATTTTTTTATTTTTTATTCGGGGATTGTTTTGATTTTCATAACAAATATAATTTTGTTTAGGAATATCGTCTTATATAGTACAGAAAAGTGTTTGAAATTTGCATTTTACTTAGCTTTCAACAAGTTGGCATCTATTTGTAAAACTTTCCTTAACTATAACAAGCCTGCCCCCACACCCGACTAATAAATTTCTTCCTATTTTACAGTCATATTCATTGAACAAATATATTGAATATATATATTGATATACTCCTCAAAACTTCCTGATCAGAGGCCTTACTGCTGAATGTAGTTTATCGTCTTACCCAGGACGCGGATGTAGTTTAACGCCTTACCCAGGACGACAGCGTAAATACCGAGTTGAGAATTAATGACATCAAAAACGTCGTTGTTGAAAATTAGATAGATAAGATAGAGCCATGAGCGACACCGGAATTAAAGCAAGAAGATCTAGAAGAGTGGCTATTCAAAATAACTCTCATGTCGCAATTTGAAAAAGAAAAATTGAATCAGTTCAAAATGTCGTCCAAAAATATCATAACCTTTCAGCCAGTGTAGAACACTAGCATGCCGAACCCTGTCAAATTCTCTCGCGATATTAAAAAAAAAACAGACCGACTGTCTCCATTCTCATCTAAATCAGTTTAACAATAATCATCTCTTTCAGCAATAATTGTTAATACATCAGCAGCTGATCTACAGAAGCTTTCCATTGTGTTTATTCTGGTGGAATACGATATGCACTTTCTCATTTCAGGTAAAATCTATTCCGTTTCAATTGTTGAATCATTACTCGGGTTTACAGCGACAGAAGAATTGAAGAATTAATGATTCATTATCGACAAGCAGACTTCGGAAATTGCAACCGAGAAAAACTGTGCAATATGAGTTTAAACACACACACACACACATACATACGTATATATATATATATATATATATATATATATATATATATATATATATTACAATAAAGTTCACCCTGTACACGGCCCGGGGGTGGGCACTCGAGGTAGAGGGTTACGTTAAGGGTGAGTTTATATGGATAGGAGGTGACAACCTGTTCAAGTCTAGAGTCAACCGTTAAGATTGTAGTGATCAAGGAAACATTCCCTAAGGAGTCTGTTCCATAGGTCAGTGGTTAGCGGGAAGAAGCTGTTTGAGTGGAACTTACTTCTCACCGGTGGAATATGGAGTGGGTGGTTTGAAACTATGTAAGTGGTATGGCGGGTCCTAGCCGTGAAGTTTAGACCTGGCGAAACCAAGGAATGTAGTTCGTCTGATCACTTTTCGTGATAATAACGATAGAACAGCGGGAGATTCGCCACATCCCGTGAGAGGGAGAGAGAGGTTGGATGTTGAAAGTAGGAAAACACAAACAAAATTTAACCTTAAAGGAATTTATATAAGAAGAGACCGTAAATAAAGATTGGTGTGGTCGATAAAATACGGTTTATATTAGTTTTGTTGCCACGATAACCAAGTAATGTATTCTGACATATTCATCAACATTCTTCGAATAATTAGTGGTCATTTGCTGGGGCCGTTTTTATTCACTTTGGCCAAAATAAAACATAAAACATAAAACAAATAACCACTTTTCTCTTCGGATTCGTTAAAGAAAAACTCTTTTTATGCTGTCAAATTTGGGGATTTTTTTCTGTCGCTGAAGGGCAGTTAACTTCTCGACTTTCAACACTAAAAAACAGAAACACTTGATACGGATGGTTTTTCCATAGAATTCGTATTGTACACTCCCTGCTAGGCCACTTTGCCTCGTTTTCACGCCCTGTGGGACAGATCCGTCATGCGACAACTGGAAAGCTTTCCATGACGCTGAACTTGACAGAAACGTGTTCTTCATTTTACTTCAGTTCTCTGTAACTAAGTCACAAAAAACATTTTTTTTAATTTCAGCATTGTGACTCTTTCCTTACGAAATATGCCATATTTGTCAGGAGCCAATTTTAAGTCGCGTATATCGTATGCCTCAAGATCTGAAGTGCTAGGTTGGAGAAGCTATTCCTCACTCAAAAGAAAACCCATTTATTTATTCATTTTTCTCTCGGTGTTTGATTAATGACTAGTGGAATGCTTACAGTGAGGTCATAATATTTTTGAATAGTGTCAATTTTTTTAAAATTTTGAGTTCATACATATTTCTTTTATTTTCAGACCAATACTAAGTCTGCCCATTTTAAATATCTCGAGTACAAGTTAGTTAGGTCAAAACAAACATTCCTACGCATGAATGAACAGACATTCTAATAAATGAGTTATTCACTCGACAATGTGGCGCCTTCAAGTGGTTTTATGTACTTATCTGACCGCCGATTTCTTGTGCATAGATTTTTTTACCAAACATCGCGTCACCATGGCGTGCCGGTCTTCTTACAGATTTAGCAACCTGTAACATGTGACTTTTCCTAAAGATAAAATTAACATTGAAAGGAAGCAGATTTCAGACTTTAGATTAGTTTAAGGCGAACGCAAACACACAGCTGAAGGTAGTCCCGAAAGAATACTTTGCAGACTGTTTAAGTCAACGAAATTTTGGTTGCGATGAGTGTGAGAAGCCCATAGGGAAGTACTTTGAAGAATAATAAGTCTTAATCGGCCATCGTAAGCTATTCGTTCAAACACACATTTCATGCCAGACGGTATTTTGGTAGATTACCATCTGTAACAAAGCATAAGAAATTTTGTGTTACTGGCAGGAAGATTCAACCTCTATTGCATTGCCACTGACATCCGATTCTGACGTTGTGTGCCAATACAATAAAAGAGGTCTTAATTTCCGAATGACTGCAAAATAGTGCGTGTATACACGTTATTCGTTCATATGTATGTTAATGTGACCCTGCTTGTATTCGCATGTGTTCATGTTCACGTGTATATTTTTTGGAAGAAACTCAGACTTTAGTTTTCAGCTATTTTATTTATTTAAGTATGTTTTACAAATATATAAATTCCTGTCATTAAATAAACTTGTAGGAAAATAATGTTTTGCGGTTCCATGTTTCTAACCTGATTTCAGTTTTATGTCTACGCTTTAGTCTGCAATTGAGTGCTGAAAGGTTCCCGACACGGTTAAGAAGCTGTTCAAAAAATTCTTATGTTTAGCACCCAGTTATAGGAAAACAGTGGGACAGACTGGGCCCTATAGTTTTGGTTGGCAAATAGTTTAGAAGGAAAATGAATTCAAACCATCTGCTGTCTTGTTGGTTTCTGATTATAACATCTGAGAGGATGGACCGGATAACCTCAACATCCCCAGTGCAAAAGGAATCGGAAAACCATTATACTATGCAAGATGGAGGGAGATCGTGACTACAGCGGCGCAAAATGCGCTAAGTGAATAAATGATGATGATGTTTGGCGCTTTGGCTAGATTTTTGGAAAATGGATTTTTTTCTGCACACCTCGTACATCAGCAAATGCCGAGTGGGTAATAATCCTGAGCTGAGAAATAAGTATACATTTTAATTCTTTCTTTTTAAAATGTTTTATTCTGACTTTTAATTTGCCATCTTTATTTCATAAGTTATTTTCCAAAATAATTTCTGTTGCATACATATTCATCAACAAAAGATACGTTGAATTTATTTCATCCACACGACTTTTTCCTTCTTTTTTCTACTTTTCTTTCTTCGTTTTTCTTTCTTTGTTGCCTTCTTTCTTCTTCCAAATGCCATCTCTCTCTCTCTCTCTCTCTCTCTCTCTCTCTCTCTCTCTCTCTCTCTGTGTCTTTCTTTCCTTCCTTTTTTACCTCGCTTTCTCTCAGGTGGTCTCCTCTCTCTCTCACCCTCTTTCTTCAGCTCACCATCTCTCTCTCTCTCTCTCTCACCTGCTTTCACCACTTTTCCCCCCTCTCTCTACCACTTTCTCCGTCTATTATCAACCCCTTACTCGCCTTCCTTCAATGTCTCTATCTCTTTCCCTACCTCACTCTGTCTATTTTCTCTTCATTCTTCGCCTCTTACTCTTTCTCCTTCACCCCACCATTTTCTGAACTCACCATTTGATACCCGACCAAAGAATGATGGCGTAAATATATCCGTTTCATTATCCATAACGGATCAGTATTCCACGTGTGTGACCGAATTCGGTGCCATGTTATAAGAATGAATGGAAGACAAGAACGTAGACACAGAGTTAAGATGATGACACTAACAGAACGTTAAAAATGACAATGTGATTCTCAGAGAATTGGAATCAGGAATTCACTTTGTCACTTAAGGAATTTGCTTTTGAGTTTTCTTTAAATCTCCAAGGCAATTTCGTTGACCTATAAACAAAACATGTATTTTTGCATACTCAAGCTATAAATCCAATATATAATCCAACCAAGGAAATAAAGCCACTGAGACGCAGAGGGATACTTAGAGTGAAAAAAGATGAGAAAAAGTTAATGAGGAGAAAAGTCAATAAAAGAACAGGTTTCAGAGGGGTGGCAATTGACGTTGCATTTAAATTTTTGAAAATCGTAGTTGGAAATGAAGCAAGAAACGGAAGAGAGTTCCAAAAGCGAAAAGTTCGAGAAAAGAAACTATCACTATTCACATTATTCGGACTATTGTCCTCATCTTTGTCGCCATATTTATTACAACGTTTCGGTCGTTGTACGCCCCTGCCTTCTTCAAGAACACCAGAAAGCTGTAACACGAGGGCAAGTGGAAAAATCAGACGTGGCTGACCACATATGGAGAGAAAAGGGAGATCACCGCCCTCTGTGAGATCAGGTTGAGATCACAGATAAAGAACACCATTGGAAAATTCGGAAACTTAAGGAATCAGCACATATGCTATCCTGAGCCGACCAAGCATAGAAATGAGTACAATATGGGAACCAGTAAAAAAGAGAGCCAGAGAAAAGCAATAATAACATCAAAAATTGCAATATGAGCTCTGGTAATAATATAAATGATTACAGCAGAAATTGCAATATGAGCACTAGTTAAAATGGTTGCTGAAAACATTAGGTTTATTATACCCAGAAATTCATACAGATGTCCTTAAGAACACATTGCACAGTGGACAGTTAGATCCAGTGACAGGAGCCAAAGAGTGTGAGTTCAATGCCTGGTTAAGGCAGTGGAGAACTTGAAGAGGAGAATTAACAGAAGATAACTGATAACTGACATCCATTAAAGATGGCAGGTGGAACTAGAACAGTCTACCCCAGTGAGCGAAATAAAGGGTTCAGTTCGACATTCCAACCACCGGCCAAAACGTTATAATAAATATGGCGACAAAGATGAGGACAATAGTCCGAAGAATGTAAATAGTGTACATAATACCTCATCTCAGAAATATAGACAGATACTGAAGTAACTATCAGAATAGAACCAACGGTTGCATTCAGCTGTTTTAAAAGTAAAACGATGAATGCTGTCGAAGTGACAAAGAGGAAACTTAAAAGAAGTTTTTTTTATTTTCTAGAATAAGAAAACTTCATTTAAGTTCTATCAACTTTTTCCTGGCGTCACATATTACCGACGCCACCCATATATATAGCGATAAGCCGAACCGACATTAAAAAAAATGACATTACTCAAAAAAAAAAAAAATGGAGGCATCCAGTTTTTTTTCCATATTTTCTGGGAGGGGGTCTGATTTCTGACCTAAACGTTCATAATCTTGCTCCAATACTCGACCTAACTTTAAACACCATTCAAAAAACCTGTATTCGTCCGAAATATCTTTCGCCAGAAGCTTGACTAAGCAGTTCAAGCGTTTCATTTTTTTAATCATCTAACCCTAAGGAAGGCAATAAAGCCACAAACACGGAAGGGGGTTAATGAATGTGAGAGAATATGAGAAAATATACTGTTAAGGAGAAAAATAATAAAAGAACAAGAATTAAGAAGACAAAAAGTAATGATTGATATTGCATTTAAATGTTTGAAGATCAAAATTGAGCAAGAAACCGGAAGAGAGTTCCACGAGCGAGAAGTGCGATAGAAGAACCTGTTAGCATAGAATTTACGGCTACATCTAGCCATTTCAACTGTAAAAGGATGAGACCTAGCTGCCAATCAAGTACTGTGCTTAAATTAATGAAGACTAGGTAATATAGAGGAAAATTACCATGAAAGTATTTATATGAAAGTCAGAGGGCATCTATGCTACGGCGATGAGAAAGTGACTGGAGTATAAGTATCTTTGTGGAACTTAACACAAAATCTGGTGTAGAAATGTAGAATGAAATTGTTAACCATCGTAGAGATTGCAGAACCGTTTCAATAAGACATTAAAAACCTCCGTTAATAATCAGTTATTACATGAAGGTTTGTAATGTTTGTAACGCTAATAGACAACACCTAGCCTACAAGTAAATATACTGAATAGGCTTCATGCAAATTCGTATCTCTGTGTGTTCAGTAATGTCTTTAAATTTACTTTAAATTTTAAAGAGTACCTAGTATAGAGAAGGGAATATATTTCAAAGAGTATATAAATCTACAAATGCTTTATGATCTGTATATAGAAAAAATGTTGGGTATTAGAAATGTCATTATTTTTCTTTGTTTCTCATTACAACAAAATCATCCAGTTGTTGCTTTCTACTAGCAACACGTAATTATCGCCCAAAGGCCATTAGACAGAAAACTCCACCCATCATATATTGACATTAGCCGCAAACCCGGCCGACAAGAATTGCTCTTTCCTTCGCTTTCTCTCCTATCACTTCAGAATTATTCAACAATTACGGATACAAGAAAAAATCTGACCATCATGTGTCTAGTTACTAATACAAGTACGTATTTTGCACTACTTCTGGTGGTTGGTATCTAGACTTAGTAAACCACTTTTTTCATATTCGATCATTTGCAGAACCTTCTCCATAAACAATATGCAAACGTTGCACTTTTACCTTTGTTAAAATAAAAAAAAAACATAATTATTGCCAATTCCTCTCCTTCTTCAACGTTAGAAAAATGTACAAATTGCTAATTTAAAAATACACCCTTGTCCTAATTAATTGAAACAAAATGAATAATTCCGTTCTTATTTACTTTCTTTTTCATATATTTCCAATGAAATATGAACCAGTGCATATGTCAGTACTTCGTATGTCCATTCCACGAAGTCGTTCCTTGCTGACTGACTACAGATTCTTGATTGCATTTAAATCAAACCAATCTATAGTACTTTGTTTTGCTCACTGGTAAGGCTTGCCAGTGTGTTCGTGCAGCATTACAATTTTCGCACGCTTCCTTGGAGTAACGTCCATCACAGACAATGGCCGTAGGCCAACTAATCGACAGCCAAGACAATAGTGTCTGGGAGTGATGAAAATCTAATGCAATTACGGCGCAATATTTTTCAAGGCTAAACATATTTCATCATACACCCCGCAAATAGAATCATATTACTGCACACCACTAACCCCTAATCTGAGGAAAAAATATAAATCGATTACACCCTGTCACTCCAGTGGGTCTAAAACTGACCGAATTGTGAAAGAAAGGAAACTAAATCAGTTGTTTCAATTAATTTACACAAGGATGTATATATGCAATGATAGCTATCACAATACAGCCAAAAGTGATCATTTTGAATGTAGCCATCTAAAACTAAACACTCCTAACGTCATCTAAAAACCTGAATTAAATAATTGACTAGGTTAATACTTGATCTATATCCCCAACTGCTGCTGAATTAAAATGTATGAATAGCTTCACAGCCGAAAATTTGATCGTCCATTTCAAGTGCCATATGGTCGGCGGTTTTTATAACGAAACTCGTCCATGCGAAATAACATCCTGTATGCATAATTAAACTTTCTTCTAAACAGTTTATTTCTTGTCATATCTGTTTACCTCTTGAGTTGTAGTATCATTTGATAAAAATTACATTTAAGCTATTTAAATATCGGCAAATCTAATTACAAATTCAATAACCCTATAAAATTCAAGCGTTAACGAAAACATCAATTTAATCTTGCTTAATTTATTAAAATATAACGTGACATTTTAATAATTGGTTACACGTGTACAGCCCTCTCTAATATTTATGTCGCATTTTCTTTAGATGAAATTGTCAGCGATTAGCAGCATTTCTTTTATATTCATGCCAATTGTAAGGAAAGCTGAACAGCATTATACATGCCCTGCAAGAGGAAGACGATTTGCTGTCCCAGCCAAATAGTGATGCCTATCTCAGTTCAAATGATGTCTCTGCTAGATCTTCCCAGGACAGCACGATTTTCAGACCTGCTTCTCCACGTTGAAGATATATGGACTTCATTGAAAGACGCCTGACTACTTCGGCTAATCCAGCGACGATTGTATTGCGCCAACAGTTGCAATAGGCGTTGAATTGAATTCGCAATTTGTACGACCGTATGCCTGCAACAGTACAGGCATTTCTGTTCATGTCCAAAGAGTAAGAACAATATATTAATATGGGATGAGTACTCTTGATACGCCTTTTATTTTATAGTCCAGGGTATGACGGTAAATTACATCCGGCAGCAAGGCTTCTGGTCAGAAGACTGAATGTTTGGAGACGCCTGAAAACAACACTTAATTGCTGCTGTTTTCAAGTCCACCATGACCCGGGGTAGTAGCACCTGTTAGGGTCCCAGCTATCAGCAAATAGTGAACCCTCAAACAAAAAAAAACATTATGAAACTATAAAAATACATTTTTATAATAAAAATACAAGTAATATATTTTGTACATAAAAAATTACTAACAATACATATTTATAGCAAAATTATCAAATTACTCCAAAGCTTTCAAAAAAATAAATTTCGACATTAACTGACCAATAAGGAGTTGATATGCCATTGAGCAAACAAATCAAAATCAACACCCTTTATTTTGAAACCTGCGCAGTTATTTATATGTTATTGATGAAGATGCTGGAAAAAATGGCCGACTCCTTATAACACTCCAGAATGTACTTGACGCTACCATTTGTTTTAATCGAGTTCACCTCATGCAAGGCAGTAAAGCCACTGAGACACAAGGGATTACTGGGTGAGGAAGAATTAGAAACAGAAACATTACTAATGAGTAAGATCAAAAAAGTAATCAGGATGACAGTAGATAGCGATTGACTTTGCATTTAAATTTTTGCAGGTTAAAGTTGGCTGGAAAGTATGGATATGAAAGGGAGTTCCACAAGCGAGAAGTGCGACAAAAGAAACGTGGGGCATAGAATTTAGAGTCACAGCTAGCAATCTCAACTGTAAATTGATTTGATCTCGACGCTAGTCTTGTAGTGCGTTTAAATTCAAAAACTCTAGGTACGATAGCTAAAAGCTCATTTGGACAACTACCAGGAAAGTATTTATAGAAAAGGCACAGGGAAACAACTTTACGGTGGCGGGAAATTGACAGAAGCCGAGATACTAGACTAGGATCAATAATATTGCAGATTCTTCTTTGGATTATATCAAGGATTTCTAGATAAATAGCAGGACTAACAGACCATATGTGTCAGGAATATTATAAGTATGGGAGGTTGGTAGACTTCTAGATATGTAGGATAAATTCTGGGGATAAATAGTGCCTCACACGACACAGAAAACCAACTTTCTTAGCGCCTACCACGCTGGAATTTTGAAAAAGTGATGTCAGTCCAAAATTGGAGTAGTGTTGCTGTATCTATGCCGGAGCTTCCCAATCCTTTCTTCCAACCTCGGTACAATTGAAAAGCGTTTACTCGGCTTTGTAGGCGATGAATTATTTTCCAACCGAACCCCCAGAGAAGCAACGTCGCAAGCCTATTAATACGCTATCGCTATTTCTATGAAAAATGTTCTGACGAATTACATTCCCTAACTCCACCGGTTGAAATTTTATAGCTAAGACACGCCATGCAATCTACACAGAATTGGATCATCCTCATTCATCCCGTATTCCATTGGTTAGAAAGGAAGTTTCATTCAAGCAGCTTCTTCGCTGCTTTGTGGAATAGACTACAACTATGTCAAACATTATCTATATCTTATATCTTCATAATCTACAACCCCATTCAGAAAATCTCTATTTTGAGTTGCTTTTGGAGCTTACATTGCGTGAACAATAGCATAAAAATGTTTCTTCAGAACGTAGGGGAAAGTGGCTCTCCACTGTTTCATTTTCTTTATTATTTGTCACTTGTCATGGATTCATAAGTGAGAGTAGTTTGATCGTCTGATATTTCCGAAGTTTTGGGATTTTTGATTTTTAGAATTCGCTCCAATAACCATCTTACACTATTCCCACATCTATTGATCCGTATATGTGATCATTTATTAATCCAATTATATAAACAGTATCTCCTGTAAATTGAAAGTAGATATTTATGTTGTTACAGTTTTATTTCTTGTCAGGGTATTTAGGAAAAAAAATTATTTATTTAGTGTCGATATCTACCGACGAAGAGATTTATAATTGACTGTCTTGCCTTGCGAATTTGCAAGAATACAAATGAGACCGTTGGAGGGAATGATTTAGCAAGAGTAGCTTAGACGTGGCACAATGCCGAAATTATGGAGCACGCACCTAGTGAGAATCAAACTCACTTCTCGGGTCTAATTAATGAGACCATCTTGTTAACCATTACACCACGTCGAAGTGTCTCGTCTGCATGAGTGTATAAGTGGAGAAGAATTGGCATTGTATGTAGATGCGTGTGTGTCTGTTTACTTCTCAGTCTCAAACTTTTTCGCCATCTCTCTCTCTCTCTCTCTCTCTTTCTTTCTTTCTTTCTTTCTTCCTTTCTTTCTTTCACACAAACCTACTCACTTTCCTCTCTCTCTCATTCTATCTCTTTCTTTAAGAACCACAAGAAGGTCTAGGTGTATGTGTGTGGTCTTCTGGTGAAATGCCTTGCTTCCTTTCTAACAACTCGAAGTTACTTCCGGTGTCTGGCCTCTTCGGCACATGCCAACCACAGGTTAAGACAATCATTTATTTTTGGGGGAATGTAGAAAACAATATATATATATATATATATATATATATATATATATATATATATATATATATATATATATATATATATATATATATATATATATGTAATGAAAAACAAACCACTTTAAGGTACCATTACGATAATTTAATCAGGTAAAACTTCCAACAACGAATTGAGAGGAAAAATGGGATTAGAAATTGGTGGGTAGTGTAATTTTTGTAATTTAACAGAGGGGGTTGAGAGTGGTAGTTAAACAGACAATATAAAGTATAGGGAGGGGTTCATTTTATATCTCTCTTAAGTATGTTTTATATTGGAGTAGGAGGAGTGACAGAACCTTGAACTATAGCATAGTTTAAATATAAAGAATGTGAAGATGGTCAAGTTGTTGTTTTCTTTCATATTGGCATGCCTCTTCTTTAGACTTACTCATACTTGTGATTTTTCATCCCAGTGAAAACACAAGATGACGTATGTTAACAATAAGATACACGTTTCTCAGGAGGAGAGAGAGAGAAAAAGACGGGTAATGACAATAACGGTTAGAGAGAAATATGAAGTCAGGTAAGAGGAGAAAAATGATAGTCGGGAAGGAAGAGAAAGGAGAGGAAGAAAAGAACAAGGAAAGCAAAAGAAGTGACCAATGAAGTAAAATAAAGAGCAGTAAAGAGAAAAATGAAGTGAAATAAAGAGAAAAGTGAAATAAAGAGAGGGAAAGAGAGAGATAAATGAAATAAAGAGAGGGAAAAGAGAAATAAAATGTGTAATAAAGAAATGAAAATGGAAAGAAGTGAAATACATTGTGAGAATGAGACCGACGAAATGAAATAAAGAGGGAAAACTCTAAAGAAAATGTGAAGGAAAGAGAAAGAAGAAGTGAAATAAAGAGAGGGAAGAGAGAAAATAGAAGTGAAATAAAGAGGGGGAAAGGGAAAGAAGTGAAATAAAGAGAGGGAAAGGGAAAGAAGTGAAATAAAGAGAGGGAAAGAGAACGAAGAAGCGAAATAAAGAGAGGGAAAGGAAAAGAAGTGAAATAAAGAGAGGGAAAGGGAAAGAAGTGAAATAAAGAGAGGGAAAGAGAACGAAGAAGCGAAATAAAGAGAGGGAAAGGAAAAGAAGTGAAATAAAGAGAGGGAAAGGGAAAGAAGTGAAATAAAGAGAGGGAAAGGGAAAGAAGTGAAATAAAGAGAGGGAAAGAGAACGAAGAAGCGAAATAAAGTGAGGGAAAGGAAAAGAAGTGAAATAAAGAGAGGGAAAGGGAAAGAAGCGAAATAAAGAGAGGGAAAGAGAACGAAGAAGCGAAATAAAGTGAGGGAAAGAGAAAGAAGAAGTGAAATAAAGAGAGGGAAAGAGAACGAAGAAGGGAAATAACGTGAGGGAAAGAGAAAGAAGAAGTGAAATAAAGAGAGGGAAAAAGAACGAAAGTGAAATAAGAAAGGAAACGAAACGAGAGAAAATGAAGAAAAAGTGTGTGGCTGTTAATTGCATAAAGCTTATATAAAATGTAGAAGGAAAAGATAAAAGAAGCAAGGAAAACGAAAGAGAGCAGCAACAAAAAGAGAATAACCAAATTATTACAAAAAAATGAAAATAAAAATGACAAAGCTATTTTTAGATAAAACAGTTGAATATATAGTCTTATTATTATGTTTATACAGATATATATTTTATTATTGAACGTTATTTTTAGTGGATACTCGTATTTGTGCAGACGCTCTGTTTATTTTATTAAACAATATATATATATACATATATATATATATATATATATATATATATATATATATATATATATATATATATATGTTTCGAAAGGTGACTTGGGAAGCAGAGCATGCAGTCCGTTATGCAGGCTAATTGCCACGGTAGATAGGGAAAATGAGAACCTACTTGCTACTTCAACGGCTGCGTAAGAAAATGTGACCTCACACAAAAAGTTGGATTTTCAATGCTTTTTAAGAAAAATAATTAATTTTGTTTTAATCTTGTTCACAATTCATCAAATTAACAGTTTCTGTTTTAACGAGACGTAGACATTTTTACTTTAAATTTAAAAAAAATGTTTAAATAAGTTTCTTATCGCTTGACGACGGATGTCAGAAAATGGCGTTGATTGATGACAAGAAAAGTGAAAATTCGTAATTTTGACGTAAAATAAATTGTTTTAATTAAAGTTGTTTTAATTACCCAAATGTTCTTTTAAGATAAAATTCAACCTAATTTAAAATAGCACCAACAATAATACATGAAATTAGAATTTAAATACTTTTAATTTAATTTCAAAATTAGGTATTGCAGTGAATTTTTAACATGTTTAATGAAATAATATACAGTATTTTCGAGAAATTTTTTACATAATTTTATAAAAAATAACTTTGAACATTTAAAATGAAATCTTGAAACATTGAAACGGATGAGACCTTAACTTTTAATCACGACAGATTTCGCCCACGTATGAACTGGTTAAAAACTTTCTGATTAATGGCCACATGACTGAATCCGGGTTTTAAGAAAGTGTCAAAGATACTCTCCATGGGTTAAACATTTTAAAAAATAACTTTTGATGTGACACTGAATTCAGAACCGAATAATACAAATTTTTCGTCTAAATCTGTTCAACTATAAGTCCTTTCATTGCAGCCGCATACAATAAAAACATTATTACTTCAGTAGACTGTGCATGCTTGCTTAATACTGCTGGAAAGCAAGCAAAATAATTTCTGCTTTTCGTTGGCTTTCTCTCTGTGACACCCACTTTATAATTCTTTTTCATGCACCAAACCTGAAGGAATAATAAAACAGAAACGGCAAAGGCCAAGTCCTTTTCTAACGCAAGCAAAAGCATTTCTGCTTTTCGGTGACTGACTCTTTTATCCACTGACTATTATGTTCTGTCTCTCATGCTGCCTACTAAAAATGTAAGTAAATTCATTGCTTGCACTTGCGTCTTTTCTCGATAAACAAGAGTTTTCTCTGCTTACACTCCCTAAATAATATCGCTAGTATCAATTATCCTACGGAATGAAAGAATGGGAAATACAAAAAAATTAAGTAAGTAGAGGATAGTGAAAATTATCAAATAATTAATTTTAAATTTAAAGAAAATTATTTATCCTTGAGAAATATAACCATGGAATATTAGTGTTTGAGCCTTATAAATATATATATATATATATATATATATATATATAAGGGAAAGGTTATAGTTGTTACAACGAGAGAAAAGTTTATATGTTAAAAAGAGCGCAGACGTTTTTGGTTATAATGTGAATTTAAATATACATTTTTCTATTTCATATATATATATATATATATATATATATATACAGTGTGACCCGGATATAAGATACCTCGATATAGGAGAAATCCGGATATAAGAGAAACCCGGATATAAGAGAGATTTGTCTTTGGTCCCAAATTATTCCCATACTTACCTAAACAAAATAGACCAAACCCGGATATATGAGAAACCCGGGTATAAGAGACGTCTTCTCCGGTCCCGACCACTCTCTTATATCCGGGTTACACTGTATATATATATATATATATATATATATATATATATATATATATAATGCTGAGTCCATCAACAAAAACATTATTAGTCAGAAGGAATTATGTCCGTCGTATAAAGCAGCAATAAAATCTGTTAAAAATAAACGTTTTAAAATCTAACCTGGTATTTTGTTTGCATAATTTAGAATTATTTTCTCAGCTTCGTTTGACTCTAAGAGCAATCAACACTGAAAAGGCAATCAAAATTATTGTTGGTTCATTTATCTAACTATCCTGCTCACAGGAAGTTAGATAAATAACAGACATATTAGATAACTGAGAAACGTGCATCCTGGAATCTTATCCTGCTTAAAGAGCTATGGTTCCGGAACACGAGCTTTCATTTTGTAAATATTTTAAGAATTTAAGGTTATTTATATCGGCCACAATAGACAACGGTTTCTTTCCTTTCAACTGGCTCATGTTTGGGGGGCGATCGCGAGTATCTCCTATCAAGTCTCAACCTTTTCTCTGACTTTTCCACTTTTAATATTGCACGAGGTGATTATCTGCGTGGTAAGGTTCGATGCTTTCAAGAACAATGTTACGTAAGCCTCAACAAAGTTTGTGCTAATTGTAAAAGCGCTTGATTCCATTGGTGGATTTGGATTAAAAAGAATAAAAACTTTTAATTCCAACGGATAATTTATTGTTAAAACAGATATATTTGTCTTTTAGGTCAACCTATATCACATCGGGGTGGTTTCCTGTGGAGCTCTCCCCTGGTTAAGTTAGACAAGCTTTTGTGTACCTAGTTAATGTGAGTAAGTGTTGTTCCTGGCCTGCTCCCGTCTACATCTTTGGTTATGATTCTATTTGAGATTCCTAACCTCCTCAGTTTGTTTTGGCCCCCTTTTTCCATCTCGCCTGGGTCAGCTTTATTGATTCCCGTCTATATTTTTTTTCCTTTTCCCTCTCCCTTAGCGAGAGAGCTTCTTGATTTTGTCCAAAGGCTGAATACAGCAGCTTCTCTTTTTCGAATAGTTGGACGTGTCCTACTGACATCAGTTATGTTTATTTTTGCTTCGTTTTGAGGTTTAGTTTGGTTTGGGGTTCACCCCTCCCCTTTCATGATCATTCATCCCATTGTATATATATATATATATATATATATATATATGGTTATTGTAAGTAATATTTATCATCTCATTGGGATGTTTTTTTTTGTTTTGCTTTTTTTTAAAGAAAAAGAGGGTTGTGGTATTATGGTGTATGGAGGATTGATTGACGACGGATGAATTTTTTTTAATGGTGAATGAGGAAATTGTAACGAGTCGTGAATCCGATTAGCGAAGGTATAAGATAGTTAGTGAAGACCAGCCTCAACCCATCCTACCTTTTAGGCCTTGTGTCATAATTGTATTAATTTACAATAAATCTCGATATATTTCGGAAAGCTTTTACAATCCTTGATCACTCTTGAGAAATAAATGAGACAGTAACTAAACTGCATTGTATACGTTATAAATTCAAATTCAAATTTTTTTTCGATCGAATTGAGTTCGTGAGACATGCGTAAGCTGAAAGTGTGAGAATTGTTAAAGAAAGAAATGTCATTTCAAAACCAGACTAGAAAAAGAAATTACTCCTTCTAGTTTTTTTCGTATTATATTAAAATTAAAAAAAAAGGTTCGTGCTAGTTTTCTCTGTATCCATGTAACCAGTCCAAAAGTAAATGTTTTTTCCCCTTTGCATTATTGCAGCAGCAATTGTTTGTTGAAATTGCTGCCTTGAACTTGAAATTCCTGGCATTCGATGTACGTCATCCTTTACATATTTTCCTAAAATATTGTGGTTCATCTTTAAAACCTGAAAGGTTCGCTGAACGAATAAGAATGAATTCCAATAAATCATAAAACTGCTTCGTCATTTGATAATGTTTTGAGAAGTATGTCAGATCAAGAACATTTTAGCGCCATCTTGTATGTTCCAGAATCTATAAATAGTTCCAGAATCTTTAAGTATTATATTGTATGATTTTTATTTATATTGTATTATATTTATATATATTTTACTTATATATTGTATATATTATATTATATATTTATTTATATTTTATTATATTGTTATATTGTATATAGTATTATTTTGTATGTTCTACAATCTATAAATAGTTCCAAATAATAACATGCAGGAAAGTTTACAACAGTCAGAAAAAAAGGTTATTTTTTTTCCATAGGATATATTAAAATATATTCCAGTGTAAAAAAAATATATGTATGTGTGCATACGTTTATACGGGCATAAACTCACATGGGGGTGTGGTATTAACACTGCACGACTGAATGAAGGACCTCATCGACGCAGGTCATCGGCGTGGGTGGAAGTGTTCCTCAGATGAACTACAACGGTCACGTGTTCGCAGCCAAGGATGGGCTACTTAGTTGGATATCGGCTTATGTGGAGAGGGACAGGATCTGCCAGGTTTAAAAGTTCAAGATACGTCACATGATGAGCACATCAAGAAAACTATTCGAGTTGACCCCGGCTGTGGCACACTAACGTGGCAGATGGAGGAGAATATGGGACAGCTCAGAACGTCCGCACCCCAGCAACTCCTTACGGGGTTAAGGACGAAAGAAAAATATTAAAACATACAGGTATTTAGAATGAAACATCACTCTTTGAAATACTCAAATGAAACATAAAACAGAAACCATGTACAAACTTCTTAACAATTTAGTTGAAAAGTTTTACTTAAAATGTTAAAAAGGTTGATGCAAAAAAAATTCAACTGGGAATCATTTATGATTAACAGAAATCATAAATATAAAATACGAATTTCTTATTTCTTTGTCATGTCCAAGAAGTTTTCACTTGGCAACCAACAGGAGGGTTTCTTTCATCCACCGGTACCAACTTGTGATATTTTCTTGAAAACTTGAGGTGAGTTGCTGCCATTTGGTTCCCGGGAATGGCAGCCAGATATCTGGCATGGGCACGCAGATATGTGTAATAAAAATAATATGATCACATATGATAAGTGTATTTCATTTTGCCTGTTCTTGATAGAGAACCGTTTCACAGAAGTAGGCTCAATATCATGACAGATTTAGAAGTCAAGAGAAAATCGATGTTTCCCCAAACAAAAACTATATTACATGAACTACAGTTTTGCGTGGCCTCCCAGATCAAATTTTTCTGGTTACCTTTATTGTCAAGGCACATGTTTAAGTGACGTTAGACATCTTCAGCCGGTTCAAGGAAGGAAAATCCAACAGAAAATCTACAACCAAGAAACTTTCATACCATTGTTTGACTTTGCTATTAAGTGAACCTGTAAATTAAAAGGAAGAATGCTAACACACTCCAGTCTCTTCTACAGCACGAAACTTTCCATGCAATACATGTGAACATCCCTCCCTTTAAACTTCCGACAGGAAAACCCATTCATCAGATTAATATGGATATAAGATCAAATGGTGAGAATTTTATATGATCCAATTATAGTAGAAAATAGTTACTATCACTGATGTGAATTGAAAATTTGAAAATATTGTATAGTTTTTCCTAATTGATGTCTCCGACACTTTTCTTTGTTTCATCAATACTCATCCTTCTCGATAAAAAAAAATTGAATACTTTTTGAATACCAAGATCCTGACTGACGAGTCTGATTGCCCGTCCAAGTTGACCTTAAGACGTTTATTCATGGCTTTATTCGTCGATGAATGTTATATGAATTAATACAGCGATTCACTTTCTGAATATACGTCTCCATAGATACTGAAAGGCGAATGGCTGATCAATATTTGAGTTTAGTTTTTAGCAAAGTGTCACTGTTTAACCAAACTACATCTACATGGATAATTTATAAACGTTATTTTTTAGTATTTAATCACAAAGATTATAAGGGTAGTTTTTGTTACCCTTTTCTTTAAGATTTCTCCGCTGCTTAGTCTCTCTGACTATAGAATACTCAGCATCCTTCTGTAAAACCATATTTCTGCTGTTTCCAGCTTTCTCTTTATCTGTGGAGAGATTGTCCAGCATTCATCGTCATACAAAATGATTGATACCATATAGCAATTCAGTACACTTTTCTTTGTTTCTAAAGAAATTTTACTGTTTCTTAATACTTTGCTTAGCTTTTGGAAAGCAACATTCGCTAATCCATTGCGCGTTTGGGTTTCACTTTCCAGATATTCAAACTTTTGTACTTGTTTGATGTTGATATTTGAAATGAGTATTTTGTATCATGGAGATTTTGGGGTTTTTTTTTTTGTTGTTTTTTTGCTGACCACCATACTTTCTGTCTTCTTACAATTGATGGCTGGTCATCTTTCTTTCCTTTACTGCTTTGTCTAAAAAGCCATTTAGTTTTCTTTCCGATTTTTGCCGTCAACACAGTGTCATTGGCGTATCTTATATTGTCAATATTGCGCCCCCCTAATAAGTCCTTGTAGGCTCTCAAGCTTATTTAGTATAGCGTTGTTGTCGTGGTTAAGTAAATCTAGGGAGATGACTTGTCCTACGTTCTTTTCTAGTTTTGTTCTGGATTATTCTAACATCCTTTCTAAGTAGATCAAGTTTTCCTAATAGTTCAAATAGATCCGAGTGCTGTATCTTGTCAAATGTTGTTGTTTAATCTATAGAACAAAAGTGCACTCCTTCTGCATTTGTATTGCTCTCTCCGATATCATTTTAACCATAGTTATTGCATTTCTGATAACAATAGCCATGAAAAAGCTGCACCCTATTTTCATTCTAATTCTCTTTCACGCTCTATTCATCAAGATTCGGATCATTAGCTTGCTTATGTGGCTCAATAAACTAATTGTCCAATCTCTCATTCATTTGCACCTGGTTTCTTAGGAAATGCTACGAAGATGCATCAACTGAGGTCCTCCGGTATGTGGCTTCTATTCTATATTTCTGTTATTATTTCTGTGATTTTATTGATGCCGAAAACATCTAAGTCTGAGAGCATTTCTATTACGTCGATAGCGTCTGGCTTCCTTGTTGCTCTGTTTCCGTCCATCTTGTGTAGTGACGATCACGCTTTGATACGCTGCTTTCCGATCCTTCCATTTTTTGTGCATTATACTCAAAATCAGGACGAGACTGTTGAAATTTCTTGGAGACATAATTAGGGATAGGGGCATTGAGAATTTGACATCGATGGAAAGAGTGATCGGGAAGGCAACGGGCTTGTGTGAATGGACGTCGGAACAGTGGGTTCAGGAGGCTTGACAAAAGGAGAAATGCTGCTAATCGCCTCAATGGAGAGTAAAAGGTGAAAAGCCATGATCGCCCACGTCCTGAAGAAACGCATCTTATAGAAGAAGAATCATGAAGAGATATTTTTAATGCCATTTCAAAATTGCATAAGTAAAGGATATTTTTTATGAGAAAGTTTTAAACAATATATATATATATATATATATATATATATATATATATATATATATATATATATATATATATATATAGGTGCCACCATTTCCTGTCAAACCGTAAATTAAATTGAAGGTCAATCTCAATGGATTCTCCTCCAGTTCCTATCCCACGAACGCAGGTATTCCTCAAGCCTCCATCCTAGGCCCCACTCTATTCCTTATCTGCATAAATGACCTTCCTGACGAAATAACTTCCCAAGTTGGCATCTACGCGGATGACACCACAATTTATTCCTGCCTCAAAAACAAATCTAGTATCGCTGACAAAACTTTTAAAAGGTCCTTTTTAAAGGACCTTCAATCGATTGTGAACTGGGGCATGAATTGGCTGGTCAACTTCAACGCTTCCAAGACAAAGCTGCTCTCTATTAATCACCACAGAGATCCTTCCCTTCCCTCCATTAGAATGTCTGACGCACAACTTCTCGAGGGCAACTCTCTGCGGCTTCTCGGTCTCACGTTGACTGCTGACCTGAGATGGAATAAATACATTGAATCAATTGCCTCGTCCACTGCAAAGAAAGTTGGCTCCCTGAGCCGCGCCAGGAAGTTTTTCTCCTCGGAGTAGATCCTCCAGATCTACAAATCAACAATTCGCCCTTGCATGGAGTATTGCTGCCATATATAGTCTGGTGCACCTTCTGTTTACCTCGGGGTTCTTGATAGGCTCCAGAAGCGGATATGCAATGTAGTTGGCCCTTGGTCTACAGTCACTTTCTCACAGACGCGATGTCGCCTCCCTCTGTCTGTTCTACAAATACTTTCATGGAAATTGCTCCGAGGAGCTGCATTCGCTGGTTCCCAGACGTCATGAGTTCCAGCGCCTTACGAGGCTGGCATCCCGCTCTGACCCCTTCACTGTCGAAACTCCTAAATGTAGCCGTCTCTTCTACTCTAATAGCTTCATGTCTCGCACCAATCGCCTGTGGAACTCCCTTCCCTTTTCCTGTTTCCCTGTGAGCTATAATCTCCAGCTATTCAAGTGTAATGTCAATCGACATCTCCAGTTGCCTTGATCTATCCACTACCCTCATCCTTTCTTCTATCACTTCTATCTGATCTTGCTCTAAATTTTCTGTAACCCCTTGCGTCTTAGTGGCTTCCCGCCTTGCTTGGGATGAAATGCTTAAAAAAAAAAATTAATTAATTCGCTAAAAATTTAGATCGGAAAATCATGATGTTATCATTAAGAGGAAAGACAAAAACATATTTTGATTATTAATTTAAATTTTTTGATCCTCTTTAGAATGTTCTAAATTTTGATAGCGGTGGGGAATCAAAGATTTTTATAGGAAATTTTATCATTTTTTTTTTTTTTTTTTTTTTTGCAGTGAAAAACACACCGATTTAGAAATTCTAGAAAAAAATCAAATAATTGTCGAATTTTAGTGAAACTTTTAAGTTTTATTCATAAATGAATGACATTAATTTAGAGATATTTTCCCAGAAAACATCGGTAAAATATATTTTTTTTACATTTGTTATTCACTGCTTATTTAATTTTATGAAATTTGAGAAATTAAATTTTGTACAACTTAAAGTTTATAGTAATTAAAAGCAGAACTACTTGGAGAATTTAAATCATCATCTTTTTTCTTTTCTTTTTTTTTTTTTTTTTTTTGTAAAACAGGACCCCACCTTTACCGAAAATCTGATCTGAATAGTAAATTTTAAAAAAAACAATGACACTAAGATATTATTTAACATATCCGTTGATTGCTTAGATGAATAAGATAAATTATAGACATTATTGTCTTAAGAAAAACAAATCTTTTCAATGACAATGAATTTTAACAATAATTGTTTTAATTTTTTTAATAATTTTAATTATAATAATTTATAAAATTTTAAATCTTTTAAAGTTCTGCCTTACTTTGCTTAGCATTTTAGACATTTAGTTTTTCAACTTCCTCTTTCCAGTGAGGGTGTCGCTTCTTTTAAATGATCCTTTATTCTCCAGTTAACCAGCACCGCCTGAAGAAGAACTTATAGTGCTGAGACATGATTACATTTATGTAGCGGTTTATAACATGTCTTAGTTATAATTGTTAATATATATATATATATATATATATATATATATATATATATATATATATATATATATATGATATATATCAAACAAATTCTGGGTAATTGAATTACGAAATAGAAAATTCCGACGTGAAGGAAGAAATGTATCACAGAAAATTTTTTGTCTATTTTTTTATTAATATATATATATATATATATATATATATATATATATATATATATAAGATTGGACATTAAAGTCAACACCAGGTAGCGGCAATCTGTTTCATGCTCATGCGCAATCGTTAGGCCATATTGAGCACTTTAACCCATAAATATAGCATACCTTAAAACTATATTTTATCACACACACACACACACACATATATATATATATATATATATATATATATATATATATATATATTTAGAGAGAAATGGGGAAAGTGAGATTGAGAAAGGGAGAGTGTGTGTGAGCATGTGAGCGCGATGGGCGGCGTCCTTTGATTGATGATGTTATTGGTTGCATGAGCAAAGACCAAATATGGAAACAAAGAAACAATTTTTCATCTGATAATATCGTTATTTACATACCGGCTACGAATTGAAGGAAACGAAAGATTTTTATTTCTATTTTTATTTTATACCAACCTTTTACCGTGGGCAGTAATGGGTTAAAGTGAAATTACTTTATCGCGGAGATCCTTGCTTTTGGGATATTGGATACTTAAGAGGTTTAGATTAATGATTTCACGAGATACGAGTTATTGTTGGCACTTGTCTGGCTAATGTCAAATGCTTCCAAACTGACATACCCAGGATGATAATATAAATTGGAGGATTTTTCACTTCTAGTTTTCAGTTTGTGATTCAAGTTCTTTTTTTTTTTCTTTAGATCTTATAGTTCAGATAAAAAATATACTTGAGAAATCAAAATGCAAGTAAAATGCTAATATTAGGCGTTTCGTTATAAAGAAACGTACGTCGATTGAAATTTATAAAATCTTTTTGTTGAAATAATATTCCTGGAAAAAAATGTTCAATCAATCGCGCCGTTTCCAATATTTTGTTTGAAGCAATGTACAAGTAGTGTACAATGTCAATATCTTTATCATGTCTATCTGAGATGAGGTCTTATGTACAGTATTTACATTATGCGGAGTATTGTCCTCCTCTTTGTCGCCATATTTGTCACAACGTTTCGGCCGTTGTACGCTCCGGCCTACTTCAGGTGGTTGGAATTTTGAACTGAACCCTTTATTTCGATCCCTGGCGTAGACTGTTCTATTTCCACGTGCCAAGCTTGATGGATGTCAGTTATCTCCTGCTAATTTTCCCTCCGAAAGTTCTCCACTGCCTTCACCGTGTATTGAACTCACACTCTTTGGGTCTGTCACTGGATCTAACCAACGCCTTTATCCACTGTGCCATGTGTCCTTGAGGACATCTGGGTATGAATTTCTGGGTATTATAAACGTAATGTTTTCAGCAACCATTTTTATCAGATGGTGAGCTTGGACGTGGTGAGATTGTTCACCAAGGTACCCACGGAGGAGGCACTCTCAGTAGTCAGAGACAAATTGACCTCTGACTCTTCTCTAGAAGAACGGACCAGTATTCCAATAGATAATCTGATGGAGATGCTGACTTTCTTTACACAAACAACACACTTCGGAATGGGATCACACATATATCGACAGGATGAGGGCTTAGCAATGGGCTCGCCATTATCACCAGCAATGGTGAATATATACATGGAATACTTTGAAGAAATGGCATTAGAATCTATATCGCTAAAGCCTACTATATGGTTAAGGTATGTAGATGACACATTCATACTCTGGCCACACCAGGAAGATGTCCAGGTTCTACTGTACCACGTGAACTCAATAAGACCTTCGATACAGTTCACGATGGAGAAAGAGAGTAACAACACACTCCCATTCCTGGATGTACTAATATCTCGAACAGAGCATGGGTTCAAGACATCCGTATACCGTAAACCAACATTCACCGGACAGTACTTCAATTTCAACTCCCACCATCCATAGAGCGTAAAGAAAGGGTCGTCCGTTGTTTACAACACCGAGCAAAAGTCATAAGTGGCGACCCAGAGATGTTAGATAAAGAATTGGTCAGTATAAGTAGTAACCTACAACGTAACAACTACCCTGGGTACATGGCAGCAAAAACTGGGATATGCGAGTACAAGAGGAGGAGGAGGAGGACAACAACACTCAGAAAACAGTCTGCCTGCCTTATGTGATATGATATCTCTCTCGAGTGAGACCCCCCATACAGGAGAACATGACTAAAGACTGTGTGTACGCTATCCCGTGCAGCTGCGGAAAGGACTATAAAGGAGAGACAGGGCGCCCCCTCAAGATAAGGCTTCAAGAACACCAGAAAGCTGTAACGCGGGGGGAAGTAGAAAAATCAGGCGTGGCTGACCACATATATAGAGAGAAGGGATATCACCGTCCTCTGTGGGATCATGTTGAGATCATAGACAGGGAACACCATTGGAAAATTCGTAAACTTAAGAAATCAGCACATATGCTAGGCCACAAAAATCTCCTGAGCCGTCCAAGCATAGAAATAAATACAATATGGGAACCAGTAATAAGGAGTACCAGAGAAAAGCAATGATAACAAAGTTTCAATATGAGCTCTGGTAAAAACACGAAATGATAACAGCAAAATTGCAATATGAGCACTGGTAAAAATGGTTGCTGAAAACAGGTTTATAATACCCAGAAATTCATACCCAGATGTCCTCAAGGACACATGGCACAGTGGATAATGGCGTTGGTTAGATCCAGTGAGAGACCCGAAGAGTATGAGTTCAATAGCCTGTTAAGACAGTGGAGAACTTAAAAGGGAAAATTAGTGGGAAAATTAGTGGGAACTTTCAGAGGGAAAACTTAGCAGGCGATAACTGATAACTAACATCCATCAAACATGGCACGTGGAACTGGAACAGTCTACCCCAGGGATCGAAATAAAGGGTTCAGTTCAAAATTCCAACCACCTGAAGAAGGCCGGAGCGTGCAACGGCCGAAACAAATATGCCGACAAAGATGAAGACAATAGTCCCCATAATGTAAATACTGTATTATGTCATTTTTTTTTTCTTCGAGTTATATCTTATATCCATTTTAATCCGTTTTTGCTGTTGAATGTCCTCAAGTGATGTCGTTTCTGCTATTTGGTTCTGTAGCACCAGTCCATAAGGTTCGAGGAAGTGTTGTCTTTCCTAAGACCCACAGGGTTCACTCGCTCAAAGCAATTTTTAACCATTAATCATAGAAAGCGGCTGTATACAGCTGCGAGTGTTCATATTTGGGAACGGTTATGGAGCCATGCACATGAAAGTATTTATTTGACTAGGCTATTTAAGAACAAGACTAGTGTTTTCAGGTTAATGTTTTAGTTTTGTAGCAACTGGCGGTGTTACACAAAACTATCCCTAGCGCAGCCTATTCTATGTTCAATTTCCTTTTCTCCTATACAAAACATTGTTATTTACTAAATCCACATCCTGATTTCTTTTTATGATGGATTCAGCCATATTTATTACAAAGTTTCGGCCGTTGTACGCTCCGGCCATCTTTAGGTGGTTGGAATGTCGAATTTCGCTCATGGGGTAGATTCTTCTAGTTCCATGTGCCATGTTTTAATGGATGTCAGTTATCAGTAATCTCCTGTTAATTCCCCTCTGAAAGTTCTCCACTGCCTTAACCGGGTATTGAACTCATAGTCTTTGGGTCCTGTCACTGGATCTAACTAACGCCTTTATCCACTGTACCATGTGTCCTTGAAGAAGGCCGGAGCATACAGCGGCCGAAACGTTGTAATAAATATGGCGACAAAGAAGAGGACAATAATCCGAATAATGTAAATAATGAAAAAAATAAATATTTTGGTAAAACTATTCTTGTGAAACCTTATTTAGACTCTTGTTTAATCTAATTTACAATTAAACAATTTATTTTTCTCTGTGAGTTTGTAAGCATGAGTATAACCGATCCAGCAATTTCAAACTTCTTGTTCATTAGTTTTTCCCATGAGGTATAATGCTGCAAATTCAAGTTTGAGTGGCTGGATAATTTACATCAGCTCAACTTTAACCTGTTGATAAGAGGAGTAGATGGATAACAGAAAAATTTTAAGTTGTTTCAAATAAAATGCAACCTGAAATACAGGCTCTAGAAGATAAAGTTAATGGAATAAAAGTAGGGAGAGTTTTTGAATTTTGTTGATGTATTAGGTTGGTGCAAAAATAATGACGTAATAATGTAGTTTTTTGACGTATTTTTTAACGTCAAGAAACGACATTATTACGTCATTATTTTTGCACCAACCTACTAGATCAAATATTCATCTAGAAATAGTAAAATTCCCAGAACATTTCTGTGGATAATACAAATTGGTATAAGAATGAAAAATCTTAGCTTCTGCCGATGTGTTTCGTCTTCCGATTTTATCAAGGCAAAATTGAAGCGAAATGTTTTTGTTTTCATAGTTACATCAAATCCAAAATTTAACATGAGAGAGACGCTTTTGCGTAAGCCTCTTTCTGGCTAATGTTAACTTCCTTTATACTTTAAGCCAGAAAGAGGCTTACGCAAAAGTATGTATAAGATAGTGTAGACCAGCCTCAACTCATTCTCTCTTTTCGGCCTTGTGCCATAATTGTATTAATTTACAATAAATCTCAACGTTTCGCTTCAATTTTGCCTTGATAAAGTCGGAAGACGAAACACATCGGTAAAAACTAAGATTTTTTATCCAATGTCATTCATCTAGAAATGTAGAATCATATATTAACAACAAATATATATTTTGAAATAGGATAAAAAAAATATTACTGTTTTTTCTCACACTTCAGAGAAAAAGACGAATTATACAGAAAGGTTCAAAAGTCTCAACAAGAAATAAAAATGTTATAAATTCAACAAGGAAAAGGAAATGCGATCTTTTCGAGATTCATACCAGCTGTTGTAAGCGAGTGAAGTTGTCTGGCTAGGTAGATTTTTCCGTCGTCTTTTTGTTCGCCTACACATTATGCACCCTTCAAGCCTTCACCTCAAATCTGCAGTTTTATTTTGCCTTTTCTCAAGTAGAGTTACGGGTACCCTAATGGATATCGGCGCAAATAGTAGGTTGGTGCAAAAATAATGACGTAATAATGTCGGTTTTTGACGTATTTTTTAACGTCAAAAAACGACATTATTACGTCATTATTTTGCACCAATAGTAGAATCGGCGTAAACGGTTTGTTGTTTTCATTCACTTCCCATTAATTTCCCTAGGAAAGGCACGAATCCACCTTCCTCCAACAAGGGAAAAGTCTGAATTCAACTACCTAAAATAATAGCGCAGACTAGTCTATTTAGCCTTGGTAAGGCAACCAGTTTAAGAGAAGGACAAATATGAAATCAAACCACAATAAATAATAGGGTAGACCAAACTATTTAACCTTGGTAGGACACCTAGTCTAGGAGAAGGGCAGACAGGAATTCGGGCTATCACTTTAGTAGGATAACAATCTAGGAAAAGGAACAATCTGAATTCAAATCACCGTAAATAATAGAAAAGATTTACATTTTTAGTTTTGTTAGGGCAACCAATCCAGGAAGAAGGACAACTCTGTATTGAAGCACTCGTAAATAATAAGGGAGATGGGGCTCTTTAGTCTAGGGAAGGAAATACTCTGAATTCCAACGCCTGTAAATAACACTACAGACTGGGGAAGTGCCACAAAATAATCGATCGGCCTACTTGTCCAGAAAACAAGGTATTTTCACTTCCCATGCATCATCCGAAAGGACTAATTATTGGCTCCAACGCTGAAAGTTACAGTAATTGGTAATAAATGATTGTCGTTGAAACTTAGCAGACACATACAACAACTTGGACCTGCATCGGAGCAGATTTCGGTTGAAATACGGAAGGCCGTAATAAACCTGGCTATAATTTGCTTGTCTTGTAATAAACCTATTTTACGTTGATATTGACTGCTTTGAACAAAAATAACTTTTTCGTTGTATTAACTACGAAAAGAAAAACAAATGTCAAAACTCTGATCGCTTTTTATATTTCCATAAAGTCATGCAGTCCACGTTTTTCCCCCCCTTCTGAGCTTATGTGATCCATCGGCAAACTTCCGCTGCACGATTCCCTCAGATTAGACATGAAGAATAAAGAGTGTCAAATGTGCATTTTAGATTCAGCTATTATTTTCACGAAAATAAACTAATCACATTCCTGCAAAAATTTTTTCGGGCGTATGCAATCACATACAACAAAGAGCTGATGAAACGTCAAAGAGATTTCTCAGATTTCTCTAAAATTGTGCAAAAAACTTGTTAATAAATCACCATGATTATAATGCATAATTTACAAAAGACTAAGAAGAATTTGTCCCGTAACTGTAATGGGGAGGTTATGTATCTTCAATGGATCCCCAGTGTTTAAGTAAATTAAATATGGCCATTCCTCTGTACTATCACTGAGTAGGAAGATTGTGTATCGTCAATTCATTGCCGCGAAGGAACAGATTATTCTTTCACAATCTGTTATTTCCTGTGCATAAACGCATGGATATATTTGCTTGTCTGAGTGTTTATTTAAGCAGACTAGACGCTGGTGAAAATTCATTGTAACTAATGGCTGAGTTCAACATAGGAAATTCAACATTGTATGATATAAAATCTTTCAAAGAAACTATTCTCCAGCGCTCACACTGTCACAATGACGAAGGAAATAAAAAAAATGATTATGATGAAAACTGGACTGAAATTGAAAAAGCTACTGAAAAGGTTGTCAGTTTTATGGAAATAAAGCCAGCATTCAGCTATGACGATTGCAATAACGCACGCAAAGTTAAAAAGTGACATACTTAATTTAATGAATTTTCATTAACATGACATGATTTGTTCTCTTTTTCCTTAAAATCAATTCCGTTATATTTCACTCACCATTAGATTATTTTGTTTGCTATAAAACATTGAAAATAAATATTAAACCGGATTTTAGTTCTTTTATTTTAATCTAAATATAACCCCTCATATCCGGATTTTGTAGCCAATTCCTCATATCCGGAAGGCCTTCTTAGTCCGGTTGTCAGGGATTCTAGAAAATAAAATAAACGCTTATATTTCAATATAAACTGCGTTTCGCATTAATAGCCATTATTTATATTTTTGTTCATTTTTAGAAAACCAATGAAAAGCTCCACAGAAAGATTTGCAACATTAATGCCAACAGAATTTCTTATAATATGAATAAATATCACATATACGATGTGGCAAAAGTTTTATGAAATTAACCAGATTTCTTTTTTAAATCTGAAGAAATCTTGCGAATGTTAGAATAAAATGGTTTTCCAAAGACATTCGCTTTATGAAATTGTAGACTTGTTCGTTCGACTTTAGTCAACTTACAGAATCCTCAAGAAAATTCATGTTGGAATTAATATTGTAATTACAGAACATGTTCGAAGTTTATCAAGGCAAATATTCTCAGCAAAATATTGAAAAATGTCAATTTGATGAGAACAGATTTATAAAGACAGCATCAACGTGAAATATGTGTACACAATTGTTATACTAGTTTTAGAATTCCTTCATACATTGACTTTGTTAACCTCCTAGAATAGGTCGTATGAAACAGACTTCATAGAATTGAGTAAACTATTTCACCTTTGCTTGTAAATTGCTGTCCAATGTTGAACTCTCCTTTTTCGAATGCGACGCAACTTTACAATTGCATTAAAATCGAACGAACAAACCTACAACTTCATGAAGCGAATGTCTTTGAAAATCCATTTTATTCAGAAATTTTTGAGGTTTCTTCACCGACTATGAAAAGAAAAACTACCAGAAGTCTAGCCAAAAACGCTACATCACAAACATTCGAACAATATGGAATCATTGTATTCCTAAATATGAGAAAAAAAATTGAAATCAAGAAAAACATATTTCTTTTAATTGTTTAATGGCACAATTATAGGATAAGAAAGGAACAGTCGTTCTGTTAATTCGGGGAATACCGGTCACGATAAACTGTTTCAAAATCAAAGGCAAAGAATATTTATCAGTTTTCTAAATCGAATAGTTCCTTCAGCAATTACGATTTTACCGCGTGGAATTGCAAGCCCACCACATCCTCTATTTTATTATTTTTACCCAGAGCTGGAGGTGAAGTCGATTTCTTTCTGAAGTATGTATCAATGAAAGACTGCTACTGAAATACATATTACTCACACATTTTGAAGTATAACTACTCCCAAACCCGTGCATGCAAACCTATGTAACTGCATTTATAAACCTTATAGACACACACATACGCGTGTGTTTGTCAGTTTTCTTTCTGGGGCAACAGAAGGCCATGGTCTGAATGTAAAGATGGAACCCTGCTGCTTTTCAAATGTTTTCTCCAGAAAAGAGACACGCTCCTCCCATGAAGCGTGTCAGTACATGATAGATAAACGTATATGAATTTCAATGTACTTTTGGCGCAACATGAGTGGTGGGTGAGGCACCATACTGCGCCCACTTGCTAATGCTTTCCAAAAATCAATTTGAAGGAAAAAATTTTCAGTCTATTCCAAGATAAGCCCAAAGAAGATTATGTTACGTACAGCTTCCAATGCCCTCCCCATTTTAAAAATTAACACGAAATAATCTTTTTCTCATTTATGCAATTCGTTTTTTGCTGTATTTTAGATTATTACGCAAAGACGTTCGATAAATTATGACAAAAATATCTATTAGAACTGTTCAAACCCTTGAAATTTTAGGATATTAGAATAATCAAGAACCTATACTGGCAGTTAACCGCCTGCATACGGATAGAAGATGAGTTCAACAGATATGAAAAATAGAAAGTTGTGTAAGACAAAGATGTGTCTTCCCACCGGACTTATTCAACCTATACAGTGAAGCGATTCTAAGAGAATTAAAGGTACTACCAGTATTTATTAGGTTGGTGCAAAAATAATGACGTAATAATGTCGTTTTTTGACGTATTTTTAACGTCAAAAAACGACATTATTACGTCATTATTTTTGCACCAACCTAATATTATTGGCAGCCAAAATCTTAACAACATACGGCATGAAGATAACACGGTGTTGATGACACAGCAAATAAAACTCTTACGGAATGTAGTGAAGGAAAACATGAATAAAGGACTAAATACAACTACAAGAGGAGAGAAATGCATTGGTGTTAGCGAAAGGATGAGTCCAAAATGCAAATTAGAAATACCAAAATCAAAAAACACTTCCATAAAAATTATCGAGAAATTGTTCAAATACAAAGACCTGGAGATCGACATTAACAGGATTTAGGGCAATAAAGACTGAGACTGTCGTACCAATTGTAATCGGAGCTCTGGGCCTCGTGAGAAAAGGTATGGACAATTTTACTAACAGTGTCCCAGGTAACATCAACATACATGTTGCCCAGAAAATCGCTCTACTAGGAAGATCCCATATACTAAGAAATGTGCTATCAATTAAATGAAAATTCTTCTATAGGGCCTAAGGACCATAGTTTGGACCCGGCTCTACAAGATACAAAGCAGGAAACATAACACACAAACATTAATAATAACAAAGTGGTTGACTCAGAGTTTTATAATAAAGCTTGTCATAAATGTTTTTAGAATGTTTTACTGAAAATGGTAAAAAATTAATGTTTTATTGTTGGAATATATATGGCATAAATGGATTGCTAATTTATTTACTATAGAAAATAATGCAAGTAATTTACGATATGTACAAGGATGGGCTGAAAAGTTCAATTTACCTGAAAAGAAACAATGCAGTTATTAATAAGAGTTGAAATTAATTCATGCGAGATTTCACTGCTCTTGTATCAATCATTCATAGTCTATGAATTTTTCAGCCCATGCTTGTATAAATGTACATTATATGCAATGTAAATGTATTAGTAATTATTTTACTATAAAAAAAAAGATTGTAAGTAATTTACTAAACATATCATGGATAACAGACATGGAAAGAAAACTATAAAACCTCCTACAGAAGGAAGTGAAGGAATGTGAGAAGAAAAGACTAAACATTAACTGCAAGATGACAGAATGCATTGTTGTTAGCAAAAGGATGAACCTAAAAATGTGAACTGCAAATCGGAAGTACCAAAACTAAACAAATGCACTCTCATATAGGTGCAAGGATAATACATAGCAATCCAGCACTTCAGCAATTTTTTCTTTGCTTCTAATGACATTTTTCTGTTCTTAATATTTTGTTTAGCCTCTTATCTACGTTAAATGAATACACCAAGAAATTACGACAACCCCTCCCCCAAAAGACAGGTTTCAAAGAAAAGAGTAAAGATCGCATATACAGAGAAGGCAGAGAGGGAGTGGGTAGGAAGAAGGCTCAAATGAAATAGCAAAGTAATGATGATTTTTCTGTGAGGGTAAGAATGCATCATTAGAAGATGATCAAAGAAGTGAAATTCGACCATACAAATCGGTATGATCAAGAATTAGAACATGTTTAGAGAATCTTCCCATAAAAGATAATGTGTTACTTGGAAAGACAGAAAGATCAGCATATCTGGACGAGAGGAAGAGGAAAGATGAAGAAAAAATCTGAGTCATCGTAGTTTATTTGTGGTTGACTATTGATTCCAGGAAATCAATAATTTACCCTGAAAAGATTTTGAAATTGCATTAATGAAATTATGGCATATGGAAATTGCGATTATGTCCTTAAACACAGGATCGCTGACATCAGCCTCACCAATTAATTAATTAAACTATTCACTCGAAGGGAATTTGGTTGGAACATTACAAGGGAATCGCTTTCACATGTCTCTCATTAGTTGAAAGATATATCCGGGAACATTCAGAAAAACAATCAAACACTAATACCTATTGTTATTAAATTTTTCTTATTTATCTTATTAGAGTTTTTATTAATTTTCTGAAAACGTCTCTTGCCTTTTTCTATTTCTTTTTTATTGAAAATTACCGACTGAATATACAACTGAAAATCGGCTTTTCGATGGAAACCTTGGAAATGAAAATATGAATTAATTCTATCGGATTGGTGACATTGTGAATTCATGTTTATTTCGGAGAAGATCCATTGATTTCAAACAATAGTTAAAGAATTTTTTTCTTTCTCGTTCTTATCTTTGGGGTTTAACTATCAGCCCAGTTTAAAATATATTCTCTTTATTTTCAAACCAATAGGTAACTAAAAATATAGCATAAACAATACTTATTAGGGCTATTAAGATCGCGTTTGGGCCCCATATGTACGATAACCGTAGCATGTCTTGACCTAGTATCTCAACTTCCGTTGATTTCCATGGCCGTGAAGGGTTTCTGTCTTTTCTATAAATATTTTAAGTAATTGTTCTAATGAACTATCCCCTTTGGTAACTCGAGTGCATGAATTACTAGATTCGTGTATTACTAGATTGGCAAATAGGTCTTATCGTTTTACTCTTGAAATAGCTAGATGAAACCGTAAGTTCTATTCTAATATTTTCTTCCCTCGCAATTCTCATCTGTGGAAATCTCTTGCGGTTTCTTGCTTCACTGACAACTACGATCTTCAAAAATCCAAATGCAACGTCAATCGCCATCTTCTGTCTTCATTAAACTTGTTTTATTGCTCTCTACTTTCTCGTCCACTGACCAGTGGACGAGAAAGTAAAGACTTGCGTCTTAGTGGCATTATCGCCTTTCTTGGGATAAAATCATTTTAAAATATCATGTGAACATTGTTCGAAAATAATCATTCGGAAACAATTATTCGAAAAAAAATGATTCGAAATATATGTAGATGACATAGTGTTGATAGCAGACACGGAAAGGAAGCTACAGAAGTTCCTACTGAAGGTAGCGAAGGAAAGCGAGAAGAAAGGACTAATTATAAACTAAAAGAAAACAGAATACATGGTTGTCAACAAAAGGGACAGCCCAAAATGCAAATTACAAATTGGGGATACTAATATCAAACAAGTCCAGAAATTTAAATATCTGGGAAGTTTTTTATCAGAGGACAAAAAGTTCGAAACTGAAATCCGAAGACGTATTAGGATGGCCAAAGATGCATTCCAAAAGTTTAGAAAAGAATTAAAGACAGACAAACTTCGTTAGAAACAAAAGAAAAGAGTACGGAACTGTTACGTGATATCTGGCCTCCTATATGACAGTGAATGCTGGACAATCTCGTCAAAGATGAAATGTGGTTCTACAGAAAAATGCTGAGGATATCACAAGCCGAACATATGGACAACAACGACGTTTTAGAGAAAATGAAAACAAAAAGGAAACGTATATTTAACACCGGGAAGAGACAATTGAAATTTCTGGGGCAAGTAATGAGGAAGAAAATCTTAGAAAATCTGATACTCACAGGACTTAAGTAATTGATGGGTTTGAGTAAATGGGTGGTAGAATAGGGTTTGGGAGAAATAACAAAAAGGCAAAAATTATTAAGAACTACAAGGAACAGGAAGATGTGGAGGTCCATTATCACTTATGTCCGGAAGGGACACGGCACATAAAAGAATAATTCGTAGTTCGTATCTTGGACTCCGCCTTTTGTTGATTATTTGAACATTGTTAGAAAACAATTATTCGAAAAGCATTTATTCGAATTGTAAATTGTTTGCTTGTAAATTAATCGAAAGGACAATTATACTAAATAATAATTATTCGAAATACCTATATTTGAAATACGTATGTGTTCTTGTTTTGAGAGAGTCAATACCGATTTACCTAGAACTCATAATGCCCTTGAAGGATGGAATAGGGCTTTTTCGGCAGCAAGTGTCATCCCATCATCCTACAATATGGAACTTCTTAGACGCACTTAGAAGAAAAAAGGTCTTGCAAGGAATTCATATTGCAAAAGTAAGAACAGGTTGCCAAAATATCAAGAGTGACAAGAAATACCGCGACGTAAATGAAAAACTTAAAAAAGTTAGTGACATCCATTAACGAATACTCTTCAGTAGTTGACTATTTACGTGCAGTATTACATTACTTAAGGTTATAGGTATCTTTTCTTACTAAATTCTTTTATTAACGCTATCTGTATTTAAAATAATTATTATTTGTGTATTTCCTCTTTTAATTTTTACATTTTCATTGTTATAAAGAATTTTATATTTCGAATAATTATCATTTAGCATAATTAGGTATCTGCACTAATTTGCTGAAAAGACCCTCCAATGATGGAAAAGGCCTCAAACTTGTTGACAACCATTATTATGTGGACATATTTAGAAAACAATTACTCGAAAACCATTTATTCGAATTGTAAATTGCTTGCATGTAAATTAATCGAAAGGACAATTATACTAAATGACAGTCATTGTTAAATAAATAAATTAAGTTCTCAATAAGTAGCAGAGAGGTTTTAGAATTTAGTAACTGCCTACATAAACGTTGCTTTGCTACTTGAATCTTAGTATGAATCATTGACACAAGTTTGTGCATCCTGCTGACATTTTAGCACGAAATTCCCAATGTCACGAAAGTTTCCTCTTCATCACCATTATCATCATCATTATCATCGCCAGGTAGAAGTTTAAAATATTGAGACAGACTTTCTAGTCGTCTCCTACTTAAACCTTATACCTCTGTCCACCTTATCTGTCTTCCTCAACTTTTCCTCTCCGTCTGTCCTATTTCCTTTGCTTCACGCAGATGTCCTTCATTGGGAAATTCTAGTTTAAAGGACATCCGCTGCTGAATATGTGACAGGCGTGCACTTGAAATCACCGCCCACAAAACCTGAACAAGAAACAGGCCAAAGTGTGGAATGTAAACAAACGAAGATAAGAGTAATATGTCGAAAAGAAATTCTAAAATGAACATACCAAAAAAAAAAATGGAAAGAAATCTCATCTATTCAAGTTCACCGGACAAAAAATCAGTTTTCAGAGAAGAATGTCGCTATGTTCAGTTTAACTGCCATTAACTGCTTTATTTTATACTAGAGAAAATGGAAACAAAAAAAGACATACATAATATCCGAAAGAGAAGTTCACATTTCATGGCCACATACTGAGGAAAGAGGGCTTAGAAGATCTGACATGAAAATGTTCATCTAATACAAGGCTCTGGAGTCACTCAAGGTAGAGAATAAGCCTCCTTCAAGAACAAAATAATAACGAATAAGTATAAATACAGAAAATGCTTCAAAATTAATGTCACGCAAATAAATTTTCACTTGGAAATAAACTTCACAGTCTTGTCTTCTAAGCCGTGTTAGTGGGATGATTCCATTAACTCTGACCTAGTTCTCAAGCCGTTCCAATATAGCTCTATATTTATCACTAACAACAATACGGTTGGAAAATCAGTTTTTCTGCCATTCTTAGCACAGCTTTCGCGTTTCTCTCCAAGATATTTACTTAAATATGTGAGTATGGTTGTTTTAATATCATCAACCAATATTCTTAATAGTTTCTATCTATTCTCTCTCCTTACATCCGCAACACCAACTTCTTCAAATATTGTTCCAGTGACGTTTCTTGCTTAGAGCTTCTATAATTTTTCTCAATTTTTTGTTTCATTCTCAAAGCCAGTTTTTGCCGTCTTCTTGTCAATACATTAAACCTCTTGTTTTTATTATATGCATGTTTCTTACTTGGAATCAATTTTAAAGTGAGTAGAAATATATCGGCTAAAATAACACAAGTAAGGTCCTTATTCTCATAATCTTAACTTCCTAAACATCACACATCCCTGACTGTAATTCTCTACCTTGAGTACCTCTCGAGTCTTATACCAGCTGATATTTAGTAAGAATTAAACAAGTTTTCTTAATTTTCCAAAGCAGAAACTGTGTTTTTCGCGTTTCCTTAGCTGTATATTTTGATTTAATTGCATCTTGAATGGATTCACCTGTTTGTCAGAGTCAGAAGATGAACATGTTTTTAATCAAATCGCTCCAAGCAAGGCCTACTGGGAGTGAAAGAGAATGAGAAAACTTTTGAAGGAGCCGGAAACCCAGTCCTAAACAGGAAACAAGGGATAACCTTCTACTCCTGTTTAAATAATTGGGGAAGATGTTAACCAGACTATAGTCGAGCCTATCTACTCCTACAGAAGCAAACAAAAAAAAATTAAATAAGTAAATGTATAAATGCTAAATAAATTAACAGAATTTAGGCAGAGTTATCATTAGAAGGAACCGGAAACCCAATCCTGTCCAAAAGACAGGGGAGGAGAGTGAACAGGACGATAGACGGACCTATCTACTTCTATTGAGAAAAATACTGTAGTGTAGTAGTGAAAGGGTTAATGGAGTTAATGTTTCAAGAAAAGAAACTTCAAACCGTATTTCAGACGTTATGATACATTGCATTAACGAATTTCTATATGAGGCTTGAAGCGTGATACAATAATTGCAAATATATTTTCTAAAATGGCCGTCAACACTGGAACGAAAACCAGAGAGATATAGAATACCATTAAGAAATGTAAACGTAGCGGAACATTTTTTTTTTTTTTTACTTTTTTTTATTTACATTAATCGCAAAAAGGCCAAGTGAATTTAATATGGCTGATGTCGTACTTAACCCAAGTCACATTTCATCTTTGATCTACACATGATACCAAAGTTCTAGTGATGACGTTGTCATTTAAGCAAATCCTGTAAGCAGTGCTTCTAATCTTTCATTTTTTTTAATATTCATATACATCAATAAATTAAATAGAATTGCCATGCGTTTGTGAGTCCAACTTTTTAACAGTTCTATGGTCATCCATGCAATTCAAGGCATATACATATATCGAGTTATACAATCGCGTGATTTATACTCAGCTATGAGCAGCGAGAATGTGGCTTTTTACTCCTTCTCGGAACATACCTTCTCTTGCGTATTATCCATTGTCCCAAATGCTTCCGGCAACTTATTTAGTCATTTTCAAGGGGGTTTGTTTTAGGTGTTAAAAATAGCTAAAGAAGTGGCCTAAAGCACTCATGTTAAATCCGGGAATCTGTCGTTATCTATAAACTGCATATCTATGTCTTAACGTTTTATCTCCGATGTTGTATTCTCGAATTTACTTTCTTCAATAAATATAGCAAATTTCAAAACTACCATTTATCAAGGCAATTATATAACAAGTCATCTGCCTTCATCTAAAATCACTGCTATCAAACAATGCCGTGTAATTTCAGCCAAATCAGCTGATATGCAAACAGATGGTTGATGTTATCAGTAAAATAAAAAGAAGCGGGGAGATTTTATCACACATTAACCTTTTGAGCCCTGGCCACCTTTTTATCAGTGGTAGAGAAAAATGACGTAATGCCCAGCCACCGCATTACCGGTGGTAGAGAAAAATGACTTAATGCCCAGCAACCGGTTGAACGGTGGGTAAACACTTGTAACTATGTTTATATTAACTATTTTTATATCTACCATGAAACATTAAATACCAATTATTTGCGAAATTTTGACTCAGGGGCTCAGACAGAAGGATTAAAATTGTTCAGGATCGCAGGGCACAAAAGGTTAAAAATAGATTTTCAATACAAAAATATCGACTATTAAAATCTTACGAGCAAAGCGGTTATCGGCGCGGAAAGTGGGTTTGGATTGTCGAGTTCAACTTCCAGCTAAAGCCGTTGTTTTGACTTTCGCAGAAATACTCTTGGAAAAGGCATGAATCCATCTATTCTTGCACTCACCGGGGTATTGGACAATTTGCCTTTAGTTTCCAATCAGTCTAGGAGAACTACAACTCTGAATTCAAAACTGGTTATGTTTGAAGGCAGGAAATCCACCTCATAAAATCCTGCTTGTTACGGAAACCAACGAAGCAACACCTAGCAAGGTGAAGCTGTTGCCATCGACACCATAGGAGGCTACACTGTGAACTGAATAAGTACCTAACCAATTCTGATGTGCCTATTTGTTCTGGTAGATAATTATTACTAAGAAGAGCGTTTGATTCTTAGTGGAAGCCATATACTTACAATGTTGGGCTAAGAATAAGCAAGGTTTCAGAAGACGCGTCTTGTTATGGGCAATAATTTTTTTTATATTATATTCACTCAATACAAGACCCAAGAGCCACTCAAAGCAGAGCGTTACCGAATGAGATGTGTGATATGAATGGAAGAGGAGGAAATAAGAAGTTTATGGTAATATAGTGCAAAGATATCCACTTGAAGTGTTTATGCCTGTAGTATTCAGGGAATTATCCACGTAGGAGTCTGTTTCGCACAAGAGACGGTTCTTGACAAGACATAGTCTGAGTAGAATTTTCTTCTTACCAATGAAATACGGAGGAAATGAAAGAAAGGGACCGCAGAGTGGAAAATAAATCATCCCCCACCCACAGGTCCACGTAAACGATTTTGAATGCTGTCAAGGCTGGAAATTGAGCAGGCTGGTTTTGTTGATTATTGTGGCTAATTCAGTGTTCGATCCTTATTTCAGTTGACTCTACTTCTGGTTTTACAACAAAAATATGTTATTGTTTGTAATTAACTTGAATTGCTAAATTACTGGGCCAATGAAAGACATTCGATTACAATACCATTGTGACACTATTTAGCGGTCGCGTGAAAATTAAAAGCGAGAAATAATTAAGGCGAGAAGAAGCTATCACGAAAGACATACTGAACAATGTTATTTTTTTTTTAACAAAAGAAAAGTGGTAAAAATTTTATTTTCATTTGCGAAGAAAAGTATTTTTTTCGCAGAAGATAAGAAATTCGTAAGATCTCGGATCTGTCGGAATTAATTTATGCTACGACGCGGCGAATAAAAGATAGCAATCTGCCCATGGCAATAATGAAAATTTCAAATTGGTCAAGTGGCCTACAAAACGAAATGCAGAAAGATAATCGTAATCAGGTCAATGATGCGACCGAGAAAAAAGATCAATTTAGACCACCCCCAAAGAAACAAAACGGTGGAAGGGAAAAGAGAAAAAGGGAAAGAATAAATCATTAACTATCTTTCGGAGATATCATTTGGTTTTGGGAAAAGACACCTGTTTTATGTCCAGACCTGGACATGATAAAAGTTTGTTACCGGGATAGATAATTGGCGACAGGGTGCGAAGACGTTCGGTTGACCACCCATTTGACGCTTGGCGAAAATCTCGTTGATAAATTCCTGATGACATTCGGTTAAGATAGAGATTAAGGACCACACTACGAGTCGTAGGGGTCTGGTGGAGGAAAAGAAAGAAAAGAAAAAAAAGGAAGATATTTTTTTTCCTTTGAACGATAATTTTAAACTCAGGCCAGACTAGCCACACCCAAGCTGTCGAGCGTTCATTGGCTGAGTGGTGGCGTGAGCGGTAGGCGAAGGTAAACATATGAGAAAAAGGGGAGGCCTTTTGACGCCTCTGAGGGGAATGGTGTGAGATACCACTATGAGAAAGAAGGGAAACCTGTTGACGCCCTCTGAGGGGATTGGTGTGAGGTAATAATATGAGAAAGGAAGAATTTGGAAGGACGATTCCCTTAAGAACCCCTCTAAAGCAGAAAGTAATGGACTTCCAAAAATGGAAAAAAATTTTCCTGTCCGAAAACAAAGAACATCCTTATTGTGGATTTGGAATTATCGAGGAACCCAAACCACGACAGGCCCCCACCCGGTTTTGGTCGGCGTTCATATAAACAGAGTCGCAGCGAGTAGTTGTAGAGTTGCAGTTGCAGTTGGGGAGAGAGAAGCAGACGCGGACAGACGCAGACAGAGTTGAGCTGTGAGCTCGCAGACCAGCCTCGCAGGAAGCTGACTGAAAGATCCACGCATTCCGTCTTCTAACCAAAAACAATTTATTTTTGAAGAACGACTTAGACTCACCCCACCAAAACAAGTTTTACAAACATCGCCTGAAGATACCAAAAACCAGTTTATTGAAAAAACACTTAAGATATTAAAACTCGCCTAACAAACGCAAAGTGTCACGTATCCATAGAAGCGGTTCGGGAGAAAGACGCAGTCCTGTATTCAGCAACCAGATATAAAAATATTTTACACATTTGAATCTTTCGAGTTGTTACTTTATTTTCTTTTACATATACTTGTGCGATGTCACCTTTGCTCGAATTCGGCTTGCATTACGGCCCGGCGACTGATTGATTTCGTCTACCTAAGATCAAATCACAACGTGGGTAGGTTAGACTAGAAATCAAAGCAGTTACTTCGGTAACCAGACGTTGGAGGCGAGCTGGGAACGACAAAGCTGATACCGAATCTAACCAAATTCCCATCCGAATCAGCCAAGGGTTAGAAGGTCACATTTGGCGCCGCGACCAATACCAAGTCACATTGGTCGTCACAGGATAGCACGGGGGAAGAGAGGCCGGGGGGTGACGTCACACCATTAAATGCTTCTACATTAATTGATTAATGCCATCAGATCGATATACACCATTATGTGGCGGAGGCAACAATCATATATATATATATATAACCGACTCTCCCGTCGAGATTGGACGTATGAGGGTCAGCTCAGTTTCCAGGAAACCGACACCGGCACATGAGATTTGATTATAGTGGTGAAGGCCTCGTGCAGGACCATCCACACTTTTTGGAGGGACGAATACAGAGACCTGGTGCACTGAATGCCACAAGATTCCCAAACGACCCTCCGCAGGTTTTGAATTCAGAGTTGTCCTTCTCCTAGACCAGTTGCCATCCAAGGCTATAGAACCCAGTCTGTCCTGCTATTTTACCCATAGCTGGAGGGAGAAGTAGAGGATCCATACCTTTCCCAAGGGTATTAGCACGTAAGTGAATGTAATGATTCAAGTGGAATTCTAACTCGGCTGTCCGATTCCTCAATCCAAGCCGATATCCATTACTCCACTTACTCTCTCTCTCTCTCTCTCTCTCTCTATCTCTCTCTCTCTCTCTCTCTCTCTCTCTCTCTCTATATATATATATATATATATATATATATATATATATATATTACCTTCAAATTCATGGCCTTTAGGTTGTTTATTGCGGTCAAGGGAATCTCTGATTATTGAGCATAAACACCGGCGGTGAATATACAAAAGTCCCGGCCACCAAGCAGAGCATACAGTTACTTGGTCGAGACGCGACATCGAACATTCGTTTCCTTGCCGGATATACGTAATAAAATGATGTAATTAAATTCATTTGTTGTTCTTAATTAATTAGAAATACCAATAGCACATAATTTTATAGATTTTTTATTTAAAGTCTAAACTTCTTATGTGCCATGTTAATTTATTTAACGATTTTTTTTTCTTTTGCAGCTCGTTACATTCGTTTCATTATTAAATGTAGATATTTTTTACAGAAACAACATTAATCTACGTTAAATAATATTTAACATTTTATCTCGAAGTTAGAACCTTGAGATATGGAATCTTTTCGGCCGACTAAACAAAATGCATTGAAATCATGTAATTTATACCATTTTCCAAATCCTTGTATAAAGACATGAAGTGTTATCACTGACACATGTGAATTTCATTATTTGAAGCTGTCGACGTCTACAGTTCCCATGGAAAATCGCCAAATCAAGAATATTAAAAGACTAGCAAAATACTATTTTTTATCGTTAGTATGATATTATATTTGCCTTCCTTTCGTTGTTAAATATACAGATATATTAGATAATTTTTGGCAGCATGTCTGTTTTAAATTAAATATATAATGAATGAATGTTATGATCCTTGTTTTATAGGCTGTATAAGAAAGACCTTATACACCTTATAATTTTAAAAAACAAGAATCATAACATTCATCGAGTAATTAGTAGGTTAATGCATCTATAAAAATTTTGTTAGCGAAGGGATTTCGCCATTTTATCTCATTAACTTTACTAATTTACTTTTTGTATGAATGGTTCATCATAATATAAACTGAACTGCACCACATATTTGATATATATATATATATATATATATATATATATATATATATATATATATAGACTTTCTTTTTTGATAGGCGTGGCATTTTTTAGATCAAAATTGTGATCAAATTTATTTCTGTACATGACTTTTGAATTTGATAAATTGTTATGTAGAAAATTCCTTTTGCGTGCATAGATGAGTTTTTTTTTTAATCTCTGCATGTTTCCCCAAAGCTTTCCCCGTTTTTCCCCGTGCAACAAAGTAAATACTTAGGATGAAACGCGTCTTCTAAGTATAGTTTTTCCTCTCGTCTTTTTATTCCCATATATATATATATATATATATATATATATATATATATATATATATATATATATATATATATATATTTCAATTAAAAGGTGCAAATATAATTTATAAATCCATGAATCATTCATACAAAAACAAATATAGAGGTTAATGATTTAAATGGCGCGAATACATCGTCGCAAACTATATAAATAAGATACACCGACCCCGAACCTGTATATGAATATGATGCCCGTTTATAAATTCCAGTTGCATAAGGTCTTTTTAATTTTTTACAAGCTTTCGACTGTTCCCACAGACATCATCAGGTATAGGAAGTAGATTTTGTTCTTGTTTTTACTTCTCAGTAATAAGAGGACAACGAAAAATGTAATCCGAAAAATGCTATGAGAAATGTGTTATTGTTTTGGAACGTGCGCTCGCAACGCTGAGTTTGAATTTAAATTTTAAGGTTGTGCGTTTTTGTACAAATATAGCAATAAGAGAATTCTTTTTTACTGGTAGATTTTCCGTGAATATGGCATGAACTATATTGTTCAATAATTACAGTAATGTCACACTTATTATCCGAGAGTTGCACGTTGGATCAGTTATTTTAATTTCAATTAAAAGGTGAAAATATTCACGGCTTTCATCCAGGGTAATGTAATTTATAATGGTGAAAATGTTACTCATGTTACTCATGATCTTATCACCTGTCCTGTAATTCGGTGGTCCGAATCTCTTCTTGGTCGGGCTGTGAACTGTCATATAGCCTGACGTGCTTTTACAATTTTCCATGATTTTCTCACGTACTGGTTCGATTCCTGTCGGAGGACGCATATTTTTATGACAATTTCTCGGACATTCAGCCGGTAAATGCTGTTAATACTGTTTATTATAAACAGAGCATTTACTTAAATATTTGTATCTATAAAAAAGAATGTATAAACATAAAAATGTCTTAAAATAATTGTCGGACTTTGTCTATTTCATATATATATATATATATATATATATATATATATATATATATATATATATATATATATATATATATATATATGAAGGAGTTGTAAAATAGGTTTTAAACTTTAAAAAAATAATGACGGTCTTTATTGCAAACATAATATTAGTTATTTTTCTTGCCTTCTTTTCTTTTTCTCTTTTTACGTTGTGTGAAAGATTTTTGCGATAATGTTTCATTTATGACATCCCACCCCTCGTCCAGCCATTCCCCGTAGTTCTTACCTTTGTCAATTTTGTCATTTCTATTAAGAGACAAAAATGTCTTCAACTCAAAACGTCAACCCATCTCGAACACATACAATATATATATATATTTGTGTGTGTGTGTATCAGTTTACTTTTTTGACTTATAATGCTTGTTTAACGTTCACAGACTGGGAAAACGCTCTGAGCGTTGTATTAAAAATAACAAAAGATAAAATGAAATGAAGAACAAAAAATTAATAATGAACTGCCGTTGTCTTTCGTATTAGTGTCTCAAGCCACTTTGCATATTTATATGGGTTTTGCCTAACTCTTTTCTTTCTTTTCTTTTTAAGTGCCGTGTCCCTTCAGGACGTAGGCGATCATGGCTCTCCAATTCCCCCATATCCCTTGTAGCTCTCTATAAGTTTCATCCCTCTTCTACTTACACCAGATCACGTTCTGTCATCCACTTTCCTTTGCCCGCCAGGTATGTCATGCTTTGCTTTCTCTTGTCTCTTTTTCTCTCTATTCGACCTGTGAGTATCAAATTCTTCCGGCCATCCTTTCTCATTACGTGTCCCAGAAAGTGAAAATGAATTTTCAACTATAACAGAATGATCAGTCGACTAAAGGAAGAAAGTACAGAAGATCCCTTTTTCTAAAATATCAGAAAATAAAGAAAATACATAATGTAAACTGCTTGGGTGGTCACTTATCTCTCTAGGATAGCTTCCTGTTTCTTTTCGTAACTTCTGATTTAAATTTATTTTTGTAAGAGAAATCTCAAATGAATTTAGAACTTAGGCACACGCATACACACATATATACATATATATATATATATGTGTGCGCGCGCGTGTGTGCTCACACGCGCTCTTTTGCAAGTAAAATTGTGTACTAGTATGTGCGTTTGTATGTATATGCGTTTGCATGTGTATATGTGTGCATTAATGCTTGTATATGTATGAGCACTTAACAGAATATGTGTGTTCTTTAAATATATGTGTGCATGTATATCTGTGTGTTTATACGTAAGTATGTGCGTGAAAGTGCAGCAGAAAAGATCTGAGAAATATATATATATATATATATATATATACATATATATATATATATATATATATATATATATATATATCGTGGTATTCGCAAATGTTGGGAAATTAGAACATGAAAGAATTAACGTTGTCATTTGGTATGCGGACGCTGATCTCGTACAATGTGCCAATTAGCGACAATTGTGATCTCACACATTGTGCTACTTAGAAAGAAACGTAATCTCACACAGCGTACGACTTAGTAACAAACGTGATCTCAACCATTATATTACTTAGCGTCAAACGGGATCTCCCATATTTTACTACATCGAAACAAATTCAGTCTCATCCATTGTATTATATAGAAACAAAAGTAATTCCACCCATTGTACTACTTAGCAACAAACATGATCTCAGACATTTTGCAGCTTACAATTAAAAGTGGTCTCACACATGGTACTACATAATCTCATAAAGTATGATAGAGTTAAGCTTGAATCAAATTCTGATAATTCGCCGAGTCCGAGTAAACATTAGCCTACCATATATTTAGACTTCACTTAGATACAGTAAATACATTTAAGATATTTTTGCCATCTGATACGTTTTTTATTTTTCTCAACATCATCTTATTTTGCCCTATTCGTATCGTCACAACCAATGCTTTTTTAATAGCTTATCTAGTTTTTATCACTCAATAGATTTTTGCATATATTTCTTTAAACATTTGCTGATATGTCTCGAGTAAACTCTACTTGTTTCGCATCTGTGAAGTTGGCTTGATTTTTAATAGTCGTCATCAGTATCGCAGTCTCGGAAATCCGTTGATTTGCCATGCTCTGGAGTGTAAGATTCCCATGCAGTGTCACAAATGGAGGTAAAGTCCAATGCCTGACGGACAAACACGTCTTAATTACTGTTGTTCCCAGGTTCACCCAGATCCGGGGTGGTAGCATCTGTTAGGTTACCAACTATGAACAAATAAGGAACCCCCAAACAAAAACACTATCAAAAGTTTAAAAATCCATTTTTATTGTAAAATTACCATCAATACATATTTATATAAAAATTACCATCAATACATATTTATATAAAAATTACCATCAATACATATTTCTAGTAAAATTACTAACAGTATATATTTCTAGCAAAATGACCAAAACACATTTTATCTGTAGTTGAAGGCATACAATTACATTCAAAATATATTTATTAGGTTGGTGCAAAAATAATGTTGTTTTTCTTTTGAAGTTGAACGTCAAAAAACGACATTATTTTTGCACCAACCTATAGTTGAAGCCATAAAATTGTGTTCAAAATATTTAGATTTCCTCATTAAATAACCCATAGAAGTTGATATACCGCTAAACAAAATTAACAACCAAAGCAAACAAACAAAGAACATAAAAGAACTCTTTCATGACATTAATCCCTATATCTTACAATTTCTTAAAGAAATTAAACTGTATTCTACATTCTACTATTATTGAGTGCCATATATATTCTGTTGTTTACCGTCGTATTAAGTCTAAATTTAAATGGTTTCCTAGTGCCTTCTCCACCGGTTTCTATTCAAAGTTCTTCTCTTAGACTGGCTGCGATAAGGCTTGAAATGTCCAGACTTTGCTGATATTTAAAGCATAAGAAGGGGGAGGGAAATGGATTAATGCATTTCCAAAGGACATTAGTGTGAAAAGAGACAGAAAATTTACCTCGGGTTACCGAATCTCAAACTACCCATACATTCTTAAAAACCCAAATTAAATCTATGATACTAATAATATTTCACGTTGTGACAGATCATGGATCTCCAAAACTTCTTATTCTTTCTAACTCTCAGTAAGTTTTTATCATTTCACCACCCCTCCCAGTCTCTGTTTTGCCACTCATTTTACACAAGCTGTATAAAATGGGTGGCAAAAAAGTCACTCGCTGTTTTCTTCTGTCCATCTTGAGTTCAATGTGACCTGTGAGTTTCAAATTTTCCATTTCTGATTCTATATATAAGTGTTCTTTTTTTGTTTCCATTTTCCTTAAAATTTCTTCGTTTTTTGTTTCTATTTTCTTTAAAATTTCTTTGCATATTCAGTTCATGGTATCCTGAGCATCCTTCTGTAGAACCACATTTCTGTTCAAGTCTCAATTTATTTAAAAAAAAAAAAAAAGAAAGATGCTAAAGATTTTATCTGATCGACGAAGAAGGAATTTGAATGACTACTCTGATATTGGGTGAATTTTTGGCCGGGCCTAGATCTTTTCAGCAGCCACTCGTAGAATAGCTTATAATCATAAAATGTTTTAATCGATTTTTTTATCAGTGATTCTTATATTCTATGTCCGAGTATATCGTCATGGGAACATGCTATTTTCATCATAGCATTTGTTGAAACCCGACGAAACCGTAAATAATTCGTAAACCAAGCGGGTAGTTTGCATCAGTTCGAAGTTGAAACAAATTAGAACAGGAAACCTTTCTTTATAAAGCGATTTTTTTAAATGCCATGTCCATTCAGTATGTAGACGATCTTGATTCTCCACACATTCCTTTTCTTTATTTCATGGGAATTTCTATGACATCTTTATTATCTTTGAATTACCATGTCTTCTGGAAAAGATGGTACTGTGTCCCGACCCATTGCCTTTTCAACGGTTTGAAATTCAAAGTTATACTTCCATTAGGCTGCTTCCTATGGGAGGCTAAAAACTCTTGTCTACCTTGTTATTTAACCCGTATCTCAGGAGAAAGATATATCTATGTCTTTCTCCAGTGGTATATTTGCGAATGCAAGGACTGACTTTGAATGATGCTTTCGACGCCGGTAACCGTTATGCTTCTCACATCTTGAATTTACTGACTGAGATAAGATGAAGGCTGTTATAACATTTGTGGATTTGTTTGAGATAATGTGCTTTGAGCCAAGTGAACTGAATTAGACTCTTATTCTACGAAAAGATAAAAGTTGCTCTGTTAGCGGCAAGTGTCACTCATCAAGGATTCATTGAACATAAACCTGATGCTGGAAAGATAGCAGCAGCGATATGCAAATGTAACAGCAAAAGATGTCTAAATGTTCCAGGAATATCTCAATTGCTACACACGATGATATTAGAGATGTGTTTTAACGCCCTCAACATAGACTATAGGTACAAAAGCTCTTTCGTAGTCTATCACCCCGCGAGATTTGCGTTGTTATCTGATTACAAACCCTACCCCCAGGTAAAACATCCCACCCAAGAAACCATGGCTGAAAGCCCATCGGCGCGTTAATGGGCCACGAACGTATTCTTTTAGGAATTAAAAAAAAAACGTCTTAGTACAAAGAATCTTGTCCAGGTTTTGCCGGTTGATGGCGCCAATGACTGACAGACAAACCAAGACTAAAATGAAATACTTAAAGATAACTAAGTGAAATGGCGCTCTCTATTTACAATACAATAAGACTTTATTCAGACACACATTCGCTCTTTCAAAAAAGAGGGAGAGAAATGTTAGAAGGTACCACCTCAGGCAAAAGAAGAAGAAGCAGACAGAAGCTTAGGAGTGGGGGCATGAGTTATTCTCTACCCTATAATCCATTTCCCACAGACACAACATCGCAGGCCTATTGCTACTCTGTCGTTACTTCCATAACAAATATGCAGATGGACTTCATTATTTAGGGCCACCAGCTCAGACCATTATGGCCAAGACTGAGTTGAATTACCATCATTCCCTACCGATTCCAATAAAAAGGATGTTCCACACGGAAAGCATCATTGCAAGAATCGTTACTTTATGGAACGGACTCCCACGTGGATGCTTCACCGAAAACTACAATCTTAACCAGTCTATGATCAATGCTTATCTATGTGTCATATCCTTGTAATCATCAATTCTTACTCCTTTCTCATATGTTCTAATGTTGCGTTTTCGCTCAAACCAGGCACAAGGGAAGGGCAGCTTCTTTCAGTCTAATGCTTGTGACTTAAAATTACCCTTCAGCCAGATTGTTACCCATAGAATAAAATAAAATGTATATGATACTTAAGCTATATTGTTCATTCTGTTGAGATGCAACTCAGACCAGACACCAGGGTGCCGTTTCTTCCAGTCAAACGCTTGTGTCTTAAAATTACCCTTCGGCCAAATCGTTACCCACGGGTGAAGAACAAAACAATTTCTAGCATTAAACCAAATATTATTTTTGGGTTGTAAGTTACTACAATAAGCGAGCGAAGAAGGTTTAATTAAAGCGGTTGCACAGTTCAGCGGTCATATACCCTGTCCGATCTGCGAGGCCCACTTCGTTCCTTCTGTGAGCCTTTTCACGGAATGGTCAGTTTTGTAAGTAACAATTTTCTTTGTCTTGTCATCTTCGTCTAAAAAATAATTAATCTTCCATCCGTGACTTTCTTTCAGTCTGGGCTTCTTACTCAGTACATTAAAGGTGACTTAATTTACTGATAGCCATCGGTCGAAAGTAAATGTTCCTTATCGATTTTTGTAACAGGTCCCACTGTTTTTAAATTTAACAAGACCTCAGCTGACTCATATTGCAACATCAATCACACACCTCATTCAGTAACCCCTCCTACATTAAATAGCTCTTGGGCCCTGTGAACTTCAATAACAGAAAAAACGGAATTTGAACTTAGCCGATTCAGTTTTCCGCCATTAGTCCATACTCATGTCCTTAATCTGTTAGGTTCGGATAATACTGCTAATTTCGAAAGATCGAACAAATCTTGTGATTGGCTTTTTGCCTCATTCCCTTGCGTAAATAACTGATTTTTCTCTGATTCCTCTGAACGCGAAGATGAAATGTTATCTGGACTCAAAGGAAAGTCAAAATGAGATAAGGTGTTGGGTGAGAACGCTAATCTTCAAGAAATGAACTGGAACCAATAATTAACAGCGAAGCGACTTTCGTTTATCAATACCAAATCCGATGGAAAAGAAATAGTGCCACAAGTTAGCCAATGTTGTTCTATAAATAAACGTTCTGGAAATTTTAACAGCAGCCTTCCTGCAACGCCATGTGAAATATATGTGAAAGGTAGTCTGTAATTGGCTTGCGCACATGTGTAGACGACGCCTACACTTAAATTTGATCTCTCTCTCTCTCTCTCTCTCGCTCTCTCTGTCATACGACATATTGACTTATAGCATTAATTGGTCATATACGCAGTTTATTTGATTCAATAAAGAACCTTGATTGTGAAAAATAGTTTTAAAGTGGCTGCCTTAGTTTTTATAGTAAAGGTTGTGTTTTCCTATTGTAATTTAATTTATTTATAAACGTGTCATTATATATTAAATCACGTGAATATATCTGAGGAAAATAATATAAGATGATAAAAAATGAAGTTATATCTGTCTATATCTCTGAGATGAGGCATTGTGATTATTTGCATTATTTACATTAACCGGAATGTTATCCTCATCTTATCCTTATCCTTGCTACATTCACAACATTTCGGTAGTTGTGCGCTCGTCAAGGACACATGGCCCAGTGGATAAACACGTTGGTTAGATCCAGTATCTAGACCCAAAGAGTTCAATACCAGGCCACAGCAGTGGTGAACCAAAAATTGGAGGGTTGAGTTAAACGGAAATAATTAAGATGCCAGAAGAGACATGGCACGTGGAACTAGAACAATCTACCCCGTTGGTCGAAATAAAGGGTTCGATTCGAAATTTCAATCACCTGAAATTTCACCTCACATGAACTCGTTGGCTTCTTAAAAGCAGTTTATGATTAAAAAAATGTTGTGGTAAAAATATTATCAATTTTATTATTAATTGCTTATTAATTATATTTAATTTGTATTTGAATTATAAGTTACTGTAATAAGTATAATTACTCACATTATACAATATTACTTCGAATTGCAAACTGATGTCACACTAAAGGCCTTTCCATTCAAGTAATAGTATCCACAGGGGTGACAGTTTATACCTATTTTAGTATTTACCATATTATTAATATTTATTGAAAAAACATAATGTATGAATGTTTTATTTGTGCATGTAGCGCTATTCTTTTGGCTATTTTTTTCAAAATGTCTTCCTCACATGCATTACAAAATACGTAACGGCGGCAAACCAGAATGCATCTTTTTATTTATTTATCATCAAATCATTTAAATCATTTTTCAACAATACAGATTACGTTTTACAATGCAACACCGACATAGCTTCTCCTATCTAGTAGTGTACAGAAATGATAAGCTCATCCACCCACATACTAAGAGTTTTCTCTATGCAGATGATCTCTGCATTGCATCCCAGAAGTAATCTTTCGAGGAGGTTGAGACCATACTCACCAATGCTCTGGGCAGCCATATCTCATAATACAAGACCAAAATTAGTGCCTTCCTCCTACAGAACAAAGACGCTAATCGACAACTCAAGATCAACTGGTATGGAAAACGTTTAGGGCACACTACCAAGCCTATCTGCCTTGGAATAACTGTGGACCGGCCACTTATATACAAGGACCACATTGCAAAGACTAATGCCAAGGTCGAATGAAGAAACGACGTTCTGAAGTTTTCTAATACCAAATGATGTGCCCAATGCTGGTACAATCAGCACTACAGCCTTTGTTACTCCACAGCATATGAGGCCTCACCAGTGTGAAGCAGATTATCACATGCAAAGAAAATCAACCCTGCCTTAATGACCTCTTGCAGATCGATCAATGGGTATCTCAAGCCAACCAAAGTAGATGACCTCTACTTGAGCAGTGTCATTTCTCCCCTTACATAAGAACAGAAAATCCACTCCCAACTAGAGAAATTGAAGCAAGAAGTGAAGTTGAACAGAACGTCTTGCCAACCTCTCTGCCTCAAATGCGATATTTTATATTACTCTCTCTCTCTCTCTCTCTCTCTCTATCTATCTATCTATCTATCTATCTCCCCCTCAAAATGTGTGTGTGTTTGCGTGCAAATTAAATACATTATATGCACTTTAAGATACTATTTAATATATCCTGAAAAGGATGAAAACTTGGTACCTAAATATTCCTTACACCTATGTATATACATATATATATATATATGTTTGTGTGTGTGTCAGTGTGTACGTGTGTGTTTGTGTGTGTGTGTGATTTCAATTCATATATATATATATATATATATATATATATATATATATATATATATATATATATATATATATATATGTTTCTCCTCCTCATTCGCTACTTGCATAGTTGTGGCTGTAGTTTTGTTTAATTGTACCACCTTCCACCTTTTGAAAGAGTGTTGGTAGAAAGAGAATCCTTCATCTTTATTCAAACACACAGACATATATATATATATATATATATATATATATATGTGTGTGTGTGTGTGTGTGTGTGTGTGTTTGTGTGTGTGTGTGTATAAAAAGTGTTCCAATAACTTGGATCGAATTTAAACTTAATTCACATTTAAAACTTATTGAAACCCCCTTCATACACACGCACAGACACACACACATACACACACACACACACATATATATATATATATATATATATATATATATATATATGACTACTTAAGGCTTGAATTTGCCAATCACAATACCCTATTCATATGTCTAGACTATTTATATCTATACTCTGCACCGATATAGTAAACCCATCCTCGTAAATATAGCAAAATTTTCAAATAAAATTATAATTATACACATACTCGCGTACACAAACGCACGACAGACGCGTTCGTGCGCACACACGCACACACACTTACGCACGCATGCACACACGCACATATATATATATCACTGATTTATTTAATATATATATATATATATATATATATATATATATATATATACATATATATATATATATATATATATATCACAGATATATTTATTATTTTTATATTTTTATGGTAAATTGACGCTTACTTGCTTTAAGTGATTCACAGTAAGTTTCATGTTATCATAAGCCTTTTATTATCATAAATCGTTATATTCTCATTTACAAGTGAGAACAGGAAAGATAGTAGATACTAATTGCTGAAAATGGTGAGTCTCTTGTTACGGACAGATAAGCTAATAGAATCATCACACTGTTCATTATTATTTATGATTAACTGAGCTTTGTAGTAATTTTCTTTTAGCGTAAAATTAAAAATATCACTTTATCTGAAAAAATACTATAGTTTTATCACAGCTTTAATTACTTGCAAAACACAGTTTTTTGATGTTTTTTGTTTTGTTTTTTTTGTTTTTTGTATTTTGTTTTTTTTGGCTCAAGGGAATATTAGTGGGATAATCAGTAATGACTGAACTTCAAACGATATTTGAAAAGGTTTCAGATCTTCGCTCTAGAAAGAAATTAAATGAAATAAAAGAGATTGGATTGTTCTTGAAATCCTGAATATTAACCCTTTGAACCCTGCGTTTCTGAATAATTTTGGCCCTTCTCCCTGAGCTCCTGAGTCAAAATTCGTATATAATTGGTATGTAATGATTCACGGTAGATATAAACATAGTTACAAGTGTTTACCCACTGTTCAACCAATGGCTGGTCATTAACTCATTTTTCCCTACCACTGTTCAACTGGTGGCTGGGCATTACGTAATTATACTCTACCACCAGTAAAACGGTGATCAGGGCTCAAAGGGTTAATATGTTTGAAGTTGATAATTGAGTCAACACTTGACCTCAAAAATCAGCATAATGAAACCTAGGCACATATATACTCTGAATGGTGTGAAGCCAAATGAATTGCAAAAGGGAAAATGTTAAATCACCTTAGAGTACTCAAATGAGGTGGCCTGAATCTCATGAACAAAGAGTTGACGTAAAGGTCTAATGATAAGCGCTAAGAATTATATATTGATTATATATACTACGTTTAGCACAGGGAATCATAACTCTACGTATGTACAATACCCGATGAGGATCGAGTACATTTTAATAATAACTAGCAGAAGAGCCCGGCGTTGCCCGGGGATGTAACAGTAAGAGATAGATCAAGTATCGACCATCATTAAGACTGAAAAATAAAATTGACAAACATTATTGTTTAAGGTTGACGGACACGCATGTCTTAATTAGTTTTTTTTTTTTTTTTTTTTTTTTACGAACTGGTCAAACTCAAACAAAAACATTGTTTTCAATCGTTATGAGTCTACCGATTGAATAGAATTTTATTATAAACAATTGTCTTGTAAATGGAATTTTTAAAGCATTCTGAATGTAAAAATAAAGAAAAAAAGTGTGCAAGACAATAGAAAACACTACCTGCTAAAAAACAAGTGAAGTTTTGTTGAAATAGGTTGAAAAATGTAGGAAATCCGATCTCATATATAAACGAACAGGCACACACAACCTGGGTTTTATAATAAGTATGATTATCTACAAAACTAACTGAATAACCACGACTTCGTACCAAGACGTAAATAGTTTCAATACTTCATCTCATATATCTAGCCAGATGATCATGGCAACTGTAAATTTAGTCGTTTCCGCACAAGAAACGTTAAACATTTATTGACCAAACAGTTAGTTTTACTGTCAGTTTATTTTCTTTTTTTTAATTATTGAAACAGTTTTTTTTCAAGAAATTTGTCCATTATCTGTTATTGCTTTTTCTAGAATTTATGGGAGTTTCGTTCCATACCTTTTGTTTAAGGTAACGTGGAAAATGAGCATCTTGATTATATCAATATTTATATGTGCTACCCAGATTTCGAATGATGCATTTTTGTTATTTAGTAAGAAGTTTTGATTGTGATTTTCTAACTCCAGTCTGTGAGATCTGATAATGATCGTCTTCTTTAAGACTTAAATGATTCATTCGCTTGAATACATTTTTTTAATCATTGATCTGAGAAAAAAGTTTATGACAGTTTAAATATTTGTGAACAAGTTGGATGTCATGCCTGATATCCAAATGAGGATCTTGCTCTATTTAAGCGTAAGACTCGAATTTTCAGGTTATGGAGGGCGAGAAAGAACTAGCTAGTAACTATAAGAAAAGAATGTACGTTTGTCCGCAAATCGGAAAAGCCTAAGATGTGAGTTACAAATTGGAAATACCAGCATCAAACAAGGACAGAAGTTTAAATATCTGGGAAGTGTTTTAAGAAAGGATGAAAAACGTGACATCGAAATACGAACGCTCGTTGGATTAGCGAAAAATGCTTTCAAAAGCTAAACAATGTATTAAGAAACAGGAAAATTTAATTAGAAACAAAAGATTACGAATTCATATTTAGTATCAATTCTCTTGCATGACAACGAATGCTGGAAATTCAAAGAAAACTGGAAGCAACAGAATGATGGTTCTATAGAAGAATGCTAAGAATTCCATGCACTAAGCGTGTAAGCGAGGAATAAGCCTTAAGAAAAATGGAATAAAAAAGGACACATACTCAGAATCAGGGAGAAGCAGCTGAATTTTCTTATCGTGAGGAATGAGGGCTTGGAGAATTTAATTCTCACGAAACATATCAAAGTCAAGAGGAAGAAGAGGAAGCAGTGGACCACATGAATGGTAGAACTGGGTCGGTGGTTTAGCAGAGGGACAAACGTTGCTAAGATAGCGTGTTGAGGCCATGACCGTCTACGTCCTGAAACGACACGGTGCTTACAAGAAGCAGAAGCATCTTGCTGCTTGGGACAAAAATACCTTTAGTGCACCCTAAATTGCTTTCAGTCTCCCAAACTAAATTTATTATGTTTAGAATTTAATTCTATATATTGAATTTTTTATGAGATTCAAGACGTTTGCGACTTACGGCTGAATCACGTTGAACCACCGGTTCCAGTACGATCACCGAAGTTAAGCGACTTTGATCCTGGTTAGTACCTATGTGGGTGATAGTTTGGGAATATCAGGTACTGTAAGCTTCGATGTGCGGGTGGTGTAATGAATAATAGATTTGAATTGTTAATCAGAGAGCCAAGTTCAAATTCACGTTGGGCTCGCTATATTCCCTTACACGCAAATACCTTTAGAAATGGCATAAATCCACTTCTTCCCAACAAACTATAGGTTAATTAGTAAGACTAGTATCATTAAACCACTATTATCAAAACAAAATTTCTTACAATACTATATTTTCTGGCTTTAAATAACCTGCAAAGTGTTGATAAGCCGTAACAAATGAATTAATCAAGGTATTTGCCATCAGTATTTTTTATATTATATGGATTTTATAGATATTAATTAGGTAAGGAGAAAATCGAAAACGGATAGAATTATCTTAATTAAAAACAATATGTCTAGAATTTATTACTGGAATTTAAACCTAATAGTGACTCATTGCTTACTCTTGATCTGTTCCTGCAAACTGATATTGACTTTTACAAGGCCCAAGAGTAATTCAAGGTAGAGGGTTACATAAAGAAAATGCGGTAGAAGGAATCAATATTAAACAGGACACAAGTGATAAACCTCTATTCCTGTTCAAAAGACCGAGAAAGAATGTGAAAACGTTGATATTTTATATAGCAAAATTATGCTTTCATACAAACACATACAAAAACGTACATATAAGGTCTACCAGAAAAGTGCCCGGCTATTTTGAATATTTTCTGAAAGAAGTAATGCTATTTAGCTGCCAATCATAGATTTCTTTACCGTGAATGAGTGAACAGAAACTCTCCTTTATGGTACTCAGTCGGTAACGAGGTGCCATTGAGTGAGTTACTGTTCTGTATGACCGTCACATTCATAATCACGGAAAGAGTAGACAAGTGAATGCAGGGTTTTTTGGTAAAATATAGCATCACCAGGTCTCTCAAACCCGACCCACTACAATCACTCCCAGAGAATTCTGGCTATCGCTGTTAGAAGATGCTCGCTAGGGAGATTACAATCTATGAACGAAAATACGAAGTTAGAGATAAGGCAGAAGATGGTGAAGTGGAATTTGCAGTTTAGTTTTAACGGTGGGCATTACACTAGTTGGAGGAATACTTTGAAGCGAACTAAAGCGCCATTGCCCTAGGTAGGCTACTTTTTTAATATTAAATTGGTGGGTGATCCCCCGATACCTAACATTTGTGGGGATTATCAAATTACATACACACATATACAGAAAGACGTGTTTAAATACACACACACGGGTTGACACACGCACAAATAAAGATATACATGAAGACTCAAATTATTTGCATATGCATGTGTGTATCCATAGATATATGTTTATATATTTACACACACACACACACACACACACACACACACATATATATATATATATATATATATATATATATATATATATATATATATATATATATATATACATATATATATATATATACCTAAAATGCCAGGAAAACTTACCTAGTTGTCACCTAAACCGATTTTCAGGGTAAGTTATTCCCGCTGTAATTAGCGTATTGAGAACCCTATGTTTTAGTCTTACTAATCGCTTGGTATTTTTTCTTTGATCTAAAGACTTAAGGCACTCGGCGATTTATTTCGCCCTGTTCGGGTGTTTTAGTTCTTTCTTTTTTTATTTCCAATTTTTTCCTCGGGTACCCTTTTGTTTTGATATAGCTACAAGTTGAGCTATCTGAGTTTTTTTTTCAAAGCGAGTACTACTATTACTATATATATATATATATATATATATATATATATATAGGGTGAGTCAAAATTATATTAACACTAGTATGAGACGAATTATTTTTTCAGTGTTTACTGAACAGTCTCCACCTGTCCAACAGCACGATTGATGCACAAAAACCAGCGGTCAACAGTACAATTTATTGCCTTGACGTTTCACGGGGAATGATTGATATTACACCCTTTGTTCTGTCCTTGACTTCTTCGATATCTCTATTTTTTTTTTTTTTTTTTGCTATACACACGATCCTTTATCATATCCCATAACCAAAAGTCAGAGGGTGTAATTGGCCCATATTTCTTTACAACTATATACACGTCTATGCCGAGTTAAGAAGGAATGCATGACTAGGACCTTCTCTACCATCAGGGACCTTTTAAAAATCTTTCAGACCTCCCATCACATTCATCATTTCTCAATGATTAAATAAATGAGTTTCCAAACAGACAAAAGATTAAGCAGGATAATGAAAGTTTTATGTGTAAGGCCATTGTTAATATTCTAAATATCTTTCTCATAGTCCTTTTTGAATTCATTTCATCCCAAGTATGGCAATAAAGTCACTAAGAAGCAAGGCGTTAGCGAGTTTGAGAGAAAACGAGAAAAAGAAAATATTATTAAGGAGAGAACAATAAAAGAACAGTAGTTAAGAAGACAAGTAGTAGTCTATTTAAATTTGTAAAAATCAAACAGTCTCTTTCATACTTGACCACAATTTTCAGGCCTGAAAAAATTAATATACGCTCAATCCTTCATATTCAAGAATTTACTCAGAAATATAACCCACCTTAAAACTATTATTTACCTAACATGTTCTTTCCTATTTTTCTATATATTTGCACACACACACAGATATATACATATAAATATATATATATATGTGTATATATATATATATATATATATATATATATATATATATATATATATATAGAGAGAGAGAGAGAGAGAGAGAGAGAGAGAGAGAATACGATAAACTTTTGAACATACACATATGCGAGGAGATGTTGAAAGATTTTCAACTCCAGCCACTTCCCAAAATCTGATCAAAATCATAATTTGCGTGGAAATCACTTCTAAATCGGACGGATTGTTCTCCTCAAGATGCACGCGTGAATATGTGTGCGTGTGTGTGTCTCTGTGTGTTTTTGTTGTGTGTGTGTCTCTGTGTGTGTGTGTAAAAATTCTAAAAAAGAAAATGTAAAAAAAATTAACAAAATTTGTAAAAAAATTTTTAAAAAGCAGGAGGTGATATACTGAGCCACGTGGAAATCTTTTCAATCCCTTTTTTTTTTACTTTTTCTTATTGATAAGAAAACAGGGTTTGTCCTCAGCCTACGGTAATTGGCTATTTTTAACTTATTTTATCTAATCTGGAGAAAATTTCCCTTCGAGATACGAAGGCCACTACAAAAATGACTATCCCAGATTTGAGTCCAATTCTTCAGTGCTAAAATTACTCCCCTGTTCAATCTTTTCTCTTTTCATAAAAGTACTTAATGTCTAAAGAATTTGGTCTACTGATTTGATTAATCTTTTCAATTCTTTTATCATTTATAGCCTGCTTTGAATGCAGGCACTTTTATCCAGTGGCACTTCCCTTTGTATCTAATTCGTAATGTTATGCCTACAATAGATTGTAAATAGAAAGAATACATACATACAATAGGTTTTATACTCACGCAACTAATGAAATGTTTATTTATCTCTCTACATAAATCTCTTACAAAGTGCTACAGAAAACATTGGAGAAATTGAACTGTTCTAAGTTATTGTAGTCCTACAAAATGTTCGTCTCCCTACCATATTTCCCTGTTCATGTTCTGATATCCATTTTCATAAACTTGTTAGTTATATAACTCACTGCTTTCCTCTGATCCTCATGCATTCAATGTCTTGTCAGTGTCAAATTTTCCAAGCCTTCTTTTCTCATTATGTATAGCAGTAATTTCATCTGCCTCGTTCTGATCCGAACTAAAAGTGTCCATTTCGTTCCTATTTTTTTAAGTTATTCACATGTTCCACACATTGTATTCACAGCATCCTTCTTAAGAACCACATTTCTCTTGCCTCGAGTCTTTCCTTCATTCAGGAAGAAATTGTTCAGCATTCACTGCCAAATAGAAGGATTTATTTTACTTATAAAACTTATATCAGAATTCTTCCCTCCTATCACCACATATTAGTTTATGTAAACTTCTGTTTTGCACAACACAAATACCTTTCTATTGTCATTATAGAAGCATTAATACACACTGATTCCTATTTCGACACAACACATGCAAAAAAGAACATCTTTAATAATTTCATCAAACCTATAATAAAGATTTTATCTACACGTGTTTCAGTTGCCTTCCCTTTTTTTAATTTCTTGAATAGTGAAATGAATACCAATCGGCAGAATTTGATGATTCCTAAAAAACAATAGTGTCTCTGACAGAAATCGGAACTGTACACTCTTTTTCACATCAGGACAACCACTTCTCTAGCTGAAGCGGGGCTTGCTAGATTAGCCACAGGATATAATCTTAAAACGTAGCTCAATTATCTATTTAGAGAAATACATGCCTCTCCTCGGGTATATCTGCTAGATTAATTTTCATAGCAGAAACTGTATTTTTTAAATTAATTTTTTAATCTAATATTTTTTCTTATTACTATAAACATTATTTAAATGGGGATGTTAGGATCTGTCACCTCAGTATTTAATTGCTCTCTGAGTGTCAAGATTCCAAATCTTTTAAATGAAACATATAAAAAGTTATTTTCTGAAGAAAAAATAGAAGCAAAACGTCACTTGAAATGATTTTTTTACACATTTTTTCAGAGATATCCAATAGCAATAAAATGTTATTTCCCTTGATGTGACGATTATTTTATAAATAAATGTTCTTAGGACAGTGTGAGATGTGTGAACAGATTTATTTTATGACGGTCAGCTGTGTTTGTGAGTTCGTAAACAAAAGCTTAGTAGGCAGTTGCTAGTTAATCCCTTCTCTTGTATGCATGGACAAGGCCTTAGTCGGCGGCTGCCTGCTGTCTCTCTTCCATTGTATGCGCACGTGTAGATAACACTGGCCTCCGTAATATGATTCTATTTTTATATCATTAAGGGCATTCAAAATTTAATTTCACATAGAGATTTGAACTTTTTCAATGCAAGGTTTTCATTGGTTAGAAAACAATTTAACGCTGGCACGCGAAAATATCTTTCTCGATTTTGTGAGAATCGTGAAGGAACTTATCATTGTGGTAAGTTGACAACGAATTCCACGTGTATTTTAGCAGTATTTTCCATTGTAATGATTGTTTATCAAACAAAACTTCCGATTGGAATGACTTGAGGTTGATGATATATCGATTATATATACAGAAGAACGAAAAACTCAGACGAAATTTAAAAAAAAACTTTTAGAAACCTTCACGAAAAACTCTGTTCTACACTTTACTTCTGAAACTGGCATTAATAATAGAACTCCCTTCCTGAACCCTTTAATAATTATCTTAATATTACGACCACAGTATGAGAAAAAAATTAATTCCTTGTCTTCTTAATTACAAGAGAAAATAATCTCTGTGAAGATCTTCTCATGTAATTAAGATGACAAGAAGGTTTGCTTGTGTTTTTTTTTCTTACAGTAAAGTCGTAAAGTTATTTACTGCTTGCTATTAATAATACGTCAAGGAAAACTATTCTATATTTAATGCTAATTTCAGAGGTAAAATTTTGAATAAAAAACTTATAAATTGTTGTAACATAAAAAGAACCATGACTAATTGAGCGAGAATAATTTCTTCTTCACACACGTTATTTTAAATGAATTCAGCAGAATAAAACAAACCTTATTGCAGATAAAACAACAATTTCCCCAGTCATGCCGTCGACGAACAAAGAACATTAGCTTTAGAGAAGTTACTACCACAGAAACGCGATACCTAATAAAAAAATTTTTTTAAACTTTCTTGGGGCTTATATTTTATTTTTAATTTCAAGCTAATAGATTAAATTTAATATTTCAAATAAGCAAAATACTTTGCTGTATTTCAAAACTGTATTTAAATTGACTGGAAGGATTTTTTAAATTGTTAATATTCGCTGATTTTAGCCATTTTTAGGCAACTGATAGCAAAATGTAATTATCTTCATTAAAAATCTTTCAAAATATAATTTTCTGAAACTTTATCTGAGAAATATTAGTTGATTCAAAGTTTAGCTTTGAAACAAGGATTACATACTTTTAGTTTAAAATAACACAGAAATGCATTTTTGACACAAAGGTAAGTATATATTCTCAAATAATTTAATTCATTTGGGAATAATTCCTGAAATTTGGATTATAATCCGACAATTATTTTATTTTTGTGTTTTTCACCATCAAAAACGCAAAAATTTTCTATACTAATCTTTGATCCCACGATGACGCCAAAAAAACAAAATTTTTAATCAAAATTTCGAACGTTCTAAAAAAATCAGAAAATAAAATTTAATAATCAAAAACTTCTTTGGTCTTTTTTGTTAATAATATCATAAAGATTTTGACGATAAAACTTTGTTTTTATTATGCTTAGGAAATTTTTTATCACGTATTCTCATTTTTAGCAAATATATGATAAATATAGTTTTACTTAATGGTATATTTATGGATTAAAGTACTCAATATCGGGGATAAAGCGTATGTAAATATAAAAGTGGACATTGAGGTCAACACCCAATATGTTTCATAGTCTGACAATTGCATTCAAGCTTGAAACAGACTGTCGCCTCTAATTGTTGACTTCATCCATCTCTCTCTCTCTCTCTCTATATATATATATATATATATATATATATATATATATCGTCATCCACAGACAGACTTTTTCGCTGTATCACAGTTCCTCAGTGTGGCTAGACATCCGATTGCTTCAAGCCGGGACCGAAGTCCGAGATTCTAACCACTAGGCTATCAACGCACGGCAGAGAGGAAGGTGAATTTTTGTGTATTTATTTTTTATAAACACACCAGTCACCTAAAGAAGTCAATCCAATTTGAAGAGTCTTGCATTATCAGCAATAATAGTGACTGTATACAAATTCGCGCTTTTCTGCCCCACAATACTCGACCGATTTTAATTATTTTTTCGGGAGCTAATATATATATATATATGTGTGTGTGTGTGTGTGTGTGTGTGTGTGTGTGTGTGTGTGTGTGTGTGTGTTACTTCATATGCTATTTTTAGAAGACACCCGTATTTGAGTAAACACTCCGTTTTTCGAAGAGCCTAAGTCGTTTATCTTCGACAATTCTAAGCAGAGGGCATTTGAAGATAATTTTAAGAAACCTATTTGCTACCTTTACATAATATTTAATTCCCAAACAACAACTGAATATTCGCGTGTTTGATGGTGAAGTAAATAAATATTTAAATATCAATAAAATTAAAATTTTGTTAGTTAATGAAATATGGATTGCTTGAGGAGGCTTATAATGAAAATCAGGTGAATAGATTAAATTTCTGTGACACATGCTGAGAAAAGGGGACCTAGAAAATTTAACACTCACAGAACGTATTGAAGTCAATAGAAGCAGAGAGACCTTTCAGTAACCTATCTTTGGGTTTCCAATAGTCGGGGAGGGATTATTATTCTTTTTATGGAGAAAAATCTACCCGGGTTATTATTATTGCATTCCTCATTTTATTATATATTCTGGAAATTTCCTCTCATTTTAAATGTGAGCATTTTAGGATACAGTGTTTCATTTGAATATTTAATAAAAATGAGTGGTTAGGTGGATTCTTTCTACTAAACGCATCATCGTTGTGGCCCGTCTATTTGAAACTGAAATGTAGTTAACGAGTTTGTGTGAATGGGTGGCAGATCAAGGGTAAGGAAGGATGGTAGTAGGTCAAAAATTGCTTGCGCGACAAAACTGGAAGTTGTGGAAGGATATAACCATACAAGTCTTAAAAGTATTTACATATGAAAGAAGATAATTGTTGTTTTGTTTTTTTTTAAATGGCAGTTACTATTTTTGTGTAATTATATATTTATAGTAAAGGCTTTTCCCTCTTTTTAATCGTAAATATTCTAGTTTTGCCAATGATAGGCTGGGCAGTTAAAATGGCCGAAAATGTAGTCCATTATAATCATTCGATTACAATCCAATCTGCCTATGGGAAAACAAACAACCCGGAAACTCCCACATAAAACTCGTCAAACACAAACATATACAAAGAAATATAGACTCACAAACACACGCATAAATACACACGCGCACATATACACACACAAACGCGCACATATACACTCACAAACTCACATATATGCCTATACACGCAGACATAATCATATGTACACATTGATACCAATTCCGGATCATACTGAACTATTAATCGGGCGAACAGCCCTAACCAGGTTGTTACAAGCCAATGGCGGACTGTCAATCATTCTGACGTTGTTTTCAGCCGCGTCTGTCAAAATACAATATGGGAACGGAAATGAGGACAGATGCTTCATCGTGCAAGTTAAACAAAAAAGTTAGATGAAATAAAAAAGGTCCAAATTCCCTTAGGAATCAGGAATTGTTCTTGGATACACATAAATATGAATTTACAGAGTTTAATGGATAAACTGTCCTCTAAATTACGCAAAAAATGAAAATAATACTGATATCTCGTTTTAACAGACATATTTACCCAAATTACACAAACATAGCTTGAAATACTAAAGTATAAATTTATTCAATAAAATTGTTGGGAATTTATATATATATATATATATATATATATATATATATATATATATATATATATATATATATATATATATATATATATTGTTTTAATCATATGATAAATAATATATCTAGTGGAACCTCGGTTCAAAATTTTGTTCATTCTTGAAGCCCGTTCGTAAGCCAAAATGTTCGTTAACCGAAACTACTTTTCAAATAAGAATCAATGTAAAATGGATAAATCAGTTCCTAGTTCCAAGATGATTACTTATCTAAACTTTAACAACAGAGCTTTGTGCGCAAGTTTATATACAAAACTAATGAAAATCATTAAATCTAAGAAAAAAAATAAACCCAATACTAAACAAATAAAATATAGACGGACATTTCAAATTAACCGTACCTGTAGTGATTTTCCAATCACAGCTTAGATGTGGCAAAAGGCCGAAAGTATCGGGCACCCAGTGAGGATCGAAGAGAGTTGATGGCGTAAGTGGAAGTGGAAGAAAAGAGATGTTATTTTTTGGAAAAGGGAAGGAAAGACATGATCGTCTCGATTTATAAGAAAGTTATAGATTGCCATATGAAACTGAGTAGGAAGAGACAATATCATCAACAAATGTTTTTCTCTTAACTTTTCTTTTTCCTTTAACAGAATCACTGCTAGTTTTCTTTGGAGCCATGACAGTAAAGAGAAAAAAAGGCACTGTACAATAAAAGGTTTCTCTGTATATTTGCTGATTAAAACAAAAAAAAAAATCACTACAGAATAGCTTTCATTTTTCAGCACTAAAACTGTGCGTTCTCAGGCGATGGTAAATAACTGGTGAGTCAACACACACACACACACACACACACACAAACATATATATATATATATATATATATATATATATATATATATATATATATATATATATATATACACATACATATATATATGTCTGTGTTTTGGGTATATAATCTAATCGATTTCATTTAGATCTTTTTTTTCTTTGTGTTTCCATCACTTTTGTTATTAAATATCACGCATTTAGATAACATAATGTATGTCAGGTATGTTGTAATGTTGTAAGAACCTGTACGCAAATTTACTCGAGATAAATTAGCGATTAAAGCGCTTTCTAAACATTTTCGTCCAAGTGAATTGTTTTCTCTTTTAATTAGAAGAACATTTTTTTATATAAAAGATGTGATCAATCTTGTTACAGTGAGCAACTAATGCTTTTGATGTGTTGTTTTAAAAATATCCTTTTTTTGTGTTCATGTAATCTTTTATTTAAATTTCTTGAGGTTTCTCCAATGTATTCTTTCTGACAATCATTACAGAGATAGAATATATATATAATTCCCAGCACCACTTCCTCGTTTGCGCGTGTATACGTACCAACATAATAAATTTAGTCCGATGGAGCCCTAAAGGATGAAAATCATGACAAGTAAACTTTTTCCACTTTGTCATACAATTTTCACAGTATATATATATATATATATATACATATATATATATATATATATATATATATATATATATATATATATATATATAGTGGTACTCGCTTGGAAAAACCTTGGTACCTGAGAAAAAAATTGGTACCTGAGAAAAAATGAGGAATAAAAAAAAGAAAGAACCAAGAACATTAAACCAAGGCGAAAACAATCGTCCAATGTTCAAGCTCCGAGTCCAAAGAAAAAAACCTCCAAAACGAGTAAAAAGACAACTACGTAACGTGCCCAATACACAAAGTAGAGTAAAACCTAAGATAGGTTTGCCTGGCTCCTTAGGATTATTTCAGGCGTATTTTTGTGTTTATCCTTGTCTTTTGTATAACCACTTTTCTGCCTCTTTTACGGCTTTCATTTAGAAGAATTGTCTTTGACACACAAAGGACCTTTTTAACAGACCCAGACGAAATAGATTGGGATGGTTTTTCCAGAGATAGCTTATAAACAAAAACTGTTATCAACCTCTTCTCGAGAACATTCCTGAGTTTTTCTTTTGGCGATGCCAAACCGCCACATAAAAGGGAATTATTTTGCATTCAGTATAATAAAAGAATATAAAATCCATACATACACAAACATACACAAACACATGAAGATGGCACAGTAATGTTTTTGTCAGTTGAAATTAACACTGGAACAAACGTAATTTCATCATAACACACACACACACATATATATATATATATATATATATATATATATATATATATATATATATATATATATGTGTGTGTGTGTGTGTGTGTGTGTGTGTGTGTAGGAAAACGATGTACACATTTTTATGTATGAAATTTTTAAACAAAAATTTAAAAAAAAAATTCAGCGTCTTCTTTCTTTCGTGCGCATTTGTAGACGTAAACATCACTTTAGTCCGATGAAGTCCATTTTCATCATAGATTTTCCTAATATATATATATATATATATATATATATATATATATATACACTTTTTTACTTCAAGTGAATAACATCTTCAAATATGAGAAACGCAAAAAAGATCCCATGCTCTTAATGCTCTAAAAGAATTATTTCGTTTAATAACTGGAGACCATTCACTTTAATCATTCCTCATTATGTCTTTATATAGCCTTGTTTCCAACGTTGCCTATCATTTTTGTCGACATAGCAAACGACAGATAAATAACCGTCGGCCATAAACACTGAAATAATGCACAACTATTAAGTCGGCCTCGGTACTTAATTTCGGAAAAGATTTTCAGATGTATTTTTAATGTCGAAAGACACTGAAAATATCGGTTGTCATTGAAGTCCAGCCTGTAATGATATTTGAGACAGCAGATGAAAATTCTTGATTTGTGAACGCATAATCACCGTTCCCATTCTCTGTAAAAAACTTTTTCGAATAGGATGGGGGCATTTTTATAACCTGACAACATTTAAGGAGAATTCCATGTCACACAATGTAGTGGTGTGTCCCAGTTGCTCAAGAAAATTTTTTTTTTTTGCTGTTTACTGCGATTGTTTTAGTCTGGTTTAACTAAAAAACGATGGATCTTTTTCTATGTGACGTATCCTTCAGGGCATGGATGAACATGGCTTTCCACAACTTCCCATATTTTATTGCTTTTAGCAATGTTTTTTTTTTCTTTTTGACATTCCTTCAATTTATTGTTAATGCCGGTCTTCCCAGGGCTATATACACTGGGGAGACCGGCATACGTTGTTTTTAATTTTCATCCACGACCTTCCTGGTGTAATCAGTTCTCAGCTCAGTATCTATACTAATGACACAACTATTTACTCCTGTCTTAATAGTAAGTTTTATCGTTCGATAAGATCAAATTATCAGTTTGTCGCAAAAATGACCTACAATCTGTTGTTAATTGCAGCAGGGAATACCTGGTTAATTTTAACGCCTTCAAAACGAAACTGCTCTCTAAGACACCGATTTCTGCTTTGCATCAGTCACGCTAATGCTTACCTATAGGGGAATGATTAACTGCACCTTCTCAAACGTTCTCTGCTTAAATGAAGTGGGAAAAGGTATATTGGATCAATTGCTATATCTGTAGCTATAAAAGTTGGTTCATTGTGTCACGCCAGACATTTTTTTTTTGGTCAGAATCTCTCATTGATATTTATAAGTCTAACATTTCTCCATGCTTTCAATATTGCTGCTACATATGATCTTATGCTCTTGTTATATATAGAGAGGCTCTTGATAACATCCAAAGAATCTACAATATCGTCAGGCCTGACCTGGCATCTCGGCTTCAGTTACTTTCACACCATCGTAACGTAACTTCCATGTACCTTTTCCTGTAAATACTTTCAAGGTAATTCTTCTGATGAACTTGCCTCTAAGGTACCTAGACTTTATGAATTTAAGCACAGCACTAGATTGGCAACAAGATCTCCTCATTCCGCAATTGAAATGGCTAGATGGAACCGTAAGTTCTATGTTAACAGTTTCTTTTCTCGTGTGTGGAACTCTCTTTCGCCCTTTTTGCTTCCCAATCAACTTTGATGCAATGTCAATCGTTATCTACTTAATCCCTCTTCTTTTATCGTTCTTGAACCATAATAATGTTTTTTCTTTTTTATATTCGTTCACATTCAGTAACCCCTTGTCCCTTAGTGCCTTTATTGCCATCCTTAAGATAAAATGTTTTTAAAAAAATACATAAGCATGCTTGATAGATTACGCGCTGTTTCTATCACATTTCCAAAGCCTTCTTTCCTTCAATATGTCCAGTGTGTGAAACATACCCAAGCCCTCTTTCATAAATTTCAACTGTTTGTTTCTAATTCTATGAGTTCTTTTTGTTTCCATTTTTCTTAAAACTTCCACGTTGCTCATACACGTCGTCCATCGCATTCTCAATATCCTTCTGTAGAACTAGATCACTGTTCCCTCCAGTCTTTTCATCATGGATTGATATGGTCTGCGCGATAAACTTGCTGGATGCTATTCTACGTCGAAGTGTCGTATACATTTATTGCTTTATCATAAGTCTGCTACAATATTAGTCTGCTGATATTAAAGGTATGACACCTGAGAAAAAGCCTGAAAATAATAATTATAATATGTATATTTGTATTTTGCTTGTTTTTCGTTTTAGCTACGTTTTGCAAAGATACGGAGTCATTCTTTCTTAATATCTCCAAATTCTTTCTTTCTTTGTCTATATGTCTGCCTATTCGTCTTAATATCGCTATATTCTTTCTTTTCTTCTTTCTTTCTCTATATATTTGCCTTCTTGTTTTAATATCGCTATATTCTTTCTTTTCTTTCTCTTTTTCTTTTTCTTTCTTTCTTTCTTTCTTTCTTTCTTTCTTTCTTTCTTTGTCTATCTATTTGTTTGCCTACTCGTCTTAATATCGCTATATTCTTTCTTCTTTCTTTCTTTCTTTGTCTATATATTTTCCTTCTTGTCTTAATATCGCTATATTCTTTCTTTTCATTTTCTTTCTTTCTTATTTCTTTCTTTCTTTGTCTATATGTTTGCCTTTTCGTGTTAATATCGCTATATTTATTCTTTTCTTTTCTCCTTTTCTGATTTAAACCTACTTTTTCATTTTTCTTTATATGCCGCTATTTTTGTTTGCTTTTCATTGTCTACTTTTTCTTTCTTTCATTCATTCTTCATATAGCCGTAGTTATTACTTTCCTTTTTTCTTTTTCCTTCTTAATATCTACCTACTCTTTCTTTCTTTCTTTCTTTCATATTTCCTTCTTTTATTCTTGAAGTCGACCAACTTTTTCCTTGTTTAACATTTAACTACTTATTCTCTTTTCTTTTCTGTCTTTCTTTATTTGTTTCATTCTTTCTTTCAGCCGACCCCACGGAAGTGTCTGTCGCCAGTGTGTCTCAGTAATCTTGATTCTTAATTCAATCGTCCCTTTACCTTTCGTGCCAATCATATTTTACTAAGTAGGCATTCACGGGGTGAGATTGCAAGCCCCCAACCTCGACTTTTCCCCCTATTTTTCACCCACAGCTACGACAGGGCTGGATTCCACTCTTCTCAATTCCACGATGTCCATCACTTCAACCAAGCCTACACTGTCCAGTCTGACCTCCAGATTTAACCCGGAAGTTTCAGATATCTGAATATCTACCATTCTTTCCTTCTTTCTTTCTTTCTTTCTTTCTTTCTTTCTTTCTTTCTTTCTCCAGTTTTTCATTTTCTTTCTTTCTTCCTTTCTTTCTTTCTTTCTTTCTTTCAAGCTCGTTTATTTTGTTTATTACTTTTATATATATATATAGATTTATATCTAATATTCTGCTCAGACTCGCCAAGGTGATAATGCCACTAAGATACAAGATGCTACTGGGAGTGAAAGAGAAATTAAAGTTATCTTGAATGGCCTCTCTTCTAGTTCTTTTTGCATACATGCAGGTGATCTTCAGGGATCTATCCTTGGACCTACGTTGTTTCTAGTTTTCATAAATGACTTTCCTGATGTCATCAGTTCACGGTGTCTATGCTGATGACAAAACTATTTAATCCTGTCTTAATCTGATACGTTTAATAAAATCAATTTGACAGGGTATCTCAAAAATGTCATTCAATTTGTTGTTAACTGGGGCAAGAAATGACTTGTCAATTTTAACACATACAAAATGAAACGGCTCTCTATTAATCATTTTAAAGAATAGTTTTTGCCTACCATCAGCATGACTGATGCTAACCTCCAGGAGAATAGCTCACTGCTTTTTCTTGATTTGACATTTAACACTGACATGAATTCGATCAATTATATTGAATTAATTGCTTAGTCTGCACCTTGAATATTTATACGTCTACCATTCGTATGTGCAAAGAATATTGTTGCCACATATGGTCTAGTAATTCTGCTGATTATCTCGAGATTTTTGACAAAATCCAAAGAATCTGCAACGTTATCGGTCCTTACCTGATATCTCCGCTTCAGTCATTTCCCCCACCACAGTAACTTACCTTTCCTGTGACTTTTCTATAAATATTTTAGTTGTCATTGCTTTGAGGAGTTTTCTTTTGTTCCTCGACTTCACGAATTTAAGCGCCGTACTGGATTGGCAGCTAGGTCCCACAGTTTCACTATTGAAACTGTTAGAGATAACCTTAATTTCTATATTAATAGTAGTTTTTTCCCGCACTTCTCCCTTGTGGAATTCTCTTCCGGCTATAATGTCAACTACGATCTTCGAATTTTTTAATGTAATGTCAATTTTTATAATCTGTCTCTCTGAAACATTTCTGTTATTGTCCTC
>OZ010571.1:9788325-9905825 GCA_963932145.1 Acanthosepion lycidas
ATATATATATATATATATATATATATATATATTGATCTTTAAAAGAAAGATCATATTTTATCCATAAAAAGGATACAAAAGTATCACAGCGATGAGAAGTTTAGGTACCTTTCTTCCGACGCATCTTCAGAAAAAATAATATCATCGTCAAATAAAACTAAGTGGTTGAAAAGAAAAATTATTTTCAGCAACTGGTGTTAAAACTTTCTGAAGATGTGTCGGCTGAAAGGTACCTAAAACTTTGCACACTATTTTGAAAAAACAAAGAGCAACTTGAATAAGGGCGTGAAGTTTTAAGAGGAGTAATTTGAAAACGACTGCGCATAAAATACCTTATGAAAGGAAGTAGCTCTTGAAAAGGTATTTCATGCGCATGCGTTTTGTGCATGGAGGGACGTGTACTGATGCTAGAGAGTAGAAATTTACTTTCAAGGATTTCTTTTATGCATTTCTTTCTTCAAATCTCATTTATCTCTTCGTAAATTCTTCCCTAGTAAGAGTCCAGTTCACTAACCCTCATTCTGTTGAGCTGGTATAAAAGTCTTCAATATTTTGAACAGAATCTTTTTTATGCATAGACAGTCACCGTATCATTGTTCAATTACCAAAGCATTTCTACTTGCTTTGTATCACTTTTCAGGTAAGTTGGGTATTCTATCATCAACCTTCATGGAACCACTGACCAAAACCACACAATTGACAGTCTGAGGGGTGCCTACGTGAATCCACTAATATATCTTCTCCTTCTAGGTATGGGTTAAACAGTTAGATGTTGTTGCCAAGAATATAGCAAAGTTTAACTGAAGGTTTCAAACAGTAACTTGGCTTAGGACAGTTATGCAGGATGATTTTAGTGCCTGTATGATGAGAAAGTGTCTGTTGTATTTTAGACCTTCCATATCTTCCGCAGAAAACGCGACACCTCGATATCCAACATGGAGACTAGAAACATGAAAAATGATTTTGTTTTTTATTTAGGAATTCCTAAAATGTTTCCAGCATAAATTGATGCCAATTTATTCTTCGCTTCCGTCCATTTCGAATAACGGGGGAACCTTTCTTATGAATGTCTTTCATAAAAGTAAAATAACATAAAGCAAAATTTCGAAAAGAGGTTGATATATCTGATGATTTGTTTTTTTATGGCTTATCAACCTTTTGCAGGTTATTTAAAGCCAGAATTTTTTCTGATTGTAAGAATGTGTCTGTAGATAATAATGATTTACTGATACAAGTCCTACTAATTAACCCATAGCTGGGGGAGATGAGACCATACCATTCCCAAAGACATTTGCGCCTAAGTGAACATAACGAAGCAGACTGCAATTGAGACGTTACTCTTTGATTCTGAACCGTTATCATTACACCAGCCGCACATCCAAGTTTACAACACCTGGTATTTCTAAATCGTCAACTATGCTCGACGTTTCTTAACTGCGGTGATGGTAAGAGAAACGGTGTTTCAACAGGATATGGTAAAAAGCTTTTCATTTGAGAAAATTGTAAATAATTTTCTAACTTCTCAAACTATTTCGGTTATTTTTTATGTGAATGAAAAAATTTTATATTAATTTGTTAATCACCTCCTTGACAAGACGATATTAAGGGGTTCACAAAATAACTATTCTGAAAATCCCCACAAGTTTGGCCCTGATTTTCATATTTTCCCAAATGTCTTTATTTTCAAGTTAATTCTTTAACTTATTCAGTTTCCTGTCTAGAAATGTACATTTGTCTGTATTTTAATACCCGCAGTACTTTTGTAAAATCCTCGATAACTCCGGAAATATAAAAGTATGACTTTGGAAAAATTATCAAAATTTTATAAAAAAATAAAATAATTAACTGTAACTATATTGACTGTGTGTGTGTTTTGCTTGCGATAAGACTATATTAAATTACGAAGATTATTTGAAAATGTTGCTTTTCGAAATGCAACAACACAAGAAAAAGGGCAATTCAAATATGATGTCTATCATAAAAGCAGCGAACTAAGGACAAAACAAATTGGCTGACAGTGAAACATGAAGATTTAAATATCAGTATGCATGTGTTGCTAATGTTCATAAATGAAAGTAAGATTTCCCAAGGATTTTTATTGATGACCTCATTTGATAAGTGTAAATAATATGTGAGTCCATATATAATTTGTAGGAGGCTTACTCGCTAAAGGTCTTCTTTCTAGAACGTTCCCTGCGGGTATAATCATGCATGAGTTTCAATGTCTATTCTTAAACAAATCTGATAATTCTCCATTTCCACAGCGGCCCACAATTTAATCGTTTTTTCTTCTTTCTCTCCCCACGAGATTCAAAATTGTCTCTTGTTATTGCAAATAGTATCTGACGGTATCCGAAGTTGTGATGAAATGTAGCTAAAATTGCGATGGAAAAATAATTGTAAAAGTTATTAATGGTTGTCAATGTTAAGTCTAATAATAAAAGGTAGCGTTTCATCTAATAATATTATAATGGTTAAAAATGTTTCATCTAATAATAAAATAACGAAATGAAGATCTGTACAGTTGTGATTAAAAACGGCAAAATTAAGACGAAAGAAATGGTTGTTTAAAATATCTAATTTTTTATATATATTTTTATGTGCTCGTTTTATATTTTGAATACGATCATATATTTTAATTGTTATTTTCAAGAGTTCAAATATTCTCATTTTTAAACATGTTTATGCTTGACATAGCGAACTGTTTAATATACATTAAACTAGGTACCTCCAATATTTCGCTAAAAATTAAACATACATGGTGGAAAACGTCCCAACTTGATAAAAACAAAGTTTTATTGTCATCAATCTTTATGTTATTATTAAGAGGGAAAGACCAAAGATTTTTTCATTATTAAATTTTATTCTTTATCCTTTTTAAAACGTTCGAAATTTTGGTTAAAATTTCTTTTTTCTTGTGTCAGCTGTTTAAAATAAATTAGAATAGAAAATCTTAACATCCGTGAAAAAAATATTGGTTTGGAAATTGTCGAAAAAATCAAATAATTGTTGGATTTTAATAAAACTTTTAGGACTTATTTAAATTATTTGAGTTTTTTTTTTTCTTAGAAAATTTTGGTAAAAACTTTTTTTTTTTTTACACCCGTTACAATCCAATTATTTAATTTTATGAAATTTCGGGTAATTTATTTTTGTACGGTTTAACGTTTATATTAGTTATAAATTGAACTCCTTGGAGAATTTCAATTATCAATTTTTTCTTTCTTTTTTTTTTTTTTTTTTGTGAAAAAGGACCACCAATTACTGAAAATCGGCTCTGAATCGTAAAATAAAAATGCAATAAAACGATCACATGATTTTATTACAAAATCTGTTAATTGCTTTTATGAATAAGATATATTAGGGACAGTATTCTCTTAAGAAAAAAAATGAATGAATTTTACAAGAATTGTTTTCATTTTTTTTATTAAATTTTAATTGGAATAATTTATAAAGTTTTAAATCTTTTAAAATTCTTTATTATTTTTACCGGTTAAGTGTTTTTGTTATTAAGTAAAACCTATATTTACAAATCATAAATGGAAAAGCTAACTACAATTCAGTGGCCCCCAGTATTTTAAAAAGAATTCTGAATAATTTTGAGTATGTATAATCGTGCCGATCTCTGTAAATACGGACTTCCATACATGACATTATCAGAAAATAAGAGCGGTAACTGTAGAAAATTTAAAGCCTAAAATTCAATAAAATATTAGATTACGGAGACTATTTTTCATGATTACTGCTTAGTTAAAAAGTATATAAATATGGCGCTCACGTTATATTCGGCAAGTAGTTATTACAGATATGTCCACCGTAGAAAAAATAGTTAAATTTCCAGTTGTCAACAAAGCTGTCATGCTATCAATAAAGCTTTCAACACTTTAAATAAACACCTACCTGTGTGTTGAAATGCATTTCTGCAATATTTTAAGATAAAAGAAAGTAATATTTCTTTCAAATCAGTTTAATTAAACATTAAATCAGCTAATATTTCTCGGAATGTATATTTTTGAAAGATGTTTTATGATGAAACGTGGCTAAAAATTGTTCTAAAATTAGCGATATCAAAGCGAATATCTTTCCAGTCAATTTAAATTAGTTTTGAAACATAGGAAATTATTATGTTTATTGGAAATAATAAATTTAATTAACTTGAAATTGAAATTAAAATAAAAGCTTCAAGGGTTTTTTAAAAAAAAATATCATTTTAGGAATCGCGTTTCTTTGGAAATATGTGCATCAGACTATTACAGTTTACAAACTTTCCAATAAAAGTATAAACTACCTATGTTGTATAAATAGAAATGCATTATAAACACAGTTGCATTGTGATAGTTAACACTTGTCTGTTGTGCCTCCAAGCTACAAGCATTTTAAATATCATCAATTTCGGAATGCCTAAACTGAGAATATCTCTGTTCATCATATCAACAAAGTGAAAAGTGTTTCCATTCAGCTGGGCTTAGCGATAAAAATAGACAGCGATGAAGTCGAACAGCAGCTGGAAAGTAAATGCAACTTAATCTTCCATTCAAAATAATTTCAGACACAAAGCAATGAATCGCCATCTTAGAGAAAACAGTTGGATGACAATTTGAAGTAAGTTTAAAAAGAGATTTGAATTTTCTTCGAGGCCAAGAAAATTCAAATCTCGGACAAAAAATAAACTTTGTCAAAGATTTCAACTCCAAATCTTAGATATGCGGACACATCTAGTATTAATCTTCATCATTTCTCTGGTCATAACTCTAAATAACTTTTAAAAGGCGTACATAATAAATTTTGCCAGTGTTTTAGTCTAATTTAAAATCCAGGCAGTCATAAGAACTCCATCACCTTCTTTACAAATAAATTAATTGATCTGTTGCTTTTGGAGTTATAAACTGTTAAATATTTATCCAATCTTAGAAAAAGAGTAAATATACGATTAAAAAAGAACATCTGGTCTAAGGCCTCAAAATTCCGCCATTAAATGAAAACCTTATTTTATTTATTTATTTATTAATCAATTCACACCAAACAGGGCGATAATGCCGCTCAGACACAAAGGTGCTACTGGGAGCGAAAAAGAATAAAAAGTCTTTACAAGAAACAGGCAAAAGCAGGGACTAAAAATCTCCATTAATATCAGCAGCCTGGTCTGGTAACTCTCTTACGCAATATGATCTTCTCTGTAAGTCTCTTGTGGTACTGAAGTGGCATACTCAACATAAACATCTATCGGCTAACCTATAATCTACTGGATATTCATAGGTCGAAACCGATCGGAGAGCCCATTGTATATATATATATATATATATATATATATATATATATATATATATATATATATATATATAAGTGTGTGTGTGTCTCAAAAGTTGTATCCAGATTTTGAAGCTTTCTCAAATAATTCATGCAACTAGAACCAACTATATATAATTTAAATAATGCATATGAAAAGAGTTTATATTATTGTTATATCTCGTGCAAGATATAATAAACAAAGTAAACCCGAGTGTAGGTTTTCAATAATAGATTTATAATCGGATGTATGTGTGACAAGTACAGAGTCGAGAGTATGTTTTCAAATTGATGCCTGTTATTATCCAGACATTGCTGACAAAGTGGCGCTATGGAATCACAATTAGCAATCAGCATTTAGATAGGTATCTTAGATTTCTGTGAAAATCCTTTCTTGCCTTCACAGGGCGTGGTTTCTCGGAACGGTTCTGGTGCACATAAACTACACTTCCATCATTTTCAAACTTATCTTTAATTAGTGAGATTGGAAGCCTCGTGGGTGGATCTAAATTTCAGGATGAACTTTCTTTGTTCAAAGCTAAGCCTGGATGGCATTAGTAATACTAACATGTAAATTTGAAAAGAAAGAAACTTTTTAGTTCCTATTTACTTTAGAACTTCCTTAAATCATACCAGACGTCACAATATACCTATTTTGCTGATATTACTAGAGTCTGAGTGGGGTTGGGTTCAGAGTCGGGGTAATGAACGTAGACAATTCGGATGTTCAAGAACGTTTTTCGACGGGTTTTAAATGAAGCCATTTTCCAGTGGGCAACCTGAACTTTAAAAGGGAATGACATTTTTTTTCTTTTTGTTTGTGTTTTTTTAAGACCCTTACAAAAATAGCTAAAGAAAAAAATGAGATAAAATGTATTTCAGCAATTTTACGTTTTAATGAGCCGTTTTTATCACCGTTAGGATCTGGTCACTACAACACATAAAACTTTCAAAAGAAAATAATCAGTTGGCACCCCACTCCTCTTTTTGTGTTACTTTCTCCTTTTGTGCTTATTTTGTTCAATGGCTTATCCAGTTTTGGTTGTAAGTACAATTTCGATATCAGCAAGGGGTTGCGACGAGGTGCTGAAAAGTTCTTGAGATCCACTTCTCAAAATATGACAAAATAACCAAACAACACAATACTTCAGTATCGGTCTACATTTCTGAGATGAGGTATTATGTACACTATTTACATTATTCGTACTATTGTCCTCATCCTTGTCGCCATATTTATTATAACGTTTCGGCCTTTCAGTATCTGTCTATATTTCTGAGATGAGGTATTATGTACATTATTTACATTATTCGGAGTATTGTCCTCATCTTTGTCGCCATATTTATTACAACGTTTCGGCCTTTCAGTATCTGTCTATATTTCTGAGATGAGGTATTATGTACACTATTTATATTATTCGGATTATTGTCCTAATCTTTGTTGCCATATTTATTACAACGTTTCGGCCTTTCAGTATCTGTCTATATTTCTGAGATGAGGTATTATGTACACTATTTACATTATTCGGACTATTGTTCTCATCTTTGTCGCCATATTTATTACAAAGTTTCGGTCGTTGTACGCACCGGCCTTCTTCAGCTGATTCCTCAAGGGCACATGGTACAGTGAATAAAGGTGTTAGTTAGATCCAGTACCAGGACCCAAAGAGTGTGTGTTCAATACCCGGTTAAGGCAGTAGAGAACTTGGAGAGAGGAATTAACAGGAGATAACTGGCAACTGACATCCATTAAACATGGTACGTGGAACTAGAACAGTCTACCCCAGTGAGCGAAATAAAGAATTAAGTTCGACATTCCAACCAACTGAAGAAGGCCGGAGCGTACAAAGGCCGAAACGTTGTAATAAATATGGCGACAAAGATGAGGATAATAGTCCGAATAATGTAAATAATGAACGCAATACTTATTGGGGATCATTTATTAGACGAGCCATAAACTTTTCATCATTTACTTCTATATATTAATGTTCAGTAGCTACCAAGGCGACATCTCTAAGATTTTTTTTTAACTGGGAAGAGCTAACTTAAAGGAGCTCTCTTCGTGCGCTGACATCGGAATAAGGAGGTCACGGTAAGTAGAGTGACATATTATCTTTAAAAATTTGTCTTTTAAAGTTAGATATGAAAATTAGTTACTTTCATTACGCAAGACCTGAATAGTTGGTCACGATATAAGACATATGCTGGTAGATAAATATTAACAGATCATTTATTTGATATCAGCTTTAATTAATTTTCATGGATTCGTGCGAACAAAGGAAAGACAACGAAATATATGAATTTTGTTTCCGTCAGAATTTAGGACGAAATGAAGACTAAATGGGAAAGAAACTCATACAGAGCGACTTTATATGCGTTTGTAATTTTCCCATCTTTATTCAAATAAGCAGCGTTTAAAATTTGCTATATATACGGGGGGAAGTATGCTCAGTACCTGAGATATAGCGTTTATAGATAGAGACAGTGTGGACATAGGAATATGTATATACTAATGGCCTGAAGATTTCGTTCACGCATGAAACAGATTGTCACCACTTGCTGTTGACCTCAGTGTTATTTCCACACGCTCTATCCTGAATATTGAGCACCCTTATCCATAAATATAACATACCTTAAAACTATTTTAGCACACACACACACGTGCAGGCACACACACACACAAACACACACACACACGTGCAGGCACAGACACACACAAACACACACACACACAGAGACACACAAACACACACAAACACACACACACACATATTTATATAGTAAAGATAATAAATCTGTTGCTGTATAATCCAAGTGGATCCTAATAACATAAAATATTAAAATTGATTCACAAAAAGAGCTCAATGCATTTGTTATTACAGAGCAAAAATTAATACACAACAAAATCCCAAATCACATCATATGAGAAATAAGCATATTTCAATTGACGAAAATATAATTCGTCAGTTTTATTCAACCCCGGAGTTGAATAAGACAGACGACTTTTTGTCTGCCGAAATAAACTTATCCCCCATATGAGGAGATTTTGGATGTTATTGTGTATTATATATATATATATATATATATATATATAATCGGCGCATGGATGAGTCGTTAGAACGTAATGTTCGAATCTCAAATTTTTCAAGGGACTTGATGTTACCTGCTGGGGAGAAGTAAAAGTACCAGAAAACCATAAAAGTACCAGAAAACCATATCATTGGTTGACCTAAGTGAAATTACACTACTACTTAGATGTCATCAATAGATCTGTTAGCACGAAGTCACAAGCTATTGTGACCGAAGTTTTGAGTGTACTAGCCTTGTTTACTGTTATATTACTAGCTTTGAAACTGTTGATGCCAGATTAGGCGATCTCTCCCCAAAACTGTAATTAGGGTCCGCTCAGCATAGTTTCAGTATAAACCACAAGTGGTTTCTGTGTGTGTTGAACAAATAGAAATGTGGCTGAGTATGAGTTGGTAACAGGCATTGGCTAAACGCCCTCGTAGATAGGTGTGCTTGAAAATGATGTTTATATGCGCATGCGCGCGCGGGCGGGCGTGTGTGTGTGTGTGTGTGTGTGTGTGTGTGTGTGTGTGTGTGTGTATTTTTAATCTTTTTTTCTTTTTAATCAGTTTACTAAAAGCAAGGCGATAATTGCACTAAGACGCCACTGGGAGCGAAAGAGAATGAGAAGTCTTTACAAGTAACCGGAGACCCAATCGCAAACAGGATAAACCCCTACTCCTGTTCAAAAGACGGGGAAGGAGTTTGAACCGAGCGATAGACGGAACAATCTAGTGTCTGCTTATATTTATGTTGTGAGTATGTATGCATCTGTATGGTTTGTACGCATTTTCATAGGTGTAGATTTTTGCGTGTGTATGTACGTATGCATACGGTCATTTTTAAGCGTAGCTTAGATGTGGCACAAAGCAGACAGAATAGGGCACACAGTTGTAACTGTTTTAGCGAGACAAACTTGTTAATCATTACATCACGTCGAGGTATCCTTGTATCTATATGTATGTTTATTCACATGACTACTTCCTTAAAATGAAACCTAATAAAAATTAAAAGAAAAATGCAATTTTTTTTTCTTTTAAATGAGTTTATGTACTGAATAAATAAATTTTATGTAAGTAACTCGTTTAAAAACTAATTTTAGCCGAATATTTCAGTAACAGTATGCTGGCGTATTGGTATGCTACCTGCTTCTATGTCATTTCGAATCAAAGTACGGTTCACTTAATTTTATGAAACTGTTTTAGCGTAACAAAATCAACAAAATACAGACAAAAATAATGTGACATTTGCTTTTACACACTGTCTTTGAGTGTGGGTGTTCTGGTAAATTTTAAGGGCGGTAGAAATCAATCGAAAGACGTCATGTTTAAAAGAGAGAGTTTTTTTTGGTGGGGGGTGGGGTCGACAAGAAAATAAATGAAGACAAAAAATAAATTGTGTTAAAGAAGATAAAAATATATTGCATAATTATTGCTTTTTTATACTTGCATAAATATTTCGGGGTGGAGAAACCCCCAGGAGAAAAAAAGAAATATGACAAAAAGGTGTTCTGTATATCATGGCGTTTACTGTATCAGAAAGAACGAAAATATACCGCGTCTTTTTTAATACAGGCATAAAGCAGTCACGATAAGCAATAATGAAAGATGAACACAGATAACCATGAAAATAGCCATAATAAAAAGTTTGCAGAGCTCATAAAATAGTAAATCCAGAAAATACGGGCTATAAAACTGACGATAACCTGTTGCTCTGACCCACGGTAATTTTTATTCATTCATTCATTCATTTTAATATCCACTTTAAGAACAGTTAAGCAGATTATAAAATATTTTGCCAGTTTATATTTCATTTTATTTTCGTTGCTTTTTACTCGCAACGATCAGATTTTTTTTTTTATTTTTAATGTATTTTATTTTATTTATTTATTTTCCATTTTAGAACTCATCAAAAAATCAGAAAATATCATAAGTAAAGAAGTAGCCTCTAACAAGATTTGAACTCACATCCAGTAACACTGCGATCTTGTCTGGCATGAACGACTTATTTACAAATTTGGGGGCAAAGGCTAACGAGCTAGACGATATTTAATTTAAACATGTGACTACTTTCTTCTTAACTCTATGTCATCTGTTTCCGTCTAGTAGTAGTTGACATAATAGCCTTAATTTTTCTAAATATCAGAAGGGAACATATATTAATAACATTCAGTAAAGACGACGACCAAGACTTGACAGGAGTTCGTCTGACTTGGACTCCAAGTCAGACGAGCTCCTACTGATATGAGACACCAGCTTATATCTCATCAAGGATTAATACTTTTTTCTGATCTATTAAAGGTTGTAGATTGGCAAAACGATTTAAGAGTCATGATAAAAAATAAGAAGGAAAATAAACTCATCCAAAAATTAATAGTGAAAAATATTGAGGACTATTATGTTTACTACTATTAGGTGGAGTAATGGATAGCGGCTCGGATTAATGAATCGGAGAGCCGAGTTCGAATTCAAGTTGAATCCATTACATTCATTTACCTTGCGAAAAGTATGAATCTTCTTCTTCTCCCCAAACCCTGCTATGGGTAAATATTCTAGGGTTATATAGCCTTGGATGACAACTGGTCTACCGCAGAAAGTAATGGCAAACTACAGCGTGGAAAAAATCTGTCTCGTCAGTCATGTATCGAAATAAGCGTGTATCACTCATGACACATAACTATTAGATGTAAACTATGAAATATTGAATGAGAAAAGGTGTAAATATATGATTAAATTTGAATTTATTGCGAATTTGCTTCGATATTTACACGTGGTTAAATCAGTAACGCCTAGTTGATAGTTTCGTAAATATCAACTATAGGTGTTCAAATCACAGTGAAAGCTTCTTTTTTTTTTCTTTTTTTAACGATCAGTGTTACTTACGCACGTAATCGATGCAAAATAAATGTAATAAGTTTCTGATTATCACAATAAAATAATTTAAAAATTAATCTAAAATTAATAAAATTTATGCAATTTCGGTGAAAAAAAATCGGAGAGCCGCGTCCGAATTCCAGTCGAGTTCTTACATTTGCATACACTTAAATACACTTTGGAAATATATGAATCGATCTCCCCACTACAATATCTATGGAAAAATAGCAGATGAGACTGGGCTCTATAGCTTTGGTTAGCAACAAGACCAGGAGAAGAAAATTCTGAATTCAAACCAGCTTTTAGATGGTTGGGCTTAAATAAACTTAACAGCTTAAACTTTATATCAGTAGCAGCTCTTGAATATATAAACACATGAACACTATCTTGCTCAAGACACACCACTGCGGCTACGGCTGCAGTATATGTTGCAATATTAGATATCAACATTATACATTATATCTAAAGCAATCGTAATTTATTTCAATGTTGGTGGTGGCGTGTACAAAGATTCACTTAAAATCAGTATTTTAATGACCAAAATATTTGGAAACTCGAGATGGGTATGTACATTTCATAGCTCCAACTCATTCCCAATGTTCAGAAAGAGAATTTTTCAGCACCCCTTTTACGCATGTCCCCTTCGTAATCTGCATACGTAGGTGCTTCCATGTTTGAGCCTGTGTTTAATATTTGTTTGTCAAGCATAAATTAACGCTTGCTTTACTTAGTGGTCTTTCGCATTACATGTGCTGTCAGCTAAAATTAAGTCAACACACACACACACATTTACTGTTTCTGTAATCCGTGAAATTATGAATAAAATTTACTTAATATGCCAGCTATTTCACTCGAATGATTAAATATTTAATAACACAATTCTGGTGAGGAAGACGGGGTAAAGAAAACAATAATCAAGCTTGTATTTTAATGCCGACTGACTTTCAACCCAGTAAAAGTTTTTCTTATTTTTTATCACTGCCCACTGACTTTACTCTTACTTTTCGCATTGCTTAATTCGCTGTAGTGACCTTAAACATAGTATCAGTAGCAGCTTAAATAAACTTTATATCAGTAGCAGCTCTTGAATATAAAAACACATGAGCACTAAAGCAACTCTCTCTCTCTCTCTCTCTCTCTCTCACACACACACACACACACACACACACACTTCTGGGTTTTCCTCTTTTGAACTGGTGACATGAACTTTCCACGCTGAAGCTAAAAGAAAAAAGGGCTATGAACCCTTCTCCCCTAAAACACATCAACACAGTAAGTTCCACTCATATATATTCGTGAACATTTCGTTGTATATGCAATTTACCTCTAACAAAAGAAACTCTTGTTTTAAACTTTCCTTTTGTTAATTTTGATTTAGTGATTATTATCTTGCATTGCAAATCAATTATATTCTCTGTGTACTCTTTTTCAATACCATTATTTCATGTATTGCAAAATGTTCCCGTAAGAAAACTTACACATTTACTTATTAAAGTAGCTAATCACGAAAGAAAGATGATCTGTACCTCTACATTATCATTATTTTTAAAATTCTTTTTGACCTGAATTTGTTTTATAATCTCATGCCAGGTCATAACCTTTGCCCTAGGGCAAGCGAATTTTTTTTTTTTTTTTTTTTTTTTTGTTCTTTCCACTTAACTGAACAAAAGACAGGTATTAATTAAAAAAAAACAAACTTCGATGGCTGAAGATCATGAGTTCTACCCACAACTATTTAGGGGATTTCCTGGAGAGATGGTGCACCGGGCATATTATTGATTTGTTCTTGAGATCTTTTCTTTATCAGACCCAAAGCTCCAACTACAAAAGGAGCAGTTTAGTTATTATTATTATTATTATTATTATTATTATTATTATTATTATTATTGAATGTTTGGTTGGAATAAAAGTTCGCATTTTTTTAAGTGGATTTCAAAACCAATATTTAGATAGCTTACATTATTTACAATACTTTTGTACTCATCTTCATTGCCATATTCACAACGTTTCGACCGTTGTACGCTCTGGCCTTCTTCAAGTGATTGGAATTTCGAACCCTTTATTGCGTCCAACGGGGTAGGTTGTTCTAGTTCCACGTTCCATACCTCTTCCGGATGTCTCAGTTATTTCCCTTTAACTCAACTCTCAAAGTTATTGGTTCACCACTGCTATAGCCTAGTATTGAACTCATAACTCTTTGTATTCATTCCTATTCTTAGAAAAATCAGGAGTAGCGGACAACACATATGGAGGTAAAAGGGAGACCACCGTCCCCTGCTGGATGAGGTTGAAATAACAGACAGAGAACATTACTGAAAAATACGAAAACTTCAGGAATCAGCATATATGCTAGGCTACAAAAATCTACTAAGCCAACCAAGCATAGAAATGAATACAATATGGGGACCAGTAATGAGGAGTGCTAAGGAAAAGCAATGAATAACAACAAAAATTGTAATATAAACTCTAGCAAATAAATATGCAATAATAATAACAACAGATAAAATTGCAATATGAGCACTGATAAAAAAACGGTTGCAGAAATTCTTTCATAGATATCGTCAATGAAAAATGGCCCAGTGGATAAAAACGTTGGTTAATGACTAGACTCAAAGTGTTGTGACTTCAGTACCAGGCTACAGCAAGAATTAACTGAGACATCCGGAAGAGTACGGAATGGCACGTGGAACTAGAAAAATCTATCCTGGTGGACAAGTTCGAAATTCCAGTCAGCTGAAGAAGGCTGTAGCGTACCACAGCCGAAATGTTGTGAATATGACAATGATGATAACAGTCCGAAAAATGTAAGTAATCATAATACCTCATCTCAGAGATATAGACAAATATTTAGATACTTTTGCATAAATTCATTCAGTCGTATATTTGCCATTTTAATCCACAAACTTTCGCCATCTCATCTTTCAGAATGTGTATATATGCCATTCATATCAGGACCTCGATGCTGTTGTAATGGTACCCAGAAATAAGGAAATTGGAAGAAAATGAAAGAAAACCGAACTTCCCAAAACTGGTTTAAACGTCTAAAGGCATGTGATTTGTCTCTTGAAATAAAACCCGGATGGACCCGGATCTCATTTTTTGCTCATGGTATTTCACAAGGCAATGAGGAGAGGACTGCAACCACTTGAAGATTTTCAAAAAAGCAGGGACTTTCGTAAGATACAATATGTTAAGAAATATTCAACTTTGAAAAAAACATTCATGCAACTGAAAAAACGGAAATACCTTTGATAGACCCCAAGATTTTGTGTACACCATACCTAATAGTGAAGAAAATATACAAGAAATGGTACTTCTGCACATGTTTATTTGTCGAATGTTAATCTGTGTCATTATGTATTTATTTCAAAAGTGTTCAATTCACAGATTTCACTTTACAATCCACAAATGAAATCAAATACCAAATTGACATTATGACAACATAATTTTTTTTTCCCTGAAAGAAAATGATTTATCACAGTACTTAAATATTGTGAAACTCTTGACCTACATACTCACTGAAGGGCATCGTATCCGATTATTAACATACTCGTCTTGGAAAAGAGTTTCCTGGTGAAGTGCGTTTAAACTTCACTGGTTGGCCCATTATTATGGCCTTGAGCTCCTCCGTGTGCAAACAGTTTGACACATTCATCTCGCGACCAATTCTCTCATGTAGCACTTTCAATCCTTATTTTGTGTTCCACTTTTTTGGCTCTGTGCCAAACTTATTTTGGTATGGAATAGGAGTTAGCATGATAGTCTGGCAAACCAGTTCGCTAGTGAAGTGATGTTGATCCTCATTGGGTATCTCACTAATTGAACTCGATAAGTTGCATTTACTTGCGCACTTCAGTGTGGAATAGCATTTAGGACGCTCGTTTCGAAGACCAGATTCTTTTTGTAGGGAGAAGACCCTCACTGTCCTTTACTGTACCAATCTAATTTTAAATTACTTGGGCAAATCGGCGTGGAATAGGGGTTAACATGTTTGATTCACAGATTAAATTTATTGTATTGAGTTCGACCCTCGCTTATGACTTTTTGTGAAACGAATATAAGATTTATGAGTATCTGTATGAAATACTAGTTATCAAGCTTGTCTCAGAGAATTATTATTACTGCAGTGATCTCGGTGTATCCTTGTGCCAGACTAAAGCGTGATTAAAAATAATTAAAGACCTAAATAAATTGTGGCATTTTCTTTATTAATTTGAAAAGAATAGCAAATTATATATATATATATATATATATATATACTGCCGAAGATTCGCTGAAAAATGAGTATAAGTGATGATAAAATGCCTGTAACTTAATAAAGACAAAATTTTAGGTTATTATTAAGAAGAAAGACCAAAGAATTTTTTGATTATTAAATTATATTTTTTAGTCCTCTTTAGAAATTTTGTTGGAATTTTGTTTTTCTTGCGTTAACCGGGAACCACAAATTAGTATGGAAAATATAAGTGTGGGAATTTTGTTGTGAAAAACACATTGATCTGAAAATTCTTGTAAAAATAAAATAATTGTCAAATTTTAATGAAACTTTCCGAAATTATTCGCAAATGAATGGAATTATTTCAGAAACTTTTCAGTTAAAAATATCTTGGTAAAATATTTTTTGATGAATTTTGAATTTTTACAAGAATTGTTTTCACGTTTTTAAAAAATTTAATTAGAATAATTTATAATGCTTTAAATCTTTTAAAATTCTGTATTAATTTGTAGCGGTTAACTGATATTGTTATTAAGTAAAAATTATATTTATTAATTATAAATGGAAAATCTTACTACAATTCAGCGATCCCCAGTTTTTTAAAATGTATTTTGATTTTTTTTTGTTTATGTATATAAACGTGCCGATTTTTTGTAAATACGGCCGTCCAAGCGGTAACGATAGTAAAATTAAAATTTATTGGTAATATTTTAACATTTCCTCAACAAGCCTCTTCTTAAATAAGACTATAATGCCAAAGTGCCTAAAATTGAATAAATATTGGATTACTTAGAATATTTTATTTTTTAACGATTACTCGGTAGTTCAAATATATATTTTAAAAAGCACTTACACTGTATTCGTCAAAGTAATTTTTACACTTATGTACACTTTACCAATCATTAAGCTATCGATAAATCTGTCAACACCTCATAAAACACTTACCTTCGTTTTAAAAAATGCTTTTCTACATTATTTTAAATTAAAAATAAGTAGCATTTGTTTTAATTTAGATTAATTAAACTTTAAATCAGTTAATCTTCTTCAAATAAAGTTTCAAAAAAGTATATTTTACTTTTGAAAGATTTTTTTTTTTTTGATAAAGTGGATTTTGTTGGGTTGATTGATATTTCAATAGGGCCGATTTCAGAAATATTTACGATTTAAAAATATCAATCGAACCGACTTAAATTCGGTTTGAAATACAGCAAAGACATTTGTTTATTGGAAATAATAAATTTGATCTATCGGCGTGGAATTAAAACTAAAATAAAAGCTTCAATAAAACCTTACTTTTTTTTGGTGGCGCCTCTCTCTCTCTCCCCATATATATATATATATATATATATATATATATATATTGCATCATAAATAATTTTTCACATTCCTTATCGGAAGTCGGCTCGACGTTTCGTGATTCCTCACTCATTTAAAGTAATCTTAAAAATAATCAATTATATTAATTAGTGTTGTGGATTCCGGGTTGAAATCCGGTACCAATAAATAACAAACGCCAGGAATGAATATATGGAAATAATGTATTAACGTAATAATACAAACTGGTAAGGCAGGTTAGTAGTTCCAGGGATACGGGTTAGTCGCAAAATGTATATACAGTCTTTGGTATTAAAGTATCGCTGTATGACTTCTTACTGTGTCTACGTACTCGGTCACTGTGACTCCTACAACGCTGTTACCTCACCCTCACTCTTCCGGTTACCTACAACCTTTTACTCTGTCACTCTGGATTCGATTGGACTCCTCGGTCTTGCTTTCCGGGTATTCACTGGGTGAGTCCATTTGTATAAAAAGGGGAGAACCCCTCAACAGCCCCCTTCTTAGATCCCTTTTTGGGGGGAGTTAATATCTTTTCCTTTTTATGATCGATAATCAGAGGCTCTGTAATTTTTCTTTTCCTGTTAGTCCTAATTTCTGTCTCTTTTTCTGGTCTTTGAATCTCAAACGCTTCAAAGATCGCCTCCATCGAATCATCCTTTTCCGCGCGTGACGAGCTTGGCTCTTCAACCCGTCTTTTTTGTATTTGGTCAATGTGCCTTCTGTGGCTAAACTTTTCGCCTTGTGCTGTGTACATCACATTTCCTAGTCTGTTAATTATTGTGCCAGGCTCCCAGTAAGCCATATTGTTCCTGAACATGCTAATATAAACCCGTTCTCCTGGTTTAAATGATCTCTTGGGTAATATAGGTATATGCTGGTGTTTATTCTTGTTAGGCAATAACTTATCAAACGGCACGTTTCGCTTCTTTTTACACACTGGTTGGACATTTTCTTTTAATTCAATTCTAGCTGCATCCTTACAAAACGAACTGATAGGTAAATCCCATACGTCGAACTTTTGTATCCACTCCGTTCCCACCAGATTTTCTGTATCTTTCATTACGAATATTTTGAGTTTTCTTGTTTTCCCGTGAAATATTACATTTAGGATTACTTCTCCTTCGAATTTTATACACTTTCCTGTAAGAGACTTAGCAATTTTTGTGTATGTAACATTGTTGGTCTATTAAGCTTTCTCCATGTCTGTAGGTTAATTATCGTTATATCGGAACCTGAGTCAAGTTGCAATTTTATCTTTTTATTTAAGATTTCCAGTTCCACATATTTCCTTATGTTAGTATTGTCTTCGTCATGCATTCTACTAGCTCTTATCCTACTAGTAAATTTTCTGTTCCTAAATTGGGATGCCTTGTGACCCATTTTCCACACGCAACACAGTTTTTATATTTAAAACGGCAATCCTTATTCCAGTGTAGTCCGCCACATCGATAACATGCAAATGGGGGGGGGGGTCTTATATTTACTTTGATTTTCGTCATTATTTGCCCTGTACGTTGTACTTTTTTCATTATTATAGAATTTTATTACCCAGTTGTTATGGATACTGGCAAAACGGCAATTTTCTCTTATGAGCCTTCGAGAAATGTAAATTCTTGTCGCCTAAGCTGTTGTGGTGAGAAGAGAGAAATTTTTTTTCTTTCCGTGTAGGTCCCAATTTCTAGACACCAAGTCGTTGTGGTCGGCAAGGGAAAATTTTTTTGTACAATTCCTGTGTGAGTTCGAATTTCCTCGTCGCCAAATTTGTTGTGGTCGACGAGAGAGAAATTTTTTTTTTCCGTGTGAGTTTGAATTACCTCGTCGCCAATTTGACGAGGGAGAATTTTGTCTTTTTTGTTCTTCCCGTGGGAGTTCAATATCCCCGTCGCCAAGTTGTTGTGGATTCCGGGTTGAAATCCGGTACTAATAAAATAACAAACGCCAGGAATGAATATATGGAAATAATGTATTAACGTAATAATACAAACTGGTAAAGCAGGTTAGTAGTTCCAGGAATACGGGTTAGTAGCAAATATATGTATACAGTCTTTGGTATTGAAGTATCGGTGTATTCTTCTTACTGTCTACGTGCTCGCTCACTGTGACTCCTACAACGCTGTTACCTCACCCTCACTCTTCCGGTTACCAACAACCTTTTAATCTGGACTCGACTCCTCGGTCTTGCTCTCCGGGTATTCACTGGCAGTAGTATAAGTATACACTGGGTGAGTCCATTTCTATAAAAAGGGGAGAACCCCCTCAACAATTAATAAATGATATATTCATATATTCATTATACTATATTAGTAAATATAATACTTAAAAAATAATAAGTTTAATTAATAATAAATAAGCGTTTGGTTTTATAACTTTAGTGTGACATTTGTTCAAAGTCAATAATGTAATTAATAAAAAACATTGATATAATTATTCATATTTTTAATTAGATTCGTTAATTTCGTTGTGATGGTGATTTAAAAAAAACGTATTTGCTATATAAACTTCAGCAAATATTTAATGCCATTTTCCAAGTTACCAATGTCCGGTCAGCTCCCTTATATTGGAACTCTTGTTATACAAAAGATTTCCATAGCTATTAAGTTGGTGCAAAAATAATGTCGGTTTTTGATGTATTTTTAAGGTCAAAAACCGACATTATTTTTGCACCAACATAATACAATGGATAAATTTAATTTTTTAAAATAATTATAAAAGAACGCGTTCATGCACGTTTTTAAAAAATGACCATCACAACGTAATGCAGATTTTATCAGAGAGAACTTAGAGGAGATCAAAAGTACTTAGGTAGGTAAAAAAAACTAAGGCTCCTATCTTAATATCAACAAACTGATCAGACAACTGGAAAGGATCTGTATAAAATTAAATAGACATAATAATATGTCTATATTATTCAATGAAACATATTTAAATGAACATATGCTATCTATATACATATATATATATATATATATATATATATATATATATATATATATATACGCACACACACACCTATATATATATATATATATATATATATATATATATATATATATATATATACAAATATAGATAACTAGACTCGTTTCGAAAAACCCTCGAATTTTTGATTTGTCAATAATCAAATCAATCGAACTTTCCCTCACGATCCGTTTAGGTGAAACCTAGGTAGGTTTGTCTGGCTCACTAGGTGTATCTATATATATATATATATATATATATATATATATATATATATATATATATATATGAATAAAAAGTACCGTCCTCCGAGGGAATTAATCAAGGCTATATATATATATATATATATATATATATATATATATAGGTGGGTGCGTGTACGTGTGAATAAAAAGTATACTCCTCTGAGAGACTTTATCAAGGCAATACATTGATGAAGTCCGTCAGTGGACGAAACGCGTAGTGTAAGAATAGTTTTCCCCTTGAATGTTTTATATATGTTGGGCCCTTTACTCTTTTTGAAAACAGTTCATATATATATATATATATATATATATATATATATATATATATATATGCAGATGAATCAGTAAATATAGAGTGTTTATTAATGAGAATACATTGATGTAAAAAATCATTATATATTTTTCAACATTAAACTTAATTCATTACTAAATCTTAATCATGTCACATCGAAAAGTCCATAATCAAATTTTTACACGAAAATGTAACTAATAAGTACCAGCCCATGAATTGATTGATCCCCTTTTGTACATAAGGCTTGTTTAAAAGTGCACACAAGCAAGAAAGTTCTAAATATCTTGAATGACACTTCTAAGCTTATCCTAACACTGAACAAAAGGCCGTTAAAACTTCGGCATCTACCTCACTCTTCGGCCCGTCAAAATATTTTCTACTCACCAAACAGATCTGTATATAAATATATTGAAAAAGATTTCAATGTGTGTACAAATAGGAATGTACACACGCTCAAACCCTAATACTTAAATCCACGTATGAATGTAATCTATAAATAGATGAAAAGACAGCCACGCCTAAACGAAGGTAACAGTACGCATAAACACACTCTCTTTCTCTATTCACAAAAGCATCTTTAGTGCAGGCGGTACACAAAGTGAAGACATCCCTGAGGGGAAAGTTCTTTTCATCTCAGACAACGAACAAAGGACTTTTCTCTTTTGTTGGCCGCCTTCGCTTTTGTGGACCATCTGCAGACATTATGTCAGTCGGCCCTGCGTCTTCGTTTTCAAAGACTGTCCTCTCCCCTTTCATACGCTTGATCATCACAATAAAAACAATATGTAATACATTAGGTCAGTTTGTTTTTCTCTGACCCACAAGTAGCATTACGCTTTAGGAATTAAAAGAAAATCTTATACACGCACCAATTTGTACAATGTCTGTTCGACATTAAAACAATCCATGTTTATCGTCATTACTCAGAACTGATAAGACGAGTTTTCAGAAGTAATTTTACTGAAACTTCCTTTTATCTACAATTCCACGACTCTTGCCAGTCGGCACACAAATCTTTAACATTCTACAGAAAGTCAACTTATCAAGATATATTATTTTATCATATTACCATCGATTTAGATTAGGGAGCTTAATCGATGTTAATATGAAAAAAAATTGATCAGGAATATCATTTTATTTTAATTTTCTAAATTTTCAAAGGGATGTTCAGTTTGCCATAAAAAATCATTGCAAATTGATACCCTACGAAAGCCTCCCCACCAAAATTGCTAATATCACGTAATAAAGAATATTCTTACTAACCTTAAAAAATTTCAAATAATTTTAATACAGTCGCTAAATAGTAATTTAAAGCATTTTCTTAGCTATCTTTTCCGTTTATTAATTAAGCGAGGGATCAGTTTACAGTGAATTTACATAGCAAAAATTAATTTAGAAATTTTTTATATATAAGAAATGATACTCTGATCAAAGGAAAAATAATTCACTGCAATGTAAATGACTAGGGAGTACCTTGATTGCAATGGTCATCTACAGTAAATTTGCACCCTGGCTCTGACAACATTTCACCATTCCTGGCAGATCTTCTAATATGACTGTGTGGCATAGCGACTTACAAAAGTGATGGAAAGAAAAAGAAAAAAGACTTTAAAGGAATTCAACTAGATAAAAAAAAAAGTCTAAAATTCCCAGCACCCCTTTGTCGTGCGCATGTGTAATCCTAATGACAATAAATTTAGTCCGATGAAGTCCTGAAGGATGAAACGCGTCGCAAATAAACTTTTTCCACTTTGTCATACATTTTTCCCAATACTGTTCTTGATATATAAAAAATATATATCGTTTTTTCATATATATATATATATATATATATATATATATATATATATATATATATATATATATAGATAGATAGATAGATAGATAGATAATAGCGAATTATGCATCGAAAAATGATACATATTTATCTGTATCTCATTCATTTAAACCGATATTTAACCCCTCTCTTTAAAACTTTTCTCTTTTAAATTTTAATCCCCCACCTTCACCTTTAGGCCTTCCTGTTCTTCTTTCTTCTGTTACACCCTCTCTTTAGAGCTTTCATACGTTTCCCTCTCACACTTGTTTCCCACCTCCACACACACACACTCACGAAAATTTTATTTTTTATACCCGGAGTTATATTTTCCGATTTCTTTTTTAATTTGTAGGTCTGATGAATTGGATCGTGATTTCGATTCAAATGTAATAAATTATAACCATGGGATATTAGTGTTTGGGCCATTTTTATGATATATATATATATATATATATATATATATATATATATATATATATATATATATATATACATATATATATATATATATAAGATGCGTGATCGATAGTAATAAAAATGAAAATTATGTGTTTCTGTAGAACACTGATTTGGTTGTTTTTAAATTTAGGAAAGGAAATGTAAATCCGATCATAGAAGTTAAGCAACGTCGAGACTGGTCAGTACCTGAATGGGAGTCCACTTGGAAATAACATGTGCTGTAAGCTTGGGTGTGAGGATGGTGTAAAGAATAACGGCTCGAGGTTGGAAATCGGAGAGCTGTGTCTATTGAAATAGATACAAATTTGTATATCCTCAAGGACACATGGCACAGTGGATAAAGGCGTTGGTTAGATCCAGTGACAGGACCCAAAGAGTGTGAGTTCAATACCCGGTTAAGGGGGTGGAGAACTTGAAGAGGGGAATTAAAAGGAGATAATTGACAACTGACACACATTAAACATGGCACGTGGAACTAGAACAGTCTAGCCCAGTGAGCGAAATAAAGGGTTCAGTTCCACATTCCAACCACCTGAAGGAGGCCGGAGCGTACAACGGCCGAAACGTTGTAATAAATATGGCTACAAAGATGAGGACAATAGTCCGAATAATGTAAGTAGTGTACATAATACCTCATCTCAGAAATATAGACAGATATTGTATGTTACAACCACGAATAATGTTATCCTATGTTTATTACTATCAAAGTTTCCCGCATCAAAACATTTTAATTAAATAGACTGAAAATTATTCGCATTTAATAATTAAAATTTCAGGTATTTTTTCTAATAAAATAAAATTGATCATAACACGCTTTCACGTGATTACAACAGCAGTCCCTAACCTTTTCTTCCCGAGACCAAACCACGACCACTACGTTAATACTGCACTTCTAAATGGAGCAGAGTTAATGTCTCGGGTTTACTTTTTGCAACACCAACCCCTAGAAGTAACTGCTAAACGACGGCTGTAATATTTGATCATCGCAATTGTCGAACTTCGATTTGCAGGTTTTGTTCCATACACATATTTCCAATTGCAAAAACATGTTTAAAATATTCTAAAATGGAAGTTTGCTAGCAAAAACTATGAACGAACACGTATATAAAATGATTAATACAGATTGAAATAATTAAATCATCTTATTAAAATTATAGTGTGCCCTATAATGGAACACTTATTCGTTATTTAAGAATTCGCGGTAACTACAAAGGAGCGTTTACGGTCAAATTTGCAAAATATTGATCTATAACGGTGAATAAGAGTAGTTTCGATTTTGATACTGCTGGTTTTATGCGATAGGTAAATTGCCGACATTTTATAATTTAAATTTCGCGCACGCGCATTTTTTAAATTTTTTTTTATTTAATTTTTTTTTTATTTTGTCGACTACACACTATAGTAGGATCAGTTGAGCACCGTCTGTGAGAAAAAGAGCAGCATAACGCAATTCTGCCAAAAATTTGGAAACGGTATGGTGTACAGGATAGAATCCCCGCTGGAAACTTCAATAGGAACATGACAGTGCAAAGGTTTCGGAAAGAGCTGAATGAGTCTAATGGTGTTTACGAAGCTGTTTGGAGTGATCACTAGTGATGGCGAAGTTATGCCTCCATTTACCTTCACACAGGGCCTGAGACACAACACGGAAGCCTACATCAAGTGCCTTGAGGAGGTAGTGCTGTTCTCGGTCAAGAGGGTGGCCGATGGAAGAACCTATGTCTGGCAACAGGATTTTGCACCATGCTACACAAACAGGCGAACACATTCATGGCTCTAAGACAATTTCTGCCATCACACCACCCCTTACATCTAGCCACCTAACTCTCCAGGCTGCAACTTCCTTGATTATTACATGTGGGGCACAGTTGAGCAAGAGACTGACAAAACTCCTTGTAATACCAAGATGAACTAAAGACAACGATTATGGCTGCATTCAAGGAGACCGCCCAGAAGAGTTGCAAGAGATTCCGAATTCGTCTGGAGGCCGTGGTTAAAGACAATGGCGATTTTATTGAATAAATTTACTCTTTAGTATTTCAAGATATTTCTGTGTATTTATGGCAAATATATCTGTTAAAATGAAATGCCAGTGTTATTTTTATATTTGTGTAATTTAGACGACAATTTATCCATCGCACCCTGTATGTATTTGTTAGTTGATATTTATAATACGGAGGCACGGTGGAGTAATGGATAGCGGCTCTAATGGATTCCAGTTGTGTTTGTTGCATTCACTTATGTGCAAATATCCTTGGGAAAGGTATGAATCAATCACTTCTCATTTCCCCTCCCCCAGCTATGGGTAAAATAGCAGGATAGTCTGAGTCCTATGGCCTTAGGTGGCAACATGTCTAGGTGGACAACACTAAATTCAAAACCTAGCGTGATGAGTATGGCTACACTTCTGTAAATATGTTCAATCAAGGTAAGTTTCCTCCAAGGAAGTGTTCCTCCAAGGAAGGAGAAAGCCTTGAATTTGGATCCGATCTAATGGTACCATTTTTTATTTATAATTCTGTCAATGGCTTAGGTTACTAGAGACTGTTTCTGAAAATCAATATCTCTTCTCAGAAATTAGCTCAGACCATAAGCACTCACATTTGTGATAATTCCTTCTTTCTTCATTGAAATTCGGTGTTTTCGTCTCTTTAAATTTATTGACCATATTTTTACATGTAGGAAGCGTGACTCAAAAAATGTAATAGAGCTGTGTCTGCAAAATGAAAACACGGGAATTGAATCTTTATTACTTTGCATTTCGTCAGTTAAGCTTACATCAAGTTAAACAATGTTGTTCCTGGTCAATACCTGAACGGGTGACCGCTTGGGAATACCAGGTGCTTTGAGCTTGAATATGCAGATAGTGTAACAGATAATGAGTCGGAATCTCCTCCCCCAGTTATGGGTTAATTAGTAAATCACTAAATCAATTACAACCTAAGATTACAATCTAAAAATATTTTCTGGCTTTATATAACCTTCAACGTGTTGATTAGTTGGAGAAAAGGAATGAATCAATCAATTCGTCAGTTACTCTCGGCTAGTCTATTGTATATGGCACCGTAGAATCAGTCAACTTAAACATTGTCCTTACAGCTTATTTGTAATGTGTGTGTGATGCAGGTGTGAGGTCACATACTTCCACATTCGGCGGCCGGGGATGACCCCCCCCAAGTCAACTCTTTAGCATACCCAACATCATAATGCAAAAAATTTGGAATTTAAGAACGCTGAATAACTTGACAGATAAAAAAAAAAGATTGCTCAATTAGAATGCAAAGACCAAAATGTACAATTTGCAATCTATACCAGTTCAGACCTTTACAGCTAGGACCCGTCATACGAGGCACACAGAGTCACAGAATCCTTATTCCCTTTATATTCCATTAGTAAGAAAGAAGTTTCACACAGGCAGCTTCTTCCCAGGAACCGCTACTTTGGATATGACATTTTCGAGTGGATACTTCCCCGATCACTACAATCTTAATCTCTTCAGCCGTGATCTATCCTGCATATCCTCCTAATCTGCACTTACTTTCTCTTCCTAAGTTCAAAATGAGGTTAACCTCATTCAGTAATCCTATACCTTGAGAGGCTCTTCTGTCTTGTATTCTGTGGACGTTTAGTAAAAAATACGAATTTAATATTTTGGTAATTTTCTCTACTAATTTGACGCATGATATTGAAATCTTGTGACTGCATTGACTTCAAAAAACTTGATAAGACAATGCGTTTAAGGAAAAGAAAACTGGTCATTTAATACCTTCCATGTAAAATCGGTATCATATTTTTAGGAAAATAAAACAAGTTGCTTGTTTTTACGTCTCAAAATATACGCAGAGTTCGTGAGGCCCTTGACGAGACACACACCACACGTGTCACTACATTAGATATCTTGAAGGCCTTCGACAACGGGTGGTACAAAGATTTGCTACACAAGCTCTCCAGCTATGGAATCACTAGAGGGTTTTTTTTTCTATTATAAAATCCTTGTGGTGCTTACATTGTAGAAAAACAATTAACATTCCCTCCGTATTCCACCGATATGAAGAAAGTTCCACTAAAACAGCTTCTTCCCGCAAACCGCTGCTCTATGGAACTGATTCCCAAGAGGATGCTTCCCGGATCACTACAATCTTAACATGTCTAGCGTCATCCGTTATCTTCCTCTTCTATCCATATAAACTACCCTTTAACGTAACACTCTACCTCGTGTGGACCCCGAGCCTAGTACAGAGTTAATCTTACTGTTAAAAAAAATAGGAGTTATATTGGACATGGAATCGCAATAAACGTACAGTACTGATAAGAATATCAATCCAGAATTATCCCCGATGCCAGCAAAGTTACTTAACTGCTGCTTGAAGGTGAAATCTTTCCAAAGCCTATAGAAAGTGGCAAGCGTATGCTCGGTCTTCAAGAACGCGGGCGACTGATCTCCTTCCCAGTATAAATCCATTAGTCTCCTCAGTCTCATCTGCAAGCCTTCTGGGGCCTTAATCAACAAGAAGGTCGTCCAGCATCTAGATAGCAACAACTTGTGCGACGCCCTAACTACCATTACACAAAAACTTAGTGATGTCTTTGACTTATTTTATTAACATTGTCTCAAACTGATAATGGTAACATTCATTGATCATTATAAATGTATAACAAAGTTTTGAGGAGCGTGGAACCACCTCTTAATTGCTGGTGTTCCCAGGTCCATCCTAACATCCTGTCAGGGTCCCAGCTATGGGCAAATAGTTAACCCACCAAAAATGGTTAAAACACTACAAAAGTATAAAAATAGGTTTTAATACCTGCAATACTTTTTTCGAAAATTTATTACCAGGAGTACATTTTTGAAAAAGAAAAATATTACCAGCATTACATTTTTGGAAAAAAAAATACCAGCAGAACATCTTTTGGGGGAAATATATTACCAGTAATACTTTTTTGGAAAAATATTACCAATAATAAATTTGGGGGGAAAATTTTAGCAGCAATAAAAATCTTGTCGGCATTAAATAACCCATTGAGATGTTGATACGCCGTAAAACAAAATAAACCAGACCAAACTAATCTCGAGCCAAACTAAAAATAAGTGTGTGGTGCCTTCAACAATTCCTGACAATAGTTTTTCTTATTTCTGTACCTATTAAAATTCTCTTAGGTTTAAGATAGAAAATTTTCTGTGTTCAAATAACTGTAAAAGCTCCCGTGTGATGTTCTTTTCGTCTCCAGTGAGGCGTACTGCGATTGAAGTTTACAGTGTGTTTACTTTTTTTTCTTCTTAGCAAAGACGGAGAGAAAGAAGACAGCTTACTATCCAGGTGGCCCAAAAACTTCCTTTACAACTTTGATACCTTAGAACATAGCTGATATAAAAAAAATAAAAATAAATTAAATTAAAAAAAAGCCTTAAGCCTATCTATCGGAAGCTGAAGGGAAGGTCATTCGGATAAGAGGCAATTTACGTTGTACTCACTGAAACATCACACACAGAAACACGCACTCACACACAGAAAACATATACATTAATATATGTACATACAAGTATAAAAGTAAATATGTGTATTCATATCGTCTGTGCATGCAACAATATACCGGATGTAATAGCAAAATTGTCCAATTCGTGTAACTGCAAAATTGTCCAATTGTTAGATTAAGTTTGAACTGTTGTATCTTAAAAGTGATTAAAGATATCTTACTGGAATTCGCTGAGATGATGATCCCTGTTGCTGTTGTGACCTCCTGATTTACTTTTCCTCTCTACTTTACACTCTTTTAAAACTTATTTACCGTTATTTTGATGCTTCTTGAATGGACTTTGAAGAGGGAAGTACCATTGCTGAAGGTTTAATGATATTTTTCCTCTCAACATTGCTCAGTTGGAAAAACATAGTGGGGCTGATACAAAACGATTTTAACCTGTTCTCTTTCTAGCTGAAAAACTTAAAGGGTTTTTCAGTGATTCTTAAGACAAACCGTAACAAGATGGCTAAGCATCTTATCTGATAGCATAGGAAAAAAACTCAATTAGTTTAGTTTTTTTAGATATTAAACATTTTATGGGATGGACAATTATCGCATGCTGTTACACGATTTGGACAATTTTGCTGTTACACCTGGTATGTGCATATAGATATATAAATATATATATGTATAGACAGAAAGATTTCGACCTATATCTGCCTAGTAGTCCAATTTGTAACTGAAACGCTAGTCTAGTTACACAGATTATTTAATTATTGTGGTGAAAGCTTGTGCAGAACTTGTCTCAGTTGTCTGAAGAACGGCTAGTAGGAAAGTGGAAAACTGCCCCAATACAAGTTTGAATTCAGAGTTTTCTCTTAGTCTGGCTGCCATCCAAGACAGTGGGGTCTGCCTTGCTATTTAACCAATACCTGGAGGAAGAACGATTCTTGCTTTTCCAAGGGCATTAACGTGATATGAACGAAAGAAAATCGATCGAAATTTGAACTCAACTCGCCAATTTCAATTTACGCGCTGATAATCGTTACACCATCCATCTCAATATGCATATATATATATATATATATATATATATATATATATATATATATGAATGTATATGTAAGCTTGTCGAGCATTAATCTCGCTAAAAAAAAGGGGGGGGAAATATTAAAGAAGCCAGGTCTAGTATTCACCGTGCGTGAGATAGATATTATACCTGCTTCATAAATCCTCCTAAGATTTTTATTATGAAAATTTTACATCATACTAGAATTCTTTTCATATATGAATGTATATATATGTGTGTGTGTATGTATATATGTATGTGGTTGCTATTAAGAAGTTTATTTTCCCCTCAACACTAGTGTCTTCAGAAAATGAATCGGTCATTTAGTCTTTTAATTAATAGACTGTATCCAAAGCTTTTCGAAGTCGCTCTGCTGTCCCGAGCAGACAAGACATTTTTGTAATAACTCTATTTCAACACTGCACTACAATATCTGAAAGGTTTTTTCCATTTTTTTTTTTTGTACCACTCCCTGATGTTCGAGTGACCACTGGTCGTATTTCCCAAACATTAATTATTAGGTTGGTGCAAAAATAATGTCGTTTTCTCACATAATAACATATGAAAGAAAACGACATTATTTTTGCACCAACCTAATATTATCAATAACTTTGATTTCTTTGTCATAACCCTTTTCTTCCGGGTCCCAACCAGCAAACTACGGTCAAGAATTGCATCATGAAATTTTCCTTTCATTATTTGCATTATTCGAACTGTTATCCTCATCTTTATTGTCATATTCACAACGTTTCGGCTGTTGTACGCTCCGGCTTTCTTCAGGTGATTGGAATTTCGAATCGAACCCTTTATAGTAGATTGTTCTAGTTCCACGCGTCAAGGATGTCTCAGTTGTTTCCCTTTCTTTGCACTCTTCAAGTTTTGTTTCACCACTGCTGTAGTCTGGTATTGAACTCACAACTCTTTGGTCTAGAGACTAGATCAAACCAACGTCTTTATCCACTGGGCCATGTGTCTTTGAGGCCGAGTGAAAAATGCAAGTAATCATAATACCTCATCACAGATATATAAACAGATATGACATTTTCCACTGCGCAATTCTGTAAAAAAGAAAGAAATTAAAGATTAAAAAACTTAAAATCATACACATAAATAAAGCCTTTCTGTGTTTGTGATAATAACGTTTTGTATTTCTTTAAGACATAGACTGCGAGGGATCCTTCCAATGCGTTTATCTGAACCTTTTCCAATAAAACCCAAGGCCTCATCCACGACTAGAATTTTTGATATTTTCATGCGCCACATTTTTGAGAATTCACTGCTAGATTTCAGTCTGCTGAAACTGCCATATCAATAAGAAAGCCCATTCTACTTTGATCTCTATGTCTGGGCGATTAGCTTTGATTGTTCGGTGCATTGTAAATCCTAATAAAATTCTTACAGGTTCTATGTCTGTAACCGGGTATGGTTGGTGTTCATACCATTTTTTAGATGCTTCCTTTCCATAAGAGTTGCAGATTTTCCAGTACAGATATTAACCCATTCTGTCATGCAGAGTTTTATATACGGTGAATGTTAATACCACGCAACCTGATACAAAATAGTCAACTATTTCTGGATATTCAGCAGAATCTGCATTTTGGGCTAACACAATTTTTCTGTGTGTTTTCTTGGTAATTTATAGTTAGCAAGCATTGATACTGTACTACAAGAATAAAAACTTAAGTATTAGCATTTAACCCATTACCTGTCATGAGGCCCATTTGGGGATCTGTTAAAATTAAACTCACTACATGTTATCCCTTGTATTTACATTGAATTGCTTACATACATTGCATTTGCAGAGGTATATTTTACAATACTTAGCCTTGAAAGTTTTTATTATTAGCCGTAACTAATCATAAAAGGCACTTTCTGTCATAATTTTACATTTCACGAGTAGAAAAATAATGACTATTTTAAAAAGTATTTTTCTTTATTATTTCTAATCAATATTATGTTTTGATGTTTTATACTCATATATATTTGATGTTCTAGTTTCTATAAAGTTTCAAAAATACCAGCTATTCGAAGAAAATTTTAATATTGTATGTTGTTTTAACTCCTAAGACACCTGTCTGGGTTTAAAAAAATGGGCAGTTAATGGGTTAATCCTGCACTAAAAAAACAGTGATAGGCTTCTTTGACACGGGCAGAGTATAGACCATCAAGAGATTTATCTTACCATAATTTCTGCATTTGCTTTTGTTTTCTTTTAAGTACTTTGCCGCTGTAGTTGAAGATTATGGCTTACTTGCTCTTCCTCATCCACTTGAAATTCACTTTTTAATTTGTTGCTTCCTTTATTACAGAATAAAGTATTTTAATTCTATCATGTTCTTTGATTCCGATCATCGTCCGCTCTCCTATAGTTTCCAGCTGTCTTTGAAGACTGATTGTTATTGTGTTGTAAGACACTTCTAGTTGAACTAATCCTCTACCTCCCTCGGGTCTGGATATATACTGACAATCAATTTCGATGATTCAAGCGATGGCAAGTAAGAAACTTTTTCGTTCATATATCCACTCGCTTACTATCACCTATGGTCTAGCTAGGGATGTTGAAACTATATTGCACCACAGAGACAACCAAATTGTTTACGGCTAATATTCTTTTTTATGAATTCAAATAGCTATTCAACACAAGAATTACATACCTAGAGTATTCCTTTCTTACTTTCTCTTCCATTCGGTTATGTATTCCATCTCCTTCGCTGCCTTCTAAGTATTTATACGCTTCTTCTTGATCAAGAGTCCCAATCTTTGTGACAACATCGAGATCTATTGTTTGTATTTCGATAATTCTCACTTTCTTGAATGTTATTTTTGCGCATTTATCCAATCTGAAGTTCATAACAATGCCATCGCTGAAATATTTTACAGATACGTCTTTAGCAAAATATCATCAATATAGAATAAGTGATTAAAGAATGTTTGATTATTTCGTTTCCAGAGCTGTTACTTTTTAGTTTGCACAAAATGTGTTTTGGTTACAGACAAAACAGGAGATGCGACAGCGAGTCTCTTTGAAAAATTCCTCGTCGGATATTCAACTGATTGGAAGTGGCAGTGCCTTTGGCATAATTAAGTATAATGTAGTTTTTGAAAATCCCATATACTATCACCGAGGAGATTTTGAACATTACCAATGTCTGAAGGGTCCAAAGACTGTGGCATACTATCAAAGACTTTACGATAATTTATCCAACCTGTGCTGAGATTTCTATATTTTTCCTGTAATTTTCCAAGTACATTTTATTTATCAATATTTGATCTTTGCAAACATAGGAAACTCTTCTGAAATCTTTCTATTATAGGCGGATAATGTTTTATTTATCGAGAAAAGAGTAAGTACAGTCAATCAGTACAGTCGTGATTAATTTATATATTGTCGACAGATATGTTATAATCCTATAAACTTTTGGAATCATCTTTTTCGCCCATTTTTGGTAGGTAATGTGTAATGCCATCAGTGATATTATCTAGACTTTCATTGGGATTATTAATCCGCATTGAAAAAGTTTGTGTATATTGATTGATGACAGATGATAGAATCAAACGTTGGGTACTTTGTCATTGTATGGTGATTTTCATTTTAGGCATTTTATTAGAGTTTGCCATACATTATTCTTGGTTATATTTTTCATTCTTGTACAGGTTCATCCTTCATGTTTTTTTGCTCCCTCCTGAATTGGTATAATATTATATATTCTGCTCAAAATATTCTGCCAAAATTTTTGAACTTCTTAATTAGATGGCACACTTCTGACTTCCATAAATTCTTTTCCAATTTATCTGTAGAATTTCTTGAAGTCTTTGAAATATCTTATTTTGTCGGTAGACCCTGCAATGCTTTTCACAGCTTTTTTTCTCTGTGCCTTTAATTCTTGCAACACCCAACTAAGACCTTTTATGATATAGCCACCATCACATATCTCTATTTTACAAGACTCCACCACCACCTTTCATGAAATAACCACCACCACCGACTCTATTTGGCATAACCTCACCGCAAGCTTTCATAAATATAGTAATGGTATCTTCAAGCCTCGCCTTCCCTTAGCAATCAACAAATTAGTTTAACGTTTTTTTTTTGTCTCCGTGTGCCCGTGTGTGTGTGTGTGTGTGTGCCCGTGTGTGTGTGTGTGTGTGTGCCCGTGTGTGTGTGTGTGTGTGTGCCCGTGTGTGTGTTTGTCACTGTGCCTTTAATTGCAGTTTCTATTTAAGAATTTACTTGATTCTTTCAATTTCATTTACTTTTTTAATTTTATATTCCTGCTTGAGCTTCTTGCTTTTCCGTGTCGAAATATTTGTATTTCTTGAAATCTCATCCAGTATCGGTAATTCACGTCAGATTTACTCAAGTTCTCGCTTTATAAATTTGCCTTCCAAATAAGGTTCTTTTTACCCGTGTTTTGATCTTTTCTTTGTCTTGACACTATGTTTTCAACAGCTGCTAAGGACGTTACAGATAATACATTATTCATTTCTGTAAAGTATTCCAATGGTATGACTGTTAACATTGTTTGCAATGCAACTTTAGATGCACAGTATGCGTATTAGACTTAGTAAGGGTGATTTTAGAAGCGGGTCTCTTTCTGATATTTGTGTGTTAGTTAATTTATTGTTTATTTGTATGATGTGGTTTTTGGCATTAATGATTTCAACTCTGTAACTTTCAATGAATTATGTTCTTATTTTATTTAATTCATCTTAATTCATCTTCATCAGTGACGGAGTCTAAATCACTGAAATTGTTTATGTCCGGAGCTAAAATCTTCGGTTTCAATTCCTAAGAGATCATTACTTCTTGTCTAATTTATATTAGCTTCTACTCCATTCTCTGTTATAGTATATGTTTTCATTCTTGCCTCATTTATCTTTGGGTTACGGCATTTTGCACTTTGACTTATATTTAGTTTTATCTGATCTATTTCTGCATTTGAGAGTTTTTTTATTTTATTTCACATGATGTCTCTGCGGAGATTGGTAATCATATTTAGGTTAGGACAGGGTTTTATTACGGTTCCTACCATATATATATATATATATATATATATATATATATATATATATATATATATATATATATATATATATATATATATATATATATATATATATATATTTGGTGTGTCTGGTTAGTTATGTTCTTTTCTGTATCAGAAAGAGATCGGCTTCTAAAATTATTTCTGTAAAGCATTCTAATGTTATGACTGTTAACAATGTTTGCAATGCTATATTAGATGCACAATATTTTTATTGGACTTGGTCAGGGGGATTTTCGGAGGCGATCTATTTCTGATACTTGTGTTTTAGCTAATTTGCAGTTTATTTGTGTGATGTGGGTTTTCTCATTATTGATTTCAACTCTGTAACTTTCTCCACATTTCATAAAATAGCCAGCACCCAGCAAAATGTTTTGTAAGACCTTTTATGACATAGCCACCATCACATATCTCTATTTTACAAGACTCCACCACCACCTTTCATGATATTGCCACCACCACCGACTCTATTTTGCATAACCTCACCGCAAGCTTTCATAAAATAGTAATGGTATCTTCAAGCCTCGCCTTCTCTTAGCAATCAATATAATTAGTTTAACGCTTTGTTTGTCTCCGCGCGCGCGAGTGTGTGTGTGTTTGCGTATACCCGTATGTGTTCGTGTTCTTTTGTGTCTGCATATGTGTGTGAATGCTTATGTGAACTAATGCGGTTTATGGGCGTGTGTGTCCGTGTTTGTGTGCATCTGTGTGTACAAATAAGTGTTACTATTAATTTAGTAAAATAAATATAACGTTTTCTTAAATTAAGTTTTGATATTATTTTTGCTAAAGTTAAAAACTCATTATTTGCATATGAGTATCATTCAAATAGTCTTAAGTTATCTTAAATCTGGTATGACTCGTTGTCATATATTAGGTTGGTGCAAAAATAACGTCGGTTTTTGACGTATATCACACGTCAAAAACCGACATTATTTTTGCACCAACCTAATAGAATTTCTACTTCCGGTTAGTCTAAACACAAGATTATTTTAGAAAGAATGTCATTTGTTGTCTGTCTCTTTAATACATTTGCGTCATTTTAGATTTTTTTAAACTCATAATGCATTATATATTTAATTGTTACTTTCCTGATTTGGCGTATGTTTTAAGTGTGTACAGAATGCATTATAGTCAGCAAAACAGACAACCTAAAATGAAATAGGCATTTAAAATTAACTGATTTCGTTAGAAAACACAGAAAAGATTACTGAAGTGTTTTGTAATATCGATCCTCACATATGGCAGTGAATGTTGGAAAGTTTTCTCACAGACGAAGAAGAGGCAACGGAAATGTGGTTCTCCTTAAGACACTAAAAATACCATCATCTAAATCTGTGAAATGTTTATATCGGGGCCAGAATCTTCGGTTTCAATTCCTAAGAGATCATTGCTTTTTATCTCATCTATTGTAGCTTCTGGCTTACCCTCTGTCATATTGTATGTTTTCCTTCTTGCCTCATTTGTCTTTGGGCTACGGCATTTTGCACTTGACTTATTGACTTGACTTATATTTAGTTTTATCTGATTTATTTGAGAGTTTTTCTTATTTCGCATGATGTCTCTACGGAGATTGACAACATATTTAGGTTAGGATAGGGTTTCAGTTCCTACTATATATATATATATATATATATATATATATATATATTGATGCATGTTTCATTAAATAATATAGACAACCTTTGTCTATTTAATGTAAATTCTTTTCATATTGTCTGATAAACTTAATAACATTATCATTAAAAGATGAAAAAAAAACATATTGATACATATTTTTTAATCCTATCTAAGCTTTCAGCTTGCATAAGCCATTATCAAAGACTAGCAGCATGGCCCGGCGTTGCCCGTGCTTGATTCAAAAATCGTACGCCTCATACAACAATCGCTATCACTTGACTTAAAATATTTTTGCCCTTCCTTGCCTTTAAAGGAGTGCCCTTTGCCGTGCTGATTTTGCTACATGCCTTACTTCTTGCCTATCTCACACTGGGATTTTTTTCTAAGCTCTATACTAAACATTACATCTGTTACGAAAAAAGAACTAAACAAAATGAACACAAAACGATCCGCTTTAAAAAAAAAAAAAAAAAAAAGGACTCGTAATTGGAAAAAAACAAATAAAAATGAATGTTAACAACAAATACATTTTCACACCCAACCCAGAATCAGAATCAATGTTGAGTTTAAGCAAGCGAATGAGCCAATTGGAGTAAAGTGCCATGCAGATTTAAATTTTTCCCACTTGTGACGAATGCAGGTATCGTTTTTTTTTTTGCATGCTAGCATGCTAGTTAACATTAGTGTCAGTGGCCAATATAATCTTCCTGCCTATTCGTGGGAGCCAGCTATTGGCTCTCACTCTGGCCAGTAGAAAATGGCCGCAAACTACATGAAAACTGCCGTAGAAGCATGAAAAAATCGATTATTTCCACTATCGTGCAAATCCGTCGAAAATTGCGGGCGTGCATTCGTTACACACACACACACACACACACATATCCTGCCTTTTATAGATAGAGATGACAATTACATTACAGATGCCCTGTTTGTTGCTGTTAAGGGTGTTCAATTTATCTTTGACTATTTAAGTTTGCCTTTTCACAAGGCTACATTTATCATTCCAAGTGTTGATAGTTTGTTGGTCTGCTGGATCATGTAATTTAAATTGTGTGTATTAATACACAAACAATATATATATATATATATATATATATATATATATATATATATATATATTTGGTGTGTCTGGTCAGTAATGTTCTTTTGAGGATTTTCGAGTGCAATATAAAAAGATGCCATGATTTGCTTATAGTCTCCTTGGTTCCATTAATCCTGAAGAATAAGTGATCATGGTTAGGTGTAAATGGCAGAACCGCCCAACGAAAAGTATTGACAAAGCTTGTAATAAAAAATAATGACATCAAGGCAAAACAGACGGGGACTGTGTCAGACGAGACCAAGAACGGGCCTATTTTATTGGCTAGGAAGAAATCCCAGAATTCATTTGTATCAGTCTACATATAAATTGAGAAGAGGAATGTATTGTTGCAGTTTTTTGTGTATATATATTTACTAGTGAGTTAGCCCAAATGACTTGACTCACTTTATAGTCCACCATAGAAGGTTAACCAATCAGAAGACGTAGAACATTCAATCCGTCGTGTATAAAGGCGACCATTTTGTCTACTCTACCCGAATGTCCAGTCCAGCTTGTCAGGCGAAGAGAAACAGAAGGACGAACTACGCTCTGCTACTTTTATCAAAATATCCACTGCTAACCTGAACAACGTTTTCCTACTGTCTTCGAAATATTCAATGCTAACCTCTGGATTCTATACTCGAAGACGACCGTCATAATGGACAACATGTATTTTACAAACATTCATCATTACGATTGGAACCGAAAAGTCCGGTTTCTTTTTATCTATTGATTTAGGCAATGAGTAACCGGGTTCAAGGTTGGAATTAATCCAGTTTTTGCCTCGTTGTTGACGAAAGACTTTGTTCCAGTGACATATTATTCGGCCCTTGATTGGTTCCTCCCTGTAGGACGCAGTATTTGAAACATTGATTTTTTTATCGCTTTATCCTTAACGACCAAGGAATATACCGCCACTAGGGTAACTCTCTACCAAAACTAAAGAGCTATTTCTGCCCATGGGACAAGGATATTCCACGCTGATTACAAACCTGGTATTTCTAGGCCACGGATAGTTCTTCTTCTTCTGTGTACCTTGTCACTTCAGGGTGTTAGCAATCATGGCTCTTCACAATTTCCAGTTATTTCTAGCACTTATAGAATATGTTGTCTTTTTGATATCTCTATTAAACCCTCTGTTCTGCCATCCATTTACACAAACTAGTTAGGCAGGAGTTGTGCGCTTTTTTCCTCTGTCCTTTTTGCCTACAATCTGTCTTGCTAGTGTCAAATTTTCTAAGTCCTCTTTCCTCATTATGTGCCCTCGTAATTTCAACTGTATTTCCCTGATGTTAATTATAAGTGTCCTTTTTGTTTGCCGTTTCTCTAAAAATTCGTCGTTGCTCATATGTTCAGTCTATGGTATTCTCGGCATCCTTCTATAGAACCACATTTCTGCTGTTTCAAAACTCTTCTTCATCTGGGAAAAGATTGTCCAGCACTCAGTGTCATATAGGTAAACTGATAATACCGAATAGATCAATACTCTTTTCCTTTTTATTATTATTATTATTGTGTGAAGTATCATCTTGCCAGAGATTAATTTTTTGTGCCTAATTACCAAGCCCCCTCCGTAGTCTGTGAGCAAAAAGGGCACTGTAAGGAGAGTTGTTTATGATCATTTAGGATTTTTACGTGATATGTGTAGTTCTGCACAAAGTAATCTTTTGTAATTCTGAGATGTTTCTATGTCCAGGAATTTTGCTCATATTATTTTCGGTAGCCTTCTTTATCATAAACAACGCTCTTATGACAACAGGAATAATAGCAGTTTTAAATTCCCACATTTTTGTTACTTTATTTTGAAATGTTACAGTTTTCGAAATTCTTTCAAGAAACAATGGCATCCTATGGACAAATCATGTCAATTAGTTGACTGTTTCCTTATATGAAAGTATTTATGACTATGTCTGGTCAAGTTGCATCAATTTCCCTGTGCTTTGAGAATTTTTGAATTCCACTGCATCACTATTACTATTATTTTTTTTACCTTTGATTTCTCTTGTGTACTTTAAGCTTCAAGACATTCACTGATCATTTTTATAATAAAACGAAAAAAAACTAAGACCCCGACGCACACACATTTTACATAGATAAAGCTCTTCGTAACGTGTGAGTTGTTCTTGTGAGTACAATTTTTTGTATTTCTTTAAGGCATGGACTACCAGGAATCCCTTCAATAAGTCTATCGGAACATTTTCCAATCATTTAGAGAGTTCCAACTACAACTGGAATTATTGATGTCCTCCTGTGCCATATTTTGTTAGGTTTTACACTTCAAGATCGTTATATTTTGATAGTTTTTTTGAAAATCTTCAAAGATACAATACAACCTTCAGGCACTGCCATGTCATAAGAAAACACATTCTGTTTATCATTATTATTATTATTATTATTATTATTATTATTATTAATAATAATAATAATAATAATAATAATAATAATAGTATTATTAGAATTAGTATTATTATTATCATGTTTTGAATCTACTTGTTTGTTTTAAGAGCTGTTTCCGAGTTTCAACCTGAAACCTCAATAGTCTGCAAGTCAACAGATCATCATTGTCGATAAAAATGGTTGGTGATATAGCAGACATTTCCAGTATCGTTTTTCTTAATTGTCTGATGTTGTATGTTTGTGCTTATCTGTTTAAACTTTCATTAAAATCTCTATGTGTATGTATAAATAAAATTTATGTACAGCTGAAGTCTGAAAGACTAGAATTAAGTCACATGTATAAAATGCAGTAAATCCCAGAATAACCTTCAAAATAATAATAAGAAATAATTCTACAATATGTAAAGTTCTGTGAAAATATGAGAATGAGAATGTAAATTTCAATAGTTTAGGTCCATAATCCGTCACATTGATTAGTGTTAGTATTATTAGTAATATTAGTAGCGTTGTTGTTGTATGTCATCATCGTCGCCATGCTTGTCTTTTTTTTTTTTTTTTTCACCATTCTGTATAATCACGCTATGAATTATTATTATAGATACAGTATTGCTGCAATATATTTAAAAATGTACGAATAAACAGTTTCTCCACTCTTCCTTCTTAATTCTTCTTTTATTGTTCTCTCCACTTAATATTATTTTTTCTAATATTCTCTAAAACTCAATAAAATCCCTTTCGTCTTTGTGGCTTTATTGCCTTGCCTGGGATGAAATGAGTAAAAAAATTATTTGCGAAAACTAAACCTACCGTGATGCAGACTTGATTTTATAAATCGTTTGAATCCATCTGACTTGCCCGATGCAACAGTCACTATTTGGGATTAGGCATTAAATGATATTCTTTATTGCTCGAATTACACAAATGGCTTACGGCTTACTCTTTTGAAAACAAATTGCAGGTAGACGTTGTAAGTTCAGCACGAGAAAAATTAATGGTAAATACAAATTAAATAGATAAGGGGGAAATTAAAAGTGCTGATAAAGAATGGGGAAAAAACATTGGCGAAAATTAAATTAATTGAAAACCGGTGATAATGAACAGACAAAAACCTTTAAATTTGATCTCAAAAAATCTCATTTAAAAACGAGAGAAGAATTGATTTAGAAACAGCTGGAATAAAGAAAGAAAAAAAGAAAGAAAGAAAGAAAGAAAGAAAGGCTTGAAAATTAAAAGTAAAATAAACAAATAAATAATAAAATAAGCTTTAAAATGGAGTAAGAAAGAAATGAAGAAAGAAAGAAAGAAAGAAAGAAAGAAAGAAATGAAGAAAGAAAGAAAGAAAGAAAGAAAGGAAAAGAAAGTCTTTAAAATGAAGACTAAAATAAATCAATAATATAATATAATAAGCTCTAAAATGAACAAAGAAAGAAAGAAAGAAAGAAAGAAAGAAAGAAAGAAAAAAAAAATAAGCATAAAGACAGGATGACGGACAGAAAGAAAGAAGCTTTAAAATCAAGAATAAAATTAAAAAAAAGATTACAACATTCGAAACGTTGTAAGTACAACAACTAAACGGAACATTCAGGTTTAATTATGGAATATCATAGCAGATGTTGTTCCTTTTGTTTCAGTCAACATGTAACATCAAGAGCAAGCTATGTTTATGACATTCCAGACAGTTCCTGACCATTTTCTATTTTTTTTGGGGGGGCGGGGGTCTGGAACTCATATACACAGAATGAGATGCCGTCAACTGCTAAGCTTAGTTCGTTTCTAACACTTAAACAGAAAAGTCATCTTCAGACAAGACCACGACACATACATATGTACGTGTGTGTCTTTCCGCACATGTCTGTGTATATGTCTACATCAACTTGGCATGCATGCATGTTTACGTGCCTTTCATTAAAGATATACACTGTTAAGTATAATGAGTTATTTTATTCTGACAGCTTTCAAGGAATATAGTTTTAACTTCCTAACTTAAAATGTTGACTTAAATCAATTTACTATTTATAATCCTAACAATGTTATATGAACACAAGAATTTGAAGCTAGATAAGAGAAACATTAATTCATTAAAACTGATGAACAAGATATGAATCGTGCTAACAAATTTCTGCCCAAACTATTTAAAAAGTATCTAAATATATTCTAATGGTTTTAATTTACTACTTTTTAAATTCTGTTGTAAATTCATATGATCAAAACACCTGTTGCAAATTCATAACTTTCAAAAATTGACTTAAATATATATTTTCACTACATAATAATGTTACATAAAAAATGAAATAAGACCAACTCATACTCATTTAATTTAGCCGGATTTGTTGCAATGAACAGACTGTGGCGTAAAGCCTGTACAAAAAAACACTGATTACGAAACAATTTTCTGAAATCGCTGTTTCTTTATTTCATTCTTGTATTTTGTCAGTTAGTGACGGTTTATGAAGAATTGTATAATAATTATAGCGTTATTGAATCTGGGAAAACCACATTTCGGATACGAAACTGAACAGAAATTAAGCTTTCGAGAAAATAATCTCAGCGAAGAGATTGTGCTTTCCTTAAAGTGGGAAAATAGAACCTTTCTTCCTGAGACGTTCTTTCGTCAAAGCACACTAGATGAAATGGTGATTTCCCCTAAAAAGGGGTCACAGGTTTAATCCTTAACGGGGAATCAATTTTCTTTGGGATTTCTCGATTGCGCAAGTCGATAAACATTATACACACCGTCTATTTCAAATACGAAGTATCCACTATAATAAGGTTTGAAGTAATAATTATATATATATATATATATATATATATATATATAAACACAGATGAAGGTGGAGAGAGAGGGGCTTCCCACTATCAATACTGCTAGCGGTATGCTATGAATCTTGTCTACCTGAAGGTTTCACGTACTTTTACTCTTCTACGCCTTCTCAAATAAAATGGCAGAAAATACGGTATGTTCGCCAAAGGCAAAATCTTCTGGAATATTGCCAGGTGATATGTCTGAAAATTCTTTAACATGTTACGCAGAATGTCAGACTGACGGACATTCAGATAAACAGATGGTCAAAAAGACAGGATATTCACATACAGACACATAACAAAAGTCAATATAAATCTCTGTTTACAAAGAAGAACCAACATTCTAAACTGTATTAGAACATTTTATTCAAAGCAAAATTTAGTGAGTCTTGCTTTTAGCCCATTTTAAAAGCATCAATTTTATCAAATTTACTTTCCTATCTTCTTGAATATTCGAGAAAGTTGCATTGAAAAAACGAGGTAAATCCGCTTTCTGGATATTTTATTCTGCAATCAAAAATGTTCCTGATAGGTTCAATAGCTATATGCAATGTATTCAAGCAAACAGAAAGGGTCAAATTCACTTCACTCGTGATTCAGTAATCTACAGTAGCATTAAGGTGTATAAATTAAGCATAAGTATTCCTTTGTATCATGTGTTACTTACATTCTTAAATCTTTCTGTTGTAAAGCGTGGAACACCATACTCTAATTTTGTCTAAATACCGTACTTGATGGTATGGAAAATCAACCATTTGCCATCATATATTCAACCAAAAATGCGCCCACAAATATCCCCCGAATTTGTTTTTCTTCTTTTTTTTTCTTACATCAGCATAGCTGACGTTAATCCCCAGAAGATCAACACCTTGCCTCTTCTTAGGCTCACGTTTAACACTGACATTAAGTGGAGCGATTATATTAAATGAATTACTAGTCCTGCTCCCAGGAAAATTAATGCACTCTGTCGTGCCAAACAATTTTTATTATCTTAACAATTATAAATTTACCATTCGTCAAGTGCATAGAATATTGCTGTCATATCTGATCTGGTGCCCCTTCTATACACAGGGTGTTGCAGCAAAATCTGACACTTGACAAAAAGAAAACTAAATAGGCAATAAAAACAAAAGTTGTATAGGCAGAGACCAGACTGTTTATTTAGTAACAGTTAGAGTTACATAATACATTATTTTTCAATGTAGCCGCCGCCGACGACGACCATCTCAAGGCGGGCGCGAAATGAGTCACAGGCTTTGGCAACCATGTCCATAGCGGTGTGTTGTGAGCGTGCTTGTTGGTCTTGGCCTCGATCACGCTGCAGAAGAAATAGTCAAAGGGATTGCAGTCAGGTGAGGAGTGTTGCTACAAGTCCGGTGAGCAGTGGTGAGGAACATTGTTGAGCAGCCACACCTAGGTCGTCTTGGCCTTGTGTGCAGCGAGGGGAACGTCATGCCTCCGATTTTCTTTCAAAAGTGCCTGGCAGTCACCGCTGAGATCTAACAGGAGGTGCTGAAGAGCGTGATGAAGCCCTGGATGGATGAGATCGATGCCGGATGCCCCTACGTCTTCCAGCAGGTCTCTGCACCCACTCAAACTGGGGTCAAAGCACTATGAAAATGCAAAAATAGGTTTTAATACCAGCAATACTTTTTTGTAAAAAAAATATTACCAGCAATACATTTTCGAAAAAAAGTTACTAGCAATAAAAAATTTTTGGCATTAAATAATGCATTGAGGTTAATATGTCGTAAAACAAAACTAACCACCAAACCAAACCAAATCAGCTGATAACTGAAAACCTAAGGTTTTTGATTAGCAGCTGCAAGTGGTCAATCAGAGTCAATCTCAAGCTCTAAGCAGTCAAAGATTAATCAGAAAATCACGAAAATCATAAGGTATTATCCAATATCTGCTTTCTTTAATAAAGTGAATCTTTAATGAAGTGAAAGTAAATGAGGTGATGCAAGCGTATTGAACTTTTCTTCATATCCAACCCCAATTGCTGTAAGCATTTTTGTGCATGCAGCAATTAGCTTCTTATTGAGGACATGCTGTTACTATCACTTAACGTTTTTTATTCGTAGGTTGATTTTTGTCATAATCCACTTTTCGAGTTCCTTTCTTTTCGGATGTGCTTCAACATCAAATTGGTTGAATGACTCTCCACAGTTTTTGTTTGCCACAGAGTTATTTACAGATTATGATTTGAGGAAGGAAAAGAAGAATTTTTCTTTCTTTGTTTTGTACTCATGATAAAACTATGATCCGCAAATACAAGACATTGTGCAGATTTGTTTTTCCTTTTCGTGTCTATCGTATAACAGATACCTTGAAAGGATTGCATATTTATTAAATATCACGCACGTCTGAACAAAATACTAGTATGTTTATTTATTTATATTTCTTTGTTTATAAGTACTTATCACCTTACCCTGACTTACATTAATTACATCATCCACTTTTTTCGTTCAACTGTTTCTTCTGTGTGATTGTCCTACTTGTCTACCAAAGAATCTCTGCTAACGACCGTTGGCTGGCGTTACCAAAATCCATGCATAAGCAAACGGAGCAAAAGAATCTTTGGGTTTTTTGGGGTGGGTGTTTGTTTTTTTTTTCTTTTAGCTAGTGATAAGCTTTTAATCTGAGTAATAGAGTGTGTTTTTCTCCCCTATGAAACGTTTCAGCTCCACCGAAAAATATGTTAGACAAGGAGCATTAGCAAAATGAATGCAGCAACATGAAAATAATATAGAAACTGATTTTTTTCAGGGATGCTAATCTATGACCTACTGATTCAAAATTCAAGTTCCGAAAAGTCCCTAGTGAGCTAAATATTCAGGAGCCCAAAATCCGAGATGACCGCATCTGCCAAGTCGACACTAACAACTTTTTAATTATTTAGCTTACAAACCTGTGTAATCCTTCTTTTCCAACTGATTTGATGATGAGAAATCCAATTCTAACCTTATTTTTAAGATATAAGGACCACATAACCTAAGAAATACATTACTAACCTAAACAGTATAGAGAATATGCCATTTTATTATAGGTAGAATGAATATCTTAGGACAATGTATAATGCAATGCCTGGTGAATCTATAGAAACAATGTGCAGCAGCTGCTATACTGCAATCTTATTGAATTTGAGTTTCATGACTGCTGCTGGAATTCTGCAAACAGTTAAATCCTGTGCATATGGTTGTTTAGTCATTCCAAATTATTCATCTTCTTTATCATCAAAAGGAGACGCTTTCGTACAATTTAACCCGATGCGGTTGGAACCCATTTACGTGCATTTTGATCCTGATCTTCGACACATTAATCTTTTGCCACATCATGTCTTACATCCACATGAAATCAATGCGTAAGATATGAGGAGAAGCTGGGTCTTTGTCATTAAATATTGGATTTAGCGTACCATCACACTGTTGCCAGCCCCACTTGATTGGCTCCAATTATCCTGGGTTTCCTCTCCACTTCTGAACTGCGAAGTAAACACGCGATATGCATGAAATTTTGTTCCTGATGATGTTGGAGGAAGGCTGGCAAGGTCAGTCATGCTTTCGGCCTTGTGCCACATCTAAGCTACGATTGGAAAATCACTATAGTAATCGCGGTAGACACCGCCTTACTCGTCATGCTGATTGATAAAGCTCTCCCGAATCTATATATGTAATATGCCAGACATGCTATCTATGGCACAGACAGTATCAAACTAATACGGCATCCAGAGGCAAAGGATGACCTGCTTGTTGCTCATGCAATTCTTGGGTGTGACTCGGTATTCGCACTCTACAATATCGGGAAAAAAGGTTTTAAAAGTGCTTGTCGGAGAGGACTGGCAGATCCCTGACATCTTCAAAAGGCCAGATACAACATAAGATGACATTGCAAGAGCTGGTTAGATGTTTCTTCTCAAGATGTATTGTGCAAATGCTCGCTCAATAACTGTAGACAGGGCACCCACTGAGGATCAAACTCACTACTCAGTCGTAATTGATCTAGCGAGACAAGCTTGCTAACCATTACACCGCCTTGGGATACCCCTGCCCCGATTACTATAACTAGATTTTGAGTGCTACAGCAACTTCAATTGCAATGCTACATATCAGAAAGTCTTCATCTGATGTACTCTGGTGGCACGCTATGTCCGCAGTGATACGGACCATAATCAATTTAGCAATGAGCCTTGCCTTATTTTGACAGTTTGTTAAAAGTGACTGTTGGTTACCGGTTACCTGCAAGCTCTGTTCAAAGAGAATGTCTTGGGATACATTCTGGTGGTCGGGCATGGCGGCTTGTTCGTCCACCTTTGTTGACATGCTTAAATCAGGGTAACCATAAAAGCACACGATAGAATCAGGTCCATAGTTGTTGATGATATAAATGATATAGTTGTCACAAACATCCATGTAAGTGCAGCTCGGTGACCAGAGCACACTGTGCAGAAGATGCCCTCCGTCTATCCATGCGTGGCATTTGGTAAAAGCTTCTGTTGATATCTTTTTTCCACACTGACTTTTAACTCTTTTATAAAATCACTTTTGGTATTCTTCCTCATGGCACTATTCTCAAAAATGGCAGCAGGCTGTTTAGTGAACTCATATCTTAGGTAACCTTGAATATCTGCGCGATTCTATATGATGTATGTTAAACGTATGAAAAGATTGAGAGGTTTTATTTCCACTGGCTGATCATAATATCTGCACTGTTATTTGCTGAACCAATTGACACCACCTTGTCATATTTTTCTGAGTTTGGCGTCAGCATAGTTTGTATTGGTCTGCCTTGCTGCAGCTTACTCACCAAGGGGAAACACACTGTCCGCATTGGCAGGTGAAGGAGCTACAACTCCTGTGGCAACGCTTATTAGTCTAGTAATGTATTGTAAGAAAATGGTGAATGCGTGGATAAGTAGGAGTTGAACTTCATGAAATATTCACAATCTCTTACGGTAGTAACAGGCCTGAGGCCTGTGTATTGATCTGTATTGGAAATGTGTGTACGATAAAAAATTTCGAGGAAGGCACACATATGGGGTAGTTTGCGGCAGAATTCAGACCATTTTTAACTGGGAACTTGAAGTTATTCCCTGACCGTGAGCTAAGCCTCCTCTGGTCTTAAGCATTCTTCATTAGTTTTTGTTCATTTGTTTGGTCTGTGAAATCACCAGACCAGAATCTATGGGATCGCCTAATTGTCTCCCGAAATATACTTGGCAAACTGGGCTTCACTCATAACCAGTGGTTGTTGCTTCATTTGATCTAGGTAGAGTGTTGAGCACTTTGCATAGGTTGTATGCCCTTTGGCATGAAGAACTAGGATCATGCTTGAAACACACAGCAAGTGAAGTTCTCAGTTTCCTGTAAGTTCTTTCCAAAAGAAGAGCAATAAAAGTTTGACCATCTTCATGTACTGAATCCAGAGTTTTCCTGTTCTACTAGACGGAGATATTTCCTCTTATATATCCTTAACTATCTGGGACACATGTAAGAAGACTCTCAGGTGAGGATGAGTGATTCAAAAGAATCTGATGAACCATTCTTGCTTCATCAAGGTTTATGCCACTCAAACAATAGAGAGTCGCAAATATTAGGAATCAATTTTTGAATTTTAACCTAGATATTTTTTTAGGTCTGGTTGTACTTATATACTTATATGTTAAAAATAAGGTCCTAATTGGATTTCTCATTATCAAATTAGTTGGAAAGGAGGTATTACACAGGTTTGTGAGCTGAATGATTAAAAAGTTATACGTATCGACTCGGTAGGAGAGGGCATCATGGATTTGAGGATTCTAAACATTTAACTCACCTGGACCTTTTAGGGGTTTCATGGATTTTTAATCAGTAGATCATCCAAAAAAATTAGCTTTCTATATTTTTTCCATGACAATCTGTAATACTTCTTGTGTATATCGAATGAAACACAACACGATACACTACATACAAGTGACGTAAGCACACATATAGGCATATCTAATAATTATGTCAATCCAATAAAGAACTATTCCCAAATATATCTCATAATTTTCCTTCACACATGCATACGTGCTACAAAGACATATCTACATACAAATATTCATTGAGCCTTTTTATTCTATTTAGTTTGCTAAGGCAATAAAACGATTACTTATAATTAATAAGTAATCGTTTATATATTCACTTTCACTGTTTTGTTTGAAGAATTTCTCTACGCCCACAATTCTACCAACTAATATTTCTCTGCACATCTTACTAAATATATCCCTTCAACAACGGGTAATTCCGCGACACACTTTATTTGAAGAGGAAAAAATGCTGCATCCTTACTCTTGTAAAAGTAGCATTAACTGATCCAGCTTGACTCCACAAGTGATTATATAGAAACACTTTTCACTACGTAAAATCAAAACTAAATGATGATTCGAAAAACAGTTTTATTACTTTAAGAAGATCCTATAACACTACCGTTGTAATGACAGTTCGACACGGAAAAATATCTTAATCAATCCACTACTAGCTTTTTCTGGTTTTAGTTTGCCTTGATTCAATTTATAATTCCTCAAACAATTCACAAACTTTCATTACGATGTCTACGTTACTACGATTTGTTTCATTGGCCTTCACTGATTCACAAAGGCACTGTGTCATGCTGATCTTCGGTAGAACTCTCATCGATCCACGGGCGCCCACTCGACTGACCTACAAGTGAACTCTCACTAATGTTGTAAATTTACTACGAATTATGGAATGTTCGCTTCACGGTGACACCTTAAAAGAATAATAAATGCATTTATTCATTCATCCTGATTCCTCAAAAACAATTTACTATTCTTTTTTCATTTCAACATTGGCAAACTCAGAGCTTATACACTAGTGAAAATTCATTATTATAAACAAAATTAGGCAACTACATCTACTACAAATTGGTGACCTCGATAATGCATATACTACAAGTGAACCATTACTGAATATGTTTTGAAAGTTACTGTAATACTTAAGTTAAAACAAAATTCACCAAAATCACATACACATTTAGGTGGAGTTGTACAATCGACACTACAATCAGAAATAATCTATCATTTTTTTTTAAATTTCTTTTCATATCATTATTGAATAAGCAATCCAATTCACGAATATATAAAAAAAATAATTTGATAAGAATTAATAGAGGGTTCAATTTTATATGTAAATTCATTTTAAATTGATCCCCACCAACGAAACCGAAACAAATATGCTCACAGGACGCGGTTTCTTTAAATGTATTTTATTTTACTTCGTAATCTGTAGTGCTTAATCGATAGTAATACGAGGGTGGTCTGAAAACGTCACTCCTTCATAGGCTGACTATGAAGGAGTGATGCTAGAGTTGGAAAATCATGCATACTTTCAATTCAAATCTTCTTATTAATAAATTAAATCCGGCAGCAAGGACTCTGATCGAATATTGGAAGATTTGAGGAACGTGGAAACACCTTAATTGCTCTTGTTCCCAGATCCACCGTGACCCGGGGTGGTAGCACCTGTTAGGGACCCAGCTATGGGCAAATGGTGAATACTCAAACCAAAACAAAAAGCTGAAAATATAAAATTATATTTTTATATTAAATATACCGACAATACATTTTTATATAAACAAATAGCAATAATATATTATAGTAAAATTACTGGAAATACAATTTTATAGTAAAATGACCAACAATACGTTTTAACTGTAGTTGAAGGTATATAATTTCGATTAAAATATATTTAGTTGAAAGCATAAAATTGCGTACAAAAATATTTAGATTTCGGCATTAAATAACCCATAGAGGTGAGGATATACTGCTATACAAAACCAACCAACCAATCTTATTATTAAATGCTTTGTTTCTTTCCAGGTAAACTGATTTCACGGCCATATCATTTTCCTTCACAGACAGCCTAGTTAGTCTTCATCCCACCTTCGTATCTGGAAAAGGAACACCAAATTTCAATTTTTATTTATTTATTTTTTTTTTTTTTTTAATGTTTTACATTTTAAGAAAATTAAGGTATCAGTATATTTGTTTTCTGGATCCGTATCGAGGTCAACTTAAAATTAATTTACATGGGCCCCTATTAACTTTTACGAAATTCAAGAATTTTTCTTTATACATGACGTGGAGCTTTTAAATATAGTAATATGAACAACAAAACTAGTAAAAAAAACTATTATTTCTAGTCGTAGCGCCTACACTGGTTAACAAAAAAATTTGGGGAAAATAATATCAAGTCACCAAACATCTTTTTTAGTCAATTTGAAGGCACTGAATTTGAAATGACCTTACTTTTTCACGGTTAGCTGTCGTTTTTGCTGCTCAGAAATGCCTCATTTGGGGGAATAAAAGCATTTTTTTCATTTGTTTTCTGTATATATGATATTGATTGATGACAATATTTATGAAAATTGATAGGTTTCTGCTCACTTTATTAACTAAATTTTGCGATCAGCCAAGATCGTAAATTGATCTTTTTTCCAAAAATGAGCAATTTCAGTACAGCAAAAATGGTAGCTAACCCTGAAAAACTAAGGTCATTTTTGTAATCATCATTGTCAAATTAGCTAAAAAACGTGTTTTGTTTCTTGGCATCTGTTGACCAGTGCCTATTGTACAACTATATTTTTCTGTGACTTATCTTTTTACACTTCAACTCAAAGTGAATAAATACTCCATTTATTTAGGTTTCTCAGATAAATAATTTCCTCTAAGGCGAAATTACTAAAAGCGGTTCTATTGCGTATGACGTGACAGGTGATGCTCAATTTCACTAAGGTCGAAAATCTTGCTCAACAGCAGCCACTAAGCAAAACAAAACGAATCTCGTCAGAGGCGTCGATGTTAGGAAACAGACAAAACTTCGCTTGTTTATATTGACGCAAGGAAAGGTAGTTTTGAGAATTTGATACGGCGAATTGTACCGCGAGAGCATGTGGCGAACTGCAAGAACAGGAAGGCGGCGGATTAAAGAAATAAATGCCCTGAAAACTGACAAACAATAAAATCAAAATTAAATAGCAAAAAAGAAACAGATTTAAAGCTAAGGGAAAACGCGTTGAGTCTGCGTCTCTAATATATTGTCTTCATGCGCCGCATATATTTATATGTTCTTACATAGATGCGGCTATATATATATATATATATATATATAAGGCAGGATGTGTGTGTGTGTGTGTGTGTGTGTGTGTGTGTAACGAATGCACGGCCGCAATTTTCGACGGATTTGCACGAGAATTTACATGCACATGCTCCAAGTTAGCGGGATTTCGATTTTTTCATGCTTCTGCGGCAGTTTTCATGTAGTTTGCGGTCATTTTCTACTGGCCAGAGTGAGAGCCAATAGCTGGCTGTCACGAATAGGCAGAAAGATTCTATTGGCCAGCGTGAGAGCCAACAGCTGACTGACACGAATATTAACTAGCATGCTAGCATGCAAAAAAAATTGTTAGCTGCATTCGTCACAACTGGGAAAAATTTAAATCTGCATGGCACTTTACTCCAATTGGCTCATTCGTTTGCTTAAACTCTACGTTGATTCTGTTTCCGCGAAACTGGGTTGTGTGTGAAAAAGTATTTGTTGTTAACATTCTTTTTTCATTCGGTTTTTCCAGTTACAAGTTAGTCCTTTTTTGTTAAAGATGATCGTTTTGTGTTCATTTTGTTTAGTTCTTTTTTCGTAATAGATTTAATGTTTAGTATAGAGTATAGAGAAAAAGTTCGCAGTGTGAGATAGGCAAGAAGTAAGGCATGTAGCAACATCAGCACGGCAAAGGGCACTGCTTTAAAGGCAAGGAAGGGCAAAAATATTTTAAGTTAAGCGATGGCGATTGCTGCATGAGACGTACGATTTTTGAATCAAGCACGGGCAACGCCGGGCCATGCTGCTAGTATATATATATATATATATATATATATATATATATATATATATATATATATATATATATATATATATGTGGTATATCAAAAATACTTAAATGCTTTTACAAATTTTGGAGCTGGTTCCTCACACCAAAACAAGAACAAAAGTCCACATAAACATATGTCCACAAATTCTTCCTTTTCGAGTTAATAAGTTTAAAGTTTACGGTAGGCGCTGGTAAATGTACAATCCAAATTACATTCCAGACACAATTTTATAGACTTTAGGGAGAGGGTTCTGACACGAAAACAATGTAAAATATCCATATAAACATATGTCCAAAAGGCAATCTTTGTTCCTCCTCAAAGCAACCCTTAACAAATGTTCAAAATGTTTTCCCCTTGCTTCTACACATACTTTCATCCGTCGGATCATTGACTGGCGGACCCTTTCAAATACTCCCGTGCGGTGTCGAATGGTTTCACAGGCCCCCATGACACGCTGTGGAACCGACTCTGGATTATTAATGTCTGCTGTATGAACCAATTTTTTAGGTGGCCTCACAAATAAAAAATCCAGAGAATCGAGGTCTAGGGAACATGCAGTCCTTGGAACTAGCCCTCACCTACATATACACCTTTCATGGTAGATGTCAGCCAGTGCAGCGGGAACAGTGTGACTAAAATGTGCAGTATCCCCATCATGCATGAAGCACATGCATTTTCGTATTAGAAGGGGTATATCCTCTAGCAGGTCTGGAAGCCTGTTCGCAAAAAAGTCCCTGTAGGCAGCTTCTGTAAGACGTGCTGTGAGGACATATAGACAGTTACCTACAATTTCAGTCCACGCATAAATCGTAAACTGATGCTGTGTCTAGCTTGTATTGTACCATAGGGATTCCGATACACCCACAAACGTTGGGTGTATAAATTTCTTATTCCATCTATTCCAAATATTGCTTTATCCGTAAAAAAAATCACTGAAGAGACAAACAACGGGTCTGCAGTTTGTGCTATAAACCATCGGCAAAAGTTCTACCGTGGCGAAAGACCTTGCACATACATACGGATACATGCGGTACTATGAGATGTACGACATGCTAGGGCCACTTGAAATATGCTGATAGCTGACCGGTCTCCGACAGCCTGTAGTATGTGTTCTTCGCTGTGGGTATTACTCGATCTATAGATTGTGGTTCCACAAATACTGTCCCAGCAACACGACGATAAACAGCAGTAAGGGTTGGATGACTCGGCTGCCTTAGGTCTGGAAAATCAAGCTGATACAGCTAAGCATCTTCGCGTCCATTACCATTCGGGCGGTCATATGTAAAATCATGTCTGCCTGCTGACGGTATGAATATCCTGCCATTTTTAAACGGAACAATTCTCAGTTAACTCACTACTACACATATGAAAAGTTAAAGATAATATACCAACAATTGCATATGAAGGACAAATGTAACCTAGTCTACTTGGCAACACAGCGCCATCTACTGTGGACTTACTTTAAAATTAATAACTCAAAAACAAGGGATTTGCGAACATATGTACATTTGTCCTTGTGTTGGTGTTAGGAACCCATCCCTAATGTTTGTAAAAGCATTTTGATACACCATATATATATATATATATATATATATATATATATATATATATATATATATATATGGACATGGCCTGACGATTGCGTTTAGCATGAAACAGACTGTCATCTCTGGATGTTGACTTCAATGACCACTTTTTGTAAGAACCAAACACAGAAAACATGTGCATATTGTGTACCACAAGGTCTCCAAACAACCCTCCTCAGATTTTGAATCCAGATTTGTCCTTCTAGACTTGTTGCCAATCAAGGTTAAATAACCAAGTCAACGCTACTATTTAACCTCTACCTATGGCATGACAAATGGATGAATATATTTCTTTTTCTCCTAGCTATGCCTGTTTGTGCATGTGAATATAATGAACTCTGTTAGATATATGTGAGGATGTGATGTAATGGATAGGAATAAAATATCGGAGAGTAGAGTTTAATTTCCAGTCGAGTTCATTACCGTCACTTATGTGCAACGACCTTTCAGAAAGGTCTGGTTACTTTTTACGATCGAATTCACTACCAATAACATGCCTTTCCCAATGGTATCTAAACTCGGTCCGACTATTTCAATTTCTACGCCGATATCCGTAACATTATCTACACATCTAGGAAACATATCAGATAAGCATATATATATAATGAGGGAGTGTAGTACTCTGCAAATGCTTTATCACCTTTCAATCAACAGCAGTTCTGTGCTGTGCAGTTTTCGTTATGTTCTCCAATATTTCTTGCGGCCGAGACTTAAAATTCCAAGACAGTGATGTCATTTTGCAGATTTTCCGTTAACACCTCGGTTGTTATACTCGATGCATTTCTTCTGGGGTCATAATATATACACTATTACAACATTGCAATTGCCCACGCCCATGGTAACTAGAGTGCGTGGGTGGCACATCTTTCTTGGTAGGTTGTCAGCAGCTAGTCTTGTTTGCTTGCCATGTAAAATAATCGTTTCGGTCAATAACTTTAATAATACGTCAATAACGTGATCTTGGTATCTGGCGATGATGAAGGTTGTCTGGGAAGAGATGTTGATATATGTATTCAATGATATCCATCTCATCTTAAGACTAACTGAAGTAAGCGTCTATATCATGTAAAAGAGTAAAACGATAAGTGTTTGATCGCAATTGGTGACAATGACCGTAGAGTGATTCCTTAGTATTACAAATTGTCGGCTGTTTGACTAATCCTTATCTAAATTGCTGGATACATACATACATATATATATATATATATATATATATATATATATATATATATATATATATATATATATGACTAAAAATGTTAAGTATCAGGAGTAGAGAGTCTGTAAATATAAAAGTAGACAATGAAGCCAACACCGAGTGTCATTGCTTGAACAGAATCTTCAGGCCATTACATATATATATATCTCTATATATATATATATATATATATATATATATATAGGGAGAGAGAGAGAGGAGAGAAAGGGGAAGAAGAGAGAGAAGGGGGAGAGAGAGAAAGAGATTCGACATGAGAATCAGCACTTCATACTGACTATCAGTTTCACGCTTTCTCTATAAATTTAGCAAATTCATATATATATATATATATATATATATATATATATATATATATATATAAGGAAAGGAATGGATTTTTTTATTTATTGATTCGACAAATTTTTATTACATAAACTTTTTGTGTGGATGGTCGTATTTGAGTAGAATAAATTAAATAGACGTATTGACCAACGCCCACATTTTATATTTTTATCCCGTGACTCGTAGGGTGGTAGGAGCACCAAATGTACTCCAGAAACAGCAGAAGTGGTGTTTCTTGGGCAAGATAGACACATGGAGACGAATCCTCTCCAGGCCGGTTTTGAATTCAGAGTTTTTCATTCTCCTAGATTGGTTGGCACCCATGGCTATAGAACCTACTCTGTCCTGTTATTTACTCATAGCTGGGGATAGAAGAGGATTCATAACTTTCCCAAGAATATTAACACATAAGTGATATGTAATGGATCCGACTGAAAATCGAACTCAGCTCTCCGATTCCTCAATCCGAGCCGCTATCCATATTGATATAATCAAGGGTCCCTGATGATTAGAATTTATCATTCATTAATCATTCGCTATGGTCATTATTTACATTCATCAATATTCATTCTCAGCGACAACGGTTTGGTTTATTTTGTTTTACCACATATCAGTCTCAGTGGGTTATTTTAATGTCCATAAGATTTTTACGATAGGTTCGTATGGATAGAAAATACATTTTTTGAAAGAAATCAGTTTACAGATCAAATTTCATTGAAGTATTTTGGTAAAGAGGGTTTTTCGTCTAGAGTAAAATATTGTGCCGTTCCTGAAGGCTTTTTTCTCGTCAGAGTCCATCATACACATTTACAAATCTACTATTGGTCCGTGTATTTAATACTGTTTCCATATCTGATCTGGTGTCCCTGCTGTTCATCTCGAGATTCTTGACAAAATCCAAAGAAGGATCTGCAATGTAATCGGTCCTGACTTGGCATATCGACTTTAGTCACTTTCTCACAGACGTGATGTTGCTTTCCTCTGTCGTTTCTACAAATATTTTCATGGCAACTGCTCTGATGAGCTTTTTTCCATGAAGCCCCTAATACATGAATTTAAGCGTGCCCACTAGATTGGCATCTAGGACCCACCCTTTTATTGTCTAAATGTAACTTGCTTCACCGATAACTACAATCTTCAAAAATTTCAATGCAACGTCAACCGATATCTGTTGACTTGAACCCCGTTCATCTTTTATCCTTCCTTCAATCCCCACTATGCCCAGTCTTTTCTCTTACTAACACATTTTGTCTCCCCCCCCACCGCATACTAGTGACACCCCCACCTTGCTTGGGGTGAAATTATTATTATTATTATTATTATTATTATTATTATTATTATATATATATATATATATATATATATATATATATATATATATATATATAACATGTATTGTTGATAATATTTTTTATTCATTCATAGTATTTTGACCCCAGTTTGGTGGTTAACTATTTGCCTATAGCTAGAACCCTAACAGGTGCTACCACCCCGGGTCATGATGGACCTGGGTGGTTCCATGCCCCCCAAAACCTCTCGATCAGAAGCCTTGCTGCCGGATGTAGTTTATCCTCATACCCAGGACTAGCGACAGCGGTCCTGAAGAGAGCGAGTGTTTTTGTTTAAAGTGATTGCGTAAGCTATATATCGCAATTAATAAAGAAAAATATTTCATTTGTTTCTGCTAAGATTCCAAGAAAGAAATAATTTAAAAGGGAAAAATATATTTGAGGAGAAAACTGTTCAGTAAAGTTGCTTTTTACAATACACAAATATATTCAACAGACATTAATAATAAAAAAGAAATTATAGACTTACACCGAACGGTTACAAGCAATAATTGTTAACCTGAAAAATAAATCTAAATAACAGAAAAGAGATAGAGCCCTTTTTATCCCATGTACAATAAAAGAAAGTTAAACCCTTCCGTTAAACGTTTCCCCTGTGTTCAGCAAATATGCCAGCGAAATTTGAGACCTCCACACGAAATGGTTTCACCATTTATAGCAAACATAAGAAAGAGACCTCTCCAAATAGCTAGATAATACCATCTCTACTCATAAGTATATAAATTTTTGGAGCAGGACGGCTATGAAGAAAACGAAAATTCAAATTAACAAATAGAGTTTCTTGCTGGGTTGATTTTGATCATTTCCCACTAATTATGTTGAGGCAGGCATGAATCCACTACCCCCTGTACTCTGACCCGACACATCGACAAATATATGGACAGATGTCTCTCTACTGGCTTGTCAAAAGAAGTAGATGTGCGTGAAGGCCATAAGCGCCCATGTAGGTGCAATCAAAAGCTGTTATACTCATTGTCGGCCTTGCTTATTAGATTTTTTAATCATCCTTCGCAAAGTTTGGTGCAAGGCCGCAAACAGAACCATTCACTAAGGATCGAACTCATAAGTTGCAATGATAGATTAGACTAATTCGCTAATCATGACTAAGTGTCCATCTTAAATATAAATTTTTCTAAGTCTGGCACAAGGTTATAGTAAACGGGTACCGGTAAGAACTGAACTGACTAAACTAGTAAAGCAATCTGTGAAACGTACTTACTAAATATGGTAGACGCCAGTAATCATGGTTTTAATCATTCAGAGAGGTATCAATACAGAGGTATTAGTCGAATTTTAAAGGAAATATTTAGTGTATAAAGTTCAATTTAAATTCTGTGTATTTAGGCAGGAAATATTCTTTAAGGTAAATATTATTAAAGAAAAGAAATATTTAAGTGATGTGTGACGTGCATTTTTATATTTTTTTATATTCCTTTGGGGATGCAGATTCTTAAGTTATAAGTGTTTTTGTTTATTGATGCTTTTGTTGTATGCATTAGGTTGGTGCAAAAATAATGTCGGTTTGTGACGTTAAAAAATACATCAAAAACCGACATTATTTTTTCACCAACCTAATATATTGCTTCAAGGATTAGTCAGTTTTTTTACTAAGGCCTCCGGAATTATTGCTGTAACTACTCATATGTTGTAACATGAGACGAACTTTCATGTGTATACAAATTTACTTCATGGTTGTGTATGTACCTATTGATATTTGAGGATACAATAATAGTTATGTTTAAAATTTTCAAATAGAGTATATCTGTAAAACGACAATAAGAATAAAGACAAAAGAAAAACTTAGCCGATGCATTTCGTCCCCTCAGGAACTTTATCAAGGCACATGAAAAGATATTATTTTGTAACAGGTATTTATATACATAATTGCTACAAAAATAAAATCCTTATAATTGTCTTGATTAAGTCCCTCAGAGGACGAAACGAGTCGGTTAAAATAAATTTTCCTTTTGTTTTTATTCAATAAACTAATTCAAGAAAACACAAGAACGCTCAAGAATTAACAACGACAGCATATGTCTAGAAAACCAGAAGTCAAAATGGCTGCGATTTAAAGAAAAGAGGAAAAAGAGAGAAAGAGAGGAATGATTAAGGAGCGAGTGTAAAATGAAAAAACGACGAAAAGGACAAATAACCGCGACATTCTACACGTACATACATCCATGCAGACGGGAGCACGCGCGCGAACGCACGCACACACACCTATATACACACTATGAAAAAAAACTTATACCAATGAAAGGTGCATATAAATATAAAAAGTCAGTTACTGATATCTCCTGAAGATTGTACGGATTGATTACTGGCGGGTCCTTCTACGAAACTCTGAATGTTGAAGGTAACACTAATCAGTTAAGTGACAAACCTTTTACTTGCATTAATTCTCTCTCTCTCTCTCTCTCTCTCTCTCTATATATATATATATATATATATATATATATATATATATATATATATATATATATATATATATATATATATGTGTATATATAATGCAGTGTTATATTAGAACATGCGCATACCCACTAGAAAACTGTGCATCTTGTTTCAACGTTAAAAAAAATTTCTAACGTTACTTCAGGTGGGAAATCACGATCGGGATTTCCCGCTTGAGGAAACGTTAGAAAAAAAAATTAACGTTGAAACAAGATGTACAGTTTTGTAGTGGGTATGTGCGTGTTCTAATGTAACACTGCATAATAAATAAATATTTATTGCTCTACCTTTGTACTGATGATCTTTTCTTTATTTTCCAAGATATTTTTGGCGTGTTTTGTTTTTAATTTCCCAGATATGCTTCGAAAGCATTGTGCTGTTCGCATATTTATTATATGTGAAAGATGTTTTGTGTGTATAATTTCTTTGTTACCAGGGTCCTTCAGTTACTCCTATGTATACTTTTTCTTCATTATCTGGTGATTTTATCGTGGCTTGGTATATTACGTTGTTTTGTAAACAATTACCGTTTAAGTGACATTCGTTCTTTATTCTGCAGTTGCACGTGGGTTTAATTTGTTCATGTGGTTTGTTGGTAATTTTCCTATTTTGCATTTTTATTATTTGTGCCATGTTCTCGGTGCAACTGTAGCACTAAAATAAGGAAAAGATTATCAACCTACAACAACCAATCAAAAACTTGCAAACTTTGCTTGGAGGAAAAAATAGCTATCATTACCTTCCCAGACCAAAATAAATTATTAAATAAAAGATCCGAGCTCATCTCAAAAAGCAGTCATGAAAACAATTTTTACTACGTTACTTAAAAATCGAAAACGGAAAAATAAAATAAAAATAAATAAATAAATAAACAAAATAACAATAAAATAAGCAAAATAAATTAACCCAAACAAATTACCAAATCACACCTGCTAGAATAGACGAAATAGAATAAAAATTAAGAAACAAAATCAATGAACCCAAATAAATAAAGTAAATAATAGACAAAATAGCAAACCATTATGACCAAAATATTAGTTAAACTATAAAAATCAAACCAAAAATCGGACAGAAAAAATAGCTATAACTATTATATAACGATAAAAGAAAAAAAATACTACGTTACTTAAAAATCGAAAACCGAAAAGAGAAAATATACAGTATAAGAAATAAATAATAACAAGTAAAATAAATTGACCTAAATTCATCCAAATAAATAAATAAACAAACAAACCGATCCCGATAAACCAATTGTTAAAAACAAATAAAGATAATCAATCCAAATAAATACATGAAGTAATAAACAAATTAAAAACTGTTCCCGCCAAAATAATAGCTAGAATAAACCACAACAATCAACCCCAAAATTGAATAAATAGCTTTATCTTCCCAAACCAAAACAAAACTATTATATAAGCGATATAAACAAATTTTTACTACGTTAATAAAAACACCTATTAAAATAAAAAATAAATAAATATATAAGATAAGAAATAAAAAATAAAAATAAGCAAAATAAACAATTAAACGACTTCCGGTAAAATAACCACCAAAATAGAGTACGCACAATACACCACTTTCCCGTATATATAAAAAGCCGAGAAAAATAACAGCACTCGTGGTCTGACGATTGCATCTAGCATGAAACATATTGTCGCCTCTAAGTGTTGACTTCTATGTTCACTTTTATATTTACACACGCTCTATCTCTGATATTGAGCACTTTATTCCATAAATATAGCACATCTTAAGACTATATTTCTTCATATATATATATATATATATATATATATATATATATATATATATATATATAGGCACATTTATATATATATATATATATACATATACATTTATATATATATATATATGTATGTCTGTTGTAATATAATATCTACATCGATGTAAGTAAACTTGATTACTCATGTAAAGCTGAAACACAGTCAATGATGATGCTCTATGTTTTCAAGATTGGAAAGAAGTGATAATCACTTGAGACGCCGGGGCCACATAATCTCCCGGAATTAAAATGTCGGACGACCACCCAGTTTTCTAGAACGTACTTATTAATCAGTTTTCGAAGGATAAACAGAAAACAAAAAAGTGAAGTGAAGTTACATTGTGAGAAGGAATGAATCACTGAATAACATTGTCCGTTTTCTTCTTTCGTTTTTTGTTTTTTTTAATTTATTAAAATAGTCAGAGAAAGAAGTGGCTAAGGAGACAAGCTTAGCCATCGATGATTTCTGTTCATTTCGTAAATTATGTAACTCTCTCACTCTCTCTCTCTCTATCTTCTCTCTCTATATCTTCTCTCTCTCTATCTTCTCTCTCTCTCTCTCTCTCTCTCTCTCACACACACACACACTATTTATCTCACTATTTATTTCCCTTAGCTTCTTTTATAAACAAGAAAAAAAAAATAAGATTCCTTGCAAAAACATTTCTATTGGATTCAGTAACAAAGATTTAAATTTGCATTCTCTATGTTTCTCAAACTTTTTTCACTTTAGGCCCCACTAGCTGAACTCTTGGGTGCACTTTGAATTTTAATAGGGAAAAATTAGGAAATTTGAAAATAGAAAAAAATCTTCTGAAATACCCATCTCTTTTTTAAGACATTACACCTTGCGTAAATTAATTGAAACAAAACGAATAATTCCGTTATTGTTTACTTTTTTTGTATTTTTCCAATGAAACATGATGCAGTGCACATGTTATTACTGCGTATGTCCATTCCACGAAGTCGTTCCTTGCAGACTGACCACAGATTCTCGATTGGATTTAAATCAGGAGAGTTTCTGGGCCAGTCTAGAGTACTTGGATCTGCTCACTGGTAAGTCTCGCCAGTGTGTTCATGTAGCGTTACAATTTTCGTAAGCTTCCTTGGAATAACGTCCGTCACAGTCAACTAATCGACAGTCGAGACAATAGTGTCTGGGCGTGATAAAAATCGGATACAATCACGGATGACGCAATATTTTTCAAGGCCAAACAAATTTCATCGTACGTCCGAAAATAGATTCATATTAGTGCACACCACTGCAAATGACCTAATTTGAGGGAAATATAGAAATCGATTACACCCTGTCACTGACCGTATGGTGAAAGAAAGGAAACTAAATCGGTTGTTTCAATTAATTTGCATAAGCGTGTATATTGTATATTTAAGTATGTTTTGTATGAAACATGTGCTTGATGGGCTCCGGCAACTTTTTAATGTTTGGCCTTATGTAATAAACATACTCTTATTTCCTCATCAATGCATTTAAATTATTTTTACATTTAATGTTGATAAGTGCAGAAATTCTTAATTCTCAGATGTATTATGTGGAAAATTACAATAAAATATTCGATGCTTTACTAGCTCTTGGAGGATATTATTCTTGGATGGAAATTCCAAATTGATCTATAGTCACGTCTTTATGTTTGATTTGTAAGCAACAATCTGCAGATATAGTGACTGGCTCCTCCTCTTCTGTTAACAATAAGCCAACGTCATCAGCCGAAACGTCAATTGACTTAGATATGGAAGCCATGTGCTTGGTGTATGTAGATTTTTAAAAAATAAACATTTTTTGAATATATTAGGTTGGTGCAAAAATAATGACGTAATAATGTCGTTTTTGACGTTAAAAAATACGTCAAAAAACGACATTAGTACGTCATTATTTTTGCACCAACCTAATAAAAATAATTCATAAATTACTCTTCTGTTAACTGTAGGGGGGCGAACCTGGTTACCATCCATGGCGCATTGGTACGCCCGAGCATCACCGAATGAAAACCGCTCCTTTAACGACTCTGACGAAAAGAAGCCGTGTGAAAAAAATAAATTTATGCTTTTCTTCTTTATCATTACCAGTGTCTTCTGGATTTCATGTTATCAACCTATTTTAACATAGTGATTTTCAAGCGTAGATTAGATATGGCACAAGGCCAAAAGTATGGAGAACCCTGTGAGGATCGAACTCACTACTAAGCCATAACCGATTTAGCGAAACATGCTTGCTAACCTTTACACCACCTCGAAGCACCCTGATTTTCTAAGCATTACTTGAATGTGGTACAAGGCTGAATAAGTACACTCAGTGAGGACTGAACTCACTTTTCAGACGTAACTGACTTAGCGAGACATGCTTGCTGACCATTACGCCACGTCAAAATGCCTTGAGTTTACTTTAATATATAATGTTAACTGTTGCCCATAAATACCCTCCTTCTCGGGAAAGGATATACAAATAAACCACAATCTATATTAGGAACAAACGATCTCTATGCCAACAAAGAACGAGTTAAGAGAGTACACCAAAGCAACAAAAAAATAGGAGTAAAATAAGGACATGTTTACTCACGGGATTTATATTACCTGCGCAGCGAGATAATTCAAAAAGAATTAAAATGAATCTACCAGAATAAATTACCAGCAGATGTAACTTTAACAACAGATGCTAAGCAGATGATACTGTGTGGGTACCAGAAATAGAAAGAAGACTGAAATAACTATTAGACAAGACAATCGAGGAATTAAAAAGAAAGGTCTAAACATGAGTTGTAAGAAGACAGAATTCATGGTTGTCAGCAATAGGGACAGCTCAAAATGTAAGTTACACATCGGTGACGTCAAAAACCAACGAAATCCAGAAATTCGACTTAGTATTACAGTAACAGACGATAAAAGGTATGATGAACAGGCTTGAATGGGAATAGAAGAAGATGTTTAAGGAATCAAAATTTAGAAACGGAGAAGAGTGCTGAATTGCTATATAATATTTTCTTTTTTTCTTAATCAATTCATTGAAATGCAAGTTTTCTTTTCTTTTTTTTTTTACCTGTAACCCTCTAGGGTCGTTCGGGTAGCAAAAGTAGCAGTGGTGTTTCCTGAGCAAGATATCCTGACGAAGCACAATCACCCCCAGACTGGTTTTGATTTTCCTTCTCTTAAATCAGTTGCCAGTAAAGGCTACAGAACCCTGCTAATCATTATAAGTCGCGGGAGAATTTTTTCGTAATATAAAATATCTAATAAACGAAAATGAGTTAATTTTATTGTTGATGTAATCATTATTTACCGAATCTTACCCAAATTTAAATCTGCGCAGCAAATATTTTCAAATATCTCTTTTCCTAAAAGAAATACCTTTCTCTTAAGCTAAAATATATACTATATTTTCTTTTAATTACAAGGAAACGGTTAAATTCAAAAACCTATTATTTAAAAATATTATGCAAGTTACAAATCGGAGAAAATCAAACAAGTAAAAAAAAATATATATCTGAGAAGATTTTTCAGAGGACGGAAATTGCGGCACTGAAATCCGAAGGTGCATTTGGGATAACGAAAAATGTCTTCCAAAAGCTAAGTGTTAAGAAACAGAAAAAAAAACTTCGTTAGAAACAAGGAAAGTAGTACTGAACTGTTATTGTGATATCAGTCCTCCTATATGGCAGTGAATGCTGGACAACCTACTCAGAAATGAAGAAGAGACTTGAAACAGCAGAAATGTTGTTCTACAGAAGGATGATGAGGATATCATGGATCAAATATGTGCGCAACATCGAAGTTGTAGAGAAAATGGAAACAAAAAGTGCACCTATACTTAACATCAGGAAAAGACAGCTGAAATTACTAAGACACATAATGAGGAAAGAGTGCTAGGAAAATCTGATACTGACTGGGAAGATTGAAAGCAAGAGGGACAGAGGAAAACAACGCATGACATACTTGATGAACCTGTGTAAATGGATGGTGGAACAGGGTTTGAGAGAAATAACAAAGAGCTACAAAAGACAGGAAATCGTGGAGATCCATGATCGCCAACGTCCTTAACAGGACACGGCACATGGGAAAGATGAATGTATAAATTAATTACAAAGGATAATGATATAATATATATGTGTGTGTGTTAGCGACAGAGAGAGAGGGTGGGCGAGTGATGTGTGCCATTATGTGATCTCACATGCGTGTATGCGTGAGAGAAAGAGAGAGAGAGAGGGGGGGCATATCTTTTCAGACCTGTACAGTTCTGTATTTTCATATAGTATTATTTTCGTTTTCCTAATGAAATACACACACACACACACACACACACAAAAAAAAAATATCTGTCTGCTGAGAGTAAGTCGTTTGTTTCGCTTCCCCGCTCGAAAAAAAAACAAAAAAAACAAACAAACAAAAACGAGCCGCTTTTAGCCGTCTTTCTTGACAGGTGGTCCGGCCTTCTGATTAATTCGATAGCTGCTCTTGCCGTCATCAGTTTCATGCACGTCGCTTCTACGCTCATTTACGGAACAGGAATCAAAAGTCACATCAGCCTATTCTGTCAGCAAACACTTGTCCACACTGACCCATCAGCACCTTTTTGACGCGTTTAAATAAAAGTACAACTGATGAAAGGGTCCACCCAAATGAACGAAAATGCTCATATATATATATATATATATATATATATATATATATATGTGTGTGTGTGTGTGTCTGTGTGTGTCTGTGTGCGTGCGTGCGTAATGGGGAGTTGATAAAAAAGCTCGCTAGGAAAAAAAGAAAATCAAACAAATAGACTCATACGAAATGCAGTTGACTGCGATTAGACATTTTTAGGTTATCACGCCCGATGGAGAACTGAAATTTTCTCGGCCCGAACCACTTCCCAAATCCAACATCAAAAAATTTTGAAGGGATTCTTTTTCGAACTAAAACCTATTCATGCTCCTCCTCGAACCCAATGACTACAGTACATGTTTATTTATCTCAAAGTTTGCAAACTATTCGTTAAATAAATAGTTTATTCGACTGCATGATAAGATAGGGCACATTATTTTAACCAAAGAAATTCGATAAAAAATGCGCAGAATTTACATACGAAGGATTGCCTAAAAGTCAAGAGTCAAGCAATAAATACAAAAAGCAGTTGATATGCAATACGTTTTATAACAGTTTTAATATTGCGCGCATGCGTATGTGATGTCGCCACAAATAGGATTACAACTACAAAACACTAAACAAATATAAAAGTAAAAATTTTGTGTCCGAAAGCAATTGATTGAAACACATTCTATTGCATGGACATTTCTTTAAGCATTTGGAACTGTATTGGTGAGCTCATGAGGACTTTCCAGTCTACATGAACGCGGGTGATGAAACATGAATGCCTTAGAAATTCCTTAGAAATTATATATATATATATATATATATATATATATATATATATATATATATATATGTATGTATGTATGTATGCAATGCAGCATGTCAATTTATTCCACCATAACCATAATATTATTACTCATTAGTACTATTAGTATTCGTTATTACGGAAAGTTCAAATTCTTGTTTCGTCTGTCGTGTTTACTGGATTAAATACTAGATTAGCTTGAAAAGGGATGAACTCCTCCAAGCTATCTTGCTTTTGAGACAAACGCCGTTAAGATGACAACTGCTGCCCCTAAAATATTTTCCTTATATGCAAACAATTGTGTTTTTCTAGACGTAAAATCTATCTGGTTGACAGTTGCTCTGTAATTAATTTTGCAATCTTTTTATCTTTCATTAGGAATTATTGTATTTTTTCACAATTTTTACAGTTTCTTTACATTTGATGGCATTTCTATCATCTCTCAGAATATTATTTTGTTTCTTATTTTTACGTCCGTCTGGTTTAAGTTTTTATAATAATACGGTTGGTTTATTTTTTAGACTCCCAATAATCAAAATCCAGGTGTAAAAAAATGACAGTCTGATGCTATATATTTACACATGCTCTATCCCTGATATTGAGCTCATTAACTCATAAATATAGCATACATTAAAACTATTTTTATCATTATATATATATATATACATATATATACATATATATATATATATATATATATATATATATATATATATATATATATATATATATATATATATATAATTATAATAATATTTTTTGTTTAAACAAAAAATATTATTATAATATAAGCTCTACTTCTGTATGGAGCACTGTTTTTTAAAAATAAAAACAAAAATACTAAGGAACCCCGGATTATGCACCCAACGTGTTCTTTTCTATTTTCTGCATACCTGCACAAGGATATATATATATATATATATATATATATATATATATATATATATACATACTGCTGAAAGAATCGGTGTATATCTCTACTCGACTCCTTTTTGAGCAATTATTAAAAGCTTGCCTAAGGAACTGATTTTCTCGGAACTAAAATTGCTTAAACATATTTCTTGTTCTTCTTCTTCTTCTTCTTCTTCTTCTTCTTCTTCTTATCTCTGAAAACGAATGTTTAATAGCGAGAAGCGCCGATAGACATCGGAAGAGAGTTACGTGCGTGTGCGTATGCATGTAGAGGTGTTTTTCTGTGTGCCTGTAAAAGCAAGGGAGGGCAACGCCTGTTTTTATTTTAAATTCGTATACCCCTATCAGTTGCAATTACTTTTCTGATCAATTACAAAGCAATTCAGATAACCCGGATGAAAAATTCAAAAATATAAAATAAAAAATGAATCGCCGAATAAATGATTCGCAAAGCGAAACAAATCCTTTTTTGATTTTCACTTCTTACAGTTCAGATCAAAACGTGTAAATCTCACCTAAATCTGATCCCATTACTCTGGCGTCTCAGTTCGTCCGACACTTGAGCCGCCCGATAACCATTACAGACAAAGTGCTAACATATGTTTTCGCCACCTCACTAGTTACCCAGACTTGCGAGGGCTCGATTTATGAGCATGATGACTGCCCGCTTGTCCGCCAAGCCCAAAATCTCCATTTGAGTTTTCTTTTCCTTAATAGATGCTCATTCCTTTAGTCTAGAAATGATTTTCTTTCTACTTACTTAATTTCTCTGTCATAAAAAAAACAAACCACGTGTATTTTGAATCAGAAATAGAGCGTTGATATTTTTGAAAAAAAAAAGTAATGAAGAAAGACATCTTTAATAATTTGGCACTCACAGGAGATACTGAAGGCCAAAGGAACAAGAGGAGTTTACCTAAGGAGTTTATTCAAATATATGGAATAACAAGTACAGCTTAGAGTTACGAAGGATAGAAAGATGTGGAGAACCATGATCAGTTCATACAATTCAATATTGCCGACATTTCAATCATCTTAAAACAACAGGATAAATATATAAGCTAGATCAGCTCATTGACTTTAATTTCTGTAATTATGCAGGGTACAAAATGAAATAAAAATTACGTAACACGTTTTATCCCTCGAAGCAATTTCTTCAGATTACTTTTATTTTTATCTATTGATTCAGTCTTCTAGATATACACACAAATACACACAAATAATATATATATATATACCGGGTGTAACAGCAAAGTTGTTCAAATTTTTAATATATAAAAAACACTAAATTGAGTTTCTTTTTTCCATGTTTCAGATGTTTTCAGATAAGGCCTATACCCCTCTTGACATAAAAGCCAGTGAAAAACCCTTTGACTTAGTCAGCTAAAAAGAGAACAGGTTAAAATCGCTTAGCATCAGCCCCACTATGCCTTCCCAAGTGAGAAATGGTGAGAGTAAAAGGATCATTCAGGTCTTCAGTAATTCAAGAACAATCAAGAGAACCCTGAATAAGTTTTTAAAAAAAGGAACAGTAAAGAGGAGAACTAGATCAGATCACAACAGCAAGAGGGATCATGAATTCAACTAAATATATTTGTAACGTTCAAAGTAGAGCTCGGCAGTTTTATAAAAACCTCGAAGAATTCCAGTAATATATTTTTAATCATTTCTATGATACAACGGTTCAAATCTTAATCTGACATTAGGACAATTTTGCAGTTACACGATTTAGACAATTTTGTTGTTACATTCGGTACATTTAGTTCGGAGGATTAATGTTCTGTTTCTTCGGCACTTTTTTTTAGCTATTTTTAATATTATTTTTCTTCGATGTAACATATGCCTTCAGGAAGTTGGAGTTCATGGCTCTCCGTAACTTCCTATCCTTTGTAGTTCTTAGCAAGGATTGTCTTTTTTGTTGTCTTTCCCAATCCTTATTCTGCCATTCATTTACACAAGATCTTTAGTTAGGTTACTCGTTGTTTTTCTCTGTTCCTCATAACTTCCATATTTGTTGTGAGCGTCAAATTTCCTCAATATGGGTTCAAGAAATTTTAAACAACTCTTTGATTGTAAGTAGATATGTCCATTTTGTTTTCGATTTCCTTAAAACTTCCTCATATGTTCAGTCAATGGCATTCTCAGCACTTTTGTAGAACCAAAGTTTTATTGTCTCTTCGTCATCTGTGAAGAGATTTCCATCATTCACTACCATAGAAGAGGGCTGATGCTGCTTTTTATAACGCCATCGTTAGAAGAATTTCTTTAATTACTAAGGCTTGTATCACTAAATTATTAACTCAAATTAAATTCTTAAAATCTATAAATATATACTAGCTTTAAATAACGCGGAAAGGGTTGAGAAACCGTAGAAAACGAATCAATCAACTAAGCAAATCTAAAAACACAAGTCCGGCAATATATAATGCATGGATGAATGGTAGACTTGTATTTTCTGGAGTATTGAGAATGTGCACATTCATTTTGAGAATGAACGAGGCAATTCTAAGTCCGTTAGTTTGCCCCCAACGTCCATTGGGAGTAAAGTTCACTCCAGACCTCAAGTGAAACTTGTATATTCGTACCCTAGCTAAAGATGCTGACAAAATGGTCGGTTTGTTATACCGTTTCAGAAAGTACCTGAATCTTACTGCTATGTTCTATAATTACAAACGTCAAGTCAGAAAAAAAAAACATTGAGTATTGCGGCCATATTTGGACTGGAGCTGCGAAGTCTTCTCTTTCCAGCCTAGGCAGAATTCAAAAGCGATTACAGATGATGATAGCCACATTCTAGTTGCTAGCTTCTCACTATTCTATCGCTATTTCTATGGTAAATGTTCAGACGAGCTACATTGCCTAGTTTCACCAAGTTAAATCTTCACAGCTAGGACAATCTCGTGCACATTTACTTCGTATTCCATTAGTAATGAGGAAGTTTCCTCTGAACTGTTACATTGAAGTACAGACTCCCGGAAGAATGTTTTCTTCTTCAACTCTACGATCAACCGTTATCTATCTATATATCCTCATGATAGGCACTTCTTATTTCCTCCCTTTACGCTCTTACGACAACCACATTCAGTAACCCTCAACGTTAAGTGGTTATTGGGCCCTGTATTCAGGGAAAATAGTATAAATAAAAGTCGATGAGAGTAATAGGACTGTGCTCTTTTTTTAAAATTTCCACACTCACTGGTTTTAATGTTTTCTTCATGATGAAGAACAATCTAGAAGACAACATTAGTATCCCAAATACTGGATATTTCCATTTGTATGATATCTTAGCCCACTATGCTGTTGCGATCCGTAATTTTATTGGCAATAAATTTGGCAGGAGGTATGTTGGAAAAGTTGATCGTTTACACGCCCAGCAAATTCTTCAAACATCACATGTGAATTTACGCTGTGCGTGATGGCAAAAGAATGTGTCATTATACAAGAAAACTAAACCTATAATATTTTTAATATGCTAGAGAGAATTGAGAAAATATACAGAGAAATATAGCCAAAGGAATTTCCGGATGATTTTTGGACCGGGATTGTGGATAAGTGGTGATTGTTTGAAAACAAAGTAGGAGTTCGACTTTTCAAATACAGATAGTCCCATATAACTGTTAACATTTTTAATCACACCACATAAAAGTATAAATGAGATATAGTTAAAAGATTTTTGAAGCAACATGTATTTATTGTTTTGTTTTTTATTATTATTACAGACTGAGGGAAAGTAGATTCGCAGAACATAAATGATTGATGTGCTTACCATAAACAGTCGCTAAAATACTGAACAAATGATTTAAAATGTTCAGCCAATGAAAATATCTCACACCATACTTATGCAATAGAAAATTCCCTGACGCCATTTTTATTGGCATGGTATCATGAAATTCAAAACACCCCCTGCTGATTTTGCTCAGACTAAAAGGGGCGAAATCCACAGTCGATATTTCTTCTTCGATCGGATGCTAGGACCGTCTGAGGTGTCCCCAAAAGAGGAAGTGACAAGGAGGCTATAGCAGTTTTTGACCCTCATCCATGTACGGTATTGATTCCGTTCACTTTAATCTTGTGTCGCATTCCATTCGATTGGAGGTGCTGATAAATCAGTGCTGAGTCAAAATAACGAATAAATGTTCTTACAAGCGATGATTCTAATATATTATATATCTTCGAATTACCAAAATTCCTTGAACTTCCAAAAATAATTTCGGTTATAACCTTAGAAAATTAAAATATATATTTTGTTAACAAAGAATTTGAATTCTCTGGGTACTTGATATATTTGTTTTTCTTTTGTGTGAAACGATTCTATTAAAGGATATTGAATCCTTATTTTCGACCCAATGATTGGTGAAATTAAACCACTAACCACTCTTAGACAAATATTATGATGATGTATTACCAAAAAAGAACTTCCACTTGAACGATCAACGAGCTAGTTTAGCCGGTACTTACAACTGTATCAAGAGTTCGATCTTCAGTGAATATCTCAAAATCGAAGTCAGTAAACACTTATTAGTGAAATTGCTTCTTGTCAAGGTTGAAGATAAGTGTAACAGCTTGCAGCTACTGGATAGACTTTCAGATCTATTATTATTCGGTCGAGTTAACTCAGACATTCATGAGACTATCCCGCCAAACATCACTGTCCTGCACCCATGTCAGAAGATTCTCAGGGTGGAATTCTGTGTCATGACATAACTGGTCAATGTAGAAGGTTTATTGGCGGTCAGTACGTCATGCTCTATGTCAAGGCGTCCAGAGCAGTAAATCATTCACAAATTCTTGTTTTGCTCGCCAGAAGTCTCGTGAAAAGTGCACACTGCGTTCGCGTAAGATTGTAGAAACATCAGGGATGCGTCCATAGCGATTTCGTTGGATATTATTTAATTTACTAGTATAACTCTTAGAATCCAAGTATAAGTACCATCAAGCTTAGAGTGAAGGGTTTTAGTTAATCTACAAGCAGCGGCAGCATACATTAACAACCATTAACTCTACAGTTCCTCGAAAGAATCTCCGCTTGAGGTTGTATGGTAGATCAGATTTCCAGAGTACATCCATTTTATTCAAGGCAGTCCAGGTTTCAGCTATGCAAATTTTCACTTCCTCTTCAATAGAATTTATTTCGCTATGTAAAAGATTTGAGATATTTTATTGAATCCACTGGGACAGTTTGTAATAAGCCTTCCTGGTTGAAGCTCATGAATTCAGTTTTAGAGGCATTGGCATAGAATCCTACATCATTGCCAGCATTTTCTACATGACGTAGAAATATGGCATTAGTGATGATGTCGGAAGTGATGGCTAGGCCATCTGCATCAATATCGGTCAATTTATCGACTATCAAGGATTTCGACTTGATAGTCTTGGTGTTAAAGTAAAACTTAGGTGATGATGCTTACGAGGGAAGTTTACATTTCGTAGTCAAGGGAGATAACAAAGAGAAAAGGTGTAAGGAATCCTGCTTTGATGTGGAAGAAGCCAGTGTCTCCGTCTGGGGATCTAACCAAACATTTAGGATTTTTATATCACATCATTATGGCAGAGAAGATACCATATGCCAGAAAGATCTCTATTCCCCCCGCCTTTGTATAGAATCGGAAGCTTTAGAGAAATCTACAAAAAGTAAGGTGGCCTGTAGATTCTTTGGCCTGCGCCCTCAATAATCCACCATACAGTCAGGATTTGTCCAACGGTTGATCAATTTTTTCGAAAGCCATTTTGATTTTTCCGGAACAAATTATCTACTTCCACATGTATTCTGTTCAAAAGCATTGAGTTGTAATTTTTTGCTGAAATGGAGGTGAGTGCGATTCCTCTGTAATTTTTTGCCAATCCAAGATCTCCTTTCTTTAGAAAAGTAAGTCAGCAGCTTTTTGTCCATCATTCTATGACTTCTCCATTATATGTGCCATTACAGAGCTAGCGTAAAATATCTTTGAAATCCTGGATCTTCCAAACTTCTCGAGGAATGTTATCAATCTATGCTGCTTTCATGATTTTATTGTTTTAAATCCGTTTCAAGTTTTGCATCTGTAAAGTTTCCACGTTTAATGTCAAGAGAATATTCAATGATTTGATTGACCTCAGTATATAAAATTTCAAGTACATTTCCCTAGAGTTTTTTAAAATGGTCTTGTCATTTATTCCACTTGACTATTGGCTTTTAACTTGGATTTATTTGTTGATCTTCTGCCACTGATCTTGTTGAGAGTTTCCCAAGCAAAAGCAGATTGTTAGTTGGCAGCAGCAGTTGATGAGCCGAAATTTTTGCGCTAGATTGTATACCCCCCCCTCTTCTGGGGAGGTCTTGGCCACTGCACTAAATAAGCAAAATATTGCATAACCTTCTCGTTCTGTGGGTCTCTTGGTTGACAAGGTCGATTTCATAACATTGTGTATTTTCTCTCTTTTATTCTCAGCCGGATGATCACTAGTTAGTTTGATCGGAGGTAAAATGAAAACTTCAACAAAAGGAATATTGACTTACTACTTTATAAAACACATTGATGTGTACATCTTCTAACTATCCAGTCAGGTTTCTATCCCGTCCCACTAGGGAGCAGTTTCCATATAGGAAAATGACAAGTCTACATTGTTTGACATTTAAAATCTTAAGTCCCTGAAAACACTTTCTTATTTTTGGTATATTTTAAAGCTGTTTCAAGTTCTGCTTTTGTAAAGTTTCCACGGTTAATGTTACAAGGACGAAAATTATTTGTTTGACCTCATTATCTAAAATATCAAGTACATTTTCCTAAAGATTTTTAAAATGTTCTTGCCATTTATTCAATTTGACTATTGGCCTTTAACTTGGATTTATTTGCTGATCTTCTGCCACTGATCTTGTTGACAGTTTTCCAAGCAAAAGCAGATTGTTTGTTGGCAGCAACAGAGTTGATGAGCTGAATTATTTCCTGGATATATTCAGCTTGTTGATTTTAATAAGTGTTCTTGAGTTGAGCAAATACTTATTCAACTTGACTCTAGGCCTTTAACTTGGATTTATTTGTTAATTTTGTACCACTGATCTTGTTGACAGTTTTCCAAGCAAGAGCAGATTGTTTGTTGGTAGCAACAGAGTTGATGAGCTAAATTATTTCCTGGATATATTCAGCTTGTTGATTTTCATAAGTGTTCTTGAGTTGAGCAAATACTTATTCAACTTGACTATTGGCCTTTAACTTGGATTTATTTGTTAATTTTGTACCACTGATCTTGTTGACAGTTTTCCAAGCAAGAGCAGATTGTTTGTTGGTAGCAACAGAGTTGATGAGCTGAATTATTTCCTGGATATATTCAGCTTGTTGATTTTCATAAGTGTTCTTGAGTTGAGCAAATACTTATTCAACTTGACTATTGGCCTTTAACTTGGATTTATTTGTTGATCTTCTGCCACTGATCTTGTTGACAGTTTTCCAAGCAAAAGCAGATTGTTTGTTGGCAGCAACAGAGTTGATGAGCTGAATTATTTCCTGGATATATTCAGCTTGTTGATTTTGATAAGTGTTCATGAGTTGAGGAAATACTTATTCAACTTGACTATTGGCCTTTAACTTTGATTTATTTGTTGAACTTCTGCCACTGATCTTGTTGACAGTTTTCCAAGCAAGAGCAGATTGTTTGTTGGCAGCAACAGAGTTGATGAGCTGAATTATTTCCTGGATATATTCAGCTTGTTGATCTTCATAAGTGTTCTTGAGTTGAGCAAATACTTATTTAACTTGACTATAGGCCATTAACTTGGATTTATTTGTTAATTTTCTACCACTGATCTTGTTGACAGTTTTCCAAGCAAGAGCAGATTGTTTGTTGGTAGCAACAGAGTTGATGAGCTGAATTATTTCCTGGATATATTCAGCTTGTTGATTTTCATAAGTGTTCTTGAGTTGAGCAAATACTTATTCAACTTGACTATTGGCCTTTAACTTGGATTTATTTGCTGATCTTCTGCCACTGATCTTGTTGACAGTTTCCCAAGCAAGAACAAATTGTTTGTTGGTAGCAGCAGAGTTGATGAGCTGAATTATTTCCTGGATATATTCAGCTTGTTGATTTTCATAAGTGTTCTTGAGTTCAGCAAATACTTATTCAACTTGATTATTGGCCTTTAACTTGGATTTATTTGTTGATCTTCTGCCACTGATCTTGTTGACAGTTTCCCAAGCAAGAGCAGATTGTTTGTTGGTAGCAGCAGAGTTGATGAGCCGAAATTTGTCCTTGAAGTTTTTAGCTTGTTGATCTTCATAAGAATTCTTGAGTTGAGCAAGCGCTTCACTGAAGTCTTAAATAGATTTATGTGATAGATTGGAATTTTTTATGGCGGCTTTTTTTCAAATTAGCTCTTTGTGATTCAATGCTATCTGATTCACAAGGAATGTGCTGCTGATGTTTAGGTTTTAAGGGTATGCAGCCTTTTCATGAGAAGTAACACAATTATTGTAGTTTGTATTAGGAGATGCTTCCTCGGCACCTGCTTGCAGTGTTACAAAATTACTCCTGACATCAATGGTGTACTATATTTGGTTCATAGAAGGAATTTCTTCTGAATAACAATATCTTTATAAATAGAGTCACCCTTATATATATATATATATATATATATATATATATATATATATATATATATATAGAGAGAGAGAGAGCGAGATAGATAAATAGATATATACGTTGTATATTTGTTTAAATGAGTGTGTGTATGTATATGTATGGATGTGCGTAAGGTTTTATGTATACGTGTTTGTGTGCTCATATGCGTATGTCTATGTGTATATGTATACATATGAGTATATATATGTGTGTGTGTTTGTGCACACGTATATGTATGTATGTGCGAGTAGATATAGTTATGTTGTTATTTACGTATGTATCTACGTATGTGTTTTGGGGCATATAAATAGTAGGTCCATACTAGATTAAATATTCTTTTATCTTTATATGTTTTTTATATGTTTATGTTAAATTTGTAACCTGTAGGTGTTATTACTTGCTTTGTCAAATTTTCTTGATTACACATCAATTCTTTTATAAATGCCCTCGTTTTAGTTTGCGCTCCCTCCCCTTTTCCCTCTCTCTCATCTTCTGGATTTTAAGTTTAGATCATATCGTGTTTTATTTTGCGTATTGTCACCACAAATGTATCCACACGTTTCCGGTGTCTGTTTTTTAATTTTAATTTAGGTCAGCGAATCGGTAACGAATTATGCATCGAAAAATAATTCATATTTATCTGTATCTCACTCTTTTAAGCCATTATTTAACTCCTCTCCTTAAAACTTCTCTCTGTTAAATTTAATCCCCACCTTCCTGTTATTTATTCTTCTGTTAAACCCTCTCTCTAGATCATTCAAACATTCCCTCTCACACTTGTTTCCCACTCCCACACATACACTCACACTAAATTTTTGCTTTTTATACACGGAGTTATATTTTGCAATTTCTTTTTGAATTTGTAGGTCTGATGAATTGGATTGGGATTACGATTCCAATGCAATAAATTATAACCATGGAATATTATTTTTTGAGGCTTTTATATTATATTATACATACATATATATATATATATATATATATATATATATATATATATATATATATATAGTCGACTCTCCCGTCGAGTTCGACGTATGAGGGTCATGTAGATCAGTTCGTAGGAAACCGACAACCCGACAACAGCACATGAGATTTGATTATAGTGGTAAAGGTTTTGTGCAGGCCCATCCACATTTTTTGAAGGCCCGAATACAGAGACCTGGTGCACTACGTGCCACAAGGTCCCCAAAACGACCCTCCGCAGGTTTTGAATTCAGAGTTGTCCTACTCCTAGACCAGTTGCCATCCAAGGCTATAGAACCCAGTCTGTCCTGCTATTTACCTACAGCTGGAGGGAGAAAAAGAGGATTTCACACCTTTCTCAAGGGTATTAGCACGTAAGCGAATGTAATGGATTCAACTGGTATATATATATATTTGTATTGAGCACTCTTATAAGAATAGTAATTGTTGGTTATTGGAATTCCATATACACCAATCATATACTTGTGTATATATATATATATATATATATATATATATATATATATATATATATATATATATATATATATATATAACCCCTCATATATATTATAAATATATATATATGGGGTATTATAAAGAAGATGCTAAAAATACAGGGACACTTTGGTTTAAATTTAATTATCTTTTTTATTTTGACGTCTTCTGTATTCGTACTCATGAACTAACTAACCGCACCGAGATTTCTATCTGTTTATTTTTATCACCATTGTTTTTAATTATCACATATTGTATCAGTATTATCTTTGTCAGCAAACGAGATAAATGGTATGATTTTGGGTGTACATTTTCAGTATATAATTGCATTTTGGTCCTGCGTTAATCTTTCGAGGCAAAATGAAGAAATCGTTATATTACTATTTTATCCTCTTTTATTGCTCGTGGGCCGTCGACATTTTTATTCAGTATTTAATGACCGAAATATAGGTATTTGATTTTGTCTTTTACGGCTTATCAACCCTCTGTTGCTTTAATGCCGAAATATATTTTGAGAATTTTGTATTGTAAAAATAGATTGCAAGAATTTTTGCGAGTGACTATTACATTAACAATGATTGTTCTCGTCTGCAGTTGCTCTCTCACAGACGTGCCGTCGCCTCCCTTTGTCTTTTTTACAAATACATTCACGGCAACTGCTCCAATGAGCTGCCTTCGCTGCTTCCCAGACTTCATGACTTTATGCCTTCAACTAGGCCGGCATCTCGCTCTCACACTTTCACTGTCGAAACTGTTAAATGTAACCGTCTCTTCTACTCCAATAGCTTCATGTTTCGTACTTCTTACCTGTGGAACTCAGTCCCCTTTTCCTGTTTCGCTGATAGCTATAATTTCCAACTATTTAAATGTAATGTCAATCGACGTTTCCAGATGCCTTGATCTATCCCCTATCCTTCTCTTCATCCTTTCCTCTATCACTCCTATTTGCTCTCGCTCCAATTCTCTGTAACCCCTTGCGTGCTAGTGGCTTCCCGCCTTGCTTGGGGTAAAATGCTTAAAAAAATACACGTCCGACTATTTAAACTATAGCTGGCGATGAGGTGGATTCATACCAAATAGTGATACCGGGGTAATTCGTTTTATTGTCACACAAAATTTGCCTTTTACAGAAACACTTTATGAAACAATACCAGTATAAAGAAAAGAGTTGATTAAGTATCAGGTTGGTGCAAAAATAATGTCGTTTTCTCACGTATGTTACTATGCAATAAAACGACATTATTTTTGCACCAAACTAATATATACTGTTGCCTCGTGATTGCTACTTCAAATCCTGCTTTAACCATGTTTCATGAAAGAAAATCAAAATCAATAAAAACAAACGCATATACGGTATGATTTAGTAAAGGCAGCAGAATGAGATCACTCAAGTAAACGTAATCTTTTTTTTTTTTTTTTTTTGATTTTCTGCGAGTAGGAACATAGTATACCGTATGGTCATTCTTTTGTCAGGTCATCCTTCCATGATATGCTGAGAATGGCACATAGCAACCTTGTATATTGGTTATCTTTTATATTTTCAAGTCTTTTGGAGAGAAATCGCCGATTATAACTGACTGAACAAAAACATGAAAGAAATCATTATTTATTTTAGTTATCTATTTTATATTTTGACAGACTGGATATCATTTCCAGATTAGAATTGCCCATACTCTTTTTTGTTTTTTGTCATTATTATTATTTTATTTAATCGTTTTCAACCTAAGTAAGACAATAAAGCCACTAAGACGCAAGGGGTTAGTGTTTGTAGAAGAATTAGAAACCAAAACATTGATAAGGGACAAGAGCAAAAGAAGTGTAACCAGGAGGACAATAGATAACGATTGGCATGGCATTTAAATTTTTAAAGATCAATGTTGGCTGAAAAGAATGAAGCCAGAAGGGAGTTTCGCAAGTGCGAGAAAAGAAACTGTTGGCATAGAATTTACGGTTACATCGAGCCAAATTCAAATGCAAATTGATGAGATCTCGATGCCAATCTAGTACTGCTCTTAAATTCAAAAGTTTAGGTACCATACCGAAGATTTCTTCTGAAAAATTACCATGAAAGTATTAATAGAAAAGATACAGAGAGGCAACTTTACGGCAGTGGGAATATGACTGAAGCCGAGAAGCCAGGTTAGGACCAAAAATATTGCTGATCTTCTTTGGATTTTATCAAAGATCTCAGGGTAAACAGCAGGAGCACCGAATATATATGGCAGCAACATTCTAAGCATGGACGAATGACAGACTTATAGATATGTATGATAGATTCTGGAGATAAAAATTGTCTCTCCCGACACAACTTTTTTTAGCTTATTTTGACATTGAAATCAAAGGTTGCAGTCAAGTAAAGGTATCCACTGATTTTAAGTAGGTTCTCGTGAAAGAGTTAATTGTGTTATCAGAAAAAAAGGCAAAACACTGTCATCATTAATAAGCATGACACAGAATTATTGTTCAGTACAGAAAATAAATTCAGTAAATATACAAAATACGTAATATCAGTCCACCTATATGGCAGTGAATACTGGACAATCTCCTCACATATTAAGAAGAGACTTGAAGCAACAGAAATGTGGTTCTACAGGAGGATGCTGAGAATAACATGGATTGAACATGTGAATAACGAGTAAAATTTAAAGAAAATGGACAGGAAATGGACACATGTATTTAGAATCAGAAAGTTGCAGTTGAAATTTCTAGGGCACATAATGAGTGAAAACGGTTTGAAAGATATAACACTCATAGGACATACTATAGGCAAGAGGAAAACAGTGTATAACATACTGGAGGCAAGAGGAAAATAGTGTATAACCTACTGGAGGCAAGAGGAAAACAGTGTATCACATACTGGAGACAAGCGGAAAATAGGGTATAACATACTGGAAGCAAGAGGAAAACAGTGTATAACATACTGAAGGCAAGAGGAAAACAGTGTATAACACACTGGAGGCAAAAGGAAAACAGTGTATAACATACTGGCGGCAAGAGAAAAACTGTGTATAACATACTGGAGGCAAGTGGAAAACAGTCTATAACATACTGGTGGCAAGAGGAAAACTGTGTATAACATACTGGAGTCAAGCGGAAAACAGTGTATAACATACTGGAGGCAAGAGGAAAACTGTGCAAAACATACTGGAGGCAAGAGAAAAACAGTGTATAACATACTGGAGGCAAGAGAAAAACAGTGTATAACATACTTAAGGAGCTTCTGTAAAAGTTCGGTAAAACAAGTGTTAAGAGAGACAAGAAAACAAAATTTATTAAGAACTAAAAATAACAAGAAATTAATTATAGAAAGCCTTAGTAGACACGGTGCATGGAAGAAAATTTATCTTTTTGCACGTCATAAAAGGCAATAAATTTAAGTTACGGGTTTAATAAATAAATTTAAATAAATAAATTTAAATGTTTAACCGGGGGTGGGGCGGTGATTAAATGTTCTCAGTTTTACTAATTTCTAAATTCTGGCTAAAACGTCTAAAGATCAGAATTTTTATTCTTCGGGGCTTCTTGTTCGGGCTGAGGACTTTTCAACACCACCTTGAACGTATACGCAGCAGAATATACTAAACGTATGTTTTCTATGTTACTATCATGGGTGGTCGAACATTTACAGCTGGAGGGTCATATATTACGATGTTTGAAAGGTTAGTCGACTTATATGACGGAATGACAAAAAAACCCAAAACAACAATCTCTGAAGTCTTCACTAATGCAAACGAAAAGAATGAAAGAAAGAAAATAAAAGAAAGAAAGAAAGAAAGGATGAAAGAAACAAAATAAAAGAAAGAAAGAAAAAGAAAATATAAGGAAAGAAAGAGGAAAAGAAAGAGACTGTTGATGTTTTCTTTCTACTGAAATCTATTTCGTTCTTTTATGATGGAACGTAGACTGATTAACCAAATCAAAGAGCTATCACATGTGCATTGTAGGTAACAGGCATCGACAGCCGAACTGATATAGACACAATAACAGTGATGAAAACGTCACTCTGTTTAGCAAGGATTCGACTTTACCATTCTATCTTTGTTTTCGTATCGAGTTGCCAGACAAGAGAGGCTGGTTTTGGTATTGATGGTATGAAAAGTAAAAAAAAAAGTGGTAAGAAACGAAACTAAAAATTAAAAGAATAAGAAAAGGAGAAAAAGAAAAAAAAGAAAGAAAGAAAGAAAGAAAGAAAGAAAGAAAGAAAGAAAGAAAAATGAAGATGAGAACAGACGGAGTAAATAAAAGATAATGAGAGCATTATCTTCTTCTATGCGCCGTGACCCTTCAGGATATAGGCGATCATGGATCTTCACAACTTTCCATTCTGTGTAGCTTTGAACAGTTTTTATCCCTTGGCTAATGCGTCCACCACCGGCCAAACAATTACTCAAACACTTCAAGTGGTTAGCTGACTTCCTCTTTCCCTTTTGCCCTTAAATTTTACCCGCGAGGGTTAAATTTTCCAAGCCCTCCTTCCTCATTATTTCCAAGGAATTTCAGCTGTCTTTTCCTATTTTTTCGTTAGAAACAAAGAAAAGAGTACTGAACTGTCACGTGATATTTAAGCTCTTATATTGCAATAAATGCTAGACAATTCTCTTCAAAGATGAAGAAACATGAAACAACAGAAATGTGGTTCTACAGAAGGATGCTGAGAATAAAATGAATACAATATGTGAATAACGAGTAAGATTTAGAGAAAATATACACAAAAAGGAAATCTCTACTTAACACCAGGAAGAGACAATTTAACATTCACATAATGAAGAAAGAAGGATTGGAAAATCTGATGCCCAGTTTGAAGGTAAGAGGGTCTGAGGAAAACAACGACTAACGTACTTAGTGAGCTTCAGCAAATGGATGATGGAACAGGATTTAAGAGAAATAACAGAAAGATATTTATTAAGAGTTATGAAGGACAGGAAATTGTGGAGAGCCATGATAAATGGCACATAAAGAAGTTCTTTCAGTTGCAATTTTTTGTTGCTTACTCGCTCCGAGCATAAAATTTTCAGTATCCTTCTGTAGAACCACGTTACTGCTGCCTCTTTTTCTTCCGCATACTTGGGTAAATTGTCCAACCTTCACTGCCATATAAGAGGATGGATATTATGAGATATTTATAAAGTTCAGTTGAGTTTGATGTAAGAATAGATATCTTAATTTCCATGCCGTAAGCTTCAATTGTTTCAATGTTTATTATACAGTTAATTTTCTTGTATCATAAAATGTTTCATGACCCTTTACGTTTTGGGAATGGCAGACAGAAATGGTTACTTGCAACTTCTATTACCATGACAGAATTCTTCGCTATGGAAAATATAAATCGTTTTTTGCGTATGTATTTGTGCGTGCGCCTGTGTGTTTTTGTTTGTTTTTTTGTTTTGTTTTTTTCTATAATGATCTATTTTGATGACCCAACATCCCTTAAGCTTCAATTTTTTAAAGCGTGTACTGAAAGCTAATCCTGCCAGGACAGACCCATCAAACTGGGGCATTTCGGGTCAAATCAGGATGAATGATGTAATCTAAGGTCACACGGTTAGAACAAGCAATGGGAATCAAATTCCCTAAAGTAGTAGCTTGTTAACCATTACAATTCAACTGGACGCCCTAAAACAGAGACAGCAGAAATCAAAAGGAGACCTGCCTTGGCTAAACCAGTTTGGATTTCCACATAAGAATCACTTTCTGTGTATTCGAGCCACGATTTAGAATCCTGTTTTACGATGCCATGTTAACAGCCAGTTCCCATTTGAAAGATTGGTGCAAGATTATGCCAGACGAAGACAAATTTATTAATTATTGTAACTTTCGTAATTCGTTGGGGTAGTGGCATTTTTCCCAAAGGCAGCTAGTCTTGGGTATGACGATAAACTACATCCGGCAACAAGACCTCTGAGAGATTGGAGGTTTTGAGGAGCGTGGAAGTATCTCTTAATTCTTGTTCTTCCTAGGTCCACCCTGATTCGAGGTGGCAGTTCCTGTTAGGGTCCCAGCTATTGGTAAATAATGAAACCCCAAACAAAAACAAATCATTATGAAATTATAAAAAAAATTATAGTAAAAATACCAGCAACACATTTTTATATAAAAAATGACCAATAATAGATATTTTAATAAAATGACCAACAATAGATATTTATATTAAAATGACTAACAATAGATATTTCAAACAAAATGACTAACAATACGTTTTATCGGTAATTGAAGGCATACATGTACATTAAAATATTTAGATTTCGACATTAAATAACCCATAGAGGTGTTAATATGCCACTAAACAAAATCAGCCAAACAATCCAACCATTATTCGATGCTCAAGCCAAAGAAAAAATCCAGGAATTTGCACACTAATCCTTTAGGGCAAACAAACGAGCCTTCCCCATGTTGAGGATTCGTGCAACAAGCATTATCTTTTATTTTCTATTTGGCCTTATACTAGACTAAACAAAGCTTTAAATAACAAGATGAAGTGAAAGAAAAATTATAGTGAAAAAAAGAAATGAAAATGTTTGGGGTAAAATGGTGGAAAATGAAAGGGAGTAAAGTTCATATGAATTTCTGCAAGTAGAAATGCTGATGTAGGAAAACACATTAATCATTTTCGTCTAATTGCACACGAAAAGGTGCACATTTTTCTCAAGGTTACTAGATTTAGCATTTTTATTTGTCATATATATCTGTCAAACCTGATTAAACAGAAAACAAAATAAATTGACACCGGCTAAAATGGACCGGTGAAATGTTTTCAAAATAACCTTTGGTATAAATATCCTAAAAATCCTTGCATTAGAAGAATATTAACCCGGATGCATACGATCGACCCAACCAGCAGTTTGTTAATTAAAATCAGCGTCTCTGTATTTCTGATAACAAGAAAGAAACTGATATGGTGAGAACGAGGAATGAGAAAACAAGTGCGCAAAAGGTGGGAGTGGAGGAAACAGAGAAAATACTGAAAACTTCATAAATATTAGAAACAATAGAGGAAACAAAGGAAACAAACAAGGAAAATAAGAAAGAAAAGAATAAATTAGAAAGAAGTAGAAGAGAAAATTTATGCTGCAGATTTTACAAGCTTGGAAAATAGATAGATCACCAGGATGTTGTAATCGCATACTCCTGGGTCTCTTACTTTTACAAAACTTGTAAGTGGACTAAATGTGCTTGTAACTAAAGTAAATGTGCCTACGATGACGCGATCTGGAGAAAAAATTGTTTGTTGCATTGAGTAATATATATGTTGCCATGATACCACAATTGTTGGAAAGCTACTCGTCAGTTAGGACTATAATGCTATAATCTAGTCCAAGGTCGCCCACCTGCGATCAAAATACTTTTTTTTTATGTTTGCCATCAGTCCTTTCATCTCGTGCTCTTCAGTCACATGCGCGGCAATTCAATGATGATTTTATCATTGAAAAATGCACAGAATACAAAAGAACTACATCTTAACTGTAATACTAACAGATCTACATGTCATGTTTTGAAGAATACACAGAATGGAAAAGAACTACATCTGAACTGTAATACTGACAAATCTACATGTCATGTTTTGAAGAATACACAGAATGGAAAAGAATTATATCTGAACTGTAATACTGATAGGTCTACATGTCATGTTTTGAAGAATACACACAATGAAAAAGAACTACATCTGAACTGTAGCACTTACAGATCTACATGTCATGGTTTGAAGAATACACAGTATGAAAAAGAACTACGTCTAAACTGTAATACTAACAGATCTATATGTCATGTTTTGAAAAATGCACAGAATAGAAAAGAACTACATCTGAACTGTAATTCTGACAGATCTACATGTCATGTTTTGAAGAATACACAGAATAAAAAAGAACTACATCTGAACTGTAATACTGACAGATCTACATGTAATGTTTTGAAGAATACACAGAATGGAAAAGAATTATATCTGAACTGTAATACTGATAGGTCTACATGTCATGGTTTGAAGAATACATAGTATGAAAAAGAACTACGTCTAAACTGTAATACTAACAGATCTACATGTCATGTTTTGAAGAATACACAGAATGAAAAAGAACTACATCTGAAGTTTAATACTGTCAGGTCTACACGTCATGATTTAAAAATACACAGAATAGAAAAGAATTGCATCTGAACTGTAATATTGACAGTTCTACATGTCATGGTTAGAAAAATACACAGAATGAAAAAGAAGTACATCTGAAATGTAACACTTACAGATCTACATGTCATGTTTGGAAGAATACACAGAATGGAAAAGAGCTATTTCTGAACTGTAATACTGACAGATCTACATGTCATGGTTTGAAAAATGCACAGAATAGAAAAGAACTACATCTGTACTGTAATACTGACAGACCCTCATCTCATGGTTTGAGAAATGCACAGAATTAAAAAGAACTACATCTGAACTGTAATACTGTCAGATCTACAAGTCATGTTTTGAAAAATGCACTGAATAGAAAAGAACTACATCTGAATTGTAATACTGACAGATCTACATGTCATGTTTTGAAAAATGCACAGAATAGAAAAGAACTACATCTGAACTTTAATACTGACAGATCTACATGTCATCTTTTGAAGAGTACACAGAATGAAAAAAAACTGCATCTGAACTGTAATATTGACAGTTCTACATGTCATTGTTTGAAAAATGCACTGAATAGAAAAGAACTACATCTGAACTGTAATACTGACAGTTCTACAAGTCATGTTTTGAAAAATGAACTGTACAGAAAAGAACTACCTCCGTACTGCAATACTGACAAATCTACAAGTCATGTTTTGAAAAATGCACAGAATACAAAAGAACTACATCTGAACTGTAATACTGACAGATCTACATGTCATGTTTTGAAAAATGCACAGAATAGAAAAGAACTACATCTGTACTGTAAAACTGACAGACCTACATGTCATGTTTTAAAAAATGCACAGAATAGAAAAGAACTACAGTTGTACTGTAATACTGACAGACCCTCATCTCATGGTTTGAAAAATGCACAGATTTAAAAGAACTACATCTGAACTGTAATACTGTCAGATCTACATGTCATGCTTGGAAAAATGCACTGAATTGAAAAGAACTACATCTGAACTGTAATACTGACTGATCTACATGTCATGTTTTGAAAAATGCACAGAATAGAAAAGAACTACATCTGAACTGTAATACTGACAGATCTACGTGTCATGTTTTGAAAAATGCACTGAATAGAAAAGAACTACATCTGAACTGTAATAATGACAGATCTACATGTCATGTTTTGAAGAATACACAGAATAGAAAAGAACTACATCTGAACTGTAATACTGACAGATCTACATGTCATGTTTTGAAGAATACACAGAATAGAAAAGAACTACATCTGAACTGTAATAATGACAGATCTACATGTCATGTTTTGAAGAATACACAGAATAGAAAAGAACTACATCTGAACTGTAATACTGACAGATCTACGTGTCATGTTTTGAAAAATGCACTGAATAGAAAAGAACTACATCTGAACTGTAATACTGACAGATCGACAAGTCATGTTTTGAAAAATGAACTGAACAGAAAAGAACTACATCCGTACTGTAATACTGACAGACCTTCATCTCATGGTTTGAACAATGCACAGAATGAAAAAGAACTACATCTGAACTGTAATACTGACATATCTACATGTCATGTTTTGAAAAATGCACAGAATAGAAAAGAACTATATCTGTACTGTAATACTGACAGACCTACATGTCATGTTTTAAAAAATGCACAGAGTAGAAACGAACTACATCTGAACTGTAATACTGACATGTCATGTTTTGAAAAATGCACAGAGTAGAAAAGAACTACATCTGAACTGTAATACTGACAGATCTACTTGTCATATTTTGAAGAATACACAGAATGAAAAAGAACTACATCTGAACTGTAATACTGACAGACCTTCATCTCATGGTTTGAACAATGCACAGAATGAAAAAGAACTACATCTGAACTGTAATACTGACAGATCTACATGTCATGGTTTGAAAAATGCACAGAATAGAAAAGAACTACATCTTAACTGTAATACTGACAGATCTACTAGTCTTGTTTTGAAAAATACACTGAATAGAAAAGAACTACATCTGTACTGTAATACTGACAGATCTTCATCTCATGGTTTGAAAAATGCATAGAATGAAACAGAACTATATCTGAACTGTAATACTGGCAGATCTACATGTCGTGTTTTGAAGAATACACAGAATGATAAAGAACTACATCTGAACTGTAATACTGACAGATCTACATGTCATGGTTTGAAAAATGCACAGAATAGAAAAGAAATACTCCTGAACTGTAATACTGACAGATCTACTTGTCATGTTTTGAAGAATACACGGAATGAAAAAGAACTATATCTGAACTGTAATACTGCCAGATCTATATATCATCTTTTGAAAAAAATAGAAATCCTATTCTTCCTTTTCTCTTTTCTATAAATACTTTCGCTGGTAATTGTTCTGCTGAACTTTTCTCTATGGTCCGTAGACCTGATCAATATAGGCGCATTACTAGAGTGGCAGCAAATCGTGATCATTTTATATCTGAAATGGTTAGATAGAACCGTAAGATCTATGCTAACAATTTCTTCTCTTGTACTCAGTAGTTTAGTTCCATAATCCGTCACATTGATTAGTATTAGTATTATTATTAACAGTAGTAACGTTGTTCTTTGGTGTCATCATCATTGCCATGCTTGTTCTTTTTTTGATCATTCTGTATAATCACTCTAAGAATTGTTATTATAGATACTGTATCGCTGCATATTTTTACAAATGTACAAAGAAACAGTTTTCCACTCGCACTTCTTGTTTGTGGAACTCTTTTCTGTCTTCGTTCAACTTTATTATTCATAGATTTAAATGCAGTGTCATTATCGTCTGTTTTCTTGTTCTTTTTTGTCTCTTTAATATTATATTTTCTCATATTCCCTAACACCAACATCTCCTTGAGTCTTAGTGGCCTTATTGTCTTGCTTAGGGAAAATAATAATTTAAAAACAAAAACACATTCCCGTGATGCGAAGAATCTGTTCAAATATGAAGCATTACTTTGAGGACGGTATTCGTTTATATAAAAAAAACAGTATGGCCATCACAGCATTACAACATTATACATAGACTTGCCAGAAACTGGAGTTAAATGTTTGTCCCAAAACAAGAAATCTGAAACAGACAATTGTCATTCAGTTATGCGATCATATATCTTTCGATGCATGACTGACGAGGCAGATTTTTTCCGAAGTAGGTTGCCATTTCTTACTACGGTATACCAGTTGCCATCCAAGGCTATAGAACTCCGTCTATCCTGCTATTTATCCATAGCTGGGGGAGAAGAAGAAGATTTATACCTTTCCCAACGGTATTAGCATATAAGTGAATGTAATGGATTCGACTGGAATTAGAACTCTGCTCTCCGATTCCTCAATCCGGACCGCTATCCATTACTCCACTGTAGAATGCTAATTATAGTGGGAGTCAGACCCTACCATACTGGTCAGAAATTTGATGAGCCGAATATTGTGGTTGTGGTTTGAATCCCTGGGGTGTGGAATTCTGACAGTGATGGATTAGTTTAGTGCCAATTTTATATAAGACTGAGAAACGCGCGAAAATGAGTAGTTCGCTTGCGGCAGTAGAGAAATCAAGAGCTCTAATATCATCCTGTCCCAAATTCCTTGGCATGCTTTACTTTCGGCAGCGAGCTAAGCTATCACGTGGAGAGGATGGTTGGCTAACTGATCTATTGATATCTGTTCTTTCTTTCTCCATCTTCTCGCTTTCTCTAAGAACCGATGGTCTCTCTGTGTCTCATACCGATAATAAAGGAAGTAAAATGAAACCTGAAGAATTTTTTTTTCGTTATATGTATATACCTACCTTCCTTTGTATTGTGTCTGTCATGGTCAAAATGAATAATATATATTCATGCACTTTAAAATAGTGAAGAAGTACACCCTTGTGTAAATTAATTGAAAGAACTACTTTAGTTTCCTTTCTTTCACCATACGGTTAGTTTTATATCCACTGGACTGAAAGGGTGTAAACGATTTCTATTTATTCTCAGATTAGATCATTTTCTGTGGTGTGAGGTAATATGAATCTCTTTTCGGGGTGTATGATTAAGCTTCTTTTGTTTTGAAAAATATTGCGTCATCCGTGATTGCATCAAATTTTTATCACGCACAGACACTATTGTTTCGACTGTCGATTAGTTGCTCTACGGCTATTGTCTGCGATGGACGTTACTCCAAAGAAGCTTACAAAAATTGTAACGGTGCACCAACACACTGGGAAGCCTTACCAGTGAGCAAATCAAAATACTATAGATTAGCCCTCCTGATTTAAATCCAATCGAAAATCTGTGGTCAATTTGCAAGGAACGACTGCATGGAATGGACATACGAAGTACTAACGTGCACTGTGTCATGTTTCATTGGAAACGCACGAGAAAAAAGTAAATAATAACAGAATTATTCGTTTTGTTTCAATTAATTTGCACAAGGGTGTAATGTCTTAATAATAAATGATTATTTCAGAAGATTTTTTTCTATTTTTCAAATTTCCTGACTAATTTTTCCCTATTAAAATTCAAAGTACACTCAAGAGTTTAGTTAGGGGGCCCTGAAGTAAAAAACAAGGTTGAGAAACATAGAGAATGCAAATTTAAATCTTTGTTATTGAATCCAATAGAAAAGTTTTTCTAGGAAATCTTATTTTTTTTCTTGGTTATAAAAGAAGCAAAGAAGCCAAGGGAAATAAAAGGTGACCAAATTTGGTTTTACTAAAATAAGAAGTAAATAAAAATAGCCGGAAAATAAAGCAATAATTTTAAAAAGACAGAAAAAAAAAGCATGGGAAAGAAACAGAAAAATTACATAAAGAAGGAAGGCAGAATTATTCGTTTTGTTTCAATTAATTTGCACTTGAGTGTAATAAAAATTCAACGCGGTAAATCTGTCGATGTCTTTCTTTCGCTTCCATTTCTCTATATTTTGAATCGGCTTTTCTTTTCGTTTTTCTCTAGCTTCTTTCTTACTCTCTACATTTCCTCTTTGCTCTTCTCCTTTTCTTTTTCTTATTCCGTTGTCCCGTGGGTTTTAACAAGTCATGGTTATATATTGTGTGGGTGTGAATAACATTCTCCACAGAGCGAACATATTACAGTGGCCGTAGACATTGAGTGCACAGATACTGTAATTCCCAGTCGATCCATATGTAAATAATCCTTACGAGTGCAATGCTAATTATTTTTTTAATCGTATTTTATAAAAGTTAAAAGTACAAGTCTGGGTACAAATCGTACAAGTGTTCAATTATGTTTCTTTACTTTCAAACATTCTGGTTTAGAATTACAGAAAATGGTAACATTTCTTAGTGTTTTCCAACAACCCATAATCTCAAGTTGTCCGAATTTCTCAGATAAAACAATTTCACTATGATTCATTCCAGACTATTTTATCTTTCCCCTGAAAAATAAAATTAATATTAGGGAGAATATATAACGTTCTGACACTTAAGGCGATTATGTTTTCTACGACAGTCCATAAAAAAACAATATAGAATGAAAGAAATAAGTTCAGAAAGAATGTAGTTATAGGACTAAATATCAAATATAGCTGCAAATAGTTCTCCGTAGCTAAATCGGTAAAGTGATGGACATAACAACTTAAAGGATAAAGGATAATAATTAAAGGATATTAATTCAGACATTTCTAGAGGCAATTTCATTTTTTAATCCTTATTACTTAAGGGTCGTACAATATAAAAACGACCCGATCGTTTTGATATAAATGCAACAAAAATAAAATTAAAAGTAAACAAATCTGTCTATATCTCCGAGATGAGGTATTATGATTACTCGCATTATTTACATTATTCGAACTGTTATCCTCATCTTCACTACCATATTCACAACGTTTCGGTTCTTATACGCTCCGGCCTTCTTCAGGTGATCGGAATTTCGAATCGAACCCTTTATTTCGTCCTTGAGAGCACATAGCCCAGTGGTTAAAGACGTTGGTTATATTCAGTGATTAGACCCAAAGAGTAGTGGGTTAAATTCTAGGCTACAGCAGTTGTGAACCAAAACGTGTAGATTTAAGTTAAAGGGAGATAACTGAGACATCCAGAAGAGGCATGGCACGTGGAACTAGAACAATAAAAGTTTCGGTTCGAAATTCCAGTCAAAATAATGTAAATAATGCAAATAATTGAAACAAATCTGAAATATATCGTAAATTAGGTCAGTTGAGGATCGTACGAATTGAATATTATATGAATATAGATAACTTATTTCTTCGAATAAGTGCCCGCCTCTATCAAGAATTTATCGTTGAATAAACGTCCCCACCATAATAGGTAAAATACCCGTCTTTTTAATAAAAAATAATAGCAAACGTCTAAATATCTAATAAAACTGATATTATGAATAACGTCACCTCCTTGTTTGCTGTCAGGTTTGACTCGTCCGTGTTCAGATTTCCCAAAACGTCATTAGACGCTTTTCAAAAAATCAATTTTAGCTTAATATCTAATTTATTCGAATTTAAGCGCGGTACTAGATTGGCGTTAAGGTCTCGTCATTTTATACATTAGAAATGGATAGTTACGTTCTATAATAACAGTGACTTCTCACCCATTTTTTTCTTTCTCTTCCGGCTTCTTATTTTCCAGTCACAATTGATTTTCAACAATTTAAATGCAATGTCAATCTCAATCTTCTGTCTTCTTAATTCCTGTTCTTTTATTTTGTTCTTTCTCGTATCTTTTCACACCCCATGTGTTTTAGTGGCTTTATTGCTTTGTTTGGGGATGAAATGATTAAAGAAATTCTTACAAAACTTAATTGATTTTTACTGTCATCGGTTTTCTGTATACAATAATTCTATTTGTCCCGTTTGTCAGTACGTATAAGCCGGGTTTTTTTTTTGTGTTTTTTTGTTTTTTGTTTGTTTGTTTGTTTTTTGAAACGCCCATACATTTTTATGAAAAATGCTTAACCTCTCTTTCACTCTAAGCAGGGAGATAATGCCACTTACTGAGACTAGGAGATAATGGGAAGACCTTAGTGTGGATAAAAAACTATAAAAGAACAGATTTCAGGAAGACAGAATTTTTATTACTTTTAAAGTAATAACATTTAAATCTGTCGGATTAATGAAAATCCATTTTAATAAATTTTCTTTATTTAAGTTTGGATATGAAACTACGTACAGATATGAAAGATTTGAGGGATCATTGGCGCTTGAAAGCATCAAATTTCGCTTCGCCTGACCGTCTGTCTTTTTATAGCCAAAGCGTAATATAAGCGCTAAGTAGTAGTGAGTTGTGAGACAATGAAATTGGGCATAGCTGATCATGTATGGAAGAAAAACGTTAGTCATCAGCAGCTGTTGAATGAAGTGAAAACTTGATAAAGGTTGGAGGGCACAGCCTCCACAACGTTGTGATAACAACAACAAAGATGTAGACAATAATCAGAATGTCGACAATTTGCTTAGAATTAATATAAGGAATTATGAATTTTATTTCACAAGACATTCTACGTTAATATAGATTTTGATTTTGTGAAAAATTGTTTTCTTCTAACGCTGGTATCTAGCGTTAGAAGAAAACAATTTTTCACAAAACGTGAAACGTGTCAAAGAAAAAATCTTCCATATTGTCTCATATATTTGCCATAACAAATAAGCGATTAACATGTGAAGATTGGAGCAAAAAGATTTCTGTTCTGTCGCTCCATGTTATCTAACACAAAAATGGATGAAACAGAAATATGCTTGACAGAGGGTCGGGGCAATGGAGCGTGATAGATTGATTATAATATCGTTTTAGTTCTCTTCATTGTTGTGTGCAGAAATTAAGGTTAGAATATAAATAAATATATATTTTAATTAAGCTTAAAATATAAATAAATATATATTTTAATTAATATTTTAAATATGAACGACGAAAGGAAATGTAACCCGGCAAATGAATTCAGCCAAGTGATTGATTGATTTGTTTGCTTAATGGCATATCAACTCCTTCATGGGTCATTAAAAGGAAAAATTTAATTTTCCTGGGAGTTTTGATGAAATAAAAATAATCGTTATTCTGTTTTCACAATTGAATAGATGATAGTTGATACTCAGATTTTGTGCATATATATGTTTGTGTGAACATAATTATTAGAGGCAGTGATATGTGCGTTTTATCTTGTGGTTTTGTTGAAGTTATATTCTGGAATACAGTTTGATTTAAGAAATTGTCAGATATTTTATAGATTAATGTCATGAAAGATTTCTTTCATGATGGTTGTTTGGTTGATTTTGTTTAGCGACCTATCAACCTCTAAGGGTTATTTAATGCTGAAATTTAAATGTTTTGAACACAAGTGTATACCTTCAACTACAGATAAAATGGAGTGTTGGTAATTCTACTATAAATAGATATTATTGCTATTTTTTGAATATAAAAATGTATTGTTGGTAATTTTATTATAAAAATGCATTTTTATACTTTCATATGGGTTTGTTTTTATTTGAAAGTTCACTATTGGCCCATAACTAGGACCCTAATAGTTGCTACCTCCCGGATCAGGATGGATCGGTGAACAACAATTAAGCAATTAAGAGATGGTTTCACGCTCCTCAAAAACTCGAAGCTCGTGATAAGAGCCCTTGCTGCCGGATGTAGTTTATCGTCATGCCCAGGACTATAATCCAAGTGAATTTTGAAATAAGCTATTTACTTATCATTAAGGAATTTACATTGATGTAGTTGTGCGTGTATGTTTGTGTGTGGCGCGACAGTTTTCAATTTTTCTAATTGGTTCAGTTTTCTTGTATAATAAAGTGTTTTCATGACCCAACGTCTTTGCAATTTCATTTCTCTCTCACTCGCTCTCTCTCTCTCGCTCTCTCTCTCTCTCTCTCTCTCTCTCTCTCTTTCACACACACACAATCAAACAAACAAACAATAAATTGTCGTCTAAATTACGCAAAAATGAAAATAACGCTGACATTTCAATTTAACATATTTTTACCAAAATTCCACAAAAATATCTTCATATACTAAAGAATAAATTTATTTAATAAAATCGCCATTGGCTTTAACCACAGCCTGCAGATGACTTCGGAATCTCCCGCAACTCGTCTGTACGTTTTCCTTGTTTAAATTGGTGAGTTCTGCCATAATCCTTGCCTTCACTTCATCTTTGGTGTTACAAGGAGTTTTGCTGGCCTCTCGCTCAACTGAGCCCCACACATGATAATCAAGAAGGGGTGAAGTTTGGAGAGTTATAGGGCCAAATTTAAAGAGTGATGTGGTTGCAGAAATTATCCAACACCCATGACTGGGTACACCTGTTTATGTGGCATGGTGCAGAATCCTGTTGCCAAACATAGGCTCTTTCAGCAGCCACCCTCTTAACCCAGAGCAGCACTACCTCCCGAAGGCACTTGATGTAGGCATCCGCGTTGAGTCTGAGGACCCCATCAACAAATTCGGATGTTCTTTTCTTATCACAACTATCAAAATGAATTTTCCAAGCTACCGTACCTTCGTAATCACCATTAGACTCATCCAACTCTTTCCATATCCTCTACACTGTCCTCAGATTGACCGCCAAACACTCTGAAATATTTCTATTGGAGCTTCCGGTGCGAATGCCAAGCAGTACAGAATGCTGTTTCCAGATTTCTGACGGAATGAATTGCGGCAAGATGTTCTTTTTCACACAGACGGTGCCTAACTGACCCTACTATACAGTGCAGTCGACAAAATCAAAAAGAAACAAAACACATGCGCGAAATTAAAAATATAAAATGGCGATAATTTACCCATCGCACCCTGTATATATATATGTGTGCGTCCGTGCGTGTGTCTGTGTGTATATGATAGAGGGATAGAGGGAGGGAGGGGGAGGGAGAGAGAGCACAATGTATTCAAGATCATCAATGATCGGGCTCTTCAGATCATCGTAATCTTGTAGCTCTATGCAATGTCTGCCCCTTACTATGCACCCCCACCAACCAGTCTCCGTTCAACCATCCATTGACACAAATCCGTTAGGTAGGTTACTCAGTGTTTTCCTCCGTGTCTGAAATGCCTTGCATGTGTTAAATCCTCCAAGCCCTCTTTCCTCATTATGTATCATAGAACTTTCAACTGTCTCTTTTTGATTTTAAGTATATGCGGTTTTTTTTTTCTCATTATCCTTATGACTCCTTTGCTCTTTACTTGGTACTCTCAGCATTCTCTTGCAGAACATCATCGCAGTTACCTCAAGTATCCTATGGGGAAATTTCTCAATATCCCCTGCCATATATTTCGCTAAGCAGTTTTTCTTTATTTACACTATTTACATTCGGACTATTGTCCTCATATCTGCTATCACAACGTTTCGGTCCTTATACACACTGGGCTTCATCAGATATATATCAATCTGAATAACCTAAAGTGAATTCAGAACTGAACCCTTTATTTAATCAACGAGATGACTGTTCTCGTTCCACTTGCCATATGTAGGCATATCTCGTCTAGTTCTTATTTTTATTAATATTCACTTCCTGCTCGGCCTATTTCCATTGAGTCCAAGTACACAATGCCCAGTCCAGGGATTGAACTCACAATTACTATGTCACCAAAGTAAAAAACAAAAGATTTAATCCACTATGACAATTCTCTATGGAGAAGTTGGCGCCTTAAAACTAACCTGTCTGCTGATGAGTGCTGCTGCTACTTGTCATGCTTGACTGCACTCCCCAACGCTTTTCTATTTTGTTACAGCTACAGAATTTTTTTGTCATTTATTTTGCTTTCTTTATTAATGACTCCAATATCGTATTTATCTCTATGCTAGACCTACTTAAGAGGTCCTAAGCAGTAGTGAGCGGTAAGACAATGATATTGGGTATAGCTGACCGTGTATGGAAGGAAAAGGGTAGCCATCAACCACTGCGGAATGAAGTAAAAACTTGATGAAGGCCGGAGAGCACAACCCCCAGGACGTTGTGATAACAACATAGATGAGAACAATAGCCAGATGGTAGATAGTGTAAATAATGATAACGCCTCATCTCAGAAATTAAAACAGAAAAAAACGTATGTTCTTTGTTTCAGAACCGTGGAAAAAGAAGCATATACTGATTTTAAGAACATATACAAAAGTTGATGTTACAAAACATCTGCATAAAAACAAATCTATACAAAATCCTCTTTTTCCCTCTCGTAATTTTCTGTATCTTTTAAGAAAGAAAAAAAATGGTGAGAAATATTCTACATCAAACGTGTTTTCGTTTTTTTTTTTTGTTTTTTTGCCTTCTCACAAAGTAATAGTATCTCTGATACTAATACTTTGTTTAGTCAGCGATCTTCACCATTTCAACAAACCTTTGTTATAATCCGATTTAACGTAACTAATCATGTTTATCTGCCCTTTACTGAACGCATAGATCTCGAGAATGTATTCACATATCTGTAAAAGGGTTCATAAAATGTTTTTTTAACCACTTGAGTCTAAAATGTTTTATGATGACGTCATTTCACAGTAATATTCAACAACTCCAGTTCAATAATTGTTTTCACTGTCTTCATACCATCTACAGAATTTAACCACGGCGCTTAATGGTTTAAGTAATGGTAATATTAACAAGTTACTTATTATAAAGAAATTATTAAGTTGGCATCTCGGTCCCACCCTTTCCATGTTGAAACGACTAAATGTAGCCATCTCTTCTACTCCAAAAGCTTCTTATCCCGCACCTCCCGTCGGTGGAACTCCCTTCCTATCACTTGCATCCCTGATAGCAATAATCTTCAAATATTCAAATGTAATGTCTATCGACATCTTCTGATGTCTTCAATTTCTCTTCAAATTACATGTGATATCTATTTTAGCTGTTGAAAGTCCTCAAGTTATGTGGTTTCTGTTATTTTATTATTTTTACGATTCCGTAGCGCCAGTCCACAAGAATCAAAGAAGTGTGGTCTCCACCAAGAGATATAAGCCATTTTTAAGTATTTATATACAGCAGACAATTTAGATATTCCCGAACTGGTTTGGTGCCAACTGGGAACTAAGAAACAAGAAGCCGGAAGAGAGTTCCTCAAGCGAGTCGTAGAGAGAAGAAACTATTAGCATAGAACTTACAGACCTTGCCGCCGATCTAGTACTACGCTTAAATTCATAATTTCTAGATACCATAGCTACGTTACGGCGACAGAGATGCCAGGTCAGGATCAATAACGTGGTATATTCTTGTTTGGATTTTATCAAGAATCTCTAAATATAGAGCAGGACGACCAGACCAGATGTGGCAACCATATTCAAAGCAAGGTTTAATTTTCTCTGATACATAATGAGGAAAGAAGGCTTGAAGACTCTGACACACACAGGGCATATTGAAAGCAAAAGTGGCAGAGGAAATCAGCGAGTAACCTACTAAACCTACTTGTGTAAATGGTTGGCAGAATAGGGATTAGGAGAGATAGCAAAACAAACAAACCTTACTAAGAAGTACAAAGGATAGGAAGTTATGGAGAGCCATCATTGCTCATGCCCTAGTGCAATAATAACAGTCTGCTAGACGATACAGCTATTATTCCAGACAAAGCACCAAAGAATGTATCTAAAAAATTACAAGCAAAAATCCGATCTTTGCACCCAGACCAATTCTCCCACATGCCTGTTCAGTAGGTGAAAATTCTTTAGCAGGTATGACGTTTAACTTAGCGGTACGCCCCGGGGGTGTCTGTTTTTATTATTCAGTTGAGATATATTAAACCATGTATTTATTTTATCATTCGTTATCAGACTAAATTAGAGTTCTGCTTGTGAGGTGGCTTGCCAAGAATAGAACTAACAAGAAATGACCTTTGCTTTAGAATTTATGAAAAGCACGGAAGCATTTTCTGATGTGAAAGGTCGATCAGGCACTTTTATTATTCATTGAATAAGTTGGTTTGTAATCCAACCGGAGAATAAATACGCAGACTTTGGGGATGGCTTCAAGATAATTGAAATCAATAATAGAAATAGAAATCTTGACATGTAATATGATCGAATGGAATTGTTGCAATGGACTAAGTATTGACAAAAGAATAATAAAAAATGGTAGAATTTACACACACTTAAATAGATAGACAGACAGACAGACTGAGAGAGAGAGACAGAAATGCAGACTGAGTGAGAGAGACAGAAAGATAATGAAATATAGAGTAAAAGTGCTCAATACCCTTTATAGAGCCAGGCCATCACAAGATTGCGTTCATCATGAAACAGACTGTCACCATTTGGTGTTGAAATCTCTGTCTATACCGCTTATATATATATATATATATATATATATATATATATATATATATATATATATATATATATATATATATATATACACGAGGTTTGATCAAAAAGTATCAGTACTGGTGCTATGGTAACAAAGCTTTAAGTATGAAGTGTGAACTAACTACCTGTTACAGATTGACCTTGAACTATGTAGCGCATGCTACATTATAATGTTATAACGCATTCTACATTATAACGTTATCTCTCACTTCCGTGATATAAAGAAGTGCTTGTAAGGAAAGTGTGTAGAGTGTAGTCTTCTCACTAAACTATAGTGATTTTATCAGTGACCATGGCTTTTGAACCAGTTTTTGCCCAATAACAACATTCCCCAAGTCCAACAAACACCTTAGTTCGCCCCTTGAGACATCCTCATTCTAAAAATCAAATCTCACTTGAAAGGAACAATATTGCAAAATGAATTCCTGCAATGATTCCATCACTGTAAACAATGTTGGATAAAGTGTGTGGCTTCAGAAGGGGACTAATTCAAATGAGATTAACTGCCGAATTGATATGTGTTGCAGCTTTCTTTTAATAGTACCAGTACGGATACGTTTTGATCAGACCTCGTATATATATATATATATATATATATATGTATGTATGTATGTATGTATATACAAATGTAAAAGAACCAAGAGTGAGACTTCAATTTTCAAAAAATTAATTTAAAACAGGGCAGACTACAAAAGTAGAGCAATAAATATTTATTTATTTATTATGCAGAAACAAGATGTATAGTTTAGTAGGTATGTGCATGTTCTAATGTAACACTTCATTATATATATATATATATATATATATATATATATATAATATCACATAGGTAATAATTTTTATTTCATGAGATCTCTATAAAAGAAGGTGCTCTCAAACTTCAAGACCTACAAACAAAATCACAATGTTTTATTTTTGAACGGTTTTGTGTAATGAAATATTTAACTACATCAATCTTTTGATTTTCATTAAAATGATGGAACAAAAGAAACCCTCTGCCATAAAAGAAAAACGTAAATTGGAGAAAATGAATTAATCGTTCTTGACCTGAAACTGATTTATTCAGTTTGCTTCTCTTTTGTGTCCTTCACCAACCAATATCATAAAATATTCTAAACATAATTATACATAACCTTATATAACCAATGAAGTGTGAAGTGTGAACTAACTTGGTACAGATACAAAATTGTTAAACTATTTCTTATTTGATCTTACGTATAAAAAATAATATAACAATTGTAAAAAGAAAATCCTTTTTAAAATATTTCTGATCCAAAAATGGCATTAATCTTTACATATTTTCGATTTTTCTAATATTTTATTTAATAAAAAAATCTTTTGTCATCAGCAACCGAACGAATTTCAGAAATGTTGCAAGTAAATTTTTCAAAAATAAATATTCATTGTAGTTTTTTTTCTCACTGTTAAATTTGAAAGAAAATAAAGTGTTTTACTAAATTACGGAAGCATAAATTCTCAACAAAAATGATTCTATTAAATTAATTTTGTAAAGTTTCAGGACAAATTTTTAATGTTTTCGGATTTGATATTGCTAAAATTTTTCACTGAAATATCTTTAAGTATTTTCTTTCTAAGACTATTAAAAATATTTGTCATCACCCCATATTTTCGAAGGTATTTACGATGTAACGAAATTAGAGTGGAAACTAACTCCCCAAATATTTCTACATAGTTTTCTAATAAATAGACTATTCAGTATACAATTCATTAATGAGTACATGTTTGCGAATAGATTTTTTTCTGCTTTTATTTTGGAAAAAACCCATCCATTTTGGCAGTACCGAAAATAGACTGATAACATTACCAGGGTGAAATAATGATCGATAAGCCCTCTCACTGTACATTCACTTACATGATAATATCTTTAGGAAAGGTAACAAGTCATCGATTCTCCTGCCCCAACTTCAATTATGGGTCAAATAGTAGGATTTGTATCTGTAAGAAATCCTTATCTCCAGAATATTGTTAATGTAATATGCACTCGCGAAAAAAGAATTGTTCTTACAATCCAAAATATGTTTCGGCTTCAAATAACGGCAAAGGGTTGATAAGCCGTAAAAAACAAATCAATCAATCTCTCACAAAAATAAAGAGAGAGTTAAACGATTATAAAGCTATTAATAATTTTTCTTTCTTTCTTATCTTTTCTTTTCTTTTCTTTCTTTCTCTCTCTTCTTTCTTTCTTTTTTCTTTCTTTCTGTCTTTCTTTCTCTCTTTTTTTTCTTTCTTTCTTTCCCTCTTTCCGTTCTTTCTTTCTTTCTTTCTTTCTTTCTTTCTTTCTCATGTCTCCGACTTTATGATTTTATTGATCACTTCAGAGTCAGGACTTATCCAGACTGAGTGTGAGGAGAATGTATTATTCCAATGAATATTTATCCGGCGCGCCCACAGAATGTGACACAAAGTCGACGTTTAATGTGGGATTTCCGGAAAGTCGTACAATAATTGCTCAAGCCCCCTCGGCACTTCCACTTTGCAGGACGCCTCAGGCGCCGGATAATGACCCCAGCCATCTCCCAAAGGAGAGGTACTCCCTGAGTGTTGGACCCCCTGAGGCTTAAGCTGATATTATTTTCATCTTCCTCGCTATAATTGCCAGGTAAATATAATTCCAACTCTAATATATTAGGTTGGTACCAAAATAATGTCGTTTTCTTACATATGTTACTATGTGCGAAAACGACATTATTTTTGCACCCACCTAATATTTTAAACTAGATAAACCTGGATGTGAATATGTAAGACACTCAATCCGCAACACAAACATATGCATATATAAGAGGCACGTCTACACAAAATCACACGGAGACAATGTGTGACAAACAGAGGAATTGCTCTTCTTTTATAAAATGTTTTGGCAACACGCTGACAAGTTTTGAAATCCTCACAGTATTTAGTATTGTTGAAGTTATCGCTAACATTTTCCTAAAAAGAAAAATTTGAAACTTTTCTACTACTCTTGAAATCCTCTGACAATTTAAAACTCTCCCTACTCTGTTTATATATACAGCGCTATTAATGTGCATTATATTTTACCAGAATGATATATATATATATATATATATATATATATATATATATATATATATATATATATATATATATATATAAACATAAAGAGAATAGGTACAAAAAACAGTATTGCATTTTTATTTGTTATTTTAATCACTAAATTGTTTTTAAAACAGGTGGGTTGGTAAGTAAATACTGGATGTAGTATGTGTTCTCCTCATCTCTAACAGTAATGGGAATATTATTTGTCTCCTTATAAGGAAAGAGTCACCATCCCTTGACCGAGAAGCTTGTACTACTGTGAGTTGAAATTTATAAAATCTTTCTCTTAAAACATTTTTTCAGAAAAATAGTTTTCTCAAATCCAATAGCTGTCATTGCTCTTTCCAGTATTGATGGAGGTTTACTTCCTAACTTTTTATTTGAAGAAATGTGGAATGTCAATATCTTGATTATGGCATTATTTCCTCTTTGAGTTACATGTGATATTTATTTTTGTTGTTGAAAGTCCTCAAGTGATGTAGTTTCTGTTATTTGGTAACAATTCTTTGACATTCTTCGATCTTCACCAAGATCTATAGGTTCACTCGCCCAAATCCGTTTTCAAACATTTGTATACAGTCGACAATTCAGATATTTCCGAACGGGTTTGGCGACAACTGGGAACTAGGAAGCATTTTATTCGCTCAAAGTCGTTTTTGACCATTGATCTTAAAAAAGCGGTTATATGGAGCTGACAGTTTAGATATTACTGAACGGGTTTTGCGCCATGCATGACATCTATATGAAAGTCTTGATCTGATGAGGTTATTTAAAAGCATAACTTTGTTTTCAGCTTAATGTTTTGGTTGGACACGTGTTGGCCGTATCAAGGTTCATGGTGAAGAGGCCGAATTTAGTGTCTTTCCGCAGGAACAGTTTTTGTTGCATGCTGCGAGTATTTTTATTATTTTTAATTTTTATTTAATTTATTTTATATAATGTTCTTTTATGTTATTGCTTTATTTTATTTATAATTTTCATTATTATTTTATATATTGTTTTTATTTATTTATAAAAATAACCTCACTACATTACATCCACACCAATTTAGTGAATCTAATCGGTAATGATGGATGCCTATTTAAAATAAAATAGTCATAGCTTTTTCGTTTTTTTTTATAAACTCTCCTTCCGAGGCGTGTAGTTGTGGGGTTTGATGATTGTATTTGTTGAGGTGGTTGCTTTAAAGTGTGTTCAGCATGTTTTTGCGGGTTTTTGTTGTTGTTGTTTTTGTTCAACGCGTAATTTTTGTTTTTGTTTATTACTGTCCTTTTTCTCTTTCTTTTTTTTTTCAGTAACGACTGTGAGGTTCTTTTGTTTTTGTGTTTTTAGGAATTTTCTTTTGTAAGGTATTTGCATGTTTGGTGTAGTGTCGAGAGTACGGAGGATTTATTAGCTGAGTGTAACGGTCCTTCATAAAAGAGTGATATGTTCAACTTAGTAATCCTTCAGAAAATTGCTTAATATTTTCTTTATTTTTGGTAGCGGTAGGTTCTATTCGTGGTTTCGTGGATCTGTAATTAGATTCCATTGACAGCGATAAGTACATTTTTCATTCCAATTTGTAGGTCGTTTATCCAATTCGTATTTTATTGTTTTTTAGCCATTATATTATTTTTTATGCGGGCGCGCTATTGTTCCGTTTGTTTGGTGGATTGTATAAGGTTATACAGATTGGCAAACATTTTACATTTTGCGAATCAGCCATTTGAAGGTAATTTCATAAAGTCTGGAATTTTAACGAAAATTACGCTGTCTCTTTCCATGTTGAGTGTATGCAAATAAAAAATGATGTGGATAAATGTAGAAATGCTTATTTGTTTTTACACCTTCGCTTGGTTTAATTTTATTGGCAGACGCATTGGTTATCAGCGCTGTATGGACGAGAATTGTTTTTGATGCCGCCACGTGGTATGATTTCTTTTCACGTCGTTTTCTTCTTTTTAGGGCGTGGTGAATGTTTTCATATATTTTTTTTGTACGTCGTTAGAGACCACACAAATAGTGTTTTTTTTTTTTTTTTTTTTTTTTTTGTTGTTGTTTTTCAAAGTTGGTCTCCAAAGTGAATGACGTTGTTATTTTTTAATACACGTCGAGAGTAAAAAATGTGGGTGAATAGGTTGTTTTTGTTATGCACGTCGGTGGTCACCAAAATGTTGTGAATGTTCACTCACATCAATGCAGCAAAATTTAGCCTTGTGTTCACGGAGATGAAAACCATACTTAACAGGAAATAAAGCGTACAGAAATAACAGGAAAAGCAGGGTAAATTGTATGTTAATTTAACCCAATTTTTTATATTTTTCGTGTGTGTTGGCGCATGTATTTTTTAGGTTACAATTGTTTTATGGTACATGTGATAAAAAGGAGAATTACAGTATTACAAGCCATATCACATAGAGAAGATGGACACGTGTTGGCCGTATCAAGGGTCGTGGTGAAGAGGTTGAATTTAACGTCTTTTGGTGGTATGTCTATACTTTCAACTGGAACAGTTTTTGTTGCATGCTGGGAGTATTTTAATTTTTTAATTTTTATTTAATTCATTTTATACAACTTTTCATGTTATTGCTTTACTGTCCCTGCAAACTATACTTTTTACAAGGAATGGATGTGCGAGGAAAGCGTTTACCATGAGGTTTTATTTAAAAGTCGACATGCACAGCAGATTTCCCTCTTAGCTTCTCGAGCTGCAGACGATTGGCGTCAACTGATTTCACCGGGAACTCTTGTGGTATAAAAGACATAACTTCTTTTATTCCCCCTTCAAATTCTTCCAAAGTCTTGGTTTTGATATAGTAAACTTTCATTACAATTCGCAAGGCCGTATGCAAAAATTATATCTGCCTACAAACGATATGAATATCCTGCCATTGTTCAACGGAATACTTCCCAATTAATTCACTACTGTACATGTTAAGCGTTGAAGACAGACTAGCCACAAATATACACGAATGACAAATGTAGCCTGATCTACAAGGCAACCTAGCGCCATCTACCGTAAACTCAGAACGAAGGATTTATGGACGTGTTTTTATATGGAATTTTGTCCCTGTTTTGAGGTAAGGAAGCCGCCCCCAAATTGTGTAAAAATATTTTGATACCTCATATATATATATATATATATATATATATATATATATATATATATATATATTCAAATGAGATATAAAGATTCGTTTTTTCAAATTTCCATAATAAATCACAAGTTATCTACCATCGCCTGAAGAAGTACCATCTTAGTACTGAAACATGAAATTCTTTGTGTAGCGATATAAAATATTTTTATTGCAATTTATTATAATAAAAATATTATGTGTGTGTGTGTGTGTGTGTGTGGATATTTATCTACCTATGTTTTTGTTTTGGGAAGCGCTTCTTACCCGGTTGTAGCGCTTTTTCACACAGCCCCAGTTATGTTTTTCTTACTTATCGCAATTAAAAATAATACAAGATCGTGCAGGGGAAATAAAACCATTTTTTTATATAAATTAATAACGTGATATAAAAAAAATACTTATAATAGTAAAAAAAACTTGACGACCTGGGGGATAAAGTTGAACATTGATTGGTGGTCGACGAGAGAAGGCTTCCAAGGCCAGCAGCTCACATTTGGCTGACAATATGACCTTTCGCCAACACTGTCTTGTCTGCTCTGAATATGGAACTGAAATACGATCTCATTACTCACTCTTCTCATCGCGTTCTCGCTCATCTAATTCGCATTTAATGTCAATAGTCCCAGTAACCCCCCCCCCCCCCGATTTCCTGCCTTGTTCCCTACTAACTTCTAACCCTTTCACTTCAGTCTCATATTTCAGGGGACTTCATTTCTTTTCTTTCTTTTTTTTTTTAACTTCTCTCACTCTCCCTCTCTCGTTTAACCTTCTCTCTCTTTTATCAGTTGTAAATCCGTTTTGATTTGGGTCTTTTTTCTTTTTTAATTCTAAGCAGTTGTCTTTCTTTGCCATCTCTCTCTCTCTCTCTCTCTCTCTCTCTTTTGCTTCTATTCATCTCTCTCCTTCCTTCTAACTCTCTTCTCCCTTTCCCTTTCTCTCGCACGTTCTTTCTATAGCGCTTCTCTATTTCCTTTTCTCTATTTATTTTTCTTTCTTTGACTCTCTCTCTTTCTCTCTCTCTCTCTCTCTCTCTCTCTCTCTCTCTATATATATATATATATATATATATATATATATATATACACACACACACACACATATATATAGATAGATAGATAGATAGATAGATAGATAGATAGATAGATAGATAGATAGATCCCGCTTTCTCTTTCTGGTTTTATCAACTATATTTTTACTTCTGCCTATCAATTCCATCTTCAATTCGTACTGTAGTGATATACACGGAGCGCAATAATTACCAGAGCAATATTCGCTTGGGAAAGTCATCGATCCGTCTCTTCAATATTTTTCACTAGCCTTTTATGACAATCATTCTAAGTGAAATTAAACTCTGAACTCCAAACCTTGAAGAAGGCAAAAGAAAGCACTATTTTTGCAATGAAGCCATGTCAATAAAGAAAGGGAATGAGCGATAAAGACATGATCGGTGGTATTTTTCTTTTAAATTGGTTAACATGATCATCTCACAGAAAGCTTGGTTTGATCTTACTAAATACGGTATATTTATGGCATTGCGCCAGAATAAGAAATGTTTAGTATATATCGTTTCTTGCGTTTTTTCAGCGTTTTTTTTTCTCCATTTTATTTTACCCTTCTCTGTCTCTCATATTTATGTATGCATATATATATATATATATATATATATATATATATGCACACATAATATAGTAAGAATATATATGTATATATATACACATACACATATATATATACATATACATATATAAACTTTGTAGCAGTTATCATTATATATATATATATATATATATATATATATATATATATATATATATATACATATGTGTGTGTATGTGTATGTGCAAAAATAGGTCAACAGTAATGAAAACAAAACGTCAAGTCCAAAACAAATTAAATGAATCCCAGAAGCACTATTATATTAATGATAACACTGTTATAATACTTAGTGCGTGTTTGCAGCCCCTATGCATAATATATATATATATATATATATATATATATATATATATATATATATATATATATATATATATATATATATATATATATATATGGGAGGGTGATAATCTTGTGTCTAAGGGTATGCTGTTCGAGCGTCGTGTCGTTTAAGATTTTTCAAGTATCGCGTTTTCACGCGTCGTTTAGTAGTGCCATATCGTTTAATTTTAATTCGTTTACTTATTTCATATATTTAGCGTGCTTGTATCTAAGTTGAACTTTTTTTATTTGGGATGTCTCTTTTCTCCTTATGCCTCCGAGTATTTGTAGACATTTTTTACAGTTTATGTGGAATAGTATTTTTGAATCATTGATCCGCATTTATCTGATTACTTGAAGAATTATCGGTAAAATGGCAACTTAGCCTGGTGCGATAATATAGTGTTTGTGCAACCAATGTATGTGTCGCTTGAATTATAACTATTAGAGAGATATTCCCCATATTACTTTTGTTGTAATTCAACGAACGCATCATAAATGAACTGCTGCCCAAATACACCCAATAAATGTATTGTGTGTGTGTGTGTGTGTGTGTGTGTGTGTGTGTGTGTGTTTGTGTGTTGAAGTAAATTGGAGGCAATTATTATTGGTCGGTCCATGTAAGAGTAGAACAGGAGCCTTTCTTGTTTTCATGCAACAGACTGCATGTTTGGATTCGATGAACTTAAGGTAGGTGTGGTTTTCTTGTATCAGGTCATCCGATAAGTTTTGTCCGAATTTTGAATAAAGAAAACAAGTGACCAAATGTTGCATTTAATTACAGATTTAATCAACAATGTATTTTCCCTGATTATCTATGACTTCTTTCCATCTATTAACAAGCTTACTAATTCCATTACTGTAAAATTCTTTTGGCTTTGATTCGAAGAGCTCACAAATGTCAGTTTTAACCTCTTCCTTTGTTACAAAAGCTGTTTCTTCCAAATGATTCTGTAAGCTACGAGACAAATGGTTGTCTGAAAGAGCAAGATCGGGAGAATAAGGTGGATGAGGAATTTTCTCCCAACCAAGTTCTTTGATCTTTTGTGGCGTGATTCTTGCTGTGTGGGGTCGCGCATTGTCCTGATGAAACATCACCTCTTTTCGATTCACTAGAACAGGTCTTTTTTCCTCAAAGCTTGGTTCAAACGCTCTAATTGCTGACAATATAATTGAGCATTAATTGTTGCATTAGGTGGTAAGAATTCAAAGTGGATTATTCCTTGGCGATCCCACCAGATTGAAAGAAGAACCTTTTGCCCATGAAGTTCCCTTCTCGGCTGTGGCTGGGGTCCTACCAAGCCACTGTCTACGACGCTTAACATTTCGATAAAAGATCCATTTTTCGTCGTCAGTCAAAAGTCAACTCGGGATTGAACTCATAAAGCATTATATGCTTCAAATGATTCTTGGCTACTTCCATGTTAGCAGGGTTTTAATCAAACAAAATTTAATTTTATTGTTCTCTGAAATAAAATTTGATCAGTTTACATGCATCTAAACATAAAAATGATGTTCAGCTCCATTAGACATTATAAAATACTCTTTAAATTTCGTTCATTTTAACAAAAAGTTAAAATTCGGACAGAACTTATGGGATGATCTGATACAAAGATTAGAAAAGTTTACTAAAAGTTCAGGAAAACGAACTTCCTTGTCTACAGTCTTTAATCAAACTTTTATAAACAAAGAATAGATTTGCGGGAAGTGTAACGGTTATCGGAGAATATAGTGGAGATGCTGAGACCGGTTCAAATTCCGGTCTAGTCAGTTGCATTCAGTTTTGCACTAACTTTGGAAAACCTGTGGATCCATGTCTTTCTTTCTCAATTCCCAGCTATGGAATAAATAGCAGAGTAGTCAGAATTCTCTAGCCTTGGATGGCAGCTGCCCTAAGAAAAGTAGTACACTGAATTCAAAATCTGGAGTACGCAATGGAGAACCATTCCACTATTTTCGCAAGAACTCCTGCAGTTAACAGAAAATAAAGAAAGGGGATTTCTAGAAAGTTATGATATCCTACGTCTTGAAGAATCATGGCATTTCCCCCACAAAAAGAAAACTAAGCCATTGTATCACATATTTCATAATACACTGTCCTATGAACATGAACAAATTTGACTAATTTACATGTTAATATGACCTTCCTAATTTTTATTACCGACATCATCATTTGATTTTGAACGAACATTATACCCTTAAAATTTCAATTAATATCTACGTATTACTCTCATATATATATATATATATATATATATATATATATATATATATATATATATGTTTCATTGAAGACGACAGACAAGGTACAGTGATTAAGCTTTTTCTTTAATTTTTCTCATGTTCGAACAAGTGTCCGTGTTGAACCTGTCCAATATTTTAGCCATTATCAAGGATGATTTTTTTAAATGGATTTGAGTTGCGTGTATCTATCCAGAGTTATAACGATGTTTTATTTTCTGTTCAAATGCGACTTAGGGAACTATGAATCTGATCAAAACCCAACTCATCAATAATTACTTCGGTCGCACTACTACATGCATATCCAGACGACTTACGTTGCACCTATCCGATCACAGGTCCATCAGAACTCATTTAAACACACATACTTTAGTATTTTAAGATATTTTTGTGTCATTTTGGTAAATATATCTATTAAAATGAGATATCAGTGTTATTTCCACTTTTGCGTTAATTAGATGACAATTTATTCATGGCATCCTATATATATATATATATATATATATATATATATATGTATATAATGGTTCATTGATTTAAGCGAATTTAATGAAAGCATAAACAGGCATAGGCAAACGTGTATTGAATAAGATAGATAGATAGATAGATAGATAGATAGATAGATAGATAGATAGATAACGGACAGAGAAAGAAAGAAAGAAAGAAAGAAAGAAAGAAAGAATTGGGATTTATATCTTTTTACAGTTTCCGCATTTCTTCTTCCATAGGAATCTCGATTTTCCTACAGAAGTCGGCATGCCTGCCTAGAAAAACATTATTCGAAATTCCTATTTTTTCTTCTTAGACTTGAACACGAAATTTTAGCCAGCATCCCTTCTGCACTGAAATCTTAAACTTTGAGCGAGCATTGCACCACCTGTGTCAACTGTATGGTGGCATCTTGACTACTTTTTTCCCCACTTTAATTCAAACATGAGTTTGTTCTTTGAATTCTGTGCTGAGCATTCACTTTGTACTTTGGAAATAAAATAGTCTCCATAATTTTTTTCTCTCTCGCTGCTAATATCCTCATGCACTTGAGAATAGGAATCTCACTGAAAAGTAATGGGGAGAGAGCTTGCCTCGCACACAATCATTGCTCTGTGTTTAATTCGATCCTGACTGCATACACCACACGTTTATTTTTCTGTTGAAGCAAGCTAAGCTTAGTCAGTACAATTATTTGGGCTGGTGTAGTTTCCAAGGTACAACTGTTGTCAAATTTGACTAAATCTTAAGAAATTCCATTACTGATATTAGTCTGTCTTAAAAACAATAATAGAAAATAAAAACGCAAAATTAAACAAAAATAGTTATATTATTTTTTACTGTATTCCAAGAATTATACCAATTCAACTAGTTTAGTTATTTTATGACGAGACTTGGTTGACTCCTGGTCTTGGTTAGTAAAATATAACATATATATATCATAACAATAAAGTGAGATATTTATATATATATATATATATATATATATGTGTGTGTGTGTGTGCGTGTGTGTGTATGTGCGTGTGTGTGCGTGAGTGAGTGTGTACTTATATTAATGAACAACATATAGTTTTGTATTACTTGCAAAACTGAAGATGATCTTGGAAGGTTATTCGTGAGTATGAACGGATTTTGTTATGTCTGTAATTTATTCAATCAGACATGCGTAAAAGCAAATTTGCTGCCTAAATACACGAATATATATATATATATATATATATATATATATATATATATATATATATACATATATATAATTAATGAAAAACAGACCACTTTAAATATATACCACTTTATATATATATGAAGAAATATAGTCATAAGATGTGCTATATTTATGGGATAAAGTGCTCACTATCAGAGATAGAGCGTGTGTAAATATAAAAGTGAACATAGAAGTCACCATTTAGAGGCGACAGTCTGTTTCATGCTAGATGCAATCGCCAGGCCTGACGATTGCATCTAGCCTGAAAAAGACTTCTATGTTCACTTTATATATATATATATATATATATATATATATATATATATATATATATATATATATATATATATGCAATTTATTTTAGGATATTATATCAAAAGCATGTAAAAAAACGCTACACAAATGCAATCATGTTTCGTTGCGTATTAACACATCTCGTAAAAAGAGGGTGTATTATGTGTCTTTCTTCCTTACCCTGTTTCTTTTACTTACTTTACTCGTGATAAGAGGATGTATCGTGTTTTTAAATTTCAATAAATTGTCTACTCACCAGTTACTTACTAACGCCTGAAGAGATATGTCAATACGCATCGAAACATGATTGCATTTGTATAGCAATTTTTTACGTTTTTGATGTAATATCCTAAAATAAAGAATATTGCTCTACTTTTGTACTGAGCTCTCTTTTAAATTGAATGTTACGAACGTCGGAATTAGACTCTGTTCATTCTCATTTTACTCTTTATTCTACATTCAACACCATCACTTGATAAGACACCAGAAGTGTTGAAACAAAATGGCTATTTTTGTAGTGATTTTATAACATATTTATGCTATAATTTTCAAATAAATTATTTATATATTATATATATATATATATATATATATATATATATATATATATATATATATATATATATATATTAATTGATTCAGCGAGTCTGATAGAAACCTCAGGAAGCACTGGACGGCCGTTTCGTCCTATATTTGGGACTCATCAGCAGTGCGCATCCACTACCGAGGGAATCGAAACCCCGACAGTTAGGTTGGCAAGCGAACACTATACCAACTGCTCCGTCGGTGACGAAGAGATTGCAAATCAGACTCTAAGAAGCGCCGCTCACTCCCACATTCCGTGGTGGAACTCAACTGAGATTCTCTCTGACCATAGAACTGAGCCTCCTGGAGCCACGACTACTCTCACCAAGCCGTTCCAACTGGAGCATTGGAAGCTGGTTCAAGCGATGATAAACACACATAAATATATATATATATATATATATATATATATATATATATATATATATATATAATTATTTATTGACAGAAGGATTTGGTTGTACAAGTTCGGTAGATGTATGAAAGTTCTTGTAATGTGATTGTCAGTCAATGTTTCTGATTTTTGTGTTTGTCTTGGTGAATGTATCAGTGTTAAGTCTATTATTAAAAGGTATTAAACATCAGGAAAAAATATTATCGGCGGTCTTCATTGTCGAGGCAATTCAATTCCACGTGCACTCCTTGTGAGAGACCGATAAAAAAGAGGAAGTCTCTAAACTTCTCGCCTGTAGGGCGGTTTCCTTTTTTCTATGGAATCATGGGAATTAGTTGTTTTTTTTTTATTTCACGTGATCGTGAGACCACCAGTTACATTAAATCTTTTCTTATCAATTCATTACACCCAAGGATTATGGCCACATCACATTGAAATACTGGCTCTTGTACGATCACCAAAATTAAGCAACGTCGAGTTTGGTCATTTCCTACATGGATGAACGCTAGGGAATATCAGGTGCTGGTAGCGTAGGGGATAATAGCTCGTGCAAATACCCTTAGGAAAAGTATGAATTTACTGCTTTCCCCCAGTTATGGATTAATTAGTAAAAATTGTATCACTAAACCATTATCATCACAAAAAACTGCTTTCATTCTAAAAATACTCTATGTCTTTAAATAACCTGCAAAGGTTTGATAAGCCGTAAAAACGAATCAATCAATCAGTCATTATGCCGAAGCATAAAATTAAGCAAACATTTTAGCAACTTGAATCCTAACTGTCACGTAAAAAATCAAATTCTTGAGTGTTTGTCAAAATCCTTAGTTACTTATTTTTAAAAATCGTGTAGCTTATTTCCAAAGAGTCCAGAGTTCGATACCGATTGAAAAGCAGGATTTCGAATGCTGATTTTCAAGGTAGGTATCATATCTCTCTCTCTCTCTCTGCCTCTCTCTCCCTCTCTATCTCTTTCTCTGTGTGTGTTTAGAAACTGGGTACAATACAATCTTCCCACGCGCATTTCGGCCTTTTCCCAGATACACCAATCTAACCTTGTATTGTACTAAAACCTAAGATTAGTAAATGTCAGCATGGTCATTTCTATTAATAATGCCAACTCAATCACTAAAAGAATGCGAAAGGAAATCATCTCCGCGAAAAACTATCAATGCCATCGGTACCAATACCACCGGTCCTGCTGTCATTTTATCAAGATGTAAAACAAGTGGGATGAATTACGTCTGAGTTTATCCATTTAAATTCTTTTCCCGGTAAGGAGAGGTACGAACGAGGCCCCGTCGCAGAACAAGGGTCGTTTTGTAAAGGGCGTCCGCAAGTGTTGAAGTTTAAACGGGAGGTACAAGGTTAAAAGGCGAGTCAAGGGAAGGGCAATTGTCGGAAAAGAAGAAGAAGAAGAAGAAGAAGAAGAAAGGAATTTTGCCTTCACATAAACTTGCACGTGTTTTGTAATCGTGAGACTTGTCAATTCCGTTGGCAAACACCCAAGTGTGACCAAAATCTTGATTCGAAACGTTTTTTATAAACTTTTGGTCCTCAGTGTGGGGCCCATGAAATATAAACACATATACAACAGAGACACTTAATAAATTACTTGATGGGAAATAAACTTTCATTTCTTTAGACGAAAGAAAAAAATAAAGAAATAAGAATAAACATTTAAATAGAAATAAAAGAACACGTTATTTTTCTGTCGATTTGGAATGTGTGCTTAACCCAGCGGTTAAAACGTTACCTTTCTGACCATGAGAACTGCGTTCGAATCTTACTACTGTTGAGAGAGCTGAATTTTTTTTATCCTTATCTATCTGGGGATGAAAACCCAGCACGTTGCACCTTTTGAAAGTAGACATAGTTTTGGTTTGGGCGAGAGACAAAACGGTAAATTGATTTCTTTTTTGTTTTTTTGTTTGTTTGTTTTTTTTTCGGTTTATCAACCTTCTACAGATTATTTAAAGCCGGAAATTATTTTTAAAATGTAGGAAAATTTTTTGGAGATAGTAATATAGGTACCTAAAAAAAATTCGGTATACCTAAGGTTTAAGTATATTTTTCATGAATGAAAAATCATTTTTGAAGCTTTCCCCCAGATTCAATTGAAAGCAAAAGGATTACATTTTCTAATTCCAGAAAACAAAACATTGTAGTGTATTTCAAATAGAAATTATAATGAGTTTTAATCGATTCTTCTAAAAAAACTAATCGAAACGGCCATTTTTAAAACTAACTTCATGTTTTAACAAATCCACCTAAAATAAAATATATATTTCTGAAAAGTTACTTTCATAAAATTAGCAAATTTAAAGTTAAATTAATATGTTTTGGCGTAATTTCTAAAAATTAACATATTTTAAGCAATTATGTAATATTTTACTGATTTTTTTATGTAATTTTAAAGATAGTTTCTTATAATAATTTAAAATGCTATAAAATATTCTTAAATTATCCAGTTACCTCTGTAAAGGTATTTATCTAAGATAACATGATAAATAATTCTATTATATTATCAGTAATTACATTCTTAATTTAATAACTAATATAATAATTAATAAAATTATTAATTATTATATTAATAATTAAATTATCTCGCTCTCGGTTATTACGTTTTTACATTGATAACTGAGATATATTAATTTTATTAATATTATTTCAATAATTCAAATTTTAATTTAATAAGAGATATGATTAATAAAATTATTATCTGTTAACAGTTTAATAAATGAAATGAAAAACTGCCCGCTGCTGAAGAGCTTTATAGGTCAAGGAGTTTTCCCTACGGAAACACGTGACTTTTTAACCATAATGTCACCTAAGATATGTTTAATTATGGTAAAAAGTTTTGGGAGTATGATTTGTATTAAGCTTTTAATTTTTTCCTAGTAAATATAGTCTTCAATTAATAACTCAATAACCGTACCTTGTACTATGTTAGGAGGAATTTTAAAACATTTTTTAAACTTAAAGAAAAATGAAAACAATTCTTCTAAAAATTCATTATTCATCAATTTTTTTTCTTCAGACAGTAATATGCTTAATGTTTATTATTTATAAAAGCAAATAAAAGTCTATCTAATTAGATAATTAGATAGTTTCATTGCAGTTTTTATTTTACGATTTGGAGAAGATTTTTATAAATTTCGGAGTAGTTGTGAAAAAAAATTGATAATATATTTTCTCCAAGGAGTCCTGCTTATAAGTAATATAAAACAATTTACGTACCATTTGAAATTCTAGAAAATTTTATGAAATTAAGTGACGGTGGGTCATATTTTTTTACATCTGTTACAAATGTAAAAAAATATTTTTACCAAGATTTTCTAAAAATAAAAATTTCAAAAGTAAATTCATTCACTTTTGAATAAGTCCTGAATAAGTCCTGAAAGTTTCATTAAAATCAGACAATTATTTGATTTTTGCCAGAATTTCCAAATTAACGTGTTTTTCACCAGAAACTGCCACACTAAAATGTCCATTACCACAAGTCTTACAAAGTTGATAAAAAAACGAGATTTCTTACCCAAATTTAAAACGTGTCAGAAAGGAGGAAAAATATTTTTTTAAATAATTAAAAAATACTTTGTTCTTTCCTCTTAATAATAACACAAACATTTTGAAGTTTGGGGCCTTTTATTATCATGCTATACTGGTTTTAGCGAATTATTGGAGGTACCTATAGTAATGATTTATTGATAAACGTTCTACTAATTAACCAATAGGTAGGGAGAGTAGTAGTGGATTCATACCTTTCCCAAAAGTATTTGCGTGTAAGTGAATACAAAGACAACGACTGAAATTGGAACATGGCTTTCCGATTTCAAATCCGTGGCGTCATCCATTGCACAACCAAGCTTACTGCAACTGCTATTTCCAACCGGTCACCCATCTAGGTACTGATCAAGCTTGACGTTGCTTAACTTCGGTGATCGTACGCGAAGACCGTAAGCCACGACGACGTTCCGGAAGCATTCTTTCGAAATTTGAGTCCATTCTGTTATTATGGCATCCTGGAATTCTTATAGATTTGTTGGCTGAAAATCCAAAATTCGAATCTCTCTTTTCACCAAATCCGAAAGGTGCTCTGTAGGAATGAGATCTGTCGACTGTGGAGGCCAATTTCACACAGAAAGCAAACACATTTCTATGTTACATAACTAGTCTTCGGACGCGAACCGGTAGTAAAAACGATAGAGATAGGTTTGCTTTTCACGAGAATCAATTAGGTAGACAGAGATCAAATTAAGGCAATATTTAGGTTTAAAAATTGGCACGAAGGTGTTTCTAAATATTCCACTTAACTCTTTTAGCAGTTAGTGAAATGCTCTCTCGTGTAGCTTGTAACACCGTGATACTTACCGGGCACAGGGATCCGTCACTGCGCTGGTAGTATTATGGCTATGACTAGATTGAACTGGCTCTGACCAGCTTGGAGCAGCTTGGACCAGCTATGACCAGCCAAGACGAGCTATGACTAGCTTAGACTAGCTCGGACAAGCTATAACCAGCAAAGACTATCGGCCCGAGTGAAGACACTCGGTTCCTCACGTTAAAAACCGACCTTGTGTCACAACCTGACTCACTGCGAGGTCAAGTAAATACAAACTCTTTTGGCAATTATATAATAGTTAACTGCGTAGGGCACCTCAAGGCGGTGTAATGGTTAGCAAGCTTGTCTCGCTAGAAAAATTACGACTGAGTAGTGAGTTTGATCCTCACTGGGTGCCCCATACTTGTGCCACATCTAAGTTGCGCTTGGAAAATTGCTAGTTAACACCGTGGAGAATCTGCTAACTTTTACTTACCAAACAGAACAACAAAAGGTAATCTATTTCGGAGACTCAAAAAGCATTTGGTATGCCAATAAATTATTAGATTTTCTTTTTCTGTCCTAATGCTGAATTGTTGGCGGACCAGTTTATTTATATTAGTCGCGAGAAAAAGTGCTAATATATATATTTTATTTTATTTTAGCGATTTTTTCATTTCACTTCAGAACTCATGTCCAAAGCATGTAAGGCGCAAGGGATAAGTGTTTTTAGCTTACCATACTCTCAACTGATAATAATAAATAAAATGACATATGTAAGAAAATCTGTGTATATCGTTATCTTATAGCTTATTAGCCGTAGATGAGGGAAATAACGATTTCAAAATGTCGATGAAATAGAGCTTTGATTAACAGAAGAAAAACATTGGAAAGCAAATTACTTCGAGCGGAAGATAGAGAAACGTCAATGCATACACACACGCACAAACACACACACACAAACACACACATACACACACACACACACATATATATATATATATATATATATATATATATATATATATATATATATATATATATATACGAAGATGATGAAATTTATTTATATACCAAGTTTTTATAACATTTCAACTACACGAAACGAGCAAGACTATATAACTAAACACTTATAAAAAAATCAAGCACTGTTTTATTAACACCAGCACTATATGTGCGATATATATATATATATATATGTATATATATGTGTGTGTGTGTGCGCGTGTGTGTGTGTGAGCGCGTGTGTGTGTGTGTGTGTAAGATAATCCTAAGGAGCTAGGCAAACCTACCTAGGATTCACCTAAACGCCTCCTTAGTATTATCTTAGGTTTTCCTCTATTTAGTGTATTGAGCACTTTACGTAGTTGTTTTTTTACTCATTTTATGATTTTTTTTCTTT
>OZ010571.1:9910825-9993511 GCA_963932145.1 Acanthosepion lycidas
TGCGACAGGCGGCCTGACGATTGCGTCTAGCATGAAACTTGATTTCAATGTTCACTTTTATATTTACATACACTCTATCTCTGATACTCAGCACTTTATCCCATAAATATAGCACATCTTAAAACTATATATATATATATATATATATATATATATATATATATATATATATATATAATCAATTCACTGCAAGAAAAGCGATTATACCGTTAAGACGCTAAAATTACTGGGAGAGGAAGAGAATGAGAAGACTTTAGTGAAGAGAAAGGACAATAAAAGAACAGACTTCAGGAATACAACATGGTGATTGAGGTTGCATTTAAATTTTTAAAGATTGTAGGTAGCAGATAAGCAAGAAGACGGGAAAGACTTCCAGAGGTGAGAGGTCAGAGTAAAGAAACTATTAGAACTTACAGTTACATCTGGATTTTTCAACATTAAAATGATGAGACCTCTTAGCTAGGAAATAATTGGTGATTCGACGTATTCAAACTTTTGACAGAAAAATGGACATTTCATGAAAGGTTTATGAACAAAACTCTCAAAAGAGAGAAACGGAAGAAAGTTGAACTTTCACGGAAAATTATTTTAGGTTCATAGAAATAAATCTACTTATGTGTTCATTTGTTGTCATGTTTGCTATAAATCGAGCGGTCTGCTTTAAGTACCCAGGGACATTGAGTCACTCATATGTATATATATGTGCATGGGGGGTAGTATAAAATATGTATATATATCATCGTATATAAACATATTTTTATATAAATGTGTACAATAGACACAGATGTGAGTTTAGAAACGTATAGATAAATATGCTTTCTCGAATGGCCTAGTATTTAATTATCATCACATATTTATCTCCCCACGTATGATTCGAAATCAACACGTTGGAGTAATGGATAGCGGCTAGGATGTAGAAATCTGAGAACCGAGTTCGAATTCCAGTCGAATCCATTACATTCACTGACGTGCTAATACCCTTGGGAAGGTATGAATCCTCTTCTTCTCCCCACCCAGCTATTGGTAATATTGGTTCTATAGCCTTGGATGCCAACTAGTCTGCCGCAGAAAGAAGTGGCAAGCTATTGCGGGAAAAAATCTGCCTCGTCAGTCATGTATCAAAGGATACATGATCGCCGAGGCGTGTATCACGAATGACACATAACTGACTGATCGCTAATTCCAGGACAACGAACCGTGTATATAAACAAGTATTTTTGTTTTTGTCTTTTATTATTATTTCCTTTGATTTCTGGTATATACTCATTTCTTTCCGGGTCCCAACCAGAGAACTAAGGTTAGGAATAGCATCATAAGATATCCCACTGAGCATTTTTAAGGAAAAAACACCTATGATCACACATATTTTACATAGATAAAGACCTTCGTAAGGTTTGGGCTGTATTTCTTTAAGGCATGGACTACCAGGGATTCCCTCAATGAATCTCTTGAGATCTTTTCCAATCAATCCGAGGGCTCCAGCTACTACTGGAATTGTTAATGCCCACATGCGCCATAATTTTGAAATTTCAATTTCAAGATCCTTGTATTTTGATATTTTTTGAAGATTTTCAAAGATATATTGCAGTCTGTAGGGACTGCCATGTCAACAAGGAGGTACATTTTGTCTTTGCGGTCTCTAATCACGATGTCAGGGCGATTAGCGTTGATTGTTCTCTCTGTGTGTATTGCAAAGTCCCATAAAATTGTTACAAGTCCTATCTCCTTAACCGGGTCTGGCTGGTATGCATACCAATTTCTTGCATTTTCCTTTCCGTAAGTGTTTCAGATTTTCCAGTGCAGATTTTAGCCCACTGTGTCGTGCGGTGTTTTATATTAAATGGGTGCTAATACAGAGCAACCTCATACACGATGGTCAATTGTTTCTGGATATTTATCCCAGAATCTACATTTTGGACTAACACAATTGTTCAGTATATGTGCTTAGTAATTTCTAGTTAGCAAGCACTGGTCCCGTGCAGCAAGAATGAAACCTTCCATTTCAGCTTTTAAACGTGCACTACGCAGCCACTGATGTTGTACGGAGTTTGTCTACATCAGATTGTTTCATACGGGCAGAATATTGACCATGAAGCGTTTTGTTTTGCCATCGTTTCTGTATCTGGTCGGTTGAATTTTTCTTTATTATTATTATTATTATTATTATTATTATTATTATTATTATTACATACTAGCGCAAATACCAGAATTATTTTCTATAAAATGTCGCTTCTATCAAGAATCCTTGTAGAATCTGTAGTAAATTTGTAGTAAAGTATCTGTTACCTTTCGCTTTCGTGTAAGACAAAGCAAACAAGGCGAGATTCTAACCGTAGGATAGCACCCCGCCATTGCACTATAAGCCAGGTCGTACTATTCTGATACTTTTGTGATATTGGCCATGAGAAATCGGCATTCATATCTTAGCCCACACCTGCACATATGCGCACCACGTTAAAATGTGTCACATCCGTGGGCCTGTATTCAGATATAGGATCATAGTGTGTAAAAAGTGATAAACACATACAACAAATCATATTTTGTCATCTCTGCGTTCCCCCACTACTCTTTCTTCGTGGTACCTAATTATCCGTCTATTTACACACTTATCAGATAATTTACTCTTTCTAGCTATTTTTCTGTACTTCTTATGCTTTAGATGTAACGTGTGTTTGGCAGTTTTTTCATGTTTCTGGAAATGGGCGATAATGACTCTCATCAACTTCCCTGGCTTCGGAATAATTGTAAATCGAATTTTGGGGACAGATTTAATGGAATTGTGTTTCACACAAGATTTAGATTCAAAGTGTTCCTTCTCATCAAACAGCTGACACCCAAAGACAGACAATCCAGTCGCTCCTGCTTTTTAACGCATACCGTGAAGATTTCAAGTCTTTCCCAAGGGTATTAACATGAAAGTTAGTGTAACGGACAAGGACGAAATTTGGACTCCATCGCCGACCTCACTTCCGGCGCGTATAACTGATGAATTTGAATGGATTTGTGTGTTTTTATTTATATATCTATATGCAGTCAGATATATATGTCAATATTGTTTAACCATTGGCAACGATTTAAATTCAATGTGTCAGTATTGATTATACAGCGATCGATTTAACATCAATGTCAGTATTGTTTATATAGTGATCGATTTAACAACAATGTGTCAGTATTGTTTATAGGGTGATTTAACATCAATGTGTCAGTATTGTTTATAGGGTGATTTAACATCAATGTGTCAGTATTGTTTATAGGGTGATTTAACATCAATGTGTCAGTATTGTTTATATAGTGATCGATTTAACAACAATATGTTAGTATTGTTTATAGGGTGATTTAACATCAATGTGTCAGTATTGTTTATAGGGTGATTTAACATCAATGTGTCAGTATTGTTTATAGGGTGATTTAACATCAATGTGTCAGTATTGTTTATATAGTGATCGATTTAACAACAATGTGTCAGTATTGTTTATAGGGTGATTTAACATCAATGTGTCAGTATTGTTTATAGGGTGATTTAACATCAATGTGTCAGTATCGTTTATAGGGTGATTTAACATCAATGTGTCAGTATTGTTTATATAGTGATCGATTTAACAACAATGTGTCAGTATTGTTTATAGGGTGATTTAACATCAATGTGTCAGTATTGTTTATAGGGGGATTTAACATCAATGTGTCAGTATTGTTTATATAGTGATCGATTTAACATCAATGTGCCAGTTTTGTATATATTGATCGTTTGAACATCAACGTGTCATTATTCTTTCAGTGACATCGATGTAACTTCAAAAACCTGATTCCCTAGCAATATTCAAAACTAAGAGTATGAAAATATTTTTTTTAATTTTATCCGTAATTAGCATTTATTTTGAAGGAAAGGGGTGTAAATTATGTTAATAATTCAAAGCTATGACATACTTTATATATCTTCCAGTTTTCTTAAACGATTGTAAATAAATCTATCTCTTCCAGTTGTAATATTAACAAAATGTATCTGTCAAAATATATTTGATATAGAAGAAGATGCTGAAAAATTCTCAGCTTGATCAAAAAAGATTTCAGAAAAAGTATTTGTTTAGAGTTTTTGAAGTGGATCGCTCCGAGAACTTTTCAGGTCACCTCATATATTTTATATGTATGTGTATATCTGTATGTATGTGTGCCTACAAATATATTGATATATCTTTGTGCATCAGTATATGTTTCTGTGCATATATGCGTGTCTGTGTGTGCAAGCGTACGTTGCGGGGGCAGTGAGTGTGTCCATAGTTATATGTTTTCGCTACTGTGTGCGAGTGCGCACACAGTAGCGAAAACATATAACTATGGACACGTACTTGTGAGGGGCTCTGTATAAGTCTCTACGTAAAGAATTTTACTTAATTTGTCATAAATAAAAATTTTACTTGCTTCATCATATTTATTCCCCCATTAATCATTTGTCTGTGGAACGGAAAGAATGAAAGGTTTTCGGAGAAGAGCTCAAGTGTTTGAATCAAATAGAATCGTCAAAATAAATGACCAAGCGAAAGTGGTTTTAGATTTTCAGCGTTCCGTGTTAAAAGGAAGAACTTTTTATCCAAGTAATACCAATCTACGAGCACTCAACTCTACGCTTCACAAATATATCTGGATGGAAGTTTCGACGTTTGAATTAATTAATGTGTGGCTGTATAAATGTATATACATACACGAAAATAATGATGAGCAACAATTGGTTTTTGAAAGGTTGAAGACAGAAATAAAGATAAACTATTTTGACGGTCTCTAAAAAGACCATAGCTAAGGAGGCTCAATAAGTGAAAGATAAGACGGCTACTCTTTCCTCGACGTACGTCGTCTCTTTTAAAACAAATCACTGACACATAAATGTATTTTGTGATATTTATGACGTGAAAATTTTATTTCTATAGCAATGAATCAAATTGCAGGATCAAGGCAATTCGTAGATGATGGTTATGAAGGACAATTTCAGTAGAGTGGCTGATCCTGGTGCACAATAATAATGGCAAAGATAAAAATGGCACGGGTAGAAATGGTACGGTAAAAATGACGAAGGAAAAATGACACCGGTAAAAATGTCACAAGTGTGAAAATAGGGGAAAAAAAGAAACAAAGAAAAAACACAGGAAAAAATGAAATGCAAAGGTTATCTATTTAGTAAATTAAATTTAGTTACGTAAAGTTCTTTTTATGATGTCCTCACTTGGAAGTAACGCCTTTGCCTCAGCTGGTCAGTCACCTAGTTTATTGCTATAAATCTGGCTGGGTTGATCTTTTGTTTCTGCTGCTTTTCTTTTCATGTTGTTAATACATTTCGTGGATGCAATAGCTGCGTAATAAGAAGCATGGTTGTGGTTTTTAGCTGGCACAGGGCCACTCATATCAAGGCTTGTTGTCAGGTACCTTTAGTAGTGGATTTTGCAGTCTGTTTTGTATACATGTACCCTTGGAAGCAAATCTCTTTTCCTTTGTTTCTTGCTATAATTTCCATGATGGTGTTGTAATAGAGCCACTGATGACAACTGAACCAGGAGTCAACTTGCGTATGATTAGAGAGTTACTGTTTCGATATATATATATATATATATATATATATATTCAGAATTTACTAAATAGATAACGTGAGCATTTCATTTTTTTCCTGTATGTTTTCGCTTTGAGCCATTTTCTCCTGTTTTCCAACTTGTGTCATTTTTACTTGTGCCTTTTTTACTTGTGCCATTTTTACCCATGCCATTTTTATCTGTGCCATTTTTACCGTGCCATTTCGACCTGTGCTATTTTTACCTGTGCCATTATTGCCTAAATTCGGCTGACTATATATCTCACGGGAATTAACTGTCTTGAGTTTTTCTTATTCTCGCAGTGAATCGGATAATTATTCAATACATTTTCTAAATGATGATTATGAAATGACTGAAAAGACACCACAAGAAACGTTTCTGTTCTCAATTTTCTTACACGAGCAGTAAATCAAATTTCGATTCAAGACAATTCGTAAATGATGATGAAGAAAGTAGGAAAAGCAATAATTGACCTGGAGTGACTGAAAAGGTATCTCATGAGTATTTTCTATTCTTTGGCTTCTTACTCTGGTAGTGAATTGCATGATCAGTCAAAGTAATTTCTGCGTAAGGATGAAACTATTCTGAACGGCTGATGAAATCTTTTCTATCAAGAAACTATACCGTCTTCAAATGCTTAAATATCGCTGTTTTTGCCTGTGAAAGAATGTCCTTTTTGTCCTTTTTTCATTTTTGTTCTTTTTTTCTTGCATTTTTACCTTTTCATAAATTTATTCTTAACTATTTTTAACCCGCGAAAAATTCACGGATTTCCTTTTTTAAAATTTCTGATGAATCTTAATTCTTCATTTAATGACTGAATAAGTTTATGTTGTGTTCTATGATCACGAAATAGCCGTAGAAATTCCCCTATAGCACCGTTAAATATTTGAGCCTAACAACTTTAACAAAATATTGCAATAGCAATCATAAATATGAATGCTGATCGTTATTTAAAGAAGTAAGGGGGGTACAAATGAAAAAATTTTAAATTGACAATTTTTTCCATTTCACTCAAACACACTTATCTTTCCTTCTTTCTTTTTTCCCTGAAACCACGTAGCGTCTCTGATATGTATTTTGTCATTCCACGTGATTAAAACGGAATAGTCCATTATTTATTAGGTTTTGGTATGGCCTAACAGTAGCCCGAACTAAGGAACTAACAAATGGAGGAACAAACACAATTATTATATAATATTTTATATTTTCGTATGGAAATATTTTCTTTTTTACTGTGTTCGAAACTGCTTTGGACATGGAAGCATTAAAGTTTCTCAACTCATTCAAAGAACTTTCGTTTCTAAATTTATACCAATTTTTGAAACTGAATCAAACCAAGTATTTTTCAGCATAACCTCTTATTACGTTAACTCATAAATAGATTTTGTTTTTTCTATGAAATTTATTCTTCACAAAAAAATTACAATTCAATTTTATTCAGTTTTATACTCACCATTATTAACAATGACTTGTTTCCACTTATCAGGCAGATCTTTGATATATTTTGTGTAAAATTCCGAAGGTTTTGACGTGAAAAGATTTTCATCGAACTCTTGAATCTGTGTTTCATTACAGAAAGTTTTCCTCATTGTAGCGCTGGAAAAGAGTAATACGTTGTTGTAAGGTCAAGTGAATATGGCGGATAGGGTAGAAATGACCAACCTACTTTCAAAGTTTTCTTTTCTGTTTTTCTTGTTGAATCTGGCTTTGTTTTTGTTTTTTTCATGGAGGAAAACAACATATTCCCCTTTAATTCACTGTGTACGCTGCCACTGATGTGCATAAACTACGGTACGCTATTATACTGCAAAATTATTCTTAACCGTTTCGTATAATTAATAGTTAGGAGGATATATTCTTCGTTACAATTATTTTGCAACATCGGAAATTGCGTATGACCCAGACTAAAAATAATACTAGTAGTGCTGAGAGGCAGAATTAATTTCAACTTGGAACTTATTTCAACTCGCAATTAATTTCAACTCGGAACTAATTTCAACTCTGAACTAAGGGTTATGGTTAAGCTTAGGGTTTTTAATTCAAGTTGAAATTAATTCTGAGTTGAAATTAGTTCTGTCACTCCTAGTGCTATCAATAATGTTTAGACTACGTATAAGTTGTTCATTTGCTTATAAATAAGGCTGTCATATTATTTAAGAAAGTGCATTAAATCGGACCATCACATCTACGACAATGTGGAAAATCATCCCTATTTTTTCATGTTCCTTTGCTAAAAAGAAAGTTCCACTAAAACAGCTTCTTTCACGGAACTCTTACTTTATAGAACAAACTTCCAAGAGAATGCTTTCCTGACAACGACTTTGGCCGGCCAACCGAGGGATATTCTCTTACTTCCCCCTTTACCCTCTCTTATTCAGTAACACTCTACCTTGAGTGGCCCTTGAGACTTGTACTAGGTGAACTATCAATAAAAAAATCCTAAATTCTTACGTAAAAATAAAATATGGTGACAGACAGGCTTATGTTTATGAGATAAAAACTGGAATTAAATTAAATGCCATATTTTTCTACTTAAGTGACACATTTCCTAATGTTCACATTGAATTGTTTGTTGTCTTGTTTTTATTCTATTTCTCATTCGACAAAAAATACAGTCACACAGAATTTAACTGTGAAAAAATTACCCAAAAGCCTACTTTCAGCTGGCCCTTTCAAAGTAGTCCTTTTGTGATCAAATTTCTTCTTTTATATACCATGTCCTTTCAAGACATGTGCGATTATCGGTCTCTAAAGCTTTCTGCCTTTTGCTGCTTTCTATCCTCTTTTTTTTTCTGTGTAACTTTTATTCTGCCATTTATTTAGTCAAATTCCTCAAGTTCGTAACTCGCTATTTTTCCTGCTATTTAATATGTCGTGAGAGTTTTACAATAGCACCTTATTTCACGGACGGAACGGAATATCTAAAATAAAATGAATGACAAATGTCCTTTGTCATCAGAGAGAGTTTTATGCTGTTAGGTCGTACACAAATGATATATACATATTTACAAGTATCATACGCAGATAAATTATAACATATATGCAACAACAATCAGTGTGAAAAGATGATGAAAAAGAGAGTCTTGCGTATAATAATTCTCAATGGGAACTGGATTTGATAGAGATTTGTCAGTGTTTCTGAAGAAACCATATTTCGGATTCCAGATTTGAGCGGGGCAGATTAATCTGTTATATCGCCATCGAGGACATATTCCGTAAACGAGAAACGACGAGTCCTAGGTTTTTCCCATCGTGAGGACTCCCCATGAAGATATATATCCATATGAAACAGCGCTATAGGCTTTAAGCTACTGGGGAGAAAGATTTAGTCTCAGTCCGAGCCGAGCTAAAGAAGCAACTGCTGTGTTTGACTCCTAGAAGTTGACTGACTTCCAATTTCGTCACTATACAATGACGTTACTTACTGGGCCACGTGACTTCATCTCATCCAAAGGGAGATACTCGCCTTCTGTGTCCCTACAGTCTTAAGTTAGCCAATTCTATTTTCCTCATGTGTAACAAAAAATATTAGCTACCACTTCCTGATTGTTTGCAGTAGTTTATTTGTACTTAATATTACTCTAAAAACTTCATTATACGCCTCAGGAAAAGTAGTACTCTTTAAATTTCTTGAATTTTTAGGGAGTGTTTCGTTATGATGATTATCATTCTTTGTAGATATATATACATATGTACGTGCACGTATGTGTGAGATCTTAAAGGTGAAAGCAAATATTTGCATATTAAGCATGCGAAATTGTTTTTCACGAGACATGAATTTTGACAGCACTCAAAATAATTCTAATTGAAAAGAAAAAGGGGTTTTTTAACATTGGTAGAAACATTTTCCTTTTTAAATGCGATCTTGTGTTTGACCTTTCAAAACTGAATCAGAAAAAGTGAGGGTGAGCTCAGAGTAGGAAACAATGAGCCTTAAGCTATTTACCGAAGCAAAGTTATTCAAAGTCTGTGACGTGAACTTGACCTCGATTTTTCTGTTAATATTCACCTCAAAAGTAAGGAAAATTTACTCCTTATCGTGGAGAATGATGGCTGTAAATGTAAGTAGAATGTAAATCAAAGTTTTCAAGCCTTGGATTCATATATGACCGCGAAAATATGTATGGCGCTGGTCTTGAACAATAAGGATTTTACGGCTCGAGACATTACTAAGTGACTAAATTTGACTTTTGAAATGACCTTGATATATAGCATGAACTCGACCTTCATAGTTTTCTTAATGTCTTGTAATGACTAATAATAAAACCTGACTAAATTCCTCACAGGTAAAATTATTGTTATTTCACCTCGAATCTTTGTCAATATCGGCGAGTGTTTGTGTGGCTTTAGGAGCTTTCTCCCTATATGGATCTCCTTTTTTCAAGGTTGCACAGGCTCTCTCTCTCTCTCTCTCTCTCTCTCTCTCTCTCTCTCTCTCTCTCTCTCTCTCTCTCTCTCTCTCTCTCTCTTCCCTAACGACTGGGGTGCTTATGTATCATCCACTTATGTGGCTGCCCCACGTCTACATATCCTAAGCATATCTGAGTCGACTCTTTACATGAATGATTCCCAACGTAGGATACATGCCCCACCGGTAGGGCATGGTAATATTTTGGCGGAGCATGGGTCGGTTGCGCACCCTTCGGCTTACTATACCAACAGAATAAGGGGCCAATTTGAGAATGAGTTATTAACAGTGAACAGTTTTCTAGTGAGTCTGTGTGTTAATGCATACGATGCATATACAGTATGCATACATAAAAATATTCTGTGTATGTACGTACATGTGTAATTGGCATACATATAATAATTAATATTACAGAGGGGGGGTCACCAGAATTTTAGAAATACAAAAGTGGAGCATAACACAAAATCGGTTAAGAACCACTGGTTTACATGTAAAAGGCAACCATTAATATATTGTCAGGTGTTAAACTGCTAGCTATGAAGCCATATTCCAGATCCACCCGCTTGATGCTCTGGTGGGACACTGAATGCAAAATCTACTTTGATATCTTAGGATAAGGTTAGTACATATTGGAGGTCACCACAGATCAATTTCTTTCAGAATAAATGTTCCTTATTGGTATTAAATACGATTCTTGGTGGAAATCACTGACTGCATACTCAAGCTACAATATCCAGAAACTAAAAAGTGTTTCCAAGACCAAAACAGTGTTTCCTAAACCTAGACTTAAGCACTGCCTCGTGAATGACCTACTCTTGTGCCATGTTCATCTTGAATTGTAATGGTGTACAAGTCAGAAGCATCGCAAGCGAAAATATTAAACCTGAATCTGTTAATTCGACCTTCAAGATGACCTTGACCTATGCCTTGCCCTCTACTTTAGCTTGATCCCCAAGGCAAAGTTAATATTTTTGTTATAGTGAATGTTCAACCATAAGGTCCTAAGAGGATACTGAGTCGAAGAAATATATATTTCGGGGATTTTGACCCTTATCCTGACCTACACGCTTCAGTTGTCACATACTTGCTCTACATTGCGAATCGTTCGGTTTGAAACAAATCTCTAAAACATGAATTCTTACTTTGAAGGGAAAAAAAAAACTGACTCTCCTATTTGACAAAAAAAAGAGCGAAGGTGACGATTAATCAATATGGCGCCAATCCCTGCGGTTTTAGTTTTGGCTTGGAACTGCCGTTTCTTTTAATATAAAACTTCCTGCACCACATGACCCGAATACTGCCTTTATAAGGAATACGCTCCTTTAATTTTTCAACACTGACGTTTTATAAACGTTGCCATCTTAGGGAGGAGAATAGCAAAGGTTAATTGTAACGTCAGTGTGGGCAGAGAGCTAGATAAATAATTTGAAAGCGGTTTTAAAAAATACAGTTGGATTTTTGTCATTTCAACATCCAATGAAAAATGCGCATCAGGCATTCATGATGAATTTCTTTTCTGTATTTGCCACCCAGGGTGATAGTCTGGCGTTCTCAGAAATCAAGTAAATTTAAAGATTATCCATCCATGTCAATCTTTGCTCGCCGCCCAAAAAATCTTTTGCTTGAAATGAAAATCGTCGTTTGTGTTCTTGTCTGCATTATCAAATTCTTATTAAGTCTTTACGGAGAAACTGAAAAATAAAAGTGGGAAAAAATGTTTAGTATTAATTTTTGTCGTTCGTACGATTTTATTTTTCAACATTTCGAGTTTGAAAACAGAAATGCAATCTAAATTTTTAAAGAAAATATCGTTAATTACGATGATGATTATTATTCATATATTTCACACAATATAAAACACTTAACTATATTTGTATCGACTACACAGTCTGATATTCCCTATTTATTAATGCAAAATCTTTTCTTTTAGCAATAAATTTCTTTCTGAAAACTTTACTCGACGTTTATAAACTAAATGACTTGAGTTACTATAAAAGCGAAATATGTCTTTGTGTGATAGTGCTTGAAATAAGCAACTCACTTCACATAATCAGCTCAAATAGCCAAACAGAATTTTTTTGACTCCTTCTAATATTTTTAGTCTCCTCTCGTGGCACGTATGGATAGAAACTGTAAGTAGATTGCATGCCATTTCTTTTGTTCTGTGTTAGCTTTTTTAGATATTTTTATTGTTAACGATATAAAAAGCGAAATTTTGTGAACATTGCAATAGAGAATAGAATTAATTATATTTTAATTTGGGTCTTATCTGCAGTGAATTTCTATCGCTTATCAGGCAGTTCTTCGATACATTTCGAGTAAAGTTCTGCAAGTTTTCAACGAACTCTTGAATCTGGATTTCATTAGGGAAGCTTTTCTTCATCGAAGTGTTTTGCAACGATCAACGAATGGTAATAATCGGTTGGTACAAATAAATATGGCGGGCTTGAAAAACAGACCAATCGAGTTCCAAAATCTTTCTGTGTTTTTCTAGCTATATGCGGCCTTGTGTTGGCACAATGGAGAACAATATTTTTTCTTTATTCAAATAGGTGTGCTACCTTTGCCAAATAAAAACTACGATACGAGTGGACTTCAAATTTATTCTTAATTCCCACGTATGATTAGTAATTAAGACGATATATTCGTCTTTATAATTGATCCCCAGAAACATGAATTACATATAATTCAACCTTACAGATAAAACTTTTAGATTACTCGTGCACAAAATGTAATTGATGCAACTGAAAAACTATTTAAAGCTTGCTGAAAAATTTTGATTCGAAATCTATTTGTTCAAAACCTGACCAAATATAAAAATGTATATCCTAAAAAGAAAATGTAAAATTATATAAAAATAATTAAAAGGTAAATTTTAAAAATTCATTAAAATAGGTTTTTATCACACTTTCCATGGAGGCGGTGTTTAAAAATATTTGTTAATAAAAGAAACTTACTAACACGTATTGTTGAAGCCAGAAAAAAATAGTAAAAATATTTGAATAAAATTTGATGTGTAAAGCATTTTATATGCAAGGCTGAAATTAATATTGTATAAATACCACCAAAGTCAAGATACATGTATAAAAAAAAAAAAAATGAGGCCCAAATCTTATGATCTGTAAATCCGCCAAAATAAAGTTTGCGAAGAGGCACGGTCTAAAGAGATACATTTTGTCATATTTTAACCAATGAGGGAAAGTAAATTGAGGCCATTGTATCAAATATCAAATAGAATTCGTAGCCGATTTGTGGCTATTTAAGAAATTTGGTTAGTCAGACAATGAGAATAAAATCAGGGTAGAAGAAGAAGAAGAAGAAGAAGAAGAAGAAGAAGAAGAAGAAGAACTATTTCGGCATTCACAAAAAAGAAACTAAAAAAAATACAAATAAGCAACTGAAAATAATTAACTCTGATTTTGGACTTTTATGAAAATATAAAATTTATCTCATCTCAGTTTGTAAAACTGAATTATTGTCTAAACAAACCAGAAACCCAACGACAACCGCGAATCGTCAACCTTCTCAACTCTTTTCGGCAGTCGAATGAACATTTTGTTGATAGTAATTATACCGGGCTCAACAGAATTGTAATTAGAACTTAATATCTTGTCTAATTGTGTGGAGCAAAAAGGAAAATTTTGTACGCGCTTCTTTTATAAATATGCTTTTCTGTGCTATTATTATTTCTTATGTTATTTAATAAATGTAAACTTCTTTCAAGTTTCATTATACGGTGGGAGTGTTATTTTTCTTTGTTTACGCCACTTTTGAATAAGAGATTAACCATTCTCTTCATATCCCAGCGAAACACTTTTACTAATGATCAAATACTGAACTTTCAGCACGTCTTCTTCACACATCACTCTACAATGCCATTATGATATCTTCGCTATGCTGCAGTTGATCCGGGACAAGTTTTCTGACTGTGTCGCCTTAAATTTCATCTGTACTTCGTCATTTTTCAAAAACAGCATCAGCCAAAATTCAAGTTCATCCTCTATGTAATTAAATATTAGCGACATCAGATAGCTGAAGAAGTTAATTAGGAGGAGATAAAAGAATTGTCATTGATTTGATTGAAATAATCAGGGCAAAATAATAAATGACTGAGTTATTCTTGTTTCCTTGTATATTCTTATATTCTTTAGAAACGCAATCTTGTTTTCTAGCGAATAATACCTTCAAAAAACCAAGGAAATTATTACGACAAAATATCATTTAAAACAAAGAAAGGGTGTTGAGCTATCATGTGATATCTAATTATTCATATGACAGTGAAAGCTGGACAATTTCCTCATATATAAAGAAGAAACTTGTAGTGACGCAAATGTGTTTCTATCGATAAATGCTAAGAATACCATGGAAAGGACATGTAAACAAAGAGGAAATTTTAAGAAAAATAGGAAAACGAAAATTTATAATTACAATAAGAAAAAGTCAGTTAAAATGTCTTGGGAAACATAATGAGAAAACAAAGTCTATAACATTTAACACCCCGCTTCCAGGATATATTGAACATAAGAGAAATAGGGAAACAGCAAGTAAACTACTTAAAGATTTCGTTTGAATCAACGGCAGGATGGAACAAAGAGGGATGATAAATAACAGAGAAAAAGAGACAGGATGTTGTGGAGGGTCATCACCACCTACACGGTGAAGGAAGTTTATTCATAAAAGGAGATCTTGTTTTCTCTGAATTACACTATTCTCATGGTCTCTACAGTCAACTCTTACAACTGATTACAATTAATCACCCCACTGGCTGCATACAGGGGGTCCTCGACTTACGTCAGAGATCTGTTCCTACGGGGTGACGTAACCTGATTTTCGACATAGGTCGAAACTCAACTGTCTTACGCTTAGGAGCCATAATGAAGAGCAAAAAGTTAAAAAAAAAAAAGAAAAAAAAAGACAAACTAGAGATAACGAATACAACACAATCCAATATGGCGTACGGTCGGTGACGAAACAACGCCGACTTCCTCATATAGCGCCGCGTGGCGACGTATCATACATATTATGGGAGATGGTACCGTAAACACGAAACTCCGTACGTCGAGTCCGACATAACCCGAGGTCCTTTATATATAGCTATGAAGACCAGCCTACACCACTGTGTTAAATGGCCGTTGACACTATAAGGTTCGTTTTCCCTTTGAGATAAGTTGTTTTCAATCCTTTTGCGTGTCTAGCTGTCTTCCAAGTAGAAAACCTGGTAAGAGAATTAATTTAGACGCCGATGACTCGAATTAATTTAGACGCCGATGACCCGAATTAATTTAGACGCCGATGACCCGAATTAATTTAGACGCCGATGACTCGACTATGTGGCAGGTAGAACTGGTTTACATGGTTACCAGTAGTACTTGTAAAGTGACCTGATATGAAAAATACAATATAACACTGCGACAAAAAGCATTTTTGTTTTTTTAATCTCAAATACGTTCTGCAAAGCTGACGTAATTCCTACCGTATGGAATCTTTTCGATGATCTCACTTTCTTCCCGGAAGTTTTCAAGTACTTGGAATATGAGTTTTCTTTCACGTGCGTTTTAAAGCATCATAATCGACAACTGATAACCGTCACCTTCTCGGGTTGCATTTCAAAGAGAATTCTTTCTTTTACGTGCTGCGTCCCTTCCGAAGTAGATGATTATGGCCCTTCACATCTTCCTGCCCCTTGTAGCTCTTAATAAGTTTTGTCTTTTTGTTATTTCTCCCGACCCCTGTTCTAACATCCATCTTCTCAAGCTCACTGTTTTACGCGCCGTTTTCCACTGTGCCTCTTTCCTTCAATCTGCCCTGTGAGTATTAGATTTTCCAAGACCTCTTTCCTCAAACTGTTTCTTGCATCACAATATTCATATTTTAACCAGTTTATTTTTTGTATTCACAATGGTCTATTCAGATATTTACTTATATTACAGTGCACCAACGAATGTGTTTACCTATATATGCACACGCACACGTGCATATAAAAGCTTATAAATATATAAATAATTTAAAATGTCAGATATAACTAAAAACTATATCTATAAAAGACACTATTTACATTATTCGGACTATTGTCCTCATCTTTGTCGCCATACAACGTTTCAGCCGTTGTACGCTCCGGCTTCTTCAGGCAGTTGGAATGTCGAACTGAACCCTTTATTTTGCTCACTGGGGTAGACTGTTCTAGTTCCATGTGCTATGTTTAATGTATGTCAGTTGTCAGTTATCTCTTGGTAATTCCACTCTCCAAGTTCTCCACTGCCTTAACCGGGTATTGAACTCACACACTTTGGGTCCTGTGGCTGGATCTAACTAACCTTTATCCACTGCGCCATGTGTCCTTGAGGACATCTGTGTATGAATTTATGGGCATTATAGACCTAATGTCATCAGCAATTATTTTTTTTACCAGAGCTCATATTGCAATTTTTGTTGTTCCGACAGCATGGCCAATACTAACCTACCTTCTCGGGCTAAAATTTTCCGCTGACATGAAATGGAAAGATTATATTGAATCAGTTGTTAAGTCTGCTACTAGAAATGATGATTCAGTGTGTCGATCTAGATTTTTCTTTTCTTGCCTGGATCTATCTTACATAATTATAAGTCTACCATTCGCCCATGCACTGAATATTGTCGTCACTCCTAGTCTGGTGCTTCTCTTATGCATTTAGAGATTCTTAATAAAATCCAAAGAAGAATCGGCAATGTTATTTGGTCCTGACCTGGTATCTCGGCTTCAGTACATTTCCCACCGCCCAAACGTAGAATTCCTGTGCCTTTTTTTTAATAAATATTTTCATAGTAATTGTTCTGACGAACTTTCCTCTATGGTTGATATGGACTTGTAGAAACTTAAGCACAGTACTAGATTATTATTATTAATATTTTACAGTTTTAAATGGTTAGCTGTAACTGTAGCTGTTTATTCTATCGCACTTCTCACTTGTGGAAAACACTTCCGGCCTCTTGTTTCCAACTGAAATTTTATGTTAAAAATTTAAATGCAGTGTCGATTGCTATATTCTGTCTGCTTAATTCTTGTTCTTTTACTATTCTCTTTCCTTAATATTTTTCTCATACTTATATACATACATATATATATATATATATATATATATATATATATATATATATATATATATATATATATATGTTTTGAACAATAAAAATATTAAAAAATTAAAATCTTCAGACACACTGGATTGTATATTAATATTCTTTCATTTTTATTATTTCAGTTAGATTCCTTGACTAGTTTCGGCCAAAATGGCCATCATCAGGAGAAAAAAATCCTGCTTGCTGGTAGCAGTGAACTACAGAAATGAATGTCTTGATGGAGAAAATGAACTTTTGTCTGTCGTTTTCATCTGATTTTGGATTTTTTTAACATGAATTTTCCTCAGTCTTTGTGTTGGTCAAACAGTCTCTTTTAAGTTTTTATTTAAGATAAGAGCTGGATGGATTCATGCTGCTCCACACACACACACACACACAGACACACACACACACATATATATGTGTACGTATACATACTCATATATTTATATATATGTTGTTTAAACGCTATTTTTGATGGATACTCATATTCGAATAGAAGCTCTGGGTTTTTTAATTAAACAGCATTTTTCATCCAACTACATCTACCGGTCTGAATATTCGAGAAATCTTGTCAGAAAAATATGTTTCATCCGTCAAGCGTGCCTGACCGTTTGGCCATGTAGTAGTTCCGGTTAAATAAAGGCCGAATAGTGCCTTTTGAGCACACAGTTCCTGCCGATTCTCGAAACATCCATATCTGGTCTGTATTGTATCCTAACGTAAGTGTATACATACATACTTACATATATATATATATATATATATATATGCCGATAAGAATATTCAAAATGTGTTGTTGGAATTCTCTATTTTACTTCCACTTCAGACCGCAGATAAAATCTCGAGTAGGCAGCTAAACTAACCTTCTCAATCTTAGGCAGATGCCGTCTCCCTTCCATCCCAAGAATACAGCAGGAGGACAACAATTGATACATCTGCTGAGAGAACAGTGACATTCTCAACATGCTTAGTCGGTCGTTATGTTAACATATGTAACTCTTACGACAACGTCTTGTGTTCCTCTCACAGTCAGGGGATCGTAACTAATAAAACAATAAGACATAATGGGAGGACGAGTTCGTAACGAGATACGCCCAATAAAATAAACCATATTTAATTAAAGTATATATTAAACATATATTTGGCATTTGGATAAATGTCTGGCCAAAATAGAATATTTACGTTGTTCTTTCAATGTACGATTCACCATGACTGAAATGATAAAATAGAAAATAGGTTATTTGCCTGGAAAACAGAATTGCGAATCGATTTTAGTTTGGATTGCTTATGTTCACTCTCTTGTAAAGGGATAAACCAGGTTCCCTCTTTTACTCTGTCGCGGTGGCATATATATATATATATATATATATATATATATATATATATATATATATATATATATATATATATATATATTAAAATGCCATATAAATTATGCTTTTTCCTAGCTATCCTTAAATTTTGTACTACAAATATATATATACATATTAGGTTGGTGCAAAAATAATGAAAAAAATAAAAAAACGACATTATTACGTCATTATTTTTGCATCAAACTAATATATATATATATATATATATATATATATATATATATATATATATATATATATATTATTATTATTATTATTATTATTATTATTATTATATAAAAATATTTTATCATCGCGACACGGAAATTTCCCTGTTTCAGAACTGAAAGTTAAAATTCATTAATTTATGTTTATCTGACTGTTCTTTCTCTTATATATATATATATATATATATATATATATATATATATATATATATATATATATATATATATATATATATATATATATATATAAAATAAAAAGGCTTAAACACTAATATTCCATGATCATAATTTATTCCATTGAAATAGATTTATATATTTTAGATATATGATTGCTTATGTATGCGTATATTATCAATATATATATATTGCCGACACTTGAGTTTGAACATAAATCACCAGTGTACAAACACGGGCGATCCCATTATTGAATTAAGTAGACCACCTGAACATAGAGAAAACTAATATATGGGAGATAGCGTATGTCTAATTGACCGGCATTTCTATTCTATCCTCTATTACTATTCGGATCTCTATTCTCTACCATATTCACTATACTATTCCTCTATTCAAATCACTATACGGATTGCTATTCGAGTGGGTATTTTCTAGCAAGTACGATTAGTGCAAGGGATATTCGAAGGCGTCTGACACCAGTATTGTTCAATGGCGTTACTATAGTTGTTTCTGCGATTACAAAGTCTCTACTACAAAGAGCATTAGGAAAATGATAACGAGTATTCGTTGACATCAGAAAAGTGGCAACGAGTGTTCGTTGATATCAGAAAATATATTGAGTATGAGGAAACGTTATTAACGTTTTTAAAGGAATTTCAAACACAGTATCCAGATATCTTTACGTAGATTTATTCAAACGTGTACATATATATATATATATATATATATATATATATATATATATATATATGTCTTTTTTTATACAAATATTTGAGCATACAGGATGCGATGGGTATTTATTTTTAATTGCGCGTATGTGGGTGCTTTGCTTTTGATTTTGTCGTCAGCACAGTATAGTAGGGTCAGTTGGGCACCGTCTGTGAGAAACACCATGACGCAATTCACTCCGCCAGAAATTTGAAAACAGCATGCTGTATTGCTTGGCATCCGCGCCGGAACGAACATTTCAGAGTGTTTGGGTCTCAATCTGAGTACAGTACAAAGGACTCGGAAAGAGTCAGATGAGTCTAATGGTGATTACGAAGGAATGCTGAATTTATAGGTTTAAAGTGATCTATATTCGAGATGTAGATATAAACAGGTTGATACCATATGGCGACAGTCTGTTTCATGCTTGAACACAATCATTGGATGACTGTCGCTATTTGGTGTTGATGTCTGTGTCCACACTGCTGATATATATATATATATATATATATATATATATACACGGTGCGAAAGAGAAATTGTCACCATTAATATGTTTTTTTTTATCGATTCCATATAGTTATGTATATTGCGTCTAAACAAACGTTCTTTTTTAAAGGAATTTCTGATACAATATTCAGATATCAACGTAGATTTATTCAGCTATATACAGGGTTATTTTATATTTTTAATTTCGCGCATGCGTGTTGTTTGTTTTTGATTTTGATTTTGTCGACTGCACAGAATAGTAAAATGAGATGATCATTGTCTGGGAGAAAAAGAGCACCAGGCTGTACTGCTTGGCATTCGCGTCGAAAGCTACAATATGAACATTTCGGAATGTTTGGGTGTCAATCTGAAGATAGTGCAGATGATTCGGAAAGAGTTGGATGAGTCTGATGGTGATTACGAAGGTACAGCAGCTCGGAAATCTCACTATAATCCTTCTGATAAGAAAAGAATTCCCGGACTTTTTAGTGAGGTAAAGGTCAAGAGAGTGGTTGCTGGAAGACCCTGTATCTGTTAACAGGACTCTGCACCATGCCACATGAGTAGCAGAACCCAGTCATGGCTATCAAACATTTTTTCTGCCCACAGAAATGCAATCCCCTTTTTATATGTGGGGCGAAGTTGAGAGATAGACCAACCTAACTCTTTGTAAAACCAAAGATGAAGATGAACTTATGACAGCATTCACCAACTTCACCAACAAGGAGACCGTCCAGAAGAGTTGAAAGAGATTCCGAAGTTGTCTGAAGGCTGTGGATGAAATAGTGAGTTTATTGAACAGATTTACTCTTTAGTATTTCAAGATATTATTGTGTAATTTTGGTTAAAATATCTGTTAAAATGAAAAGTCAGTTTTATTTATTTTATTTATTTATTTATTTATTTTTTTTTTTTTTTTTGCATAATTTAAACCACAATTTATCCATTGCACTCTATATATGGCATTTTGTTTCACTACCTTTCGCCATCTTTAAAGCTTCTTCCATCCTCCCAAAACTTGCTATCTTTCTGGGTGATGAATTACAGACTACCAGAAAATCAAATTACAAAAAATATTACAGGCTTCCAGAAAATCAAAATTTACAAAAAAATTAGGGGTCGAAATAAGTTGTAAAACAATTTGTGAATATAGTCAGTATACTGCTAAGCTGTAACAATTTCTGCTGTTTCTGCAAAATGCATGATGTCAGGCGTTGTCCTTATACAAGACGACACTTTTGCAATTGGCCAATTCCGAGCCCCTTTCATCGATGCTGCCTTTTATTGGATCAAGAGAGATCAATACTTGTTTGAATTCAAAGTCTGATTTTGCATTTTTATACACAATGCCTTTCCAATTTCACACGCTATAGAGTATCAGTTTCTTCCGATAGCATAGAGGCTTTTGGGGTGTTTTTTTCCCTTCCACATTGTTTTAAATAATCTCTTTCTAATCACCTGTGATCGTGCCTTTTAAAAATGCGGTGGTTTTTGTTTTCTTTTTTGTTTCTTCATTAGAATTTTGTCAACGACTTTACAATTCTTATACGATATGCAATATCCTGTGTTGCGTGTTCTTGATTATTTTTAATCAGCATTTCGATCGTAAGGGCGCTAACCATAAATTTACGACTGGATTTGTATGGATCAGCAATTAACTAATCAACCGAGTTGTTACTAATATTCTCAGGCATCAAAATTGCCACAAGGAGACATTTTTGGTAATAAATCAAACAGAGCAATAGTTCTTAAATAAATAAGTTACTTTATTGGACAGAGTACTGTAGAATTTACAAACAAATGAATATATTAAGCTCAACTAATAAAATGGAGTTTCTCCAACGTTACATAGATTTTACAAAAACGTATTTTTGTAAACTCCCCATAACATGCCCTCAATGTTACAAGGTTGCCTTGTAACGTTATATTAACCGAAAATGGATAATAAATTCTGGAAAGTTAGTAGAACGTGTATTCAGCATCTAAATTGTTGATGATGAAATCACCATAATGTTATTATCATCATACCATTCGCAATCAACGGATGTCCCCTCGAGGAGATACCGTACGTTAAGAGGTTATTGTGCCTCAAACTTACACCTGGCCTCAACTGGAATTCCTATATGCAATCCATCGTTAAAGATCCAGGTAAAATGATCGGCTCTCTGTACCCCTCCAGTAAGTACCTGACTCCTCATGCTATCCTCTACCTTTATAAGAGCCACATCAGGCTGAAAATTGAGTACTGTTGCCACATTTGGGCGGGACTTGCCCAGATCTCACTTTCCAGTCTTGATAGAGTTCAAAAGCGTCTCCGAGTCATTGATGAAGAAAAATTATTTTCCAGCCTCCAATCTCTCTCTCTCTCACACAACTGGGATGTGGCGAGTCTCTCACTGCTCTATCGCTACTGCCATGGAAAGTGCACGGACGAACTGCATCTCCAGATTCCACCAGGTCTGACCTTCACAGCTAGGACCAGCCACGCCCATTTCCTCCGTATTTCATCGGCGAGAAGTAAGTCTCACTTGAACAGCTTGTTCCCACGAAACACTGCTCTTTGAAACAAACTCCCAAGAGGATGTTTCCCTGATTACTACAATCTTAACTTGTTCAAGTCTAAAGTTAAAAGTTATAATCCCATCCTACACCTTAATGTAACCATCTACCACAAATGAACCTTAGTCTAAAAATGTATATAAGTTTGACATTACGTTTTGACAATGTTAGGAATCAGTTTATGGGCAGTGAAACATTCATTAAAACATTACAGTAAATAGCTGATTGCAAACAAAATACTCGTCTGCAACTTTGCAGGAATATTCAGTGTTAATAACGAAATTCCCAAACACTAAACCTTGGAAAATACAAAATCTTAGAAACACTACAAAACGTTGTAAACACTAAAACTTGGAAAATAAACTTACCTTTTAGGTCAACAATATACATTTTGCTTGCGTTTTTATATCTTTAATAATTACAGAATTTGAACTTGGGTATTTTTTCGGACACAGATAGCTCTCTGTGTGTGTCTGTGCGCGAATGCGTATGCTCGTATTTGTCTATCTGTCGTTTTTTCTCTTGCTTAGTATTGGTCATTTCTTTTGTCGAAACCAAAGCTTTTACGAAAGTGCTATACACGCTGTTTTGAACAGTCTTTTGGTTGTGGGAGTGGTGTGGAGATAATAAAACTCATAAAATCCATGAACGTCTATAAAATAAAGCTTTTTATTTGTTTTAAGCGTTCCTGGCAGCTGAATGTAGAACTGGCTGCCCACTTAGTCGTAAACCTGTCAATACGAGGGATTTGGAAGCGGAGACTTAGAAATAAGGCAATTCATCTGGTGATGACGATAGCGAGTGATTTAAGTACTTATAAGCGTTTTCTAATATTGAAGCCGATAAACATCATATTTCTGAATACCAAATGCTGAAACTACAACAGCAACAACTAAAATGACTAGAAAAATATGTAATGATATAATTAAGAATATGATGTTTACTTTAAGCAAAAATGTGACAGATATTAATAGTTTATTAAAAGGACTCATAAAGTTGAAATAATGCATAAAAACGTAATTATTTACATGTAATCATTATTGCTTAGACCAGACATGTTAAACTCAAAGTATATGGAGGGGCGCATCGGCCATATCTGCAGCCTCGAGTTCCGCGCCTGCTTACAGACTTACATTAATCATAGCCTAGTGGTAAGTAAACTTTAAATGCAGAATACTTACAATACAATGTAGTACAATTTAATAATTTTTATGTTGTCCTGATGATTGACATCTCTTTAGACAAACTATTCTCGATATATCAGGTTGCAATGTCTGTATAGATCCCACTTTGATTAAAGATGACAAATGCTCATCAATTAATCTGGTTCTGTGAGACGTTTTCGTGGCCTTCATAAACGAAAATAACTGCTCACAGACAAAAATGTGACAAATATTCTTTCTTTTTATGTGCCATGTCCTTTCAGGGTGTAGGCGATGATGGCTCTCTACCACCTTCTATCCCTTGCTCTCAAAAAGTTCCTTCCCTCTGCTTCTTCCCCCAGGCCACGTTCTGTCTTAAGTCCGCTAGTTATGTCATACGTTGCTTTCCTCTTGTCTCTCTTTCCCTCTATTCGAACCGTGAGCAAAAGATTCTCCAGGCCAACCTTACTCATTATGTGTCCCAGAAACTTCAGCTACCTCTCCCTGATATTAAGTATAAGCCTCCTCCTTGTTTCCAACCTCTCCAAGACATCATCGTTGGTCACTCGCTCGGTCCATGATATCCTCAGCATCCTTCTGTAGAACCACATCTCTGTCGCCTCGAGTCTCTTCTTCATCTTTGAGGAAATCGTCCAACATTCGCTGCCGTAAAGAAGGATAGATGTCACGTTCAGTATTCTTTTCTTTGTTACCAAAGAAATCCTCCTGTTTAACAGCTTATTAAAAGTATTTCCTACAGTTGAAATAATGCATAAAAACGTAATAATTTATATTTAATCTTTATTCTTTAGACAATTAGGATTCGGAGTTTAACTCATGATACTACCATCTGCATTATTAAAAATGGCTTCGAAAAATGTGGGAGGTGCCGCAACTCCTGGTGCTAACAGTACCACAACTCAGAGTTTTTATCGGGCTTACAGTTAATAGAATAATTCCCATAGACGGTCCTTCATCAAATCATGTAGACTGGTGCTACACAATCACATAAGAAAAGTTTCAGAAGAAAAAATCACATTACTTGAACATTTCCACCGGGATTAACAGTAGAAATAGCGCATATAACTGGAATGGAAAATAAGGATATAATAAAAACTTTGACTTCCACATGACCAAAAACTAAAGTTTTGGGTGGAAATTCCCATCACTATTAGAATGAACGTTAGCACTAAGATTGGAAATTCTAATTTTCTAAAAAAACATGTTAATAAAAAGATTTTATAAATTTCAATTGATATAAACATAACTGTACCATCATGAATGCCGAATATTTTTTTTATAAGCAATATTATCATTACTCTTAGAAATAAGTTGAACAGATACTACACTTTGATCCTACCGCGATGGCCAAGGAGTGGAGGAAGGCGTCACCCAAGGAACCCTTGCTTCTCGGTCAATGAATGCTGAATGTTTCATTATGAGGAAACAGCTAATTTTACTATTGCTATTAACATTACTATTTTATCCGTATTTTGCAACGGGTTTTTGTAGGAGAATTTCTTTTCTGCGAATAAAATCTAGAAATATAATGGGGGCTGAGGTCTTATGTTTGTTTTTCATCCTTGATATGAATCACTGGAAAATCCGTTTGCGTTGGGGGAAGATTGGGTTTTTCTATCGCTTGGCCAATCTATTAATTACCCCCCGAGAATTCGCTGCCATTTGTTGACTCTGGTGTCCTGTGTTTATTATATAATGGCCGGGAGATTGCAACCAGGGGGAAAAAACCAGCACTCAGGAAAAATAAACTGAGTCTGAGGAATGGCGAAAAAGCAACCAGATTAACAATGGCTTTAATTTCTTTTTTTCTTTTTCTCACATTTTCTCTATTTTCATATTTTTCGCTTCTCTTCTCTTCTCTTCACGTAAGCAAACACACACACACACATATACACACACACACATATATATATACAGACACACACACACACATATATATATACAAACACACATATACACACACACACACACACACATATATATATATATATATATATATAAATATATATATATATATATATATAAATATATATATATATATAAATATATATATATATATATATATATATATATATATATATATAAATATATATATATATATATATATATATATATATATATAGTCTTAAGGTGTGCTATATTAATGGGATAAAGTGCCCAATATCAGAGATAGAGCGTGTGTAAATATAAAAGTGAACAATGAAGTCAACAATTAGAGGCGACAAGCTGTTTCATGTTAGACGCAATCGTCAGGCCCGATATATATACATATATATATATATATATATATATATATATATATATATATATATATATATATATATATATATATATTAATGCCGAGTTTAATTCATTCCAAGACCGAGACCGTAATTCAAGCACTCCTCTCTCAAATCAATATGGTCAATTGAAATTAATGGGAATATTTTCCGATTAAAAAATAATTAGTTTTGGGCTCTTGTTTTTGAAACATGAGAACTCTTATGCAACGAAAGAATCATCTTTTAAAAAAATAATTATAATTATAATTTAGTCTCTACTTTTGTATTCAGCACTGTTTTTAAAAATAAAAACAAAAATACTAAAGAACTTCGGATTATTTACCTAACATGTTCTTTCCTATTTTCTATATATTTGCACACACACACACACACACACACACACACACACACATATATATATATATATATATATATATATATATATATATTACACTTTCCGCGCGCGTTGATTAGACTTTCACCAGTCACTCATGTCTATATATATATAATTATGTGTGTGTTTGTGTGTAAGAGGCCGCTGTACAGTTTTCGGACAATGCAATTTTCAATTGACCAAACATGAGATTTTCGTTCCTAAGAGATTATATTCGAAAGAGCTTATATGGTGATAAATTTCCCTTACGTGTATGAAACATTACAGTTTATTTATTAAGTCGTATTGTTACTCCAACTGGAATAAGCTCATACACACATAAATACTAAAACAAATACGCATGCATAAACTCTTCTTTATAAAACATAATTTTCTCACTCTGGATTTTCTTAGGATATAACTATGATAGTCTCCGTATGTTTCCATGTGGTTACATATATTTGCATATAGATGAACTTGTATGATAGATGGATTTGCATATAGATGCATGTTTTCATGTTCTGGAATACAATTACGATGATTCATCTATGAATGAAAAACATTGATAGCTGTCCTTCAGAGATCGTGCAATTTGGGGCATTGTGCAATAAAAAAAATATAATATATAATATAAAAAATATTTCCATACATTTTGATCACTTTTTTAAAAGATGTTCTATTACATCGCTCATTGCGCGTCTAAATCCGTTATATTTGAACAACTTGATGAATCACTGAAAACGAACGCAGTATAAATATTCATGGACACTGAACCAAGAAGAAATGCTTAAACCAAGCTACTAGGCCACTACGACAGTCGCGAGTTCGAACCTCACTGTTGGATTGATGGATTTGTTTTTTATAGTTTATCAAACTTGGGAGGGGGGGTATGTAAAACCAAAAAATATTTTTAGATTGTTAGAATTTGTTTATTTTTTTTTTTTTGTTATTTGTTTTTTTTTTTGTTTTTTTTTTTTGGAGACAATAATATTTTAATAATACAAGTTTTACTAATTAACCCATAGCTGGAGGGAGAGGTGGATTCATACCTTTCACACGGGTATTTGCATGTAAGTAAATATAATGATTTAGCTCACTATTGTTCTTATGCCTGTCTATGTATTCCTTAAATAATAAGGGCAATTATCTTAGACAGATGGTTAAATATCTTATCTTGTAGGTCGTTCACCAATCTACAAGTTCGAGTTTGTTATGTTTGAATAAAATTGGTCTTTTCTAAATACCAATATGAATCTTCCTTGCACTGTTTTCTATATTAACAATCTTCCACATACAAAACCTGGCTGGACGAAATTAAATATAGTAAGTAGTTATGTTAATAGCGACTGTAAAGCTGCATCAAGGCGGCCAACCAAGGAAAATGTTATGACAAGCTACATTCTTTGATTCCACTTGTTCAGTTCATCCTGGGTAAGACGTTAAACTACATACGTGTCCTGGGTAGGACGATAAACTACATACGTGTCCCGGGTAAGACGTTAAGCTACATCCGTGTCCCGGGTAAGACGTTAAGCTACATCCATGTCCCCGGTAAGACGTTAAATTACATCCGTGTCCTGGGTAAGATGATAAACTACATCCAGCAGCAAGGCCTCTGATCAGGAGATTTTGAGGAGCGTGCAACCACCTCTTAATTGCTGGCGTTCCCAGGTCCACCCTGAGCCGGGGTGGTAGCACCTGTAAGGGTCCCAGCTATGAGCAAATAGTTAATTATTATCAGCAATACTTTTTTGAAAAAAATTATCACCAGCAATACAATTTTGAAGGAAAAATATTACCAAAAACAGATTTTTGACAAAACAAAATATTACCAGCAAAAAAAATATTTTGTCGGCATTAAATAATCCATTGACATTGATATGCCATAAAACAAAATATTAGGTTGGTGCAAAAATAATATCGGATTTTGACGTATTTTTTAACGTCAAAAAACGATATTATTTTTGCACCAATCTAATAAACCAAACCAATCTAAACTAAAGAATACCCAATGTATTCATACGAATATATCCTAAAAATGTTGTAGGCATTAAATAACCCATTGAGGTTGATATGCCGTAAAACAAAATAAACCAAACCAAATCAATCCAGAATTTCAGACCTTTACATCTAAGACGAGACATGCCACCTACACACATTCAAATTATCATTATTCCCTTTGTATTACATTAGTCAAAACTTGGACACATCGAGTTAGCAAGCTTATCCCGCTAGAATTATTACGAGTGAGTAGTGAGTTCCATCCTCACTGGGTGCCCCATACTTTCGGTTTTGTGCCACATCTGAGCTACGCTTGAAAAATGAGAACATTAATCAGAAGTATCATACATAAATAGTATAACTTATATCAGAAAAAAGTCATTATTCTCGAAAAAAATCGTAATTCAACATTCGCGCGCCAAACAGGAAGGACTTATTCTTACAACGCAAAATATGTTTCCGCTTTAAATGACCGACAAAAGGTTGATAAGTCGTAAAAAATAATTCACTCTTTTCGAGTTAATTTGGAGCAGTTTTTTCCGGAGATCTTTTTAACTTGAATCCCTCTGCTCTATCCTTATTTCTATAGAAAGTGTTTTACATTCTCTCCTTCATCAACCACCAGTTCTAATCTTCACTGGTAAGATCCACCATTTCACCTACATTGCAGCGAATCACCCTCATTTCCATCGGATTCCACTGCTGAGACGTACGATTCAACTCAAACAGCTTCTTCCCAGAATTCACTACCTTGTGGAACCGACTCCCAAGAGAATGCTTCCCCAGTCATAAGAATATTAAACTGTTAAAGTCTAGAGTTAATCGTTATCTTCCTCACATTTCCACTCTTATTCAGTGACACTCTGCGTCGAGTGGCTCTTGGGCCTTGTACGGTGTAAATATTATTGTAAACAGCAAAACGAACAGTTAAGAATCAACAAGTGTCAGCTATTTTTTTGCGTGACAGCTTTGTTATTCCGCAGACGTCTAAAGCCTCTTGTCACATGACCCTCTATGCGAGCTGATATAGTGATTTTCCAAGTGTAGCTTAGATGTGGCACAAGGTCGAATGTATTGGGCACCACTCACTACTCAGTCGTAATTGTTCTAGCCAGACAAGCTTGCTATCCATTACACCGCCTCGAGATGCCCAAAGTGATTTTCCAGGCGTAGCTTAGATGTGGCACAAGGCCGAAAGTATTGGGCACCTAGTGAAGAGCGAACTCACTACTCAGTCGTAATTGTTCTAGCGAGACAAGCTTGCTAACCATTACACCGCTTCGAGATAATATATAATAATGTGAAGTCATTTCCATGAGCGACAGAAAATCGTATAAGAACTGAGAAATAATTGAACTTCTTATCGGTGCTTTGTGAGTGCCTCATGTTTTTGGATTAAATATTTGCAGAGATTTTGTGAAGAGGAACTCCAATCTTAAAACTGTTTTTTTTTTTACTACAACCTATAATAATGATATATAACGTGAAATAATTATAACTCCTTTTAACAAGATAATTGCTAAGTTATCCACTTATTGAGGTTATTAAAATAATCACAGGAGCAACATGGATCTTTGACGCACAGGTTGGGGTATCATTCCAATTAAGGCAGTGGAACAGTTGCGTTTTTATAAACTGTTTGAGCTAGAAGCTAGGATTTTAAATGCCGATTTTCAAGGCGAGTAAACTTTTCCCCTTGGAAGAATGTGTTTCCTTTTCTTTTCTTTTTTTTTTATTTATTTCACCCCAAGCAAGGCAATAAAGCAACTAAAAAGCCAGGGTTTACTGAGTGTTAGAGAAGATGAGAAAAAACATTATTAAGGAAAGGGAACAATAAAATAAAAGGAATTAAGAAGACAAAAGATAACGATTGATTTTGCATTTAATTTGTTTTTAATTTAAATTTAAAACTTGTGAAGTATGTGAATATTACAAAAATAGTATTTCTCAAAAAGTAGACCAATATTTGTTGGTTTAAATACGAATTGAGAAGTTTCTACGATTTTATTTTGAGAAATATTGCCATCGGTCAATATCATATATGCAAAAAAGAAATGAAAAAAAATGATTTTTTTTCCAAAAATGAGACATTTCTGTAACACAAAAACGGTAGCTAACCAGAAAAAAAGAAAGAAAGGCCATTTTAGATTCAGCGCCCTCAAATTAGCTAAAAAAATATGTTTGGTGTCTCAACACCATTTCAGTTTTAATTTTTATTTATTTTTTTATTTTATTTATTTTGTTGTTGTTGTTGACCAGTGTAATAGTTCAAATAATTCTCTGAATAATGAGTGAAAAATATTTTGGTAGAAATGTAGTTATCAAAACAACAAAGATGGAAACACGCGTCAAAATAAAACTCTAAATGCAATAACTACAGAGGTGGAGTTTGTCAGAGTGCCTCGTTAACAATACTGGGACTAATTACTTGAATGCTGAAATCTGAGAATACAACACGAACAAAAATAGGTACAAGGATAAATCGAGCAAACCGATCCGTTTCGCCCCACAGGCCGTTACAATATAGATCCGAGAGTTCTATCCAATTAAGGCACGAACATTTGGCGAGCGGTGAGATAATATATGTTTTGACATTTTCTGGCCTCTCAAAGGAGCAATTTCCGGACAGACATTGTTAAAATAAAAGCGTGATGAATGTTGTTGCTGGTTCCCGATGGAACACACACAAATTGGCATGACGACAGAGAATAAAGCAATGGCAGTTAAGAGGCTCATCCTGATCAATGAACAAGATGCAACACAAATGTGCGACATTCTCAGCTTATCGTTTCAGCTTTCTCTTCAACCGTCTGATTTTCTTCATTCACACATTTTTAGCCTAGAAAAACACATTTATATGCCATCATGTAATGTTTACCTACAACTACTCAGAAAAATATCTTGTGGTGAAATTCTACTCTCTGTAATGATATATATCTATATCTATATATATCTATATCTATGTGTGTATATATATATATATATATTATTCCTAGAAATGTTATTTTAGTTTGTAAACGTATTTCAGTTGATATCTGTTTTATTTTCAACACCTTCACTTGATAAGACACCAGAAGTGTTGAAACGAAATGGCTATTTCTGTAGTGATGTTATAACATTTTGATTTTATAATTTTTGAATAAAAAATTATATATATATATATATATATATATATATATATATATATATATAATACCAATTGGTAATTGGTATGGATAATTCCCAAGAGGACATTAATCAAGAGAGAGCTCATTGTAAGTAAAAGGGAAATATAATAATAATAAGTAAAGTCAATCCTTATAAATTCATTTCGATTATAATTTATTTCATGTATATATTTGTCTGGGCAAATTGATTTAATTTCTTAAAAAAGCCTTCAGTCTGAAGAGACGAATATTTAAATATATTCATGAAATAAATTATAAACGAAATGAAAGGATTGTCTTTACTTATTATTTCTGTTAAGTTATTATTAGTAGTAGTATTATATATATATATATATATATATATATATATATATATATATATATGGTTGAAATCTAATCCGATTGACATTATTTTATGGACGGTCTCCTTGTTTTTTAAGTTGGTGAATGCTGCAATAATCCTTGTTTTCAGTTCATCTTTAGTGTTGCAAGGAGTTTTTGTTGCTCAACTGCGCCCCACACATGATAATCAAGTGCAATCTGGTGTAGTAAGGTGGCCAGATGTAAGTGGTGATGTGGTTGCAGAAATTGTCTGGCACCCATGACGGCGTTCTCTTGCTTGTGTGGCATGGTGCAGACATAGGGTCTTCTAGTAGACATCCTCTTGATCCAGTGCAACACTACCTCCTCAACGCACTTGGTGTAGGCCTCCGTGTTTAGTTTGAGGTCCTGTGGGAAGATGAATGTGCGCATAATGTCACCATCACTAGTGATCACTCGAAACAACTTCATAATCATTATAAGCCTTATCCAACTCTTTCCGAATCTTCTGCAATGTTCGTATTGGAGCTTCCGGAGCAAATGCAAGCAGTACAGTATGCCGGTTCCAAATTTCCAACGGAATGAATTGCGCCATGGTGCTCTTTTTCTCACAGACGGTGCCCAACTGACCCTACATGCTGTGCAATCAACATAATTAAAAATAAACAACGTTCATGCGGGAAATAAAAAAATATAAAATGGTGACAATTTTCTCATCGCAGCCTACATACACACACACACACACATATATATATATATATATATATATATATATATATGCACGCATATCGGCAGTGTGGGCAGAGACATCAACACCGAATAGCGGCAGTCGTTCGAAATTGCGTTCAGATCAATAACATATGGCGATAGTCTATTTCATGCTTGAACGCAATTTTCGAATAACTGCCGCTATAAGTCCAGCATACCTTAAAACTATATTTTCACACACACATGCGCATATATCTATATATATATATATATATATATATATATATATATATATATATATATATATATAAAGTGGACAGTGAGGGCAACTGAAAATTTACCCATCGCATCCGGGATACACATATATATACATACACGCATATATATATATATATATATATATATATATACATATACAAACATATATACACACAAATATATATACACGCACATATATATACATATATATATAGACACAAATACATACATACACACACACGCACACACACACACACATATATATATATATATATATATATATATATAAACAAATACAGCGTTGTTTGTTCAAACCACTAACAAAATCATACGAAACTGACTGTTACTGCTATGCTCTCTCTTTACAAAAGACAGATCAGACACAAAATGGAGTATTGCTGCCATATCTGGACTAGAACTGTCCAATCCTACGTTTCCAGCATTGATATAGTTCAAAGCGTCTACGTGTCCTTCTGGGTGATGAATCATTTTCAATTTTACAAAATCTTTACTCAGAACAGATAGATAATGAACAGACTGAGATAGATAGATAGATAGATAGATAGATAGATAGATAGATAGATAGATAGATAGATAGATAGATAGATAGATAATCTTTGCTCATAAATATTCATACGGGAACATTTTTATAACTTAATATAATTCAGGTTTATATGAGTTTGATCATTTTTCGCTTCATTGTTATCTCTCTCTCTCTCTCTCTCTCTCTCTCTCTCTCTCTCTCTCTCTTTCTGTCAATCTGTATATCTTTTTCGTTCTTCATCTTACATTCCCCTTCTCCACCTCTCTTTCTCCTCCTCATCTTTTCCACTCTTTTCTTCTTGCTTTCTTTTTTCTCCCTTGCTTTCCTCTACGAAAGGGCGTCTCGTGTATCCTTTTGTCGCACACATGTTAACATAAATATTTATAAAACTGTTTCTCTATAAATGACGAAGTAAACTCCTAGAAAACATAAAGTTTGTTCATGAATGAGTACAATTTGATGCTTATATATCCTGCAATATCAAAGGTAGGATTTCTTAAATACATTTGCATTTTCCTTCATTCTAATGATTGCAGAAACCGAGACACCTAAAATTGGACGGTAAATAATAATAATAAAAAAATAAAACATTAATCATGGCTGCAATTTAGGGGGCGGCTACATTTGAACCAAGAATACGCATTGTTTTGTTTGTTTTTTTAATAAAGTTTCCCCAAGCGCTAATTAAGGCAAAGGCTTATTGAATGAGGTGTGTGATTTTTTTCTAAGCTTAGCTTAGATGTGGCACAAGGTCCAAAACAACGGGCACTCAGTGAGGATCGAACTCACTTTTCTTTTTCTTTTTATATGCTGTGTCCCTTCAAGACGTAGGCGATCATGGCTCTCCACTTCTCCTTATCGCTTGTAGTTCTCAATAAGTTTTGTCCCTTTGCTACTTCTCCCGGACCCTGTTCTGTCATCCACTTGCTTAAGCCCGATAGGTATGTCACGTGTTACTTTCCCTTGTCTCTCTTTCTCTCTATTTGCCCTGTGAGTATCAAATTCTCTATGCCCTCCTTTCTCATTACGTGTCCCAGAAATTTCATCTGCCTCTTCCTGGTGTTAAGTATAAGCTTTCTCTTTGTTTACATCCTCTCCAAAACCTCATCGTTGCTCACACGCTTGGTCCATGATATCCTTACCATCCTTCTGTAGAAACATACTTCCGTTGCCTCGCGCCTCTTTTTCATCTTTTAGGAGACCATCCAACTTACTCATTACTCTTTTTCTTTATTATTTTCGGATCTCAGCAATACACTTCTCTATCAGAACACTTCCTAGATATTTAAACTTCCGCACCTGCAAATTGCATTTCGGGTTCATCCTTTTAATCTTAATTTTTCAAACGAAACAAGTTAGCCATAACATCACGTCGAGGTGCCCATGTTTTGTGTGATATGAACGTAAGAGGAGAAAATACAAAGTGAGCATCACGCGGATAAGGAGGATAGATAACTGAAGCGGTTAAGATTGTAATGTTCAGAGAAGCGTCCAGGGGGGAATCTCTTCTACAGTGTAAGGGTTCTTGGGAAGAAGCTTTCGAGGTGCAATGCCCTTCTTAATAAAGGAATACGTAGGGAATGCGGGTGATTCAACCCTGTTGACGTAGCAAAGCTGGTCTTAGCTCTAAAGGTCGGAGTTGGTGGTACAAAAAAAATGAAGCTCAATCCATTTGCCATGAAAGTAGTGCTAAAATAGGGATGGGATTCGTAAAGGAGCGTAAGGTGGAAAATAAGTCACCCCCATCCCCAAAACACTTAAAGTCTCTCACGGTTGAAAAATAATGACTGGGCACCTTTATTCCAAATATGTCAACAATAGTCCATTTTTTTAATGTGATCTGACTTTTCTCAAGATAGAGCATATCAAGTATTTCTTTAGCGATACAAGAAGTCGGCATTTTTTTTTTTTTCGATGCCCGGTAACTTAATCGTTATTTTCACGTGTTACTTTAGTCATTTTCGTAGCTAATAAACCTAATCTGCCTTTTGTACACTGGAAATCTGAAAAGAATTGTCATTGGTCAGGAAACAACGTAGAACAACTGACCGAAAATGGCTACTATATGTAAAATATAAATACATTGCTAATGATAACTTCATAGAAATCGTCTAAAATTCCATAATAAAAATATCACTATTCAGGAATTAATGCAAGTCTTACTGAAAGTAAAGGTCTATTATATGTAAAATGTAAATGCATTATTATTTTTTATAGGAATGTATATGAAATAGAAAGGCTTTGCCATTGCACGAGAATTAATATAACCATTACATGCATGATATATAATATACAGATTTTGCTAATGCATTTGCGATATTTAAAATTGGTTTGAAATAAATTGTTTTTCAAGCAACGAAAAGTTTGAAAAACATATTAAATAAACACATCTGGCTGACCAATTTCATGGACACTTAATGGTATAGCTAAATATAGTTATCCAGATTGTCCAAGCAACACACTGTTTTGCCCGAGTCTATGTGCTGTCTTTGCCACTATGTCAATAAGAAACTTGGCATCAAAGGAACTTGGTTTACATCATAGCTGATAAAAGTTAAAATGGCCGTTTTTAATTCAACTTATGTTGTACACTTTCTTTATTACTTGCAAATCAACTCAACCTACTTTGAAACGTATTTGAATTGGGTAACTTCAAGCTTACAAGTTGAATTCAAAGAAAATATATTTACTCCTTGCACGAAGAAGAAAGGAACACTGGCAAAATTTAATACATACAACAGTTTAAAAATCTGTTTAAATCACTAGTTGTAACCGTAAGCTCTGTGCTAATAGTTTCTTGTGACGCACTTCTCTCTTGTGGAACTTTCTGCTGGCTTCTTGATTTTCTCTCAACTGCCCTCTTCAAAAATTTGAATGCAACGTCAATCGTCCTCGTCTGTCTTGTTGAATTCTATTCTTTTACTGTCCTCTCTGTTTCTTTCACTCTTACTAACCCCGCTTTCATCCTAGTGTCTTTTATCGCTTGGGGGTGAAATGATTAAAAATAAGGATAATGAATTTAGATAAATAAATTAGTTATTTGTTATAGGCTGTTTCTGTTCTTCCCATTCAACAGCAAATATTCTAAAATCTCATTTCAACAAGACTTCTTAAATTTAATGGGCATACGCCAAGCATGAAATCAGCCCAGTGAAAACCATCCTGTTAAATGTGTTATAAATATATTGGTTGCGTACTTTGACTTCATACATTTTAAATATCATTCAATCGTAATTAATTCATTTTATACTCAATCCGACACCAACCACTTTTTACTACTCCAATCATTATTTTAGTAGATGCGCATGTTTGAGTAGACAACCTGTTTTTTTTCGTTTTTTTATTTTCTTTTTCTTTTTTTTTTTTTTTTTTGCTCTTGTTCTTGATTGGAGTAATAATAAGTTGTGTTGAGTTGAAAATAGAATCCATTAATTCCTTACAACATTGTTTTGTTTATATCTCGGATACGAAAATAGAAGTAAAAAATATGGACTTTTGAGTAGATATAGGCTTTCGGTATCTGAGTGAGCGGATGTGCTTTCTTTAATAGGGTAATTGAACCTTGCTTGTACTGTGACGCTCACAGTGGCTGAGCGGGCAAAAGGATGGCGAATCAGACAGTGGTTTTCCTTACAATGGTAGACGCATATTTGAACCCTGTTGAAGAGTGCATTTTCTTTATTAAGTCTCTATTGCGCACGCTGGTAAACTTAATTTTGTTGACAAATAAGGCGTCTACTCAAAAACTTGTATCCACTAAAATAACATTTGGAGTAATGTGCCTGTTAGTAGGATGTAGAATAGTATCCGAAAAAAGTAAAGAAATGAAACATAATGAAAAAGATGACTTAATGACAACGGGTTTCGCCTTCATGTGTTTAGTCTTCAGGTCAGAATGAAAGACAAAACTCTGTCTCTGTGTGTGTGTGTGTGTGTGTGTGTGTTTTCTATTATTAAAGCTGTTAATGTTTGTTTGCAAGGTTAGCGTCTTCGGGTGGGAATGAAAGAAACAGAACTATGCCTTTTTTTATTATTAAAGCTGTTGGATTTTAAATTAGCCCATTCCGAGTAGATATCTTTTATTGTCACAATTAGATCACATACCGCATTATGCTGCTATTGTTTTTGCTATGATGGGTGTTATTATGTATAAGCCTGGTCCTATGTTTATTGACAAGAATTATGAGATCAGCGCACTCTCAATGCATTTTATTCTTACTGTATCTTTCTCTTCTAATCATATTAGTATTTATTAAGTCTAAATTTTGGTCAGCTGTGTTACCAGTGCGTTCAAAGTCTTCTTAAGCAGCATATCTCTACGATGTTCATATAGTATTTTTTAAAGATTTCTGTATGCTTCATTAACCCTACAACACTAAAAGTACAAAGTTTGAAGTACCTGCATGTAAAATATTTCAAATAAAGATTTATATTCAATATATATATATATATATATATATATATATATATATATATATATATATATATATATAAAGAAAGAACAGTAAGATATATAATCCGGTGTTCTTATAGATATTTTTATTTTTTATTTTTACAATATATATATATATATATATATATATATATATAAAGAAAGAACAGTAAGATATATAATCCGGTGTTCTTATAGATATTTTTATTTTTTATTTTTACAATATATATATATATATATATATATATATATATATATATATATATATATATATATATATTGATATTTTCAAAATCGGGTATGATATACCCATGGTTAGTAGTGGTGCAACTTTAATTGATGGTTAGTGTTCTAGGGTTAAGAATAAAATGCATTGATATCTTGATAATAAACATAAGACCAGGATCACCGATCATCGCAAAAGTGATAGCAAACCCAGCGCGGTATACGAGTTAATAGAGAGAATAAAGAAATATATCTCGGAGCGATCTGATTAAAAATACAACAGACATAACAGCTTTAATACAAAAAAACACATATTTTTGTTTCTTTTATTTTCAGCGGAAGACGCCAACCTAGCAAACAAATATTAAAATGGCTTTAATGAAAACAACACACAGTTTTGCCTTTCATTCTGGCTTGGAAACACCAACGTGGAGTCGAAACGCGTTGTCATTAAAACACCTTTCTACGTCTTATTTATCCACATTTGAAGTAGTAAGAAATATCATTAACTGTTGAATTGGTGGACCGAGTTCAAATTCGGCTTCAGTCTATTGCGTTCACTTCCGCACTCATGTCCTTGGAACGGCATGAATCCATTTCTTTCCCCGCTATTAAATAGTAGGGTAGACTAGGCTCTTTAACTTTGAATGATAGTCAGCTTAAGAGGAAAAATGTGAATTTAACATTGTGAAGAATGCAACGGGAAAACTAACCCTCCAACCTTCTCAAGAAGTTATGGCTATTCACAGATAATAAAGAAAAAAGAATCTGCGAAAGGCCATGATCGCCATGTTCCCGAAAGAAATTTTTTAAAAATTGTCTATATATTTTTATATTACAATGTGTATTCATCGATAGATTTGCGTATCTAAGTGCAAACAATCATAAAAACTACGTTCATCGCACCAATCTGTCATTAATCTTTTGATGCGTCACTTTAAATTCCCCAGAACAAAAGATAACAACGCATTCCCATAATTGATCATTTTCCCTCAAATGATTTCAGCTGATAAAGCATATCCGGTTTATTTCCCGCAGTTTTCCGTCAGAAATCTAATAAATTATGACCGAACCTTTCACAGCCTCAACACATCCCGTCTTTCTGTAAACAAAAGATCAGTGATTATTCGCTTAACATTAAACTTTTGATAAACGTTCCCTATTGTTGTGAGCATTTTGTGTTTGTTATATTTGAAAATATTTTGATTAGATTAGAGATTCTTCACTATTGAATATTTTCCTTGTTTTCTCCGTACATAAAAAAAAACAAAAAAACAAAAGAAAACATCACTTTACAGCAATGAAACGGAACATTCATTGCTGGTCTACAAATTTTCATAAAATTGATTTTCTATTTTTTTATTTCCACGCAATTGTTTTCTTTCTATTTCCCCCTTTCTTCATTTTTTTATAGAAACCACCGTATTTTAATTTTGCTTGTTCCTTCCTTCCTTAGTAATTCAGTCAGTTATGTACTATGCCTGATACACGCTTAGGCAATCATATATCTTTCGAGGTAGATTTTTTCCCGCAGTAGGTTGCCATTTCTTTCTGCGGTAAAACAGTTGCCATCCAAGTCTATAGAACCCGGTTTGTCCTGCTATTTTTACCCATAGCTGAAATCAGGGAGAAGAAGAGGATTTACACCTTTCCCAAGAGTATTAGCACGTAAGTGAATGTAACGGATTCGAGTGGAATTCGAACTCAGCCCTCCGATTCCTTAATTCGTGCCGCTATCCATTACTCCACCGTGCTTAGTAATTAGTTCGCTATTTAGTACGTACGTTACGCCCTGCCATTACCATACAAATTCCGTTGTAAACACGAGGAAATACGGAGAAGACCTGAATACTACTACTACTACTACTACTACTACTACTCTTCTATGTGTCGTGTCTCAAGAGATTAGATGATCATGTCATTCCATAACCTCCTATCCGCCATAACTCTAACCAATGTCTGTCCCTTTACTATCCTGTCCAGTTGCTGTTCTGTCGTTTCTTTACACAAGCCCATTAGATAGGTTAGTGTTTTCCTCTGGCCTTCAATATGTCCTGTAAGTGTCAAATATTCCAACATTTCTTTCCTTATTATGTGTCTTTCAGATTTTCAGTAAAGTCTCTTCTTTGTTTCTCTATTCCATATGTCTGCCTCGTTGATGACATGTTCCGTCCACATTAGCCTCAACATTCTTCTATAGAACTACATCACTGTCACCGACTCAACTCTCCTCTTCATATGTGACGGAATTGTCCAGCATTCACTTCCATATAGAAGAATAGTTATTACATAGCGGTTTAGCACTCTTTTCTTTTTTACTAAAGAAACATATTTATTAGTAGAGAAATAAAATACAAAACATATATCACCAACAACCCCATGTCAACTTTCCTATCTAGTCCCCATTGTGATTGTATACCCAACTCTAAGAACGTGACATTAAGTGACATGTTTCAAGAAGAGTATTCATGCGCTCCCAATGGAATCAGGGCCTCAGTCTCGGTAGCAAGAATAGAATATTAGAGCCTGTAGCATACGGGCAATACTGTGTAATAAATAAGCAGGGCGTATACTCAAATACGAATATCTACTAAAAATTATGATTAAGTAAAAAAAAATTCTGCTGGATTAATAAATAGAAAATGCATTGCTTTCTTCACAAATTGTATTGTTTACTCTAGGATAGGAAACTGTCTATTTCAAGAGTCAAAGAAAAATCTAAGTATAAAGACACTATTCAACTTTGCTTGGTCATTGTAGCAATCTGGAGCCGATAGATCAAAGCTCGTCAAATCTATTGACGGCTTTCCCTCTGCGAACGCAGGCTCGATTTCTACCTGAGAGTGCATTCTTTTCTTTAAGATTTCTTGAATTTTCAGACCGGAAGACGAAAATAAATAAATATACTGTTTAATAAATATACAGAGCGTCTACTCAAATACGAGTATCTACCAAAAATAACGTTTAAGTAATGAAAATACTTATATTATTTATTTTACTAATTTTCCCCGAATACAAGGCTCAAGGGCCATTCAAAGTAGAGGGTTACTGTGTGGACTTATTTTAGCGTAACAAATAACAAACATTAGGTGTGTAGAGCTGAAGCAGACTATGGAAGGAACCGGAAACCCAGCCCTAAGCAGGAAACAAGGGATAAACATGTACTTCTGTTCAAAAACCGAGGAGGAGTATGAGCCGGAAGGTAGGAATATTTAATAATAATATTTTTATTGTGTCTTTATAAAATCTAAAATAAACACAGTAAATTCACCAACGATCATATAATTCAGAATATAGTACTTCTAAACTATCGTCATATTCAAAATTACCAATTAATTATTAGTTTAAATTTATTAAACATATTCAATCGATTTTATTTTATTAACATGCAACAAATATTAAACCAATTCTATACTAAGATTGTTACCATATTAATAATTCTATATTCATAATTATATAAAAAAATATATAAACTCGGTATCAAAAGTACATATAATGTTATACAATATCCTCCAAGATAGCAGTAAATATCTATTGTAAATAAATAAATTAGTTATTTCTTATAGGTCGTTGTAAATTGTTTTTTTTCTGTTCTTGCAATTCAACAACAAATATTCGAAAATCTCATCTCAACAAGACTTAAACTTAGTGGACATAAACCAAGCACTCAAAAGCAAATGGCGATTTTCAATTGAAATCATCATCCCAGTGAAAACGTGGTACCATACCGTTAAATATATTATGGATATACTGCTTGCTTACTTTGACTTCATACATTTTATATATCATTCAATCGGAATTAATGTATTTTATTTTCAATCCGGCACCACTTTTTACTACGTCAAACATATTTATAAGAGCAAAACAAAAAACAAAACAGGGCATCTACTCAAACACGTGCAACTACTAAAATAATGTGTAGAGTAGTAAAAAGTGGCGTCGGATTGAAAATAAAATACATTAATTCCGATTGAATCATATTTAAGATGTATGAAGTCAAAGTATGCAACCAATATATTTATAATACATTTAGCAGGATGGTACCACGTTTTCACTGGGATGATGATTTTAAGTGTAAATCGACATTTTCTTTTAAGGGCTTGGAGTATTTCCATTAAGAAGTAAGTCTTGTTGAAATGAAATTTTCGAATATTTGTTGTTTAATGCCATGAACAGAAGCAGACTATAACAAATAACTAATTTATTTATCTAAATTCATTATCCTTATTTTTAATCATTTCACCCCCAAGCGATAAAAGACACTAGGATGAAAGCGGGGTTAGTAAGAGTGAAAGAAACAGAGAGGACAGTAAAAGAATAGAATTCAACAAGACAGACGAGGACGATTGACGTTGCATTCAAATTTTTGAAGAGGGCAGTTGAGAGAAAATCAAGGAGCCAGCAGAAAGTTCCACAAGAGAGAAGTGCGTCACAAGAAACTATTAGCACAGAGCTTACGGTTACAACTAGTGATTTAAACAGATTTTTAAACTGTTGCATAAAGAGAAATGTATTAAATTTTGTCAGTGTTCCTCTCATCACACAAATCAAATACGTTTCAAAGTAGGTTGAGTTGATTTGCAAGTAATAAAGAAAGTGTACAACATAAGTTGAATTAAAAACGGCCATTTTAACTTTTATCAGCTATGATGTAAACCAAGTTCCTTTGATGCCAAGTTTCTTATTGACATAGTGGCAAAGATAGCACATAGACTCGGACAAAACAGTCTGTTGCTTGGACAATCTGGATAACTCTATGTTTAGCTATACCATTAAGTGTCATTCCTACAGGATTGGCTTCCATGAAATTGGTCAGATAGATTTGTTTATAGGATATGGGTTTTTTAAGGTCCTTCTTTATGACAGTGAATTCTGGACAATCTCTTGACGGATGAACAAGATACTTGAGGCGGCAGAAATGATGCTCTACGTAAGAACGCTGACTATATTAAGTTTTAACGATGAAAAATGGAAACATAAAAGACACATACTTAGAATTCCTGGAATTTATTTATTGGCAGAACAGGCAAAACTTTGCTAAGACCAACAACGGATAAGTTGTGGTGAACCATTATCGCTCACATCCTTAAGGGGTACGCCATATAGAAGACGAACAATATAAATGTACTGATTATGTATATTTTAACATGCATATATAAATATAGATGTGTATATGAGAGGCGTGTATAAGGTATGAAGTCATGTGGATGTGTTGGAATTGGTGCTGAAAGCTTTTGTATTATAAAAATATAAAACAAAAAGCGATATATCTCCGCGCTACCATACAAATGAGACTTGTATGGATAAAAATATACAAACTAAAAAGCTCTTACGTTTTTTTTTTTTTGTTTTTTTTTGTCATTGTTTTTCGTTGTTGTCGTTTTTTGTTTTGTTTAAGAAAGAAATTTGTTCGTTAACAATATGAAATCATTTTTCTCCTATATTTACAGTCATCAGTAGAAAACCAAAAGTCGAGGAATTTTCTTATTTCCAAGTGCCTATCGTATTTCTCCATACAATCCCCATTTATCATAAGAGCGTCCACGCATTAAACTTGTTATTTTAAACAACAAACAATTCCCAGAGTGCAATCTCCAACCGAGAAAGATAGAAAATATAATAGACATATTTCAAAACAGTAAGAAAAAATGAAGAATTGTTTTGTGTTGATATTTGCCTAATGTAGAAAGAGAACGTTTAATGTCATATCCCTTTAGGACGTACATGATCATGACTCTCCAAAGATTCCTTTTTTCTTTTTATTGTCTGTTAATTAGGTATGCCTCCTTGGGGAAGAGATTGTAATTGTTTCCAGTTACCTTCTCCATGCTTTGAATTCAAAATTGGTCTTCTCCTAGACAGGTTAACAGCCAAGGCTGGAGAGCCCAGCCTACTCCGCTATTATCCCATAGTAAGGAAAATTTATTGGTTCATGCCTTTAACAAGAGGATTTGTGGGAAAGTTAACGTAACAGGCAAGGTGAAGATTTGAAATGGCCATTATACAATCTGTTTAGAAACATGAATTCTTATTCATTTTGAAAAATGAGTGACTAAGCCTAGTTAAGTCGAATTTTCAGTTATCACGAGAAGTGTTTGGAAGTTTCCGGAAAATATATATCTCCTATCTCCAATTAATTTTACGTTGCCTCCTAAAATGCTATAGATTTTTTGTTTAAGATCTAATGTTATTCCAATTGGATCTTGCCCAGAGATTATGTTAGTCCTTTGCGTATGTTTATAATCAAGCTGATTACTTTCTACAACAGATTCGGTTCTGTCTTCTACGATCTGACAAGATTTATAGGCAAGCAACGCAGTTTGAATATTAACCCTCCTCTGCGATATTCCGAAGAGTCAGTGATTAAAATCTGGCAATCTTTATCAGCTTCCCTATATCCAACACCAAATTGATGTATCGCTGTCTCTTTCTCTCTCCCCCACATTCACTTTTTCTTTCTCTCTCTCACTCTTACCATTTTCTCTCGCTATGTTCATCCATATTTATCTCTTTATCTCTCTCTCTTACCTCTTTCTCACGCTAACTTCCTCCCTCACTACCTCTTTATCTTTATCTTTATCTCTATCTTACTCCTCATTTCACTGTACGTAAACATATTGGTTTTTCACTCTGTGCTTTGTGCGTGTATATATACATACGAATGTTGTGAGGATCGGTGATGAGTTAGCCGTGTGTGAATGTGATTTTTATATTTTTGTAGGGTTGGAAAGAGGATCACTCGACCCCAACAGGGTTGTAACATAAGCACACTTACACGAAGTACACTGAAATACAATTCAGAAACAATTTGTGTTTTATAGTCAGAAGGAAAGGATAAATTGATTTATTATGCATTTTAAACATAACATTTGTGAGTCCGCGCGTGCATGCGTGCGTGCGTGTGTGTATTTCGGCAACAATCTTTCATTTATTCAAATTTAAATGAAGGCCAACGGAAGTTCTTTGTTTAATAATTTTATTTTTTTTATTTTATTTTATACGGTTTTGACTATTTCACTGGTTTCTGGAAAAAAAATTGAAGGTAAACTGCTGAATGTCTTCTGGGTGAATTCTGCTTTCATAGGACATTCTCGAGTTTTATTTTTGTATTTATATCGTTGTGTCAATGTGTTTTCTTTGATAATGGCTTGTGTAAGTCGAAAGTTCTCAGAAGACATAAAATAATTTATGTTCAAAATCTGACCGGAAACCAGATAAATAGTCCGAACCGTAGAAAAATTAAATAAAACATTTAAACAAATGTTGGCCTTCACCCAAACATGCATATAGACGTATATACATATATATATATATATATATATATATATATATATATATATATATATATATATATATAAATATATAATGAAAAACAAACCACTTTAAGGTACCATTACGATAATTTATTTCACCCAAAATCCTTTTTTAAGGATTCAGGATCATCAGGTAAAACTTCCAACAACGAATTGAGAGGAAAAATGGGATTAGAAATTGGTGGGTAGTGTAATTTTTGTAATTTAATAGAGGGGGTTGAGAGTGGCAGTTAAACAGACAATATAAAGTAGAGGGAGAGGTTAATTTTGTATCTCCCTTAAGTATGTTTTATATTGGAGTAGGAGGAGTGACAGAACCTTGACCTATTTAGATGGTTAACAAAACGGAAGTGAAATGTAGAAAATGTATACAAGTGAGTCTTATGGTAAAGAGAGAGATAGTGGGGGGAAGAGAGATGGAGTTGTTTTAACAAAATTATGTAAAAGATAGCTTACAATGTTTGATAGAAAATTCGATGTCTGAAAAAAATTTTGTTATTAACTTAAATCTTTAATTTTTTAAGTAAATAGTTTCGGGACTAAATATAACTATTATTGTAATAAACATATTTATCTAGGACATAAAGAAATATTTAAAATTTAAATAGTTTATTCACCCGACTAATTGTATTTCCACAATATGTAAAGAAAAAACAGTAACAATAACATCTATTTTAATATTTAAAATTAATTTATGAATGTAATTTTTATTTATTATATTGTTAAACTAAATTAAAGATTAGGTTTCATTATTTAATAGTATTTGAGGGTAATATTAATTTTCATTTATTCATATATGTCTCACAAATGTATTCATGTGAATCCCTACATACATACAATCATTAACAAGTCCAAAAAACACATAGAAACACATGAGATAATTTACACAAAAATTCATTTATCCTCGTACATAAACTATATATACATTTTACAATCTTTATCTATATTTTAATATTTGAAATATATATATATATATATATATATATATATATATTGTGTATGTTAGGCATAATTTTTTCATTAATGTATGTTTCATTACATAATATAGACAAGTTTTTGTTTTGTCTATTTATTTTAAGTAAGTTCCTTTCATATTGTCTGATAAGGTTAATAACATTATCATTGAAAGTCGAAAGGAAATCACCATATTGATACATGTTTAAATCCAATCTATGCTTTCGGCTTACATAAACCATTATCAAAGATGACAATTACTTTTCAATATATCAACCAATACACGGACGAAACAATAATGATAGTCTGTTTTTGTTGCGTGCAAAATTTCAAAGCAACGACTAACTCGTGTATTCGAGACGCGGAAGCAAAAATCGCGTCACACATGACCACGCGAGAGTGAAAACCAGAAGTATTAAGTATGAGAAGCTGTTGGTATAAACCAATGCCTTCTGTTATCAATTATAGGGATTTAAGAACATTTGTGGAGATTTCATAGTTTATTTTGTTCAGGTTAGGTTTCAACTGTTTTATGTATATAGATTCAAGAATTTTTAGTTTTTGTTTATTGTTTTCATGTTTAAGTATAGTTGTGTTTTCAACAAGGATTTTCTGGAATTGTGTACGCGGCCAGACATATTGTGGCCGCGTACACAATTCCGTGTGTTAATACATGTGCATTCTTAGGTGAATTTGTCTCTGTGTTCTTTATAAGATGGATGTAAAAGGATATATTCAGAATCTACCTTACTGACAACCCTGGATATTTATCAAGGGCTTACGTAAATTTTCGCACCTTAGGGTCCAGAAAAAATATTGTAGTGATTATTATCAGAATATATAAAAATTTAAATTATTTACGAAAGATAAATATCTTGAAATATTTATATTTTTTCATAGCAATAATTTTTGATCTAGATATCTAGTGAGGAGTTTATGAACAACATTCTATTTGACATCTTGATATACGTTAACTTATGAAATGTTACGCTTATTAATAGCTTTTATGATTATTTTTTTATTATATATGTATATATATAGTTGATGTTTCTTCCGGAGATGTTCATCTCCGAAACTAATAAACGCCTGAAGTCTGTTGTTCACCGTTTCTTTTGAAATCTTTTGCACTGATTCCGTGTGATAAGTCGTTCCAAAAAGTGTAGATGGTTTTGAACACACCTTCACCTCTATAATCAAAACCTCCGTTTGGGTTTTCTAACAACTTTGATGTACAAAGCATTTTAAATTTGGTAAATGTACAGATCGTGGGATTATTTGAGAGTGAAAGCATAGAATAACTAACATAAACAACTGCTTTTACATGTGTTGCAGATAATGTCGAATAGAACACTGTTGTCGCTTTTGGCTTTTTGTCGAGTTTCAGGAGATTTTTCTGGGCGTACAATAAAAGGATGCGCACAGAAATACATGTTGTGAAATCACGGATGCAACTCGTATTCTCTACACGCTGAGACAATAAGGCATACATGATGTATAGAATAATATCATTGTTTGTTTCTTGTATCGATCAAATGAACACTTAAAAAAAGACTACGGAAAGATAGTGGGTAAGAACATACGTGTATTACAAGGTTATCTCCCGGGGTGATTTGGTTTTAGATTCTCTGTTTTTGCTCTCTTCTCCCTGAGGTCGTTTTACCAAATGAACAGCATTCCACCTTTCTTTTGCCAGTATTAATTTAGACTCTATTTGGCCTTTCACTGAGACCAAGATGAGAAGACAGACTATCTTTCCATTCAACACTTTATCCCGTATCACATCAACATCTTATCAATTCTATATCTTATCAATACTGTAAATCAGTTTTTAGTAAACCTTCTTCAAGTAACAAATCAGAAGGATGGCTTACTTAAAAATTCTCGAACCGATCAAATTCCCAAAACCTGACGAAATGACCAAACATCTGAATTATTTCCTCATACAATAGAAGAATAAAGGAAGTATATAATAATTTATCTGCTAATCATCAATTACGAAATATCTACTATCTGCTTCACAACCGAGTAGTGGCGCCTGGCTCAACGCAGTGACCTCTTCATCTACCGGTACCCTTCTAGATGATGAGGGCACTCGGGTCGGAGTCGTGATCCGTCTTGGACTCAAATTATGTGAGCGTCACAGATGCAAATGTGGAGCTTCCATCAATGAGTTTGGTTTGCATCCTCTCTTCTGTCGTCGTAGTGCCGGTCGCTTTCCACGGCATGCAGCAATAAACGACATCATCAAAAGAGGTTTGGATGCAGCTGGGTTCCCTTCCGAAATCGAACCCGTAGGTCTCGATCACGGTGATGGAAAGCGGCCGGATGGCATTACCATTTTCCCTTTTAAAATGGGAAAGTCGTTGATTTGGGATGCGACCTGTGCGGATACATTTTCGGCCGGTAATTTGATCAGGTCCGCTGTTGAGCCGGGGTCTGTCGCCCGGGACGCAGAGATAAAAAATAGTTAAATATTCTTCTCTTGCTGATAGATTTTTTTACTTCTGTGGCAGTGGAGACTTCTGGGGTTATTGGCACTCATTCGATGACGTTCTTCGGAGGATTGGCTCAATTGCGTCTCGATTAAGGGACGAGACGGAGTGGCCCTTGCAGCGTGTCTCACTGGCAATGGTTCGAGGTAATGCTTTCTCCATCATTGCGGCTGGCAGAGGATAGAAAAAAATTGTTTATAGTTACTTTGTTCAAAATTTTTTTCAGTAAATAAATTTCAGGAGACACGCGTGTTTATTTCTCAGTCCGCACACTGGCCCGTAACACTGTGTATACGGGGTCTACGGGCAATATTGCCCGAGCCTACGGGCTCGGAACTCCTCACGTTAAAACTGCCCTTGTGCCATATCGTGCCTTGTGGAGAGATCTCAGTGATTGGAATGGATAGTGCAGATTTAGACAGTAATAACTGAGTTTTATTAAACAAAAACCAGCGGGACGAGAACAATCTACCCTCTAAACAATAGAATCACTTCGAAATTCCCTGAAGAAGGCGTACAACGACAGAAACATTACAATAATAGCAATAAAGATGAGAAGAATAGTCCCAGTGTAAATACTGTAAATACTGTAATTAATAACTATTATGGGTTCCACCCTTTTCTGATATAAATGGACTCGTCCTGCTGCCATAAAATAGCCACAGTCAGTCAGAGATGAGGAGAGGAACAGAGTAGAGGAACAGGGTGGAGAAACAGAGTGGAAAGTACATAGACACTGTGATTGAGTTGACGTTAGAAGTCAGTTACAAGGACGCCCGACTCTAAGGAAGTTTACTTCGAGACTGTATATAGCGATCTTTGATTAATACTAACCGGCGTTCCTGGATTTTACTAACAGCATTACCTTTTGTATTTTGGGTAAATACATTTAATTTCTTAGCTTAAATACTTGCGTTTGTCATTTATTGGAGACCGATTTTTCACGCGGAATCCACAGCAATAACTCTCCTCGTCCAAGAAATCCAGGCAGAAATTGTATTTTCTTACTCTGAAAGACATTTCATAGATACTGATGAAGGCAGTAAATGCAATGGTTGTCACTGGACCGTCTAATGAGATGTTTTGCCAATATGTCATTACATAAAAGTATCCCAATCTCAAATGATTCAAGGGCAACTATTGTGCTTGGTGTGGGGTGCGCCTGGGCTTGATGTTCTCACAATGGAATCTGGGGAACAACTGGAAAAAGAATTTTGAAATACAAGTAATTCCCAAATATACATTTAAAAATGATGCATAGGTAAACAGACACACGAATCTGTCTATGAACAAGAAACATTTACGAGAAAAAATACCTCTGTGTCTTTCCAGTGACAATACAGCTACTGCTTAGTAATAGACAGCTCGACATGCTCGTTAACCATTACTCATATACTTATTTCCCTGATTCAATATTTATTATTTACTAATATTAGATTAATTTGGCACATGCCCAAAATTTGGAGCACTTAGTAAAGAACAAGCACGGTACACAGCAATAACGGTCAACTCGACTAGCTCGTTAACCATCTCTCCAAGTGAGCACTATTATAAATATCAGTATAAACACCGTCAGTAAATTTCATAAGAATATACACATGTATTTACATCAATCAGTCGATTTTCCTGTAGACTCACGGTGGCGTATAGTGCCACAGCTTCACCACGCTAGGTGTTGCTGTGGTTAGCGTAGCAATTAGGCCTTCAAGATATTGAATTTCCAGCCCCAGACCCAACCGGTTTTAAATTCAAAGTTTTCTCCTAGACTGACTGTCAATCAAAGCTAGAGATCCCAGTCTACCCTCCTATTTTATTTATAGCTGCGGTGGGTGGAAGGAGAACAGATCTCTTCACACCTTTCCAAAGTGCCTCGGATGAAATTTGAACTAAAAATGCCAGCGTGTCTTTCCACATCAATAGCCTCGGTATTTACCCGAGAACTCTCCATAAGGCGGGATGTGGCACAAGGCCGGTTTATAACGTGAGGCTTTCCGAGCGCGTATACTCGGGCAAATATTCCCCATAGACCCCGTATACCGAGGTTCGTGTAACTCTACCCATCGACATAGGCTCTTCTGGGTTCCTCTCCGCCCAGAAGCAGAGAGTCGACAAGCAGAGTTAACTGTAATCGTTAACACCTCTCATCAGTAACATCTACGCTACGTGAACATCCATGCATTTACATAGACAAGAAGAAAACTTGCTACGTGTTAGTGAGCAAACTAGTTTACAGATTCATTCTCATTAGGTGCTCTATTTATAGATTTGGATAGTTTTAAGCTCACCTTAGTAAATACAAAAACTTGCTTTTATTCTCAATACACGCAAAGAAACCTATAAGGGATATGAAACTTATGACAGAAAATTTATCACAGCTTCTTCGAAGTCAGTGAGAGTTTGTATATATGTTATCTTTGTCTACTCCCCTGGAGGGTCTAGGGTCACTGCCTTCCCACGCTAGACGTGAATGCTGTAATTTCCGTAGTATGTAGTTTTTTAGGGGGTGTCAATAAGAGATTTACAAATTTACTATTACAGCTAAAGTCCGCCATGCCATATACTCATGAACATCATTTCCTTTGTAATTCATTGCTAAGAAGGGATGTCAATTCGGACAGCCTCTTTTCAAGGGACGCTAATTTATAGAACAGGCGGACCGAGACGATGCTTCCCCGAATACTACAATCTTAACCTCTTAAAGTCCGGGGTCAACCGTTACCTATCGTACGTATCATCATAATCTTCACTTGCTTTCCTCTTCACTTCTCCTACGTTCATACAATAACCTCATTTAGTAACCCTCTACCTTGCGTGGCTCTTGTGCCTTATCTCATGAAAATTTAGTAAAAAAATAATAGCATCATTAAACCTGAAGTTGGAATTCACAAAGTATCCTAAGAAATACAATTTAAAGAAAAAGTTTATTTCTTTAAGATATAGAATCATAGAATCCCAAGAAGATATGTTCTTTCCTTAAATTGGTAATTCGAACCTTGCTTTCTCAGGCTGGTCTCCGTGGCCGAACTAGTAATGGCACACTTTGGCTAAAAAGCGGTTTCCCTCATGGAATGAAGAGATACAGATTCGAATCCCATCGGGGAGGCAAAATCTTAGTAGGACTATCTAAGCCAGTTATTATTACTTTCACTGTATAAGGAAATAAAAAAAAAACAGGGATAGAAATTCAAACAGGTATCACCCACTAAAAATAGCGTTTACAGCAATAATATCGGATAAAAAGACTTTAAAAAATAAAAGATTATATAAATATAAAAGGGATCTTTTAGTAAACAATACACTCAAGGTATTAGTCCGTCATTGTGATAGTCTGATCATAATTTTCATTTAAAGAATGCAGTTTCAATTTAAAAAGAAAGTAGTTTAAGGCGAAAATTTACCGTAGAGAATTCTGAAATTAGTGAATTAATTTCGGATTTCTATACGTTAAATTTCCGTCTTTGATCAACAACATGTCTCCTTTCCTAACAAATTTAACATTAATACAAAATGGCATGATTAAAATAATAACTATTAATATAAAAATAAAAATATTGATACAATAAAAAGAACTGAATGAGGCTGAATGGTCATGCATCGTATGTCAAAATTTTAATTTAAAGCTGATCCTCTCTATCTTCAACGTTTCGATGTAAAAACCCTTACGAGTGTTCGTCGTATTTTCTCCTCCCCATACGCTCCTTTATGATACTGATTACGCCAATAAAACAATTATTATTTTAAGGCGTTCCTTCTTTGGACGAAATGCATCACTCAGAACTTTTTTTTTTCATTTTGTCATTTATGTATTATAAATATAGGCAAAAGACTATTTCAGTTAGTACTTCTCTGTCTATAATATCCATTAGGATTTTACCATAAAGAAAAAAAAATACTTTTTTTTCCTCGGTCATATCCGGCCATTTCAGTGCGCAAAAAGAGATTAGCGATTTGGCATCAGATTTTATCCACAATTCAGTGTGGGGTAACGAGTTTCTTCACGGATGGAAGGTTGTAGAACTGGGTAAGTTTTGTTTATTTGAAAAACTTCAGAGGTCTTTTATCACTTTAATGGAATTCTCCGACTTACCGGAACGATTGAGAAATTATTTTCAATAACATTCTGCTTTATACATACACGGGTGTATGTATGCGAGCGTTTGTGTAGATGCTCATGTATGCGTGCGTTTGTATATGTGTTCATGTATGCGCGCGTTTGTGTATGTGTGCATGTATGCGTGCATTTGTGTGCATGTATTGAGTGTGTTTGTGAACCTATGCATGTATGCATGCGCTTGTGTATGTATGCATGTATGCGTGCGTCTGTGTGTGAGTGCATGCAAGCGCGCGTTTATATATGTGTACATGTATGCGTACGTTTGTGTTCATGTATTGAGTGTGTTTGTGTATCTGTGCATGTATGCATGCGCTTGTGTATGTATGCATGTAAGCGCGTTCGTGTATGTGTACATGAATGCATGCGTTTGTGTATGTGTGCATGTATGCGTGTGTTTGCGCATGTGTGCATGTATACACACGTTTGTGTATGTGTGCATGTATACACTCATTTGTGTATGTGTGCCTGTATACACGCGTTTCTGTATGTGTGCATGTATAGACGCGTTTGTTATGTGTGCATGTATGTGCGCGTTTGTGTATGTGTGAATCTGTGCGTGCGTATGTGTTTTGTATGTTTATCGTTCTGAATTGACACACTGGCCAAAATTTGAAAGTTCAATGCTACGAAAATTCGAATTGCACCAATTAAAATAAAGTTGGATATTAAACTAATAAGAAATTCCATTCAAACTTTAAATTTTCAGATGTAACCAACTTAGGCCTCAAGATGGCAATTGCTGTTTGAACCGGTGGGATCGAAAGATATCCAATGCTGGCGCGTGTACGAAAATTAAGTTTGGCTTCGGCTCTAAAAGACCTCATCATCACCATCATCATTATCATCATCATCATCAACATGACCATGTGGGTCGAAGGGTCACTGCCCAGCTGAACATGACCAATTCCAACCAAAAATATTCATTCATTCTCTTGGGCAGGAGCACCTAGTTGATCCCATCCGTCAAGAGGTGAGAACACAGCCGATGTTCTCTAACTTGAATGTTCGCATTGGTCACGGACACGTGGCCGTTGATTACTTCGGAGGACGGGTACTTCGTCCTGACTGTTAGCTCTCCACCCAGCGATGCAATGTCAACATTGTGTTGGTTGCATACGTTGATATAGAGCCCAGTCTGACCCACTGTGTTAGATGGCCATTAACCTAAAAGAAAGGTTCCTTCACCTTTTGACAAGATTTATTTTTAACCCTGCTAGGTGTCTCGAAACACTCCTAACCAGGAAAAGTCAGATCAAGAAACTGGTTTATTGGCCAATGAATTGAACCTGAGGTTTAATGCTGATAAACACATATTCACACGCTTACACTATACAAATAAACATCCATCCATTGATTCACGCAAGCATTAATAAATAAAAAGCTGTCTATATCTCTGGGATGAGGTATTATGATTATTTACATTATTTACATTATTCGGACTGTTATTCGAATTTTCATTGACATTTTCACAACGTTTCAGCTGTTGTACGCTCCGGCCTTCTATAGGTGATTGGAATTTCGAACCGAAACCTTTATTTCGGCCACCGGGGTAGATTGTTCTAGTTCCTTAGGCGGCAACCATACGAGGAGAAAGAAAACTCTTAAGTACATAAAATGTGGAGAAGGCAACATGAAGGACTCCACTATCTCCGCAAAATTGTATAGAAATTTACAGTGAGAAAAGAAAAGGAAACTGTGGAGTGTTATAATCGTCTACATTCTGAAGGGATATGGTATTAAAAACTGTATGAGAAAATAAAAAATATGGTAGATTTGCAATTAATATAAAACAAGATCAACTTCTTAGCTAAATAGATTATTTTTTCAGATTGTGTTTATATTGAGTCGTGGCTTCAAAAAAGGACCTCGAGCTAGTGGTGGGCGTGGCAGTAGCGTGTTTCTTAATCAAGGGCTCAGAGGGGGCTGCTTTGCGTCTGTCCACGCAACTTCCGTATCTGTAGTCCATCAGATTTTGAAAATAGGCAGGAAGCTAAATGCACAAAATCCCACACAGACCGACATACAGACCCGTAATCTAAAAGTGTCCGAAATGAAATTTATACAGGAAATTCTATATTTCTATACACGCACGGATTCGCGTAGGCAGCTTGACGGTTAATAACGTGGAAAAAGGGAATCGAAGAGCTGAGTTCAAATTAAGACCGCGTCTGGTTTTCTTTTTCATTCTTCTTTTCAATAAATTCTTCCCCGATACAAAACCTGGGGGGGGGGCTTACTGAGTGAGGTTGTTGAATGAACGTAAGAGGAGGGAGTAATTGTAGGTTATGAGAATATGTAGGGTAGATAATGATTGACTTTAGACTTGAAGAGGTTGCATCCACTTTGTATTAGTGTCCATATGAAACGAATGAATCAATCTCTCCCTAGTTATGGGTTAAAAATCAATGCGAAAATTGGCTCTCATCTCTTGGGTAGCAGACAGTTTATGAGAAGAATATCCTGGTTTTAAATCTCGACTGTCTTGCGGCCAAAACAAAGATGGTAAATCCTTTGGCAGTAAATTCTGACGTAAATATCCAGAGTAGGTGCTTCGATGTGGTTGACTGTCAACATTGAACTCATATAACGAAGCCAAATCTAAAATTTAATGCCTTGCATTTCCTTGGTTGTCGGCATTTTATCCAAGGAGAAAAGTGGGGCTGTTCAGAGAGACCAGGGCTTCAAGATTCGGCCTGGAGAAGTTGGTTGATTGATTTTGTTTAGAGGCATAACAACCTTTATGGGTCATTTAATGCTGAAATCTAAATATTTCCTATGTCAACATTATGCTACAGATATTTTGTACATAATTTGATAATTTCAGGGTAAAATATATGCTGTCCCAATAATTTTGTGGCAGGGAAACATATATATATATATATATATATATATATATATATATATATATATATATATATATATATATATAATACAATGAAAGTATTTATTTTAAAAAAACAGAGAAGCAACCTTACGGCGGTGGACATGCGACTGAATCTGAGCCGCCAGATCAGGACTAATAATATTGCTGTTTCTTCTTTGGATCTTATCAAGAAGCTCCATCAAATTAGCGAGGGCACCGGACCATATATGGTAGCAATATTCTAAGCAATGACCAATGGTTGACCTATAGATATGCAAGATAGATTCCGGAGAGAAAAATGTCTCACCCGACATAGCGAACCAATTTTCTTAGCAGCCGATCTAGCGATGGATTCTTTGCACCTTATGTCATCTGAGAAGCGCAACGAGTCACTTTCTTGAGGGATAGCATCAACCATACTGATGGAAGGCAGAAAGGGATCTCTCAGGTGATTAATGAAGAGTTTTGCAGGCGTTAAAATTGACAAGCCATCAGCTGCCATTTTGACCTTATCTGGCAGATCAGCCTTACTACGGAAGCAAGACTAAATGGTTGGGTCGTTAGCGTAGATGCTCAGTTGAGAGCTGATGTCATCAGGGAGGTCGTTAATGAAGATTAAAAACAGCGTAAGGCCAAGGATTGAGCTCTGGGGAAAACCCGCGTGAGTACGAAAGAATGTAGACGGGTGACCGTTCAGGACAACTTTCATTTCACGATTTGATAGGAACGACTGGATCAGCTCAAAAACGTGACCAGTGATACCATTTGCTTTACAGCTTGTGAAGAAGACCTGAAAGCCAACCCTGTCAAAGACTTTCGAGGTCTCCAATGCTAACAGCCCGAGCTTCACCCTTTTTATTTAGAGGATGATAGCCTCTTTCCGCAATTATCATTAGTACATCAGCAGTTGATCTGGAATGGAGAAATCCATATACCTTGTCTAAGTAAAGGCCCTGCGATGAGAGATAACGAACCGATTCAGCATTGATTAAGGGTTCTAGTATTAGGTTGGTGCAAAAATAATGACGTAATAATGTCGTTTTTTGACGTATTTTTAACGTCAAAAAACGATATTATTACGTCATTATTTTTGCACCAACCTAATAGCTTCCCAAAAAGAGGCAGAAGGCTAATAGGGCGATAGTTAGATGGGCCAGATGGTTCACTAGAGTTCTTAAAAAAACTGGAACAACAGACGAAGACTTCTAGCAAGCAGGAAAACAGAGAGTGGCAGCGAGGCATTTATTATTATTATGCTTCTAGGGAAGCATTCGATATATATAATACCTAATGATGGGTTTATAAGTGTCTTCATGAAAGTCTAAAGTTTATAAGTCAATGTTAGCAAATGGCCTCTTGTGTATCGTAAGTCGTTGTTGTGAACGATATTGAAATAGATTTTTCAGTATTACTTCAGCGATGTTACGCAGTGCCAGTGACTATGCAAGTTAATTATCATTGATATTTAGACAAAAGACTGGGAATTTTAAAACACTTCATTTTCCAAAAGATTATATTTCTCTCTCTCTCTCTCTCTCTCTCTCTCTCTTTCTATCTATCTGTCTCTCTGTCTGTTTATCTCTATCTCTTTCTGCCTCTTCTTCTCTTTTTATCTTTAAGTGTTATACCATTTCAATACATAGGCGATCATAGCTCTCTTTCTCCCTTAATATCTATAAATTGTACATTACAAGCCTTGTTCTTCACGTTACCTTCTCGTAGCTTTTGGCTTCAGAGTTTGTGCTTCTCCTAGACAAAACTGAAGAACTCAGTCTGATCTCATATTTAATCTATAGCAGGAATTTGAGTGAAAGAAATGGATTCTTGCCTTTTCCAAGAGCATTAGTGAGAAATGATCACAAACTCTTTTAGCCAGACATTGAATGCCGACTGCCCATTCTACTTTATGCCCAGGGACTTTTTTTGTTTCACATCGTCAACGTCACTAAAATGTTTCCTTTTCAGGTCAGGTTTCATACGAATGAATAAGTCACATAAGGCGAGGTCGAGTAAATATGGTGGGGGGCAACTGCCATGTTGTTTTTGGCTCAAAATTGTTAAGCGCAGAAAAATGTGTATGCAGGGGTGGTTATCAGGGTAAAGGGTCTAAATTTCTGTTCGTTTTCTCCACATTAGTCTACCGGAATCTGTGATATCAGGAGTTAAAAAAAGATAATTTCGATTTTATTCGTCCAATTTGTCTTCCGTATTTTCGTTTAGACAATTTTGACTTGTTTTTTTTATGCACACTCGCACGTGTACAAGTATATAAAGTTTCTATGTACGTGGAATACATGTGTATGTGTGTGTGTGTGTTTGTACACAGATTTTATAGCAATAAATCAAATTTTTCCGGACGACACCCACCAAAAATAAAGAAAATATCTTTTTAAAATTCTGAATATATTTTTTGTTTTGTAATTCTTGCAAATTATTTTGTGAATTCTTTTTTACCTTTTTTCTTTTTCTTTCGCAGGGCTTTGCATTTCCAGTTCCAAGTTAGCGACATTTTTTCCATTTGATTGACAAGCGGAAAAGAAAGCATTTCTTGTGTTCTATTTTCCGCATGGGGGAAAAAAAAAAGAAAGGACCTGAATATGTTGCCAGACGAACGCAATTTGGAAAGTTTTCAGGAAAAAAAAATATTACGTATATATGTATGAAATTTTGTGTCGTATTTGTGGGAAAAATATGTAAGTCACATGTAAGGCTTAAGAGTCATTTTAGACGCCACAATTTATAGGTCATTGTACATATTTCACTAATTTTATTCATATTTTTACTAACATAATAATATATTATTTCAATTTTTAAATTTGTACATAATAATTACTTTTGTATATAATTTTAATCAAATAAGCACATGTATTATCTTCCGTATGAATAAATACAAAATTGGAGCCCAATTCTCCCACGAATTCTGAGCTCAAGAGGGCCCAAATCTACTTCATTGTAATTTACGCACTAAAAGTTCAATATCTGTATTATATATTATGTACTTCTAGGCAATAACATTTTTCAAGTTTAACTAATTTATATATTGATTTTTAGAAAAGTATATTTCATTACTGTTCACTACTGTTCTTTTATTCGAGGATTGTTTTGATTTTCATACCAAAAATAGTTCTGTTTAGGAATATTGTCTTGAAAAAGTGTTCAAAATTTGCATTTTACTTCATTTTGATTTCAATTCTTTCCCCATTATGTTTTCTATTTATGCAAATACATGTATTTTATTTCTGTCAACACCTGTTAAATATTATTCAGTTTCGCCATGTTTCATTTGTTTAAAAAATGGCTAAAATTCTAATGTTAGCTATCTGAATAAATACAAATGTTTTCTTTCATGTTTACAAACAAATGTACGTTTGTTTGTTTGTTTGTTTGGGTTTTATGGCATATCAACCACTGTGGGTTATTTAATGCCAAATCCAGTTTATATGAATTTTAAATGTCTATTTTGTATAAAATAAAAAACGTATAGCTGGCAACATTATTGTTTCAAAAAAAACTTAGAGCTGGCAACATTATTGTTTCAAAAAAAAACTTAGAGTTGGCAACATTATTCTTTCAAAAAAAAACTTAGAGCTGGCAACATTATTCTTTCAAAAACTTAGAGCTGCCAACATTATTGTTTCAAAAACTCAGAGCCGGAAACATTATTGTTCTGAAAACATTATCTGAGACCCTGCTGTTGGATGCAGTTTATCGCCATACCCAGGACGCGGATGTAGTTTACCGTCATACCCAGGACGCGGATGTAGTTTACCGTCATACCCAGGACGTGAGCAAAACCTGGAAAACTAGCAGTTCACTATTTACCCATAGCTGGGACCCTAACAGGTGCTACCACCCCGGGTCAAGGTGGACCTGGGAACACCAGCAATTAAGAGGTGGTTCCACGCTCCTCAAAACCTCCAGATCAGAGGCCTTGCTGTTGGATGCAATTTAACGTCATACCCAGGACGCCTCATTGGGGGGGGGGTCTTACCCCTCTACAGAGGTGCAGTCGGCGTATTCTAAAGCCCCAGCCGACAGGGCTTAACAACAAATGTATGAATGAAATGTTCATTTAAACATTTTGTTTCAAAGATTTCAAGTGGTGAATATATCTTTGCGAAGCGATAGCCAGCGGACGAAGCCTGCTAGTTTAGTATCAAATTTAGTGTAAAATAGTGTAAATTAATAATGCATTTGTCGTCTTATCTGTTAATCTGTTAGAAGTAGTCATAATCGATTAAAGAGTTGATAGTCATTCTGTATGAAATTATGTAACGTTGTATGTGTCTGGATAGATCAGCATGAATGTGTATACAATAACACATTTCGGAATATATATATATATATATATATATATATATATATATATATATATATATATATACCACTGGTAAAAAGTTCTTAGTCCCACCAAGTTCGGAAAATATGTATTTCAAATGGCAGACAGCAAAATCTCTTCTTTTATGTGTCGTATCCCTTCAGGACGTAGGCGATAACGGCTCTCCACTTAACTCTATCTCTTGTAGTTCTCAATATGTTTTGTCCTTGTACTACTTCTCCCAAACCCTGTTCTGTCATTCGCTAGGTATGTCACGTTGCTTTCTCTTCCCTCTATCCGCCCTGTGAATATCAGATTCTCTAAGCCATCCTTCCTCATTACGTGTCCCAGAAATTTCAGCTGCTTCTTCCAGAGGTTAAGTATAAGCTTTCTCCTTGTTTGCATCCTCTCTAAAACTTCATTGTTTCTCACGCGCTCGGTCCATGATATCCTTAGCATTCTTTCTGTAGAACCATACCTCCGTTGTCTTGAGTCTCTTCTTCATGTTTGAGGAGACCGTCCAACATTCCCTGCCGTAAAGGAAGACAGGTATCCCGTGACCATTCAGTACTTTTTTCTTTGTTAACAACGAAACCCTCCTGTCTCGTAATACTCTGCCTAGCTTTTGGAATGCGTCTTTGGCCATCCCCATACGTCTTCAGATCTCAGCGTCACATCTACCCTCCTCTGTCAGAACACTTCGCAGATATTTAAATTCACGCGCCTGCTTCATTTTAGTGTCCCCGGCCTGTAAATCGCATTACGGGTTCATCCTCTTACTGATGACCATGCATTCTGTCTTCTTGTAGTTTATGCTTAGTCCTTTCTTCTCGCTCTCCTTTGCTACCTTCTGTAGAAGGTTTTGTAGTTTCCTTTCTATGCCGGCTATCAGCACTGTGTCATCTGCATATCTTATGTTGTTAAGATTGTGGCCTCCAATGATGAATCCTGGTAGGATTTCCAGTTATCTCAGAACTGCCTCGATGTATAGGCTGAATAAGTCCGGTGAGAAGACACATCCTTGCCTTATGCCCCTTTCTAATTTATGCTATCTGCATGCAGGCCGTTCGCTACCAGTATAGGTTCTTGTAACTTCATAAAGTGGCAAAGAACTGAGAACTTTTCAAGTGGTAAAGCACGCAGGATGAAACGATGTTTTCCCCTATAAAAGGGGATGCAGGTTCGATACTGCTAAAGAACAAATTTTCTTTACTAAGATTACTCGACTACGCAGGCTGATAGACGTGATATAACCTGTTTGATGAGTCAAAATGGGGCGTCTATTTCAAATGCATTATAATAACGGTTGAATTAATAAAAAATATCAGAGTAAAAATAAATCCATTAATTCTTTAAAAATTGCTTTGTTTACGTTTCTGACACGAAATTTCATATAAGCTTCCGAGAAAATAATCTGAATATATATGTATATATAAATTAAATACAAAACAATATACTTCACTGAGCGTGTAGATATATATGCGTATATATAAATGAAAAACAATGTACATCACTGGGCGTGATATTTATCAATAAGTTCCTGTTCGTGCAAATTAAACAAATATAATTTGTAATTTGAATATTTCTGTTTCAGATAATATCAATTGATGATGATGGTTCCGACTGTTTTCCCCATCATCATCATCATCATATAATAATTGTGCTTCCCTCTCACTTCGTTAGTTCTCACAACCGTTACGTCCTGCCAATACCTAAAATATAATGGACTATTTCGTTTTAATCGCGTGGAAAGACAAAAGACATATCAGAGACACTACTTGGTTTCAGTGAAAAAAAGGATCAAAGAAAAATAGATGTGTTTAACGTTTCCTTCTAATACCTCATTCGCTATGAACTTATTCAATCATTCACTGAAGAATTAAGATTCAGCACAAATTTCAAGTGGGAAAACTGTGAAATTTTCACGGGTTAAAACTAGTTTTTATAAATCTTAACATTATTCAAATAAAACGTAAATTTACGATACGATTTGTAAAAAATAATATTGATGAGCGTTTGTATAATCTTACTTAGTTCTCTATAGAAAATTGTTCTAGTAGAACAGATTAAATTGGAACTATTAAATTTTTTATTATAACTAATTTAAATGGATGAATTCATTAACTTTTGTAATGAAAACGGCAGATGATAGGACTGTAAGAGTTTATCTATATACATTCACACGCACACACACACACACATATATATATATATATATATATATATATATATATATATATATATATATATATATTATTTAAGTGTGCTATATTTATTGGATAAAGTGCTCAATATCAGAGACAGAGCGTATGTAAATATAAATATAAAAGTGAACATTGAAGTCAACACTCAGAGGCGACAGGCTGTTTCATGCTAAACGCAATCGTTGCATCTAACATGAAACAGCCTGTCACCTCAGAGTGTTGACTTCAATGTTCACTTTTATATATATATATATATATATATATATATATATATATATATATATATATATATATATAAAGGATCAAACACTAATATTCCATGCTCATAATTTATTACATTTGAATCGTAATCACGATCCAATTCATCAGACCTACAAATTCAAAAAGAAATCGGAAAATATAACTCCGGGTATAAAAAACAAAATTTCAGTGAGAGTGCATGTGTGGAAGTGAGAAACAAGGGTGAGAGGGATATATATATATATATATATATATATATATATATATATATATATATATATATATATATATATATATATATATATATATATATAAGTTAACACCCCGAGGCGACAGTCTGTTTCATGCTAAACGCACGATTGCATTTAGCATGAGAGAGACTGCCGCCTCTTGGTGTTGACTTCAATGTCCACTTTTATATTTACATACGCTCTATCTCTGAGACATTTGGGAATAAGTTTCTTGCATCTAGTGGAGTTAATGTCTCTTCGTTGGGTTTGTTAGATTGTAAGAATTGTATCAATTTTTGTGGAATTAATTCATAGATGAATTTATTTAATGATCCCTGAAAACTGATATACGGGATTTTGTTTTAATAACATGCAACTTCGAGACGTAAATGAAGATGGCTTTCTACAGCTTCCTTTATGGTAAAAAACATGCAATGATAACAGCAAAAATTTCAATATGAGCACTGGTAAATAAAATGATGGCTGAAGAAACTAGTTTTATAATACCCAGAAATTCATACATAGATATTTTTAACACCCCGAGGCGACAGTCTGTTTCATGCTAAACGCACGATTGCATTTAGCATGAGAGAGACTGCCGCCTCTTGGTGTTGACTTCAATGTCCACTTTTATATTTACATACGCTCTATCTCTGATATTGAGCCCTTTAATCAATAAATGTAGAATATTTTAAAACTATATTTTACCAAATAATATATATAGAGAGAGGGAGAATGGACAGAGACTCATAGAGGGGGAGGGAGTAATAAAATTATGACTATTAGAATCAATAGGCACATTGACGAAAGCAACATTTCGTTCCTCTTAAGATTAGGAATAGAATTACTTTCGAATATTTCAAGTTGTTTTTTCTGTTTTTTTTAACGTAATCGACATTTTTTAGCTAAAAATGAAAATCGCGTCACTGTATCGGTCGTATATGGTTGGTTTAGTTATTCCATTATTCAATGTAATAATTACAATTTTATTTTCTGTGTGGGCCCCATAAAAATTCGGGAAAGAAGGACCCAAAGGACTACCCGTAGCGACACCGTCTGTCTGAGTGTAAATCTTGCTGAGTTGTTCATAAAATAAAACTTGAGTAGCCCATGCTATCAACAAGTTTTTTGTTTGTTTTGTTTTTCATATATAGAGAGTTTCTAATTTTAAGGAGGGGCGAGGAATGGTTGTATATATTATTTATGATTATTATAATGTCGTTAACGTGGGGGAGACATTTGGGAATAAGTTTCTTGCATCTAGTGGAGTTAATGTCTCTTCGTTGGGTTTGTTAGATTGTAAGAATTGTATCAATTTTTGTGGAATTAATTCATAGATGAATTTATTTAATGATCCCTGAAAACTGATATACGGGATTTTGTTTTAATAACATGCAACTTCGAGACGTAAATGAAGATGGCTTTCTACAGCTTCCTTTATGGTAAAAAACATGCAATGATAACAGCAAAAATTTCAATATGAGCACTGGTAAATAAAATGATGGCTGAAGAAACTAGTTTTATAATACCCAGAAATTCATACATAGATATTTTCAAGGACACATGGCACAGTGGATACAGGCTTTGGTTAGATCCAGTGACAGGACCAAAAAAGCGTGAGTTCAATACCTGGCTAAGGCGCTGGAGAACTCGGAGAGGGGAATTAACAGGAGATAACTGATAACTGACATCCATTAGACATGACACGTGAAACTAGAACTGTCTACCCCAGCGAGAGAAATAAAGGGACATTCCAACTACCTGAAGAAGACCGGAGCGTACAACGGCCAAAACGTTGTGATAAATATGGCAACAAAGATGCGGATAATAGTCCGAACAATGTAAATAGTATTCCTTTTTCTTTATTATTTATGAATTGCCATACCTTATTGCAAAAGACGGAATGTTTTCCCCACGTCTTCAAAGCTAGAAAGCCCACTCTATTCTGCTATTTAATCCATACCTAGCGGAACAAGGACCTTTGCGAAAAAGTGAACCATCCAAGACAGGCTGAAATTTTAATTCGGCTTTCCGATTCTACTTTCTACCTGATAACGTCTGCGTTGCCCACACATCCGCATCCATATACTGGAGTAAGAAAATGTAAGATGATTGGGTGTAGAGGGGAACTACGGTATACATAATCAAAACGGACCGGCTAGGATTGAGGAGCAGAGAGCCGAGTTCGAATTCCAGTCGGATCCATTGCATTCACTTACGTGCTAATACACTTTGGAAAGGTATGTATCCTCTTCTTCTCCCGCCCAGCTATGGGTAAATAGCAAGACAGACTGGGTTCTATAGCCTTGGGTGGCAACCGGTCTAGGAAGAAAAAACTCTAAAAAAAATAGGCTCCGTGAGGATATCTTGCCCAATAAACACTACTCCTACTGTGGCTGCAGTGTCCATCTACGGGGGAAATATATATATAATCATCGATTGCTTTTAGATTTTCTGTAATCTATAATGTACTGATAATTTTGTTGACGAAGATTTTGTGGGTGTGTTATTTTTAACAAAACTTGTTTGAATTGACATTTTTTAGCTAAAAATCAAAATCGCGTCACTGTATCGGTCGTATATGGTTGGTTTAGTTACTTCATTATTCAATGTAATAATTACAATTTTATTTTCTGTGTGGGCCCCATAAAAATTCGGGAAAGAAGGACCCAAAGGACTACCCGTAGAGACACCGTCTGTCTGAGTGTAAATCTTGCGGAGTTGTTCATAAAATAAAACTTGAGTAGCCCATGCTAACAACAAGTTTTGGTTTGTTTGTTTGTTTTTCATATATAGAGTGTCTATTTTGCTCTTGTTTTACCCTTAACAAAACTTGATATTATCTGATTCGATACAGGCTATATACTGTATGGTGAGAGAGCTAAACAAGAATTCTTGTTTAAATGAACATTTATAAACGTTTATTCAAATGATTTTTGTTAAAGATAAAATTATCATCTTCATTTATTCAGTTTACTTATTTTTACCGCTGTGGTCACCATTCCGCCTGATGTATTTGTGGTTCATGGTGACATTCAAGGCAAAATAGGGCAACGCCTTGTCGGTTACTTTTACACCGGGGGTGTTGACGTCACAATACCCGTTTGACTTCTTAGAGCCATGTCTGAGTGTTGGATGTCTGAGGGCTGGATGTAGGCCGTGAACTAGTACAGTTCCACATCCTAATTAAAGATTGACAGCTTCTCTTCAAAGGTACTACCACTGACGATACACCGCATTAACCCAGTTAAAAATAGCAGATAAACAAAAATAAAAAACATCGACAAACTCATCACTACAAACAATGCAGAAATCGGTTTATTCAAAATATCTTTTCAAGGTAGAATACAAGAATAATATAATTTTGCAGTTACTTCCTATGCACGTAAGATAATAATGGGTGATTGATTTTACCAAAATTTTGCCATTTTCTTCTCCGTCATCAATCATGCTATGTCAATGATAAGATATTTTGTCACGATATCTAGAGCGTTGAGCTGAAAGCCCTGGATCTCCTTTTTTACTGAGGTCATGACAAAATACTGGAAACCATTAGACCATCCGTTATCTCCACCCCAAGGGCGCACATAGTTTCCAACAAACTGAGAGAAAAAGTGGGAGATAAATATTGGTATACAACCCCAAGATTTACATTAATGTCTATGTATAAAGAAGGAAGGTACACTGGTCGCGTCAGTTAACATTTACTTATTCAAATGAATGAAATAAGAAGCTACTGAAAATATAACATTGCGCTATATATATATTTTTTTTCCTCATTTTTTTTCAATCTTTCTGTTGTCAAAATTTACTTTCTTACAAGTGTGTATATTTAACTCTGGAAATGTCGACCAAAAAAAAGACTGAAGTTAGTTTTAGAAATTTTCTTTGAAAATTTGATATGATTCATGATGAATTAGTTCAGTGACCTCAACTTGCTGATCTGTCACCCAATGTTTTTCCCATTCTTATAGATATTTTCAACACTTGCCCTGGTTGCTTCCATCTTTTTACTTCTTCTTTTTGTATCCCTTCATACAGCAATACTTTATCAGTCGTCGCATTCAAGAGGTTTCATGCTAATATCGAAATATCTTCAAAAGACTTTAATATTTCTTTATTGCTGTCCATAATTCTTCATTATTCCTTTAAAGAACTACCCACTACTTGTACTGTTTATGTCAATGAAGTGGATTCATTCTGCCTGGGCGAAGTTGATGTCTGATCCCTGTCAAAATTAATAATCCACAGTTGTCAGCAAGAGAAACAGCTCCAGATGGGAACTACGAATTAGAGATTTCAAAATCAAAGTACAGAAGTTCAAATATCTGAGAAGTATTTTAATAGAAAAAGGAAAATGTGACACCAAAACATCCGCGTTCTGTGCATAACGATAAACTACATCCATGTCCTGGGTAAGACGATATACTACATCCGACAGCAAGGTCTCTGATCAAGAGGTTTTGAGGAGCGTAGAACCACCTATTAACTGCTGGTATCCCCAGGTTCACCCTGATCCGGAGTGGTAGTACTTGTTAGGCTCCCAGCTATGGACAAATAGTTAAGCTCCAAACTCTACTCAAAACACTATGAAAGTGTAGAAATAGGTTTTAATACCAACAGTACATTTTTGAAAAAGAAAAATATTAACAGCAACATATTTTTGAAAAAGAATTACTACTAGTAATACATTTTTTGAAGAAAAAAATATTACCAGCAATACATTTAAAAAAATTATTACCAGTAATAAAAATCTTGTTGGCATAAACAACCCATTGCGGTCGATATGTCGTAAAATGAACCAAACAAAACAAACAAACCAAAACCCGAAGGAACATTGGAATAGCAAAAGACACTTTCTAAAACTAAGCAGGAAATTTTCGTAAGAATCATATAAAGTGCTACATAATAACATTCCTTTTATATGACAGTGAATGCTGTATAATTTCATCAAAGATTGAAACAACAGAGACGTGGATCTACAGAAGAATATTGAGCACGTCATAGACCGAACATGTAAGCAGTCAGGAAGTTTTAAAATTTAATTTTTTAAATGGAAACAAAAATGAAAAATTATAATTAAAATCTGGAAGAAACAGTCAAAACTTTTAGGACACATACGGGGTGGGCTGAAAAGTTCATAGGCTGACTAGGAAGGAATAATGTTACAGCTGTAAAATCTTGTACGCATTAACTGCAACTCTTGTTAATAACTGCCTTGTTTCTTGCCAGGTAAACTGACATCTGACTTTTCGCTGATGACTATTCATCCTGTTGGTCATAAAAGTAATTAACAGCAGATATGACGTCATCATCACTGCGATACTGCTTCGCAACCAAGTGTTTTTTCATGTTGGGGGACAGTTAATAGTCAAATTAGGAGAATAGGGAGGGTGATCAACTAGTTCAAAGCTACGGTCAGGAACAGCAGCCATTGAAACCAAGGAATTGTGTGTTGGAGCATTTTCCTGATGAAGCAAGGCCCTTTTCGTAGGTCTGCATCGTAATTGGTGGTGTGACCATTTTGCAGATATTCATTAAACACAATCCTTTTTGCATCCCCCAAAAACTGAGAGCATAACCTTCCCTGCAGATGACACGACTTTGGCCTTCTTTGAAGCAGGTAAGCAGGAGTGTTTTCACTGCATATATTGTCTCTTTGTCTCTGGCTCAAAGCGATAGACCCAACACTCAACATGGGTTAGGAAATGTTCAAAGAAAGCAGCTGGATCTGCCTCAAACATTGTCAACTTTCCTCGTGATGTCCTCAGGCTGGTGTGTTTTGATCAGATGTCAGAAGACTTGTCACCCACCGAACAGAAACCTTTGTCATACCAAATTCATTGAATATTTTCAACCCTCTCACGGTATATGTTAATAGCATTGACTATTTTGTTTATAGTCAATCACCTGCCATGTGGTGAACATGATCAATGTTTTCCACGGTGCTGACAGTTACAGGACGTCCAGACCTCAGGTCATCTACAAGACTCTCCCTTTCCCTCCTAATTTCAGCTGCCCACTTTTGAACTGTACATAAAGCTGGAGCATCATCTCCTAATGTAACAAACATATCAGTATGAATATCTTTGGCAATTTAAACTTTTTCTGCAGGTACTTGATAACAGCACGATGCCAAATATTGTCCTTTTTCAAAAGAGGTCGCTAAGTGTTTTTTGAATAGTTAGAAGGACAATAAAAAGCAGTTATTAATAAGAAGAATTGAAATTAATGCATGCAATATTCCACAGCTCTAGTGTCATTCCTTCATAGTCAGCCTATGAATTTTCAGCCCACACTCGTACTTGGAAAAAACAATTTTGTTATTAATAAGAAGAGATTAAATGAATGCATGCAAGATTTCACAGCTTCAACATCGCTCCTTCATAGTCAGCCTATGATCTTTCAGCCCATCCACATACGTGGAAATAAGCAATACAGTTATGAATAAGAGTTGAAATGAAATCATGCAAGATTTCACAGCTTCAGCATCGCTCCTTCATAGTCAGCCTATGATCTTTCAGCCCATCCACATACGTGGAAATAAGAAATACAGTTATGAATAAGAGTTGAAATGAATGCATGCAAGATTTCACAGCTTCAGCATCGCTCCTTCATAGTCAGCCTATGATCTTTCAGCCCATCCTCATACGTGGAAATAAGCAATACAGTTATGAATAAGAGTTGAAATGAATGCATGCAAGATTTCACAGCTTCAGCATCGCTCCTTCATAGTCAGCCTATGATCTTTCAGCCCATCCACATACGTGGAAATAAGCAATACAGTTATGAATAAGAGTTGAAATGAATGCATGCAAGATTTCACAGCTTCAGCATCGCTCCTTCATAGTCAGCTTATGAACTTTCCAACCTAAACTCGTGCCTAGAAAGAAACAATGCAGTTATTAATAAGAGTTGACATTAATGCATGCAAGATTTCACATTTCAAGCGTCACCCCTTCGTGAAATTTTTTAGGCCTAATGACGAAAAAGGGTTCGAAAATGTGGTACAAACAGGATATATTGAAAGCAAAATTATCAACGGGAAACCGTAACTTATCTACCAAGCTGAAGCAAATAGATGAAAGAACAGAGACCAAGATGAACAGTAAAAAATAATGTGCTAATAACTACAAAGTGCCGAAAGTTGTGGAGAACCATGTTCGCCAACGTCTCGAAAGAACATGGCATCTAGAAAAAGTATCTTAAAATCTTTTTTGTTTCTTTAGTAGTTAAGGATGCTGTGCGAAATATGATTGATCAAGTGCCAACATTCAGTCTCTTCTTTATTAACAATCGTGACATGCCAATGATATTTTATCATGTTATCTGAGGATGGAATCGAGTGCAGAATGGTTTCATTTCTTTCCCAGAAAGTAATAAGGTTAAGTAAACACAAGCTTCTTGTTTATTTTGATTCTTAGATTTGAACATTTCTTTTCCGTGGAGATAAACCTCGATAAGAAATCTTGCTAAATATATATTTTTTATTATTTCTACATCAAGTTTTAAAGTTTCTTACAAGAATCGGTTTTTCTAACAACCAACAAAGCAATCATGATTTGCTTTCTGTTAACTTACAACTTCTATAACTGAAAGAATATTTTTTCAATGTAGCCAAATTCATCTGTATTCTTTTTCTCTCCAACATATTTGTCCCTGACTAGCCAATATTGTGACAACATAAAATCTACCAAGTATGGTGATATATTGTAAGAACCTAAACGCAAATTTACCGTGGCTGAACTAGCGAACAAGGCACTTTCCAGACATTTTTCTTTCAGTAAATTATTTTCTCTTTTCATCAAAGTAGCATTCCCTATGTGAAAATTGTGGTTAGAGACGTTACGGTGAACAACCAATGAGTTTTGTGTATTGTTGGTTTTTTTTGTTTGGTTGTTTTTGAAAAAATATTCTTTCAGAAATTTTGAAACGACTAGCGTCTCTCGTTTCGTGCGCATGCGTAGATGTGGCAACATCAACAAAGCCCAGTCTGATGAAACGCGTACAAAATTATTTTTTTCCAATTTTTCAAACTATTTTTCAAAATACAGTTTGTTGATATATAAAATTATACAAAATTATATAAATTATATATATATATATATATATATATATATATATATATATATATATATATATATATACGGGGTGATTGAAATGTTAATTTATTTATTAACTATATTTATTAGAAGTGGTTATCAGAAGAAAGCGTTTATCATGAGGTTCTATTTAAAATTGGATAAGGGCACCAGATTTTGATACCAGCTTCTAGGGGCGCCCAGGAATCGCATCAACTGATTTCATCAGGAAAATAGTGTGGTATGGAAGACATAACTTCTTTTATTCGGCCTTAAAGTGCTTCCAAAGTCTTGGTTTGGTATAGCAGACTTGCTCCCTTAACCAACACCAAAGATAGAAGTCACAGGCTGTTAAGTCAGAACACCTAGCTCGCCACTCATTTATAAAATAAGATGTTACTTTTCAATCCCCCTACACACACACACACACACACACACACATATATATATATATATATATATGTATATATATATATAAATTCAGGACGAGGAATTAGTAATTACTTAACACTTCAAATACCTCGGTATATAGATAAGTTATTAGACATTTACGATAGGAGATAAAGAAATATAACATGGAATAGGCTGCGGCGGTGGTAGTTTCCCACAACACCGCAAGTTGCTTCAAAATCAAAACATTAACTGACCGAGACGCTAATGTGGATGAATGGCGCCAAACCCGTTCAGAAATATATAAACTGTTAAAACCGTATACAACTGCTTTCTATGATCAATGATTGAAATCGTCTTCCTGCGAATGAAGGATGTACCTGTTAGCGAGGAAAGTCCTTCTTCGAATATTGTGAACTGGTGCCACAGAATCATAATCATAAGAAGAACTATAACAAATAACAGAAACCACATCACTTGAGGAGTTGTAAGAGCAGCAACAACTAAAATGGATAGAATATGTAACTCGAAGGGAAAATAATGACAGCATTTCAAATAAGAGGTTAGGAAAGAAACCACCATTAACGAAAGAGCAATAACAGCTAGTGGAGTTGAGAAATCTATTTTCCTAGAAGAGAGAAAGTGAGTATATATTTCAACCGAAAGTTGCATTGTCTGCTCGGTCAATGAATGGCATATATATATATATATATATATATATATATATATATATATATATATATATATATATATATATATATCGAGAGAGAGTGAGTGAGAAAGTCGACAGATCGTTTCGATGAGACCCTGGTTCAAATTTAATCATGGTTTATTTGTTAAAGTAATATTGGCTTCGGAACATGATCCCGGGAAGTGCATAAAAAACATACCACAGACTGATTCAAGCATTGTGAATGAAATTGGGTAGACGAGGTTTTGAGCGTACTAGCCTAGCTTATAATCCGACATGATCATCACTTTGAAGTGGTGATCATGTCTGATTATAAGCTCTCTCTCAGAAATTGCATTAGTATAAACCAATGCTTGGACACGGTGGGTTGTAAACAAATACAAATGTGCCTGAGCAAGCATCTTCAATAGGGATCAGGTATTCCCAGAAATTTCTAAGTACTTTTAAGTAGAAACCGACGACTATAATTGAAATTTATTTATCTAAAATGAATAGAAATTTGGTTACAATTTCTGAAACGAAATTAAGAAACTCAGACATCACAAAATATAAGTGTAACCTTAAATCTGTAATATATATATATATATATATATATATATATATATATATATATATGTATATATATATATATATATATATATATATATATATATATATATATACATACATACATATATATATATATATATATATATATATATATATATATATGTACTAATTTCGAAACGAACAGAGGTGATACACCGGGGTTGAATAAGACTAATGGAGTTTTGTCGGTTGAAATAGAACTATATCCCCATTAGCATATGAGGTCATTTTTCATTTTGTTGCGTAATTTATATATTCTGTAATAATAAATAAATTTAGCTCTTTTTGTGGATCAGTTTTCATATTCCATATTACTAGGATCCACTTAGATTATATACTAATGGATTTATTACCTGTACTATATATATATATATATATATATATATATATATAGATAGATAGATAGATAGATAGATAGATAGATATCTTAAGACATGATTCTTTGACTAGTTTAGACATGGTCTGTCTACTTATTTTCGGTAAGATCCTTTCATATCGTGGATACGTTTTTGTTGTCATTATTGAAGGACGAGAGAAAATCGCTGTGTTGATACATATTTTTTTTATTTCCGCGTACTTTCGACATATTAATGTCATCATCAGTCCTTCAATAATGACACCAAAAAGCTTAAGTATGAAAGGAATTTATCGAAAATAAGTAGACAGTACATGTCTAAACTATTCAGTGAAACGTGTGTTAATGAAAACATGCTGCTGAAATATACGCATATATATATATATATATATATATATATATATATATATATATATATATATAAACATTTTTATGTTTATAGATACAGATATTCAAGTAAATGCTCTGTTTATAATAAACAGTATTAACAACATTTACCGGCCTGAATGTCCGAGAAATTTTCATAGAATATATTCGTCCTCCGACAGGAATCGAACCTGTTATCTGATAAGGATTCGTCATATAGCCTGACGTGCCTTCAGCGATTGGGCCACAGAGGATCGTTCAGTTAGCAAGGTCGATCTAACTGCTTTTAAACTACAATCTCCCATGATTCTCTCACGTACATTCATATCTGCTCAATGCGTATCCAAATGTAAACAAATGACATCACACATTATATATAAAAAGAATGTATTAACATAAAAAATCTTAAAATAATTCCATAATATATATGTATATATATATATATATATATATATATATATATATAGAGAGAGAGAGAGAGAGAGAAATAGGCTTGAGGCTTAGAAATGTGAAGTCTTATCATATGTAGTTAACAGTCTCGTAGTCTCGAAGATCATTCCTCTTATAGTTTGTTTAGTTTCCGCTTAATACCTGAATATTTATAGCCTTGTTCCAGACTAAGTTAAATATAAGTTCTATCTGTGTACGCATACGTGTTGGCTGTTGTGTTTTGTATTAGATCACTTAATAACGGAAATATAAGAAATATCCCTCTGATACCTGGGGGTTCAGCAAAAGAAAATGATAGTTTTCTTTGGCTATTTATTCAGGCACATAGATGTCATACGTACTTATGGGTGGACCCCAGAATAGATTACCACAGCCAGTTGTAAGTGGTTCGAAAAAAATTAATAGTTTTACTTGTCGACGAAATAGCATCTCGTTATCACGTTCCAGTGAATGACTAAAGCCAATAATATTTGTAAAGTGCTTGTGTATATCCAGATGTGCTAGCATTAGCACAATGTGGCCTTTGGATGGGTGAAGCGTGTTTGGACCGCAGATTAAATATATATATATATATATATATATATATATATATATATATATATATATATATATATAGATAGATAGATAGATAGATAAGATGAAAATGAATAGAGTACAATTCCAATATTCGTAATATTTAATTTAAAAGAGGGCTCAATACAAAGTAGAGCAATATTTTTTTTATTTTAAGATATTACGTATATGACCCATTTATGGAAAATAATTCATTAATTTTTGCTTCTTCCCTTGGTTTGAATTTAATATTTGATTGTTTTATCTAAGTAAAGCTCACAAACCTTATAACGACCCACCTCGTTTTTTCCGTAAAAAGGGGCTTTTAAATCTGATTAAATCGTTCACACACCAGTAATTTACAATCGCCTGATGAGATGCGCGTTGTATACGCCGCGAAACACGATTTCAGTTGTGTAACGATTTTGACATTATTTACATTATTCGGATTATTGTCCTCATCTTTGTTGCCATATTTATTACAGTGTTTCGGCCGTTGTACGCTCCAACCTTCTTCAGGTGGTTGGAATGTCAAACTGAATCCTTTATTTCGCTCACTGGGGTAGACTATTCTAGTTCCACGTGCCATGACTAATGGATGTCAGTTATCAGTTATCTCCTGCTTAATTTCCTCACCAAGTTCTCCAGCGCCTTAACCAGGTAATGAATTTACACTCTTTGAGTCCTGTCACTGGATCTAACCAACGCCTTTATCCACTGTGCCATGTATCCTTGAGGACATAATACCTCATCTCACAAATATAGACACGATTTTGACATGCTTTCGATGTAATATCCTAAAAATGAAGTATATATATATATATATATATATATATATATATATATATATATATATACTTTAACCATCAGATCAGTTGAATCCGCTACCTTAGTTTATATATATATATATGTGTGTGTGTCTGCGTGCGTGCGTGCGTGCGTGCGCGCTCAAAAGAGTGACGGCTGCATAGATATTCACAACTTATATAACGCAAGTGCTTAGCAGGAATGATTGAAGGATAACAGATGGAGCAATAGGTTGATTGATGGATGACTGATAGTTAGAAAGTAGTGTGAATAAACATTCAGAAATGAAGAGACAGATTAAATTTGATGGCGGAGAATAACACAATGATGGTTACCACTAAATCTATTCAAAGAAAAAACTGAATACTTATAATTGAAAATATACTTTATGATAATACTTTTTACGTTTAATGAAAAATGTTAAATTTAGCTAAAATCTATAATTAAATTTTTCATTACGACGTTTAACAATTATTATTATTATATTATTTTTTTTAAGTATGACCTTGACCAGAAAAAGTTATATGTCATACTTCTAGAATAGTTTTAATGAACAAATTTAACCATTTCGGCATTTATAAAATCTGAAGAATGACTTGTATATTTTTTTATGTATCCCTGATTTTTATAACAATTTTGCGTTCATAGATCAGCTATGTGCCATGCGTGATACACGCGATCATGAATCTTTCGATACCTGACTGACGAGGCAATTTTTTTCCAGCAGTAGGTTGCCATTATTTTCTGCAGTAGACCCATATCTGGCGGTGTGGGGAGAAGAAGAGGATTCATACCTTTTCCCAAGGGTATTAGCACGTAAGTGAATATAATGGATTCGACTGGAATTCGAACTCGGCTCTCCCATTCCTCAATCCAAGCCGCTATCCATAACTCCACCGTGTCTCATTTCATAGATACGTCTCTTAAAATTCGTTGTGTCTCACCAAAACAAATTTTATTGCATTTACAAAATGGAATTATCTACCAACATCTTATTATATATATATGTGTGTATGTGTGTGTGTATGTGCGTGTGCGTGTTTTCTAAATGTTAAAAAATTATCAAACTAATGATAAAGTTTCATAGTAGAGATGATACCATGCTATTGATTTTTTTTCCCTTTAGTTAATATGATAACGATATTTTTTTCAGTTACAGAGGGAATCGTTGACAATACAATAAAAAATATTAGGTTGGTGCCAAAATAATGACGTAATAATGTCGTTTTTTGACGTTAAAAAATAGGTCAAAAAACGACATTACTACGTCATTATTTTTGCACCAACCTAATATTAAACATGTAATGCTAATGTATGTATGTATGTATGCATATATCTATATGATAAAAATAGAGTTTTGAGGTCTGCTATATTTTCAGATAAAGTGCTCAATATCATAGAACATACGTAAATATAAAAGTGAATATTGAAGTCAACGTCAAGTGGCGACAGTCTATTTCAGACTTGATCGCAATCTTCAGGACATTTGTTGCTCGACTATATATATATATATATATATATATATATATATATATATATATGCAGGCCAGTAGTGCATTTTGGTTAGCAAGGTGAGGTATTTTCAGTTAAATTTATTATCCTAACGGTTAACACACACACACACAAACATCTCAGGATTTCATCCTCTTTGGATTTACCAATTCGGTTTACCAAGTTCCTTATAACTTAAATATATATATATATATATATATATATATATATATATATATATATATATATATATATATGCACGGAGAGAGAGAGGGAGAGACTGTGATGGATAAATGAATTTTGTAAATCAAATTTATCTTTCTCCGAATATAGTAGAAAATCGATGTTATGAAGAGATTTTTCTCTCCCAGTATTAACTCCTAACTTGTGAGAAAATCTCAGTACTTACTCGCACACTCACACATACACTTTATATTATTCCGCTTATATGAGTAAAAGAGCCACTGCTATCAGTGGTTAAGCAATACACATATAACACTATAGATAGATAGATAGATAGATAGATAGATAGATAGATAGATAGATAATCGTTCTTATGAAATCGTAAAATGAAGGTCCTTTTGAACGGGCTCGCTTCCGAATGCGGTTTTTCCTCCCAACGCTGTTTATGATTTCTATCAATGATCTCCTCGTCAGAGTCCATCTTGCACTTTAACAAATCTACCATTCGTCCGTGCATAGAATACTGTTGCCATATCTGGTCAGATGCTCCTGCTACTCATCCCAAGGTTCGTGAAAAAATCCAAAGAAGGTTCTGCAATGTAATCGATCCTGCCTTGGAATCTTGACTTGAGTCAATTTCTTACAGACGTGACGTAGCTTCTGTCTTTTCTACAAATATTTTCATGGCCACAGCTCTGACGAGCTTTTTTCTCTGGTACCCTGACGAGGTGAGTTTAAGCATGCTACTTGATTGGCATTTAGGTCTCACCCTTTACTGTTGAATTAAGTAAATGTAACCGCCACTTCTACCCCAACATGTTTCTTTTCTTGAACTTCCCGCCTGCGAAACTACCTTCCGTTTCCTTGCTGATAAATACAATCTTCAAAAATTTAAATGCAACGTCAATCGCCATCTTCTGTCTTTTTGAATCCCGTTCAACTTTAATTATTTCCTCGGTGCCAGCGTACTAGTGGCATTGTCGCTTTGCCAGGGGTGAAATAATTATATATATATGTGTATATATAAAGAAATATAGTCTTAAGGTGTGCTATATTTATGGAATAAAGTGCTCAATATCACAGATAGAGCGTGTGTAAATATAAAAGTGAACATAGAAGTCAACACTTAGAGGCGACAGTCTGTTTCATGCAATATGCAATCGTCAGGCCTATATATATGTGTATATATATAGATATATACATACACACAAAAACACATATATATATATATATGTATACACACACACACACATATATATATATAGATAGATAGATAGATAGATAGATAGATAGATAGATATGTGAATGAGCTGGAGATATATCATTTTTTTTCTATAATTTTTTTTATATCAAGAACTGTTTTGAAAAAAAAGACGTTTTGAAAGAAAAGTCTTAATGGATGAAACGCGTCACAAAAACTTTTTTACAATTTGTCATATATATATATATATATATATATATATATATATGTGTGTGTGTGTGTGTGTGTGTGTTTGTGTGTATGTATGTATACGTATTTTTGTGTAAGAGTGGAAAAGAGGGAAACGATGTTGGTGGTCGAGAAAGCCAATGGCAATCGACAGCATGTAAAATTATATTTCTCTCGACGTTTTTGATATTCCCTTATTTATCTTTTTTTAAAATCTTTCCCGTTTTTAGCTTCGGTTCGCTGACATACTTCCTTTCTAGAATACAAGACTTTGTCAAGAAACAAAGAAAAACCCCTTCAAACAATCACATACATTACGCTAGGTACGTGTTTACAGCTTTGGTTTTCGCCTGATCAGCGTACAATGAAAATCCAACCCAAAACTTACGCTATTTTAGAAAACAAAAACAAGTATTTGATACTCTTCTACAAATATCTTGTTGTTGATCATAACACGAGTATGTATATTTAGGAGTAAATTCTTTCTTAGGTGTTAAGTTGGTTGCCTATTCCCGCCGCCGCCAATTTTTAATGCGTAAACCCATGCAAAAGTTAAGATTTCAAATGCTGATTTTCAAAGTAAGCAGGATTTCCGTTTTTGAATGGTCAGCGCAACACAGTCTTTCTTTTTTCATATGCTTCGATGTCGTACTAAGCTTAGTACCTATTTAAACATCTATAACTTACAAAATGGGCGCGTGACCGAGTGTTTAGAACGTTCGCGTTTTGGCCATGGAACCCGAGATCCATTTGCCAGGGAGGTGAATTCTTGATATTATTAGACTGATCAAAAGACCCCTGAAAACTATATCATGGATTGACCCAACTTTGCGTAGACAAAACTGTATGGTGACTGTGATAGTACGAAGCTACAAGACATGACCAAACGTCCGAGTGTAATGACCTTTTTCAAACTGTTGACCACACCAGATTATATGATCTCTCCCAGGTGCAAACACAATATAGATCATTAGCTTACCACCATAGCAGACGGGCTTACTAGGAAAACGAGTAGATGGCCATTATAACTGAGAATGCCTTATTTTAGTGTTATGGTTAACATGCTGTTCTCGCAGGCTGTTTCAATTATGTATTAAGTGTCACAGATTTTTTTTATCCAGTAATCCGTAGATTCGTCGGGGCACCATGTGTACTGCAGCCGCAGTCGAAGTGGTGTTTCTTGGGTAAGATCGCCTGACAGCCGGTTTTGAATTCTGAATTTTTCTTTCTCCTAGACCGGTTGTCACCAAAAGCTATAAAGCCCAGACGCTCTTGTTCTTCTTCTCCTCCAGTCGAAGGAGGAGAAGAGAATGCATACCTTTCCCATTAGCACATAAATGAATGTAATGGATTCAACTAGAATTCGCCATTAACACGTAAATGAATTTAATGGATTCAACTGGAATTCGAACTCATCTCTCCAATTCCTCAATCCGAGCCATTATCCATTACTCTACCGTGCCTCCCTTAAGCTATTTTACATATATTAAGCTAAGCTTAATATATATATATAAAATAGCCGCCTAACACAGTGCTATATTTGGTTGGTCGTTTAATAGCCCTATTGTTTTAAAGTAGTTTAACTAGTATTGTAAACCAATTGGAAGTCCCTACACGAGCGACTTCCATCCTTATTGTCTACTTCACCGCTATATTGGAGCAGGTTTCTTTATGTGTCGTGTCCCTTCAGAATGTGAACGATCGTGGCTCTCCAAAACTTCCTATCCTTTGTATGTTTTAATAATTTTTTATCTTTTCGTCTCCTTTCCATTCTCTGTTCTGCCTTTCATTTACACAAGTTCATTAGGAAGGTTACTTACTGCTTCCTTTTCTCCTTTTTACCTTCAATATGCCCAGTGAGTTTCAAATTCTCCAACCTCTTTTTCTTCATTATGTGTCTTAGAAATTTCAACCCATTCTGTCTCTAAGTTTCAACGTCCTTATGATTTTCATTATTCTTAATACTTCTTCTTTACTGACATGTTTACTCCATGGTGTTCTCAGTAACCTTCTCTAGAACCACACTTATATTTACTCAAGTTTCTTCGTCATCAGTGAGAAAAATGTCCAGCATTCACTGCCATAGAGGAGAACTGATATTACATAACAGTTCAGCACACTTTTCTTTGTCTCTAATGAAATTTTCCTGTTTCTCAATACTTTAATCTGGTTTATCAAAAAAAGAAACGTGATTATAGGGTGACTAATTAATTAAGTATGGGGCACCCAGTGAGGTTCGAACTCACTACTCAGTCGTAATTGTTTTAGGCAGACAAACTTGCTAACCATTACACCACCTCGAGGTGCCCAACTCAAAGGCATCTAATAGTTGACTGAATAACTCCAAAGAATAGTGTCTGTTTAAGCATGCGCAGTACGTTCCCTTCTGATTGGTTTTCCAAGTTACATCAAGTTTGAGACACCCGTTCTCGGGATATTCAAAAAGTTCAATACGTTCTGAACAGACTATATACAGTGTGCGATGTACAAATTGTCGTCTAAATAACGCAAAAATGAAAATAACATTGACATCTCATTGTAACAGATATATTCACCAAAAATCACAGAAAAATATCTTTAAATACTAAAAAGTAAATTTATTCAATAAAATCGCCACTGGCTTCAACCACGGTCTCCAGATGACTTCGGAATCCACCGCAACTCGTCAGGACGGTCTCCTTGTTTAAATTGGTGAATGCTGTCATAATCCTTGCCTTCAAGTTTATCTTTGGCGTTACAAGGAGTTTTGTTGGTCCCTCTCCACCCCACATATAATAATCAAGAAGGTTGCAGTCTGGGGAGTTAGATGGCCAGATGTAAAGAGTTATGTGGTTGCAGAAATTGTCTGACAGCAATGACAGCGTACTCCAACTTGTGTGGCATGGTGCAAAATTCTGTTTCCAGATATAGTGTCTTCCAGCCGTTACCCTCTTGATCTCGGGCAACGCTACCCGCTTAAGGTACTTGATGTAGGCGCTTCCGTGTTGAGTCTGAGGCACTGTGGAAAGATGAATAAAAGCGCATCACTGCAAAGAATTTCGTAATCACCATTCAATTATTTCCGAATCCTTTGTACTCTACTTAGATTGACACCCAAACACTCTGAATGTTCGTATTGGAGCTTCCGGCGCAAATACCAAGCAGTGTAGCATGCTGTTATCAAATTTCTGGCGGTGTGAATTGCGTCATGGTACTGTTTTTTCTCACAGATGGTGCCCAACGGACCCTACTATACTGTGCAGTCGATAAAATCAAAAACAAACAACACGCAGGGGCAAAATTAAAACTATAGAATGACGAAAATTTACACATCGCATCCTGTACTTTTGATGGATAGATACCGTTTAGATAAACATGGATCCTCGTGGATAAAAGTGATTTGGATTTTAAGAAGGAAAACCTGGCGAGAAGAAGAGAAGAAGAACTGAAAGAAGAGATGAGAAAGAAATCGAAAAGGAAAACGAAAACGAAAACGGAAAATGAAGGAAAGGAAGAAGAAATAAGAAGAATAGGTAACAACGAAATGAAAAGGCAATGGAGAGATTTTTAAAAAAAAACGAGAAAAATAACGGTAAACCAAAACATGTATTTATGGTGGTGTTGTTTGTGACGATGAGGATGATGATGATGATGATGATGATGATGATGATGATGACGAGGATGACGAGGATGATGATGATGATGATGATTATGATCATGATGACGAGGATGACGATGATGATGATGATGATGGCGACGACGACGACGACGATGATGATGATGTTGAGGATGATGATGATGATGATGATGATGATGATGATGATGATGATGATGATGATGATGATGATGATGATGATGATGAAAACTGATTTGAGAATATAAGAGTGGAAAAGAGTATGAATCCCTCGGAGAAGTATAATAATTCATTCTTATCGAGTCCTATTTCGGATTTGTGCGCATTATACGAATTACGTTCTTGACATAGCTGAGGAAAATTAATCCGTCAACGATAATTCCTGTCTCACTAATAACAATACCTTGAGTGACTACTTATAAAAACGATGTGAATAAAAGTAGGCAAACATTCGTTATATTTTAAAATCTAGTGGTTGTTTAAGTGTGCAATGTGTGTCTTTATGTTTAAGTGTGGGTATTGAGTATTTCCCAGCAGGCGTTGAACATTTTTCAGCCTGACCCATTTTGTAAAATCTGAGGAATATTTTGCAAGAGATTCCTGGTCGAACCGAGAAGTTTTTATCATCACTCATTTATAAACCTATAGTGAACTCTTCCGTCATTTTCGACCTATGAGAACCAGTAAGTTAGTTTAGAACTAAATCCACACAACTGGCCACGTGTATACAATTTGATTATGGTGAAAAACTTTTATAAAACCTGCCACCATCTTCGTACAGAACAAAAAAAAATGACACACAGCGTGCTAAGAAGTTGCCAAACAGCTCTCCTCAGGTTTGTCTTCTCCTAATCTAACTGCTAAACAAAGCAAGAGAGCTGAATCTCTGCTTCTATTTAATCCCTAGCTGAAGGAAGATGGATTCATGCCTTTTCAAAC
>OZ010571.1:9993711-10033711 GCA_963932145.1 Acanthosepion lycidas
CTAATCGCCTGATGAGATACGTTGATTCGCATCGAAACACGGCTTTAATTGTGTAGCGTTTTTTATATGTATTTGATATAATATCCTAAAATTAAAAAAATACATGCATATATATATATATATATATATATATATATATATATATATATATATATATATATATATATTATAGTTGTCTGTATATTTCTGGTAGATCCGTTCCGTACCGATCCTTCAGTAACTGTCTATATCTTTGAGATGAGGTATTATGATTACTTACATTATTTACATGATGCAAATAATGTAAATAGTTCTCTCTTCATTACACGCTTCACAATTGCGGCGTTATAGAGGAATTAAGTGCATGTGTGCCTGAATGTGTTATATTTAGATGCCGTTGTCTCTTGCGTGTATCAATCTAAGATTAACAAAAATCTTTGTGATTACTTTCAACGGTCGAGGGATCATCTGTGTACAAGGAAGCACACATTTAATCTATTTAAGTTAGAATATGTTGGTTATTCATTAAACAATTTTTATTTTATTTTTAAGAAGGTTATCAGTATGAAATACCCACAGAGGTTCGAACTTTTTTCTGTTTTTTAATGTCATGAATATTCAGGGGGTAGGCGATCATACCGATCCCCACACCCCCCAGATTCCTTTTCTTTACTATCTGTGATTTGGCATGCATTCATGAGAAAGACAGGAGAGTGGTTCTCGTTTCCTTTTCATCAGTTTTGAATATTCAAGGATCTCCTTCTCTTAGACTGGTTACCGTCGAAGTCTAGAGCGTCTACGCTACCCTGCTATTGCTGGAAAAAGAAGAGCATTAGTGCGAAAGTAAGTGCAACTGACTCATCGATTTCACTTTATATATGATGGCCGCCACCTCGTTGTTAAGTATGACCATCGTAAAATATCATCGTAAAATATCGTAAAATGTAGATATGTTTTTTAAAGGATGTAGCTCTTTAAAGTGGACAAACATTTAAAACCTATGCTACAAAGATGACAGACATGAGAAATATACATTATGTTGTCATCAGGTTTATTTTTGAGACTGAATGTCTTTTCAGCCCACCAAATAACTTTTCTACAAATGTGGCATGAATTCCTAGTAATGCCATTTTGTAGTTAGTCACTACCGGTGACTTTGTATATGATTAATTTCCCTGCTTTATTCAAGCAAAGCCTACCACGAGCATCACGAGTGAGTTCATGCCTGTCATCTACATGAAAGTTCTGCATCAGGACCTTTTTGTCCTTTCTTTTGTTATACCAGAACTCCTGAGAACGACCTTTCTATAATATACTTTCTTCCGCCAGGTGATACGATAATTTGCAAGGAACTTCCAGTTTTATGTACTGATGCTTGCAAGAGTCGGAAATTCTTTCAGAACTAGCTTATAACGCTTCTTTAGCTTATCGGCTGTGTTCACTTTCCGCTAGCAAAACCTTCCATACTTTGGAATCTTGTTATCGCTCATGCAAGGATCACTGCAAGGTAATCTATATTTTAGAATTGTTGCTTCACTGCTGTCAAACTCACTTCGTTCAAGTATTTCTACATTAATGACATGTATTCTTCTGTTCTTTCATTGATAATGAAAGTGATCAAACCGCTTCAAGTAATCGCGATAGACAACCCACGTTTCTCATGCATACAATAACGACGTTAAAATACAAGCCCGTTGATCTTAGTCACTTTCAACGTTGTCTCTAGAGTCACTATTCCACGTTACCGAATGAAGTATAGGCCATTTGAATTCTCCTCACGACTCCACAGTTCAGTTTTGCATGAATTAGATACTCAGCCCCATCTGTCATTGGATACCTGTATGAAAACACACCTAAATGTGTTTATTGGACGTCTTTAACTACGTTGTACTATTTGGGTGCGTATGTATATCTGGACTAGTGTGTAGCAGTGTGCTTGTGTGTAATTGATTGGTTTGGTTTGGTTTGGTTTGGTTTACGGTATATCAAACTCAATGGATTATTTAATGCCATCAAGATTTTTATTGCTCTTAATTTTTTTTTCAAAAATCTATTGCTGCTAAAAATTTTACAAAAAGGTATTGCTGGTATTAAAACCTATTTTCATACTTTCATAGAGTTTTGATTCCTTCTACTGACAATCCGAGTCAGGGTGGACCTAGGAACAACAGCAATTAAGAGGTGGTTCCACGCTTATCAAAACCTTCTGATACCCAGGACACGGATGTAGTTTATCGTCTTACCGAGGACACGGATGTAGTTTATCGTCATAGTCAGGACGCGGATGTAGTTTATCGTCATACACAGGACGGACTGTCGGATGTAGTTTATCGTCATACACATGACGGACTGTCGGATGTAGTTTATCGTCTTACCGAGGACGCGGATGTAGTTTATCGTCATACCCAGGACGGACTGTCGGATGTAGTTTATCGTCTCCCCCAGGACGCGGATGTAGTTTATCATCATACCCAGGACGGACTGTCGGATGTAGTTTATCGTCTCCCCCAGGACGCGGATGTAGTTTATCGTCATACCCAGGACGGACTGTCGGATGTAGTTTATCGTCTTACCGAGGACGCGAATGTAGTTTATCGTCTCACCGAGGACGCGGATGTAGTTTATCGTCATATCCAGGACGAACTGTCGGATGTAGTTTATCGTCTTACCCAGGACGCGGATGTAGTTTATCGTCTCACCCAGGACGCGGATGTAGTTTATCGTCATACCCAGGACGGACTGTCGGATGTAGTTTATCGTCTTACCGAGGACGCGGATGTAGTTTATTGTTATACCCAGAACATGTATGTAATTGAACTGTCCGTCTCAGTGCATCAAAAACCAAACAGTGGGAGAGATAATGACTTGCATTTTTTAATGTCAACGTGACATTCTTTCAAAATGTCTGAACGGGGGGACTCTCAATATCTGTGAGTGTGGCGGTGGGTTGTGGAGTAGATGGTCTTAAGTTGTAGCTCAGACTAATATTACTAATTTATTTATTGCCACCCTCTTTTCATGTAAGATATTTATGAGAGTGAGACTTGTTCAAGTGCTCAATCACCCACTATATTTTCACAAAACAATGGTGACTTATCAGTATTGAAAGTTTTTATCTGTTAACGGAACAGAGTATAGGGAGAAATGGATTCATGCCTTTTCCAAGGATATACATACAAAGTGAGCGGAAACAGTATCAGCTGAAATTTGATGTCGGTTTTCCCAAAATGTTTTCCGTGCTGGTTACCATTGTTAAACTTTAATTTAACAACTTACATTTACTTAGGGACGGTGGAGTAATGGACAGCGGTTCGGATTGAGGAATAAGAGAACCGAGTCCGAATCCGGCAGCATTTAATATTTGAAAAATATTTTTTATACATCATAATCTTTTTTTTTTTTTTTGCTACAGCCACAAAGTGTTTATTATTTTTTTAGATTTTTATTTTTGGCAGCTTTTTGCTGATGCCTTCCATTTAAAAATGTACATGATATTTGGATATCTATATTTTGATTCCAGATATATAAAAGTTGACATCGATCGTAAGAAAACTCTAACCTTAAAGTAGAAAGAAGATATTATAATGTTGTTGAGTGATGTGAATTCAACGTTGGACATTGCAAAAAAGTTAACAGTAATAACAGATCAGTAAAACGAAAGTGAAAACATTGTCAGGATAAGAACCAAAAAATGGCTTTAAGAATTTTGCAAAAAGAGATTTGAGAAAAATGGAAAAAGATAATAGACAAGAAAGTTGAATTTAATTTTTTATTTTATTTTAAACAGAGAGAAAAGATTGGCTAAAGACATGAGAGCAGACAAACATCATTTTTGAGTAAATTTAACAAAGGAAAAATTGTTGAGAAAAGAAGTATATGGAAATAACAATGATAACATTTAAAACTACAATTTGTTTACATTTTAAAGATTTGTAAAGATTGATATTTGCAGCTCTAAATCTTCTGTTAAGATTTGCTCTTAACAGAAGATTTAGAGCTGCAAATATCAATCTTCACAAATCTTTAAAAAGCGTATTGAAGTGTTATATAATATCAGTTCTCCTCTGTGGCAGTGAATCCTGGACAATCTCCTCACAAATGAAGACGAGACTTGAAGCAACAGAAATGTGGTTCTACAGAAGGATGCTAAGAATAACATGGACTGAACATGTGAGAAAAAAACAAAGTTTTAGTGAAAATTGAAACATAAGGACACTTATACATAACATCAGGAAGAGACAGTTGAAATTTTTAGGATATATGAAGAAAGTGAAGAAAGTATATGAATGCGTTAACGAGGATTCCATCTCCTTTTCTTTGCTTCAGGCTATAATAGAAACATTTATCATTTAGCACTCAACAAAAATTCAAGCTAAGAAAACCCCAGACACTTTTTTCAACTAAATTATCTGGACAATTAAAAGAAAGCTCTAACCTTAAAGTAAAAACAAGATATTATAATGTTGTTAAGTGATGTGAATTCAACCTTGGACATTGCGAAAAAATTTAACATAGCAGTAAAACGAAAGTGGAAACATTGGCAGGATAAGAACAAGAAAAATGTCTTTAGGAATTTTGCAAAAAGAGATTCTGATTGGTCTGATTTTGCAACTACACACTGTTGTAAGATTGCCAGTTGTTCGTCATATCCATAAAGAAATACATAAATAAAAAAATTAATTATACTGTCATGGTGTTGCATTTATAAAAAAAATAAATAGAAATTTATTATAGAGTCAAAAATAATTATTATAAAAAATTATAATTATCATTAATTCACTCATTGTAAACCAATGAGAATCAACCCCACTTTTCTCCTCTACACACACATGACATGCTCCCTATCCGACAAACAGTTCACACAGACAGGTTGTTAACACATACGTCAACGAAAATTTCATCTCCTTTTCCTTGCTATAATAGAAACATTTATCTTTTAGCACTCAACAAAAATTCAAGGTAAGAAAACCCCAGACACTTCTTGTATTTTTTCAACTAAATTATCTGGACACTTATAAGAAAGCTTTAATCTTAAAATAGAAAAAAGATATTATAATGATGTTGAGTGATGTGGGAAAAAAGTATTGGCCAAAGAAGTATATGGAAACTGGTTTCTCAACAATTTAAAGATGGATGGGCTGGATAGCTTCGTTAAACGTAACCCAATCTTTAATAAAGCCATTTAACCCATGGAAATAATCAAACAATACGATTTAAAAGACAACATAGACAGAGGGAGAGGGGATAATGTTTAAGTATTATAGGCATTTAGGTATTGCCTGCACGCAAGTCACTAGTGGTCTGCTTGCGGGCCGCCAGTGGCAACATAAGCGGTTTTCTGGTGGCAGGCTAGCGGCAAGGACTCGCTGGGCATCTAGTGGTTCGCCAATGGTAACATTGCCGAGACGAACACGCCGAACAGTGCAGAGGTTTCTGAAAGAGTTAGATGAGTCTAATGGTGATTACGAAGGTACGGCAACTCACACTAATCGTTGTGATATGAAAAGAACACTAGAATTCGTTGTTGAGTGCCTCAGACTCAATACCGAGGCCTACATTACATGTGTTACATATGTACCATGTGTTAAGACGGTGGCTGCTGGAAGACCATATGTCTGGCAAGAGAACTCTGCACCATGCCACACAAGCAGTGGAAGCCAGTCATAGCTCTCAGGCAATTTCTATGACCAACCTAACCGTTACATCTGGCCACCTAACCCCTTACATCTGGCAACCTAACCCATTATATCTGGTCATCTAATCCCTTACATCTGGCCATCTAACTCCCGTACTTGCCCGATATTATCAATATTATAAGTATAGATATTATACACAGAAACTTAACCGATATTGTCAATAATATAAGCATAGATATTATACACTGAAACTTAAGTGACATTATCAATATTATATGGGCAGGTATTATAATTATAAACTGAAACCTACCCGTTATTATCAATATTGTATGGACAAAATTATCAGTTGAAAATTACCCGATATATGGTTCATATTAATATGAATATTCCTTGCAAATTTTATCAACAGCGACTGAATAGTTTAAATTTCAAAACGTTGTCTTGAATAATAAAATCTGACACAGTGAGTCTTAATCCTTATTTTGTGTTGCTTTTTGACATGCTGGCTATTTTGATTATTAAATTTGGATCATTACAACACACACTACGTCTCTCAATCGTTCTCGCGCATGTCTTTTTAATAGGCGACACGTACCGCTTATCTCTCCTGCTCCTCTCCTCGGTCTCTTGTCTTATTGGCGTCATCAGTAACGGCAGCTAAAAGCATTCTGAGATTAAACAGCGAGAAATACACGTTTAATGGACTATTGGCCTTGTCATAGGTAATAATGATAACAAGACACACAAGTTTTAATGCCTCTCTTGATGCTCGCATGAGACAAACCGGACGAAAGCATCCACTGTTATTTAGCGAATTCTGCTGTTGTTTGTTTTACAGAGAGAGGCCAACGAGGATCCTGATTTGACATTACGATAACAGTAATTCGGAACCGTTTACCGCAAATTAATTTAATAAGTGTCATAATTTTTACAAAATCCTATAATCTCTGCATTATATCTAATTTACGAGCTTTTTTAACTCAACTTTCTTACTTACTCCACCAAAGATTCTCGCCTTGATGTGGTGGTGGGGATTGCGTATTCGAGCAAGACCAAAGAGCAAAACCGGCGAAAGTATTACTCTTGACAAGCCCAAGCAAGCCTTGCAGGTCAGAGGGTAGGGATATGTCTGAGAATCAGGAAAAGCCATGTAGACATGGCGCTTCAAATAAAAAAAAATCTGGGTGGGGTAAATCAGATCTTAAAGGAGGCGTTAAATCAAATGTTAAGAGAGGGTTAAATGAAATATTAAGAGTGGCCTCATTTATGTTAGCTTTTTTAAATACCCGCGGCTCTCATAAAATTAATATTTGTTTTTAGATCTATATTGGCTTTACCTGCATGACAATATAGAAATTTTTTGGTTAATTTGCAGTATAAGCCCCAAAACCCAACGATAATGAAAATGTTCCATTATGGTGTGAAAATGTCTGATTATTTAAAAAATGACATTAAAAGTTTGCGCCCAATTACTATTTAGGATTTATCAACAATGTAAGTTCGATCTCTTTCATGTTGTCCAGCCACCATTTCTGGCATGTTTAAATACGTCTGCCTCGAGCAATAAGATACGAAAAGTAGTAAAAGGGCCATTAACTAAGCATTATTGATTACTGCGCAATCTTCGCGAAAGTTATTTTAAAATGCGCTTTCTTTTTTTAAAATGAAGTTTTAAATGAATAGTTTTTTTTATTTAATTTGTATAAATTCCTTTTGCTAATTAAAGATATTGTTTCTTTGTCGAAGTGAAACTTTATTATATAATGAATTTTTTTTTTATTAAATTCGTTTTTGTGAAAGAAACAATTGAAAGCTTTTCTAAATAAATATAATATCATGGATAAACCCTATTTCAAAAAAAAAAGAAAAGAAAAGGAAACTTTCACGGCATAATTAAAAAAAAACATCGTTGTAAAAAAAAACGGAAAAATCATTTTTTTTATTCTTTCAGACACGTAATTTTGATTTTATTTTCAGTTTTAATTTTTTTTTTTTGTTGTGTTTTCATTTTTACTGCTATATTTGGAATCGCGCATTCATTTTAAACTTCATACATTACGCAGTAATCAAACGTATGTAAACAATGTCAGTAATGGCAGCCGTTCTGTTGACGCGACGCAAAAGAAGTCGAACTTACATTGTCCATAAGTCCTAAACGATAATAAAGCGCAAACTTCTAATGTAATTTTCGAAATATCAAGCAATTTCACACCATAATGGAACATTTTCATTACCATGGGATTTTGGTGCTTATACTGCAAATTAACCCATTTTTATATATCAAGAAATATTTTGAGGGTAAGATGTATGAAAAAGGGGAAAATTTTTCGTGTAAGGGTTCCATTTTTTAGGGTTCCATCGAACTAATTTTTTTTAAAAATCATCCTTAAATTTAAAATTCCCAGCGCCTCTCGTCCGTGCGCTTGCGCAGTCACATCAACGTAAACATACATTTAGTCGGATGAAGCCCTAAGTGACGAAACGCGTCACACAAAAACTTTTCCATTTTTTATCATACATCTTTTTTATCATACATCTTTCTCCTAATATTATCTTTACTGGAAAAAAATTTCGTTTCGGTTTAAGATTTTCTTTTTGATTCTTCTTATTTTGAGACTCATAGACATTTTTCCGCATATCAACTCATAAGACATATCAAATATTTAGAAGATAATGTTTCCAAAAAAATAAAGAATACGAAAAATGATATTCTATTGCTTATCTTGAAACTTAATGTCAGTAATGATTTTAGACAAATAACAACATTTTAGTAGAACGAAGTCAAGAAGAAATATCGTCTTCTGTTTGGTTCTTAGTTATAGCAAAAAATGTCGGAAAGGATTATAACGTTTACAAATAAGGGCGACGAATGGTTGTGGATTATAACCTCCACTGAGGTCGAATAAACAAATTGATTTTACACTATTTGCATTGTTCGAACTGTTGTCCTCATCTTTATTGTCATACTCACAACGTTTCAGCCGTTGTCCGCTCCGGCTTTCTTCAAGTTATATATGCTGGAATTTAGAACCGAAAACTTTATTTCTTCTACCGGGGGTAGATTGTTCTAGTTCCACGTGCCATGCCTCTTCCAGATATTTCAGTTTCAGTTATTTCCATTTATTAACTGATCTCTCCAAGTTCTTCTTCACCTCTGCTGTATCCAGGTATTGAACTCACAACTGTTTGGATCAAGTCACTGGATTAATTCAACCAACGCTTTCATCCACTGGGCCATGTGTTTTTGGAAGATCCATGACACGTGGAAGTAGAACAATTGAATATATAATCATTAGACTGAATGAAATACTTGACGGAAGTTTTAAATCAGTCCGCTCCATAATCACGTGAAGCGCGGTTTTATAGTAAAATGATTTGAAAGGAATTTCTATATAAGCTTTTAGCAGGCCCGTCGCAAGTGTGTTTTGAGTGAAGAGCGACCTTTAAGTGAAAAGAGACCGCGATTAAGAATGAGCACACTAAAATTAGTTCACATCATTTTCACAATAGGATGGAAAACTCTTTTCTGGGGAGCTACCTCATCCTAGCCCCACTTCATGGCGACTGTTGTTTTAGTTTTAAGGACGAGGATTAGATTAAAAAATTCTAGGCCTGATCCACTTCCGAAAATGTGATGAAATGACCAAATAAAAGATTAAGATGTTGATAGCAGTTTGTTGAAGGATGAGTGGGGTGTTAAATGCTGGCTAGTCTGGCACAACAAGCACTATTGTTTCACTCCCTCACTTTTATGCCTTACGTATATTTTCTCTCAAACAAATGGAAAAAAAGGAAGTGACGTTTAACATACGGGTTGCTTACAAGCAGAATTGTTCATAACCATTTTTGGTTTACACCCGTCGAGGTGCAACTGAAATGCACCGAAACGAAGTTGCATCTTTGTAGTGAGTAAACTGTTTTTGTCTATATGATAAATAGTTATCGCTCTACTATCGGTATCGAGCCCTCTTTTGGATTAATGCTGTGAACGTTAAAATTTATATATTACTTTTATCCTCAATGCATGGGATATATATATATATACCATGCAATGAGGATATATATAGATACGTTTATTTCCTGAGTTGTGTGAGTGTGTGTAGACATGAAAGCACCGACACAGCATATACGTTTGTCTCAATGAACTGGAAAATTTGTGACGTACTTTTATTCTATTTTAGAACGTGGAGGATTTATTATATATATATATATATATATATATATATATATATATATATGTATATGGAGGATTTATTATAGATAGATAGATAGATAGATAGATAGATAGATAGATAGATAGATAGATAGATATAATAAATCCTCCACGTTTTAAAATAGAATAAAAAGTGAAGAAGTACATCACAAATTTTCCAGTTCAGTGAGACAAACGTGCTTTCATGTCTACACACACTCACACAACTCAGGAAATAAACGTATCTACGTATATGCATTTCAGATGGACAGATTGAAGAATGGTATTCCTCTTCCACTATCTGGATTTTTCCATCCAGAAAGTAAAGGGTCACAGATTTACTTTTCCGTGTCAGTAGACTTTTCGGGTCTTTTTTTTTTATCGGTTGATCTATCTATGGGCTTCTAACTAAATTTTGGCCAGCATGTGGTAAGCATCTCCAAACATTTGTTCCTTGTCTCTTTTCCTCACACATTCTCATCCCTCTCCCACCCTCGCTATTTCTCTCTTTCTTTGTATCAATCTATCTATGTGTGTGTGTGTGTGTGTGTGTGTGCGTGTGTGTGCGTGCCCGTGTTGTGTAGCTGTTAAAGGCTTGAGCTGAATTAATTTAAAATTTTGCTTCTTTCTTCCCTTGAGATAATCCTTTCCCGGTTGGAATGCTGGACTCCTACCGTGGACACCCTATAGATTGTTGATAAAGACAACAAGCTAGACTAGAACGGGTCATCAGAGGTCGCCACTGCTGTCTTCAGCTGTGACGAGATCGTTTTACCAAAACAATAGCTACCAAGAATGAAAGGAAGATGTATGAGTAGTGATTTAATTTCACATGAACTTTGTACTTTTACTTTAAGATGGTGTATGTTGTATTTTTTCTTCCGCCGCCAATTCTGCTTTTATTTTACATTTTGTTTTGTTGATACAAAAATTCAAAACAACTTCAGAGTAGATTTTTCTCTGTCAGTGCCAAAGGCAGGAATGGACTCGGGTCTTCCGAAGTTTATTTTACAGAGAATTTGGACCACAGGAAAATCCAAACGGAAAATGTTTAGCATGACATCTGCTGCTTTCCTTTCAGGATACAACATCCAAATGTGCTTTTCTTTTCCTTGTAAATTTGAAAGTTAAATTTCAGTTTTAAGCATTTTATTGGCCTTACAACTGTGTATTCAAATCATACCGATATCTTACCTTAGTAACATTTCGTTGAATGTCTTATTATTTTCAAAATAAATGAATTCAGCGCATACATGGATTTTGTATATATTTATATACAGAGCAACATAGCTCGGAATAGGCGGGAATAATATGTGGTTATATGAATCGCCTACGCCCTGAAGGACACGGCTTTTAGAAGAATAAGTTTAGTCGTAGCGTAGATGTTATCGTGGTTGAAAGTGTTCATTTTTCTGAATAGTAGTGTATAGTGTAGTATATGTGGAGGATGATGCACGATGTGGCTCGGTTGAAACTAAGATGTCGATTCCTCCAGAGGGGAAATGAGAAACGTCTTGTCACTGTGACATCTTACGGTTGAAGAGAAAACAAAAAGAATGAGTTTGAGTGTTTTCGTTTGATGCTGATTTATAAAACGCCACCTAGTTACCATTAAGAGAAGTTCCCTGTGGTATAAGATAAGGTAATATTAATTAATTTTGCTGTAACGGCATCACGAAAAGAATGGTGATGAAAATTTGAATTAGTGAAATAACGATAATTCATTTTAGTTTCACAAAATAAAAAAAATGCTGAAGAACACATCGACGAAAATTTAGTGATAAATAACAAGAATGGGAATATTTGTCTTAACATGAAAAATTATTATAATGAATTATCTCAGAATATCCAGCAATTTTTATGAAATGATATAAGAGACAATGTATTATTATTATTATTATTATTATTATTATTATTATTATTATTATTATTTCATTGGGGTTCTGCTGTATACACATTTCCTTCCGTGTCCCACCCAGAGACCTAAGGTCAGAAATGGCTTCATGACATTTTCCACTGATCATTTTTGTAAAAAAAAAAATAAACTAAGATCACATACATTTTACATAGATAAAGATCTTAGTAATGTGTGAGCTGTTCTTGTGAGTACAATTTTTTGTATTTCTTTAAGGCATGGACTACCAGGAATCCCTTCATTTAGTGTATGAAAACTTTTTCCAATCAATCGAAGAACTTCAACTCCAAGTGGAAATATTGCTGTTCTCAAGTGCCGTATTTTTTAGATTTCCACTTCAAGATTCTTGCATTTTGATAGTTTTTTAAGATCTTCATAGATACATGACAATCTGCAGGGACTGTCATGTCAATAAGAAATCACATTCTGTTTTTGTGGTCTTTAATCACAATGTCTGGGCGATTAGTTTTGATTGTTCTCTCTGCATGTATTTTAAAGTCACTTAAAATTGTTACAGGTCCTATCTCTGTAAACGGATCTATGGGGATTTTCATATTATTATTATTATTAAATACTCTGATGCTATAGAAGACATGGCTCTCGAGTCTTCTAATCTTAATTATGCTGATTTATACAACGCCACCTAGTTACCATTAAGAGAAGTCACCTGTTATACAAGATATGATAATCCCATAATAGTATAATAATGGATTATGGGTGTTATCATGAACATATTTTGTATTGCCGAATTAAGATGACCGACAGTACATATCCCGTTCAGTGCCACACATGATTGTCAGTTGCTTGATATTAATCAGTTGAACATTCCCTGAGGCGGGGTCTAATGCACTGTACATTTCAATGGGCGCGGGTAATGGAGGCGGCATCATTCCTGGGTGTCGAGAGAGCTGGGTTTTTGTTTTTTGTTTTGTTTTTTGTTTTTTTGTTTTTTGTTGTTTTTTTTGGGTTTTGTTTGTAGAATGCAGCAACCAAGATTTGATAGTCACATCTAGATATTGTGAACATCCTCAGGCCGTCTGAGCAAACTGAACGACATGAAGGTATTTCTAACTGGGAGCCAACTGCAAAGTTTTGCGCTGATTTTATCAAAACCTGTCAGCATATTGCGCAAATTAGACTGTGATGCACGTGTCTGATATAACCTTATCAGGCTGACATGATGGATATAATAAGATTTTTATTTTTGCATCCCAGCATCACCTTGTTGCCGTTCTCCTTTCGTAAATAATAATAATAATAATAATAATAATAATAATAATAATAATAATAATCAGCGACAAAAAATTAATTATCAGGGTAGTGTTGTAACAGATAAAGGAAAGTGTGAAAGAAATCCAATGCGCATAGTAATTGGGGAAAATGCCTCTCATAAACTAAAGATAGTATTAAGGCAAAGGAAAATAAATATCCTTACAAATAGAAGAGTGTTAAACTGCTATCGCACGTCTAATTTCGAATACAACAATAAATGCTGGACCATTTTGTCACAGACGAAGATGAAACTTGAAACGACAGAGATATGGTTCTCCTGATAAATATTGATCAGAAAATGTGAGTAAAGAAAAAGTTTTATGGAAAGTGGGAACTACAAGGAAACATAAAATCTGAAAGAAGCAATTGAAACTTCCGTAATATATGAAGAAAAAGTGCTTGGAGAATTTAACACTCACAGGACTTACTGAAAGCAGGAGGAAAAAGTAAGTAACCTAACCCCAAATGATTGTGGAAATGGATAGCAGAACAATGCTTGTTGGTAGAGTCAAAAGTTACTCCGAATAACAAAAGAAAGAAAATTGTGGAGGACCATGATTTTCTACCTCCTAAAGTGACATGGCACATAAAAGAAGCAATTTGTGTGTGTATATGCATACAAAGGATATGTGTGGCTCTATGTGTATGTAATTATGTATGCTTTTCTGTGTATGCGTGTGCTGTTGCGTGTGTTTTTGTGTGTATACGTTTATGTACTCGTTTGTGTATATGTGTGTTAGCGTGTCTATATGTGTTAGTACTTGTGTGTGTATTAATAAGCATGTAACTGTTAACGTTAGTGCGTATGCTTTTTTTTCTACGAATGTAGCTGTGTACGTGTTCATCCAGTTTTGTCTGTGTGTGTAACACATCCGTTCATAAGGCGTTTATTTATAATTGTCATGCTCATGTGGTGGGGTGGAAGAAAGTCTTCATTCCATTCAATGCGCTCTCATAGGAACAGCATCGGTGGGCGGCGGTCAATGTGCCCGCCGAATTTCATTAAAATTATGACATGTGTCATAGTTTTATGATACACAACAAATCAGATGAGGAAGAGAAAAGAAATTGTCTGGAAAAGCTATTAATTACTTAGTGAGATATGAAAATATCTTTCTTCGTTTGGCTTTTCAAGGTGGCCCAACTAAATGTGTCTAAAAACGGCACTTCGTAGTGAGGTTTTTGCTAGGGCAATAAAGAAAATATGAAGAAGAAAACTTATATTTACAAAGGAACAGTTGGAAATTTTGAGACATAAGGAAAGAGGGTCTAGAGAATTTAACACTCACAGGAAATTTGGACGATTAAAGAAGTAGGAAGATATAGCTTGTAACCAACGTAATAAGTTTGCGGGAATGGATAGAAGAACAGTGACGAAGAGGGATAATAAAGTGTCAAGTTTTGTAGAAGTGGTGGAGAGTCATGATCACCCACATCGTGAAAGGAATATCACGATGAAGAAGGATTTCTAGTTCTATTAGAGTCGTTAAAAGATCTAAAAATAGAAATAAACAAGAGTATTGAACTGTTATGTACAGCCCCTTATATGACACTGAATGCAGGACAATCTCCTCGCAGATGATAAAAAGAATTGAAGACTTGAGATGTAGTTCGACAAATGCTAAAATGCCATGAATTTAACGAGGTCATTTTAAGGAAAATAAGAATTACAAAAACACATATACTTACAATTAAACAATCCAGCAGTTGAAATATCGGAGAAATATAATGGGGCCAAAAAGTTTAACATCCGCAAGATATATTGAAGGCAAGAAAAGCGGGAAGAGCGAGTTTCCAATTTATCAAATTTTGTGTGAATGGATGACGGTAAAGCTAAAAAGATGGACGGTAAAGACTCAAAAGTTACTGAGAAAAACAAATATTAGAAAGCTATGGAAGTCCATGATCTTCCTTGACCTGAAAGAACTTGTATAAAAGAAGAGTACCAGAGCTTTAACTTGAAGAATAAGACAACTTTCAATTTAATTTGAAACTTAATAAGGTGGGGTCTTCGTAGCGCTCACAACAATAACAATTTGATTTTTGTTTGTTTATTTTTTTCAAAAATAACTTTGAGAAATAAAAAGAAATTAACTGAATAATTGCTACTGCATAAAAGAACAATTATTTTTTACATTTTTAATATAAATAAATCGTCCAAAGCGAAGAGTACTCGAGGGATGAAGTAATCAAGGAGATTTGGTACTCACATCTGGATATTGGGAACATCCTCAGTTAAAGATAGTCTGAGCAAACTGAATGCTTTATAAGTGAATGAACATCATCTGTTCCATAACCGGTTGTGGTCGTAGGGTCGATGTGCTGATCAGTACTCTCCGCGTGCTATTTCTTCATGTGTAGCAGATGTTTGGCAAGTACACCAAATGTAACCGATACTTCTCCATGTCAAACCATGTCAAACCGCACATGTACTCCATCTTGAAGACTCGCCTTGGTCAGTGACATATGGCCGCTGATTCAATCGGGGGGGGGGGGGCTGACCTTGACTCCACCCAGTGATACCGTACCATCACCGTATCGACTGAATATAGTTTTTGGTTTGATTTGATTTGTTTTATGGCATATCGACCTCAATGGTTTATTCAATGCCGAAACATTTTTGTTGTTGGTAATATTTTTTTCAAACATGTCTTGCTAGTAATATATTTCCTTCAAAAAATCTATATCTGGTAATATTTTTTTTCAAAAAAGTATTGCTGGTAATAATTTTTGGTCTAAAATGTATTTCTGGTAATAATGTATTTTCAGAAAATTTATTGCTGGTATTTTCAAAAAATCTATTGATGATAATAACTTTTTACAAAGTATTCCTGGTATTAAGACCTATTTTTACACTTTCATAGTGTTTTGACCCCAGTTTGGGGGTTAACTATTTACCCATAGCTGGGACTCTAACAGGTGCTACCACCCCGAGTCAGGGTGGACCTGGGAACACCAGCAATTAAGCGGTGTTTCCACTTCAAAACATCCTGTTCAGAGGCCTTGCTGTTGGACGTAGTTTATCGTCTTACCCAAGACGCGGATGTAGTTTATCGTCTTACCCAGGACGGCGACTGAATATAGACACTAGTGTACCCCATTTTGCTACATGGCCGTTCAACCTATAAAAAGGCTCATGTCGAACTTTTCTTCTTTATGCGCTGTCCCTTCAGGACGTAGGCGATCATAGCTCTAATTTTTCTTTTATGTTTGCTAAACCTTGTTCCACCATCCATTTACTCAAGTCCACCAAGTATGTTATACGTTGTTTCCCTCTTGCTTTCAATCTGTTCTGTGAGTATCAGATTTTCCAAGCCCTCTTTTCTCATTATGCGCACTAGAAATTTCAACTGCCTATTCCTGTGTTGCTTCAAGTCTCTTCTTTATTTTTGAGGAGGTTGCCTAGCATTCACTGTCATATAGGAGGACATATACCACGTAAAAGTTCAGTACTCTTTTCTTTGTTTCTAACAAAGTTTTTTTCTGTTTTTTAATACTCTGTTTTAGCTTTTGGAGTGCATCTTTGGATGATCCGACTGTAGCGCAAGTAGTAATATGGTACTAATAGCTCTCGTAGAGGGACCTGATATAACCTCTTCATTTATTTACTAGCATAAAGGTCCGTGCTCTGTACGGACTTTTAAGCTAGCTCCTGTGGAGGGTTAATTAGTTAAAGGGACCTCTGATCCAGCTTAGAAAACAGCAATGATAATTTTGAAGAAATAACTTTAAATCCTTCAATTCATGCCATAGAACTTCAAAACCTCACTTTAATTCGTTACAAGTCCAAAACCAATTAGGGTTGAAAGTCTGATCTGGACTGAAACACTGATTTTGGCCGAAATTGCAATTCAGGCTGAATATTGAATTCTTCAAATTACAAACTCTTTGGAATTTCAAAACCTCACGTCACGAAACCTCTCATTTATACACTGATTCCTTGATGTTTTGAAGAAATAAAATTGATAATCTCAAAGTTTTGAAAATATTTTAAACTGAATTTAATACAAAAGATTTTAAATTCACAAAGTTTTGTGCGACTTTAAACTCAGTATAATTTTAAAACTTTTAGAATCATTAAACTTTTTCAGTTATTTAAAGTTTGAATTTTTAAATATTTCCTTCTCATCCGGACACAGATCCCAATTCAAGCACCAGATTAAGGGCAGATTATCCCTTTCGGGACCATCCTGATTCCAAAAAGGTATAAGTGAGCCCCAAGTTAGAAGGGTTTGAGACATACAGCCGGACAGACAGAATTTGGCATTAAAAATTCTATAAACAGGAATTTACTTTAAATCGTGCTAAAGGCTCAGTTTCCACGAGATTTACATGAGTAATACTCTTCTACGGAGGATGCAATCGACATATTCTACGCCGGGAACACTAGGCAAACAACGTCTAGATTTGATGACCAGTGTATACTTTGTTAATTTTTCATTGTGATATGACACTTCCTGGCAAAAGGCTTGTGGCATTTTTGTGATTTGTCATATAAGAAATAAATCTGTCATCGTGAAAATTTCATAATCATAAACTTAATAAAAATATTTTCCCTGAATTTTCATTATCTGATTAGTTTTCGTCATCTAATTGATAATTGTTATCACATCTTTGAAGATCGAGTGTTCTCCGACCTTAAAATCAAGCGTGATGAAATTGGAACATAGTAGTTCATATTTTGAGGAGGAGCTCGTCTTATGTGAACGATGCATTTACTTATTCAGCCACGAACGCTAGCGGCACTTATACTGCTCGCCCTTGTCTGATTATTAGTGCCATATTATTTGGGTACTCAATAGTGGAAGCAATCTTAATTTATATGAATTATTAATTGTTTGATGGTATTCAACATTCTTGGTTGAATACACGCCAATCCTTAAAATAGCGTAGAATTGGATTTAAAATTTGCTTCCTACAACGTCTGAACTCAACATAAACTTATCTCCTTGACCATGAAGACTGACATCAGCTCGGCAGGTCTCACATTAACAGCGATATCGTTACGTCTATTTATTTCTATTTTCACATCTCTCTTTATATCTCTCTTTCCCTGCCTCCTTTAACAGATTCTGTTTTTACACTTTCTCCCTCTCCTTCTCTGTCTTCATTCTACTCTTCTCTTTCTTTCTTTATCTCTCTCTTTTTCTCTGCCTTCTTTTAGAACTTTTCATTTCCCACATACTTCTTCTCCAATCCCCTGATTCAAGATAACGCTTTTATTTACTCGTCTGAGGAAGACATTTATGAAACACGGTTATCTAACTTGATTAAGAGTTCAAAGAAACGGAAACCCAACTGACAGAGCAACACGGAACAAACCAGCCAATGTAAAATGCATCCACGCACATTAAAACACTTTCTTTAAATAGATTTCTCGTTAATCTATCGCTCACAGAGACCACACAAACGAGAGAACTAGTTATCAGTCTCTACTCATCTTGAATATTGCCCAAGGATGAAATCCGCGGAAGTTTTGAAACTAATGAAGTTGAGTTAGTTTATTTTCCACTAAATGAAAGAATATAATAAACACTCTTTCCTAAGTAATTTCATTTATTCAATTATACATTTGTTAATTAAATAGATAGATAAAAAAGCATACATACATATATATATATATATATATATATATATATATATATATATATATATATATATATATATATATATATATATATATATATATATATGTTAATATGTCGACGTCGGACGTTTCGGTCAATAAACATTAACATTAAAACAGCATTATTGCATATAACGATTTTTGTTTGTTCTTTCCGTATATTTTTCTTCATACTGTCGGATCTATATCCATATATTTGCTTACATATATATATATATATATATTAGGTTGGTGAAAAAATAATGACGTAATAATGTCGTTTTTTGACATTAAAAAATACGTCAAAAAACGACATTATTACGTCATTATTTTGTACCAACCTAATATATAAACAAGCATATATATATATATATATATATATATATATATATATATATATATATATATATATATATATAATGTTTGCTCTACTAAGCGTATCGAGCACTTTATTTAGTTCATTTTCTAACTCGTATCGGAGATTTTTCTTTGACTTTGAACTTGAATGCTAGACGATTACTTTCGGCTAACATACATGTTCTCTGTTCTTTCTTTTTTTCTAACAATGCCAAAGGGAAAAACCCTTTGGCATTTGTTTGTTTATTCACAAATCAAGGCATCCAAGGTTTTCCGTACGAGTAAAAGTTCTTATATTTATAAGATCATAACTAGTATATATATATATATATATATATATATATATATATATATATATATATACATACATATATATATATATATATATATATATATATATATATATATATATATATATATATATATATATATATATATATGTATGTATATATAATCAAACTAAAATATGATGAGGATTGGATGAGAAAAATTCCATAAAACGATGTATGCAGATAAGTGAATTGCTTTATGTTATGATTACTAATGATTATATATTTATTCTCAATTTCAAGGTTTGAGAGGCACTCAAGGCAGAGGATAACAGCTAAAACGGTAAAGATGAATGAGGTATGTGATACAATTGGAAGAGAAAGTGATTGAAAACGAACTAAGCGAACGAGAATAAGAAAAAAGATCGCAATTGAGCCTAAACTTAAAGGGTTAAGATTGAACTACTCGGAAGGTTTACTTAGCATTGCTTAGGAGGGAGCATCACACGTGTGTGTCTGTTATGCAAGGTAGCAGTAAAGACGTGTGTCTGAACCATCTTCTTACATTTGTTTGGTTTGGTGTGTTTTATTTTACGGTATATCAACCTCAATTGGTTATTTAATGCCGACAAAATGTTTATCGCTGGTAATATTTTTCCTTCAAAAATGTATTGCTGGTAATATTTTTTCCTCAAAAAAAATCTTGCTGGAAATATACTTTTTCTTTCAAAATTCTACCGCTGGTAATATTCCTTTTCTCAAAAATGCATTGCTGGTAATATCTTTTTTCCCCAAAATACACTGCTGGTAATAATGTATTGCTGGTAATTTTTTTCTTCAAAAATTCGTTGTTGGTAATAATTTCTTACAAAAATGTATTTCTGTATTAAAACCTATTTTTACACATTCATATCGTTTAGACCCCATTTTGGGGTCAACTATTTGCCCATCCCTGGAACCCCAAAAGATGCTACCACCCCGGGTCAAGGCGGACCTGGGAACACCTGCAATTAAGAGGTGGTTCCACGCTCCTAAAAACCTCCTGATAAGAGGCCTTTCTGCCAGATGTAGTTATGTGTATCTTACCTAGGGCCCGGATGTAGTTTATCGTCATACCCAGGACAGGTAAAGTTTTGGGCTGCCAGTATTGTAGGCATTAAAATTACAGGTCGCTTCACACTTGATGATGGTCTCAAGATAAATCCAGAGAATTATTTTAAGGTCTTCGACAATAGTTTAATCTTGAAACTAAAAAGTAGACTATGATTTTTTGGGACTCCAACAGGCGATACTACCCCGGGTCACGGTAGATCTGGGAACACCAGCAATTACGAGGTGGTTCCATGCTCGTCAAAACCTTCTGATCAGAGGTCATTCTGTCGGATATAGTTTATCGTCTTACCCAGGATGTCTCATTTTTTTACCCTTCTGCAGAAGTCCAGTCGGCGTATTCCGAAGCCCCAACCAAGAAGACGGCTTACATTTGTAACACGGAGGAAATGAAGATGGTTCGGCTACATGAAAGTGGCATAGCGTATCGTAGTTTTAAAGCTCTGTAGTAGTGGATGTAAAGAATTAAAGTTATCTGAATGTTTGCTATGGAAATAGCGGCAGAGTAGAACGAAGCTTGATTTATCTATTTGTGCTTTATGTATTTATCTATTGGACGAAAGTTGCAGCGGCAAGTCTTTTCCAACAAGACCGCATAAACAAGTTTGAACTCAATGAAGACTGGAAAATGAGAACGGGGCAACTCCAGTCTAGACATAATAGCAATATATTTTTGGTTTAAACTTAAGTCTTTTAAAGATAAAGCATGGCAGGAGTCCCCCAAGAAATATTATATATATATATATATATATATATATATATATATATATATATATATATGTGTGTGTGTGTGTGTGTGTGTGTGTGTGTGTGTGTGTGTGTGTGTGACGTCATTTTTTAATATTTGATACGCCATGAGCAGATATGAATGTACGTGAGAAATTCATAGAAGATTGAAGTTTAAATACAGTAAATTCGACCTTGCTAACCGAACGCGCCTCTGTGGCCAAATCGGTAAAGGCACGTCGAGCTAAATGATGGTTCCGTATAGGATACAGATTCGAATCCTGTCGGAGGACGAATAATTTCTGTGAAAATTTCTCGGACATTCAGGCCGGTAAATGTTGTTTAATACTGTTTATTATAAACAGAGCATTTACTTAAATATTTGTATCTATAAAAAGAATGTATAAACATAAAAATGTCTTAATATATATATATATATATATATATATATATATAATTAACAAAAATATCGAAAATCACCTCATATGGCGAATAGCCTATTTCGACATACGAAAATATCGGCCGTCTGTCATATCAACCCCGGTGTGGACTGAGTTTGTGTCAGAAATAGAAATTTAACTGTGAAAACTAAAAAAAAAAAAAAAAAAAAAAAAATTGGAAAAAAAACCGGTCGAAAAACTAATACAGAATTTATCCATTTCAATGTTTCATTCAGAAGAAAGACGCAAGAAAAGGATCAGGGAAGGTTGATATTGTTATATACATAAATATATATATAAACACTGCATTGCAAGAATGAAACATAAACAGAGGCGCCGTTAATTGTACACGTGACATCTACACAACCAATGAAAATAAAACATTGAATTTAAAAATTGAAATATAACTCGCCTATATGTTCATTTCCCTCCAAAATAGCAAATATGTTAAATACATAGAGAAATCCCTGCTATTCTATCTGTCTCTCTCTCATATATATATATATATATATATATATATATATATATATATATATATATATAATCATTTATTCGAAAATTATAACATAAAAATATTATAAAATGTTATAAAATCACTACAAAAATAGCCATTTTGTTTCAACAATTCTGATGTCTTATCAAGTGATGGTGTTGAATATAGAATAAAGTATAAACCCTTTATTCTATATTCAACATCCTCACTTGAGAAGACACCACAAGTGTTGAAACAAAATGGCTATTTTTGTAGTGATTTTATAACATTTTTATGTTATAATTTTCGAATAAATGATTATATTTGCTCTACTCTGTATTGAGCACTTTTTTAAGAATAGTATTTGTTGCTTATTGGAATTTATTCCATATACACCAATCCTATACTTGGGTATATATATATATATATATATATATATATATATATATATATATATTATGTTGGTGCAAAAATAATGACGTAATAATGTCGTTTTTTGACGTATTTTTAACGTCAAAAAACGACATTATTACGTCATTATTTTTGCACCAACCTAATATATATACACACACATGGTGCAAAACTGCACAACTGTTAGATTAGGATTTGAACTGTTTTATCTTAGAAATGATCAATGATGTCTCACTGCAATTCACAAAGGTTTTTATAGCACTATTGAACTCTATTTTGAAAAATAATAAATAAGAATGTATTCAGTTCTAAGTTGAAATGATGATCCCTCTTTCTGTTGTGCCCTCCTGAATGCAGAACGCATGAAATAGTTGTGCAATCAAATGTAAGATATTATTTAAATAGATTTTATTGTTATACGTTATTTATATAGACACAAATATGCTCTGTTTATAATAAACAGTATTCACAACATTTACCGGCCTGAACGTCCGAGAAATTTTCATAGAAAATAGCACGTCAGGCTATATGACGGTTCAGTTTAGGATACAGGTTGGGAGGACGCATATTTACAGAAGATTTACTTAAATATTTGTGTCTATATAAATAACGTAAAACAGGCTCAAACATTAATATTCCATGGTTATAATTTATCAGACCTATTTTGTATGTCTGATGAATTGGTTCATGATTACGATTCCAATGTAATAAATAATAACGATGGAATATTAGTGTTTAAGCCTTTTTTTATTATTATATTCTTAGTCTATCCTGGACATTGAGTTCTAGCTAGATTCTATCCTTTTTGAAATTTATTGACATATATATAAATATATATATATATATATATATATATATATATATATATATATATATATATATAAAAATATTTATGGTCAATATATATATATATATATATATTGACCACTAATATTATCTATATATATATATGTGTGTGTGTGTGTCTGCATGTGTGTGTGTCTGTATGTGTGTGCGTCTGTATGTGTGTCTGTATGTGTTTGTGCAAAACACAACAAAAAAGGGTCTAAAAGGGAGTTTATATACAATTTTTTTGAATTATAGATAAAAAAGTTAAGTTCCCACTTAAAAAATAACAAGTTATACTTACAAAAGCGATATATTAACAAGATTAACAATTAATCATATTTAGATAATTTATTTAAGTAAGAATATTTTTTTTAAATTTATATTAAAGAATAAAAAAATTAAAGATAAAATAAATATCTATTATATTTATAACTTTAAATGATAAGGAAAAACAAACCATACCAAGTATATACCAATATTATATTTTAAATTAAAAAAAAAAATTAAAAAGTATAATGGATAAAAAGGAGTTAATGATTAAAGAAAAAGAGTTCTTAGAACAGACGCATTTTTTAGTTTCAACTCAACATCTCATTCTACATATAACCACAATTTAGAGATATAAGTTTAATATCCAGGTTGATTTTATGGAACCTCTTCACTTTAAGACTGATACCTTTCGCCCTCCCCTTACCACCAACTCGGACATTTCGTCTGACTGAAGGCATCTAAATGGCTAGGTTCATTTTTTTTAAGCATTTCACCCCAAGCAAGACGAGAAACCACTAGCAGGCAAGGGGTTACAGAGAGTTGGAGTGAGAGCAAATAGGAGTGATAGAGGAAAGGATGAAGAGAAGGATCAAGGCATCTGGAGACGTCGATTGACATTACATTTGAATAGTTGGAGATTATAGCTATCAGGGAAACAAGAAAAGGGGAGGGAGCTCCACAGGCGAGAATTGCGAGACATGAAACTATTGAAGTAGAAAAGACGGCTACACTTAACAGTTTCGACAGTGAAAGGGTGTGATCGAGATGCCCGCCTAGTAGAACGCTTAAATTCATGAAGTCTAGGAACCAGCGAAAGCAGCTCATCGAAGCAATTACCATGAAAGTATTTGTAAAAAAGACAGAAGGAGGCGACAGCATGTCTGTGAGAGAGCGACTGTAGACGAGATGGCAGATCATGGCCAATTACATTGCATATCCCTCTCTGGATTTTATCAAGGGCCTTGAGACAAACAGAAGGGGCTCCAGACCATATATGGTAGCAATACTCCATGCAAGGGCGAATGGTTGATTTGTAGATTTGAAGGATCGACTCCAGCAAGAAAAATTTCCTGGCGCGGCACAGGGAGCCATCTTTCCTTGCGGTGGACGAAGCTATTGACTCAATGTATTTGTTCCATCTCATGACAGCAGACAATGTAAGTCGCAAAGAGGTGCTCTCGTGGAGCTGAGCGTCAGACATTCTAATGGGGGGGTGTGCAGGTATGGTTCTCTGTGGTGAGTAATAGAGAGAAGTTTTGTTTTTGAGGCATTAAAGTTAACCAGCCAATTCCTGGCCCCGTTCACAACCAAATGGAGGTCCTTTTCGAGACAAATGGTCAGGTTAGTTTTGTCAGCGACACTAGATTTGCTTTTGAGACAGGAGTAAATAGTAGTGTCGTCCGCATAGATGCCTACTTAGAAACCTGTGGCATCAGGAAAATCGTTAATGAAGATAAGGAATAGAGTGGGGCCCAGGATATAGCTTTGGGGAACGCCTGCGTTCGTGGGATAAGAGCTGGAGGAGAATCCGTTGAGAATGAACTTCAATACACGGTTTCATAGGAATTATTGTATTAAGTCAAACAATCGACATGAAATTCCATAGACCTGAAGCTTGCAAAGAAGGCCAGCATGCCAAACCCTATCAAACGCTTAGGAGATTTCTAGAGCCACAGCACGATCTTTCCCTTTATTATGAAATGCTTGGCAAACAATTTCAGTTATAGGCGTAAGCACATCAGCTGTAGAATGGGCAAAGCGGAAAACCATATTTCTTGCCGGAGAGCAGATCATGGGATGTAAGGTGCTTAACAATTTCGGCGTTTATTAAAGCTTCAAAGATTTTGCCGAAGAGTGGTAGGAGACTGATAGGACGGTAATTAGAAGGATCAGAAGGATCTTCCGAGTTCTTAAAAAGAGGAACTATGGATGAGGACTTCCAACAGTCTGGAAAACAAGATTCATTGAGGCATTAGTTATATAATTTGGAGAGGACATGGGCCAGTTCAGGCGCACATTTCTTCAGGACAGTGGCTGGTATTCCGTCTCCACCACTAGCCTTGTGGGGTGTAATTTAGAGATAATGCCCAATGCAGATGTCGAGGTTATGTGCAACTCGCTCAAAAGAGCCTCAGTTCTAAGGGGGAAATCCGGTGTGCGTACACCGGAAGAGTCTAGCATTGAACTGAATGAGAATTTCTGAGCAAAGCATTCAGCCTTGTCGGCAGAGGAGGCCAAAACCTCAAACTGGTTGAACAAAGGAGGTATACAGGGTTTGCTATTGCTAAGTACGCTCTTGCAGAGACGCCAATAATCCTTGGAGCCGAATTTACGAGATGCAATACGTTCTTTCATTCGATCAGCAAATAGTGAGTTGTTTCATTGAGGACACGCTTACAAAGAGACGTCTGTTGCAATCAGACATATCGCTAAGATATAGGTGGAAGAAGTGATTCCTATGGGCACTGGTAGCTGAGCAAGCAGCAGAGAACCAGGGGGCGCGATTTGACCGTATATTTCCTTGAGGGGATGAAAGCCTCGATTCTAGCTTTAACTCAGGAGGAGACCTCGGAAGCACATTCTTGATCAGGGAGAGTAAAGACAATATACGAGGGGACATCGCGAAGGAAATCCCGGAACTACAGCATGATCGGAGTTGCCAAGAAGGCAGAGCTGCGTGGCACTACAGGACTCGGGGTGGAGGTAAAACATAGATCGAGAAGAGAAGCTTTACCGTCCCGGTTGTAGGGAAAACGTGTGGGGAAGTCAACTATTTGCGTGAGGGATTGAGAAATTGAAAAATTAATGGTTTGTATGCCTGCAAGGTCAGTTGTAGCGTTTTTAAGCCACTTGGTATGATGGGCGTTAAAATCACCAAACACGAACAAGTGAGCAAACGGATGGAGAGAGAGAGCCTTGTCAATGCTGTCAGAAATGCATTCGATTACACCACAGTCTTGGAAGGATGGAGAGCGATAAAGGAAGAAGAGGTGGTTTACAGCATTGAGAAGAGATAGCCGGAGACACATGTACGAGTGGTCTGGAGATTCAAGAGACAGCTCTCTAGCCAGCGGGAGATGGCCCTTGACGTAAACTCCAAGGCCATGCGTGTGGGTTTGAGAGTCTTTTCTAAGGAAAGGAAGGTAGCGGGGATCGAGAGGTCAGAGGAGGGGATAGACGGGTCAAGGTTGGTTTCACAGAGAGCCAGTATATCCGGGCAGTTCGTAATGAGGAAAGATTCTACACTGCAGAAATTGGTGCTAAAGCCGCGGATATTAGAAAAGGAAATTATCAAGTTATAATTATTCCTCTGTTCCTCAATTGGAAATTATCAAGTTATAATTTTTCCTGTTCCTCTGTTGCAACTGCTGAATCCAAATGGAAAACAGAATATCAGCGTGTTGTTAATTCTCTGAGTAATAATTATAACTTGATAATTTCCAGACCAGATAAAGGTGCTGGAGTAGTTATTTTAGATCGAGCTGACTATATAACTAAAATGTCTTCTATCTTAGAAGATACTTCAAAATTTACTAAACTTGGTTCTGCTGACACCTGTGATGGAACCTCTTCAGGTGAAGCGAAATTTCAAAAATTACTTCTAAAGTGAGTAAAGTCAGGGCTACTTTCAAAAGAAATTGCCAATGAAATCCGTCCTTCCGGTTTGATTCGTCCTCGTTTATATGGTCTCCAGAAAATCCATAAAGAAGGTGTACCTTTACGACCGATTTTATCTATGATCAGTTCAGCCCAACACAAAGTAGCCCAATGGCTCTCCACACTTTTGGATCCTGTGTTGCAGTGCCTGGATGGATTTTGTATAAAGGATTCCTTTTCCTTCGTCGACCGTGTTCAAAATTTGTCTTCTGGTAAGTTCATGTGCTCTTTCGATGTCTGCTCCCTGTATACTTGTGTCCCTTTAATGGAAACCATTGATATTTGCTGTGATTTTCTCTATCACAGTTCATTGACTCCACCTAGTTTTCCTGGGTCAATATTTCATGAATTGATGAAATTTGCCACGTCTTCCGTCGAATTCAGTTTCAACAACACCATGTACCGACAGATCGATGGAGTTGCTATGGGCTCGCCTTTGGGTCCGGCACTTGCCAACATATTTGTTGGCTTCCAGGAAGAAAAGATACGAAAGAATCCACTTTGTCCTCAAATGTACTGTCGGTACGTTGATGTTACCTTTTGTTTATTTAATAGCAAAGTTGAGGCTGACCAGTTTCTTTCGTTTTTAAATGATATCCATCCTGCACTGAAATTTACTATTGAAAAAAAGTCCAATCATCAATTGGCCTTTTTGGATGTATTTGTACATCGCACATTAACAGGTTTTCTCACTTCCTTTTATAGAAAACCTACTTTCGCAGGGTTGTACACGCGTTGGGACTCTTTTTGTCCCACTAAGCGCAAGATTAACATTATTAAAACCCTTCTACATCGAGCATTAAAGATCTGCTCTAAGCCTTTTTTGAACGACGAAATCGACTTTATTAAGGATACCCTATATAATTTGGGTTATCCTCTCGATACTGTTAATTCAGTTATCCATAGTAAAGATGAAGAGTTCAGAAGTGCCGTGCTCTACACTGTCAAAAAATGCCTAGTTTACCTCAGATTACCCTTGGATTGGTACCAAATGTGAAAAAATAGCCAAACAAATTTCATCCAATGTTCGTTGTAGGTTTTCTCTGCTGAAGTTCGGATTCTTTTTCAAACTCGGCCTATGTTTCATTCTGCGTGTAAAGACGTTCTCCCTCCCGATCAAATTAATTCAATTATTTATAAATACGTTTGTAGTTGCGGAGCCGATTACATAGGGAGAACAACTCAACGCTTAGACATGAGAATAAAACAACACGTTCCTACAAAAATTAGAAATCACACTTTGCCTTTGAATGGACTCGTCCCGAACACCTATAGTTCCGCCATATGCGAACACCTATTAAAAAACAGAGATTGTGCAGCCAAATTTAGTGTTGACTGGTTCAGTCTGAAGTCGGACGTCCGGCTGATCGGTTGAACTCTCTGCCTTCGGGCGGGGAGGAACCCGAAGGAGTCTACGCCGAAGGGCGGAGTCTCTTTCGGGGAGGTAAACCGACCTTGAACCCGTTTATAGGGTTCAAAGGGCATATTTTTGGCCGAACCCACGGGCTCGGAGATCCCACGTTAAACCGGCCTTGTGCCACATGATACCCTCGTGGGGGGGAGACTAAATACTAGTGTTTACTGGTTCAGTCTGAAGTCGGACGTCCGGCTGACCGGCTGACCGGCTGATCGGTTGATCGGTTGAACTCTCTGCCTTCGGTCGGGGAGGAACCCAAAGGAGTCTACGCCGAAGGGCGGAGTCTCTTTCGTGGAGGTAAACCGACCTTGAACCCGTTTATAGGGTTCAAAGGGCGTATTTTTGGCCGAGCCCACGGGCTCGGAGATCCCACGTTAAACCGGCCTTGTGCCACATGATGCCCTCGTGGGGGGGGTGACTAATTACTAGTGTTGACTGGTTCACCGTGTTATCCCGGTCTCACTCCTTATTTCATTTAAAGGTTCTGGAGGCACTTTACATCGGGTCTCGTAAGCCTTCTTTGTGCAAACAACGTGAGTGTTTGTTGGGACTCGCTGTCATTTGTTTGTGGTTACTTTTGCATATTTTTTTTTTTTTTTACAATTCCTTTTATTGTGCATTTTTCTGTGTTAATTTTAAATCTACCGTTGAAGCCTGAAGAGCGGGAGCGAAACCGGTTGCTTCACCCGTTATTTTTTTTAATATGTCTCGTAATATTAAGTTTTATACTTTTATTTCGATCATTAAATTTTGTACCTACAAAAATATCTTTATATATATATATATATATATATATATATATATATATATATATATATATATATATATATAATATCATCAATATTATTTAACTTTAGCTAAAGATGTAATAATCGTCCCAGATACAAGTATTGAGTATCAATTCTGAGAAATTATTTTAAACTGGACAATATTCTCATAGATGCAGAAAGAACTTGAGGAAATAAAATGTGATTCCACAAAAGGATACAGAAAATACCATGGACTGAACATGTGAGTAACGCTGAAGTTTGAAGGGCAAACAAAAAAAGTACACTTATACATAGAATAAAAAAGAGGCAGTTGAAATTTCTAGGACTCATAATGTGGATGGATGGATAGATGGATGGGAGATTTGGACACGCGTAGGACATACGGAATACAAGAATAAGAAACGGAAGGCAACCACCTTACCTAACATGCTTGTGAAAATGGATGGCAGAAATGGAAGGGGTGTAGGAGTAATTATATTGTTTAGAGCTACAATGGATAGGACGTTGCGGAGAATTATGATCACCCGCGTTCTGAAAGGCCATATGGCACATAGGAGAAGAATACAAAATACAAAATATGAAAAATAAAAATAAATAAATCCATTAACTCTTTAGAAATATATATATATATGTGTGTGTGTGTGTGTGTGTGTGTTATTTTATATGCGTAGGAAAGCGCTCAATATTCGTGATATAATCAGTTGTATGAGTGTAAGTTTGTGAAACCCAGGGTCACAAAATCATACCCATCCAACAACACACACATATATATATATATATATATATATATATATATATATATATATATATATATATATATATATATATGAATCCCTCAATTAGTGCGGCTAATTTAAACATCGGTAACTATAAAAAAAAATCAGTTTTCAATTCCGGAAGAATGTTTTACCGTACTAATCGAAAAGGCATTAACCGAGGGATGCCTGTATGTATATATATATATTTATTTCGATTTGCATTATATTTTTTAGTCTCGGATGCTACTTGAATTTTACCAAAAACAAAATACTTTCCATGTCTGAAGAAGACTGAATGTACAGTCGAAAGTACTCGCATATTTAAGAAAGACCTAATACAGATTATAATTTTAAAAAAACAAGGATCATAACATTCATCGAGTAGTAGGTTAATGCAACTGTAAAATTTTGTTAGCGAAGAGATTTCGCCATTTTATATCATTAACTTTACTAATTTACTTTTTATATGACTGATTCATTATAACATATATATATATATATATATATATATATATATATATATATATATATATGGATAGATATATATAGATATATATGAAGTCTTACAGCCACTAAAATTGTATTTTTTTCATCGATATCCCAATTTATTTTTAAAATCATTCCGAAAATTCTATGTTGCGAAATGTAAACTTTAATAGCACCGAATTTTCCAAAACGAGACAATCTCACACGAAGCGAACTAAATATATAAATTGATGCTTGCTAACCGGGGATTCGACATTCGTTTAATTAAGAGGGAGTAAGACAACGTATAGACTTTGATATCTTCCGCAATACCCGAGGCAACCGGGTAAATTTTTTCGTAGATAATCAACCGTAAAATGCAGCCTTGGGGTCGTCTACCATATGGAATGGATAGACGGATTTTCCGTGTTTTTGGTGTCAGGATTTGTTATTCTAATCAAGTGAAAAGATGAAGCTTTGAGTGTCGAGTTCTCTGTCGGCAAATCTATCTTCAGGAAATGAGTCTAAGAAACTCTTTGCCTTACTCAGCTTTTGTACGATGACTTGCTGCCGGCTTCTTTGCGTCTTTAATTAATGCAACCAAAGAAAATTAAGGCAGGATAAGTTCATTTGATTCCCTGGAAGACATGAGTTTCATCTCTGGATCAGATAATGAAGAGAAAATGTAGGACATCTGCCCCCAAAAAGAAACAGATCGCTATCATAGAGAAAAATTAAATTTTCTGTAGCAATTTCATGAAAAAACATAAGGTGTGGCCTCTACGCAAATGGTAATTGCGAAAATAGCCGTTTCCATACAGGAAATATTCAGCATTCATACACTGAATAATTATCGCTACAGTTGATTAAAATTTATAAAATGTTTTTTCTAAAAACAGATTTTTATGCAAATTTTTACGGTAGTCCACTAAGTGGACTTAATTTTTTTTCTCAAGTCCATTAAGTGTTGTCACTTTTTCTAGTACTGATGCAATTTTCCATCCAAAACTTTTGTTTAAGGTAGTAATGGATAGCGGCTCGGATTGAAGAATCGGAGAGCCGAGTTTGAATTCCAGTCAGATCTATTACATTCATTTACGTCCTAATACCATTGGGAAATGTATGAATCCTCTTCTTCTCCCCCCAGCTATGGGTAAATAGCAAGACAGACCGGGTTATATAGCCTAAAATGGCAACTGGTCTACTGCGGGAAAAAATCTGCCACGTCAGTCATGTATCGAAAAGATACATGATCGCCTTACATTAATTTCCATTCTGCTACTTACAAAAACAAACCAATGTTTTACGTAAGTAATTCAGCCGCATTTACACAAAACGAAATATTGATTTGCTCATGTATTTTATTACTAGGCAGCACTAAATGTCAAAACATTTTAGTTGTGTTTTCCTTATTTTAACTTGGTTTTTGGCAAGGATATTCTCCATTTTGATAGCAAGAATCACTAAACAGAATATTTTAGACGTTGGTCTCTTTCTGTCATTGACAAAAGTAAATAATGTTTCTGAATACTAAGTGTACAACCGACTTTTAATTCCAGTCAAATCCATTATATTCATTGACGTTCTAATACCCTTGGGAAAGGCATGAATTCTCTACTCCTAAACTATGGGTAAATATCAAGACAGACTGGGTTCTATAGCCTAAAATGGCAACTGGTCTACTGCGGAAAGAAATGGTAACCTACTGCAGGAAAAAAATCTGCCTCGTCAGTCATGTATCGAAAAGATACATGATCGCCTTAGCGGGAATCACGCATGGCACATAACTGATATAGTAAATATCTTGATTATAGATATTTTCCAATCGTAGTTAAGATGTGGCACAAGGCCGAAAGTATGGGGCACGCCAGTGATGAACGAACTCACTAATCAGTCATAATTGTCATAGCGTGGCAAGCTTGCTAACCATTACACCACCTGGAGATGACTAAATATCTTGATTATTTCATTATTTTCACTTCTTCTTATACGTTCTGCACATTTTTCTTTTGGTTTTAGAAAGTCTTCAGCTGATGTAAATTTTACTATTTGATAAAGTCCTTTGTTTTGATTGTGTAGCGACAGTCTATATGTCTGATGAAGGATTGTCTTTTTAAGTCCGACGGAAGATTCACTCACAAAGGTCATCATGCACGTACAGATTCAATAAAGGGTTCAGTTCAAAATCCCCGATGTGCTATTAAATACGGCAGATACTTGAGGATGTCCAAAAGATGTCAGTCGAAATATTTTGATAGAATACAAAATAGTACAAGAAAATTGTTTCGAACAAATGTAAAAAAATAAAAATATCTCGTCACAGCAATTAAAGCAAAAAAAATACAAATGTGTTTATTGCTTTTATTTGTATGAGTGGCCTGTCTTTTGTTGAATTAATGCATTAAAGACATGATTAGAGCTCGTGTAGGGTTACACAGAGGTCAGATTAATGCGAACGAGTTGGTGACGGTTCAGTCATAGGTCAAGTCAACGTAAACGATGATAGCCAAATTAATTTGTTAGTTTAGTTAATTTGTAGATCAATGCGACGTGATGATTTTGCAGATGGAGGATAAAAAAGAATTGCGGCTGACGAAGATCTCGGCGCCTGAATTTGTTGAAGATTTGCAAATTCACTTGATTGCGAGTTGTTTTATGATGGTCAAGTGGATCCTGGGATATTAGAAAATGTATTTTTCGGTATCGATTTCTGATTAACCAACGAATTAGCTATTAGGATCGATTTAAAGCAATAAAAATCTAATGGTTTCAACCTTGAGTTCGCTTCAATTCGGGTACCAAATATTAACTCAGATCCGTTACTAATTTAGGCTTTTGAATTTAAATTCGTAGTTTATATTTCTGAGTGATTAAAAGTAATTCAAATAATAAAATTGCAGCCTTTGATATTCGAACCGCTGACATAATTCGATTTATGTTTTTTCTTTGTGTTATCATTAGAAATTACTTTATAAAAGTAAATTTACGTATTTTTAAAAATAAAATTCGATGAAAGAATGAGGCTTTTAGGAATTGTGTGAAGTAAATTAAAGCCTTTAACTTTAAATCAACAATATTACCTTTGGTTAGCTAGACTATATTTTATGTATACGAGAAAAGGCAAACGCTGACTTATTAACTTCAAATTGGGCGCTTCGGCGTGGCGTAATGATTAGCTTAGCTTGTCTCACAAGATCAATTACGACTGGATAGTAAATTCGAACCTCACTGGGTGCCACATTCATTAGACCTTGTGCTACATCTAAGCTACGCTTAGAAAATCACCATCGATTCACTGTGGTCTTCTACGGTGTGTTTGTCAAACTCTCTGCCTCCGGGTAGAGAGGAACTTAGACGAGGCTATGTCGAAGGGCAGAGTTTCATCTCGGGAAACAGCTACCCGACCGCGTTTTATACGGGGTCAGCGGAGGATTTTTGGCCGAGCCTACGGACTGGGATAACTCACAATAAACTCACCCTTGTGCCTCATCTGACCACGTGGGACGGTTGGTAGATATCCTGCCTCGGGGCAGAGAGGAACCCAGACGAGGTTATGTCGAAGGGCAGAGTTTCATCTCGGGAAACAGCTACCCGACCGCGTTTTATACGGGGTCTGCGGAGAATTTTTGGTCGAGCCTACGGACTGGGATAACTCACAATAAACTCACCCTTGTGCCTCATCTGACCACGTGGGACGGTTGGTAGATATCCTGCCTCGGGGCAGAGAGGAACCCAGACGAGGCTATGTCGAAGGGCAAAGTCTCATCTCGGGAAACAGCTACCCGGCCCCGTTTTATACGGTGTCTACGGGGAATTTTTGGACGAGCCTACGGGGAACCCAGATAAGGCTATGTCGGGATCGGTTTATCCCACATTAAATTCGGTCTTGTGCCGTATCTGACTGCGTAGGGAGGTTAGTGAGTATCCTCATATCTTAGTTATCAACGCTGACAATGAAAGAAAGAAAGAAAATAATTATTGGCAGAAAACTATATTTGTTTTATGTTTATAGATACAGTGCGTATGTTAATACTGTAAATGTGTAATATATGGCCATACCATCACCACACTAGGTATTGTTGCCGTTCTTTCCACAGCAATTAGATTTTTTGTTTTTTTTTGTTGTTTTTTTTTTTTTTTTGGTTATTTTTTGCGGGAGTATTGCTATCCCAACACCGGTTTTGAATTATTCTTTAAGTTATCTTTCTCTTAGAGTGAATGAGAGCTAGCAAGCCAAGGCTGCTTTGCTATTAACACAATAACTGGTGGTTAGTGAAAAAGAGATGGATTCACACATTTCCCAAGGCTATTAGTGCGAATGCAAAAGCAATAATTTCGGCTCGAATTTGAACTCAACACGTCAATCCCACATGCCGTACAGCTAGGCTAATATCAAAGTATACAGACATAACAAGAAATAGTTTCTACAGTAACTAGTTGAAAGAAAATATAAAGGAGAGCATGGAAGGAAAAATATTTTCATGAAAGCGGGGGTCTGCTTTTTTTTCTTTTTTTTTTTTTTTGGTAAGTGAGTTGACAGTTTTGATTCTTTAGCAAGATTTACTTTTTCTTTTTTTTTTGAACAAAAGTCGAGGACAACGTCTTAGAAGTTTTTCTTGTACGATTATCAAATAGCTCATTTATTAAAAAAAAATATATATTCTAATTTCTACAACTCTTTTATTTACAGTCCATATCTTTATTACACACGGCGTTGAATTTCGACTCTATATTCTAAAGGTTTATATTTTTTAGGATTACGTAAATTCTGACAAAATATGTATTCCTTTTTTAACGTTCAAAGTCTTCTTAATATCTAAACTATATTTGTTTTGTAAACCGTACCTAGGCTGACTTTAGATTCTTCTTACCTTGTAAATTTTACATTTCTGTTATTTTTACTAACTAGTTCAATTTTAATTAAAAAATGGCCTTCAATTACAAATTTTACTGATTTTATTAACATTTACAATTGATTTTCATACGAGAGATAGACTCATTAAAAGCTAATGCACATTCCCAGCATCTTATGTTTTTTTGTGGGGATGGGGGTCTCAAAAATACTCACTGGAAAATGTCATGATGTCATTTCTGACCTTAGGTCTCTGGTCGGGATGAGGAAAAAAAATTACATATACACCAGAAATTTGTATACACCAGAAATCAATGGAAATAAAGTAATAATAATAATAATAATAATAATAATAATAATAATAAAATGGTATGAACACCACCCAGACCCGGTTACGGAGATAAGACCTGTTACACAATACACACTGACAGAACAATCAAAGCCAACCGCCCAGATATTGTTATTAAAGACCACAAACAAAAAAAGTGCCTCCTTATTGATATGGCAGTCCCTGTTGACTGCAATGTATCTTTGAAGATATTCAAAATACAAGGACCTTGAAATAGAAATCTCAAAAATGTGGCATACGGGAACATCACCAATCCCTGTTGTAGTTGGAGCCCTAGGATTGGTTGGAAAAGATTCCAGTAGACTCATTGAAGGGATTCATGGAAGCCCATGCCTTAAAGAAATACAAAAAATTGTTCTGACAAGTACAGCTCACACTTTACGGAGGGCTTTATCTATCTATTTTTTTTTTTTTTTTTTGTCAGTGGAAAGTGTCATGATGCCATTTATAACCTTAGGTCCCTGGGCGGGAGCCGGAAAGAAATGTGTAAACGCCAGAAATCAAAGGAAATAATAATAATAATAATAATAATAATAATAATAATAATAATAATAATAATAATTTTTAAAGAATTTCTTCTTAAAGAACTTATGTCTATTAGTTGTGAATTTGTGACTGTGTACTAGCACAATCATTGACTACTTCCGAAATGTTTCGACTCAGTTTCACTCGCAAAGCTTAGATCAACTCATGGTCCGATTTTCAAAGGTGCCATACGCCGGGATCGTCTCCCCAGGTAGATATTATGAAGAAGTCACATATTTGATTAATCGACCATATACTAATCAAGGTGAAACATAACTTTGATAATCATGGCTACATTGTTATTTTTATTGCCTTAAATAAAACCCATGAACAGACGCATCAAAGGTAATATCTAACTTTCCATATCGGTCTTGCGGTAGTAAAAATGTTCAAATATTGAAATGCAAGTCTTACCGATTAATGTTCAGTATCTTCTGCAAGAAAAAATCAAAAATAAAACAGCATGAATGAAAAAACGACTTAAATTTATAGTTTCTTAACCTCTTATGGTCTTTAGTATTTAGTAAGTGTTTCTAGAATGTGCATGGTGATAAATATATAACTAATAAATAATAGAGAAAAATATGATAAACAAAACAGCCCAATGGTGGCATAGAAGTTTACGGTTTCCCAACGGAGTTGCATGTCCCGCAAATTACTTCTACTATAATAAATTCAAACATCAGTAAGTGCACCTTATTTTTGTCCTTGTGTCAAACTAAACTCATTAAATGCCGCGGAGAGGTTCGTTTATTCATAGAACCCTCTTTAAGAAAGAAATCAATGACAGATGAGCTTTATCAACAACGTGAATATAAATGACGCAGACACTTAGAGTAAATGAAGGATTTGATTTAAAAGTATGCAATTCATAAAAATTTGATAGCAGTCTTTCACAAACATCTGGACAACATAATTACTCACGTTTCAACATGGACGGCTGAATCATCTGAAATAAGTTAAAAATACAGTTCATGAGCAAAATACTTAGCGTAACTAAAGGAACTTGCCGTACGTACCACCAGATTTTGACAAGCTAATAAAATTACATATATATATATATATATATATATATATATATATATATATATATGTGTGTGTGTGTGTGTGTGTTTATATATATATATATATATATATATATATTCACGGATAAGCTTTTTGGTGTCGTTATTGAAGGACGAGAGCTGTATCAACACAGCGATTTGATCTCGTCCTTCAATATCGACACCAACGAAATATGTCTCGATAAAAACATTCTACCAATATATATATATATATATATATATATATATATATATATATATATATATATAATTAAATACGGCAGACAAGGAAAGATTTAATTAATTTTTATTTAGTTTTTCTAGCATCCTTAGTTTTTCCGTTTTGTAGGAGTATGGTAAAACGTTAAGATGCTGGAAAAACTAAATAAAAAATTAATTAAATCTTCCTTGTCTGCCGGCTTTAATGAAAGACGTTTAAAAGAAAACATATACTTTAAGATATATATATATATATATATATATATATATATATATATATATATATATGTCTGTGTATGTGTGTGTGCGTGTATATACACACACATATATATATATATATATATATATATATATATATAACGTATATCTATCTATCTATCTATATATATATATATATATATATATATATATATATATATATATATATATATATACTTAGATAGATAGATAGATAGATAGATAGATAGATAGATAGATAGATAGATCTATTGGGATTGAACCTCTATTGGGCTTCAAGTTCACCGCAAACCTCAAGTGGAATTAATGTATATGGTCCATAGCTAAAGAAACTGGAAAAATGGTTGGTTCCTTGTATCATTTCAGAAAGTACCTAACTGTTCTTGCTATATTCTCTCTTTACTAAAGACAGATCAGATGCAAAATGGAGTACTTCTGCCATATCTGGACTAGATCTGTCCAACCTAAGTTTCCAGCATTGATATAGTTCAAAGGCTCTAACATGTCCTTCTGGGTGATGAATTATTATACATTTTACAAACTCTTTACCTAGACTGAGACAGATAGATAGATAATGAGCAGGCTGAAATAGATAGATAGATAGATAGATAGATAGATAGATAGATAGATAGATAGATAATGTACAAGATTAGATAGATAGTTAGATAGATCTATTGGCATTGAACCTCTATTGGGTCTCAAATTTCCCGCAAACCTCAAGTGGAATTAATGTATATGGTCCTTAGCTAAAAAAGCTGGAAAAATGGTTGGTTCCTTGTATCATTCCAAAAAGTACCTGACTATGTTCTCTCTTTTACAAAAGACAGATCAGATGCAAAATGGAGTATTGCTGCCATATCTGGACTAAAGTTGCGCCAAATCCTAACTTCCCAGCATTGATATAGTTCAAAGCGACTACATGTCCTTGTGGGTGATGAATCATTTTTTATTTTACAAATCCTCTCCCTCACAGACGCAATGTCGTAAGCACCTCGCTATTATATCAATATTTCCATGACAAATGTACAGACGAGCTACATTCATTTGTTCCAACAGTTTAGACCTTGACAACTACGTCTCACCATGCCAAGTACATAAGATCGAATCACCCGCATGCCTTTTTTATTCTATTGGAATGGAGGAAGTTCCATTCGAACAGCTTATTCCCAAGAATCATTACTTTGTGGAACAGGCTCTCGATAGGATGCTTCCCAATCACTAACCTCTTCAAGCATCAGGGCAACACTTACCTATTTTCAGTAACATTGCTCAGTAAGCCTCTATTGTAAGAAACCTTGATAGATAGATAGATAGATAGATAGATAGATAGATAGATAGAAAATGAACAGAATATGATAAATAGATATGAACATACTTAGATAATGAACAGACTTAGATAGATATATATAAGCAGACTGATAGATAGATAGATAGATAGATAGATAGATAGATAGATAGATAGATAGATAGATAGATGCTCGTGTGTAATCATTTAGTGACAGAAGCTGTGCAACCAGTGAGGATCTAGCTCATTCCACCAAAAATTGTATCTAGACGAACTCACTAATCCTTACGATTTTTAAAATGTCATTTCCCTTGAGATTACCTTCAAAACCACTTAAGGAAGAGTGTTACTGAGTGAGAGATTGTAAGGGTGGGTGTGTAAGAGAGTATTATGATGACGAATAAGATAGATATTTGTTGACCCTGGACTTAGAGAGATCAAGATTGTAGTTGCCAAGAAAAGCATTTTCTCGGGAGTTTGAGCCCCAAAGTAAAAGTTCTGGGAAGAAATAGAACTTGGTTTTTATCAAAGGAATACGAAGGGAATTGGGAGTTGAGTGGTCTCCTGCTGCTTTCTCCACAGCTTTTAATTCGGTTTGGTATGACCCTGGCTGGCACCTGAGTCTCGAGAGACCAGTCTACCCTCCTATTTACACCCTGTCAACACCTCATAAATAATGAACTATTCCGTTTTGATCCCAATGGTAAAAAAAGGGAAATGCATATCACAGATGCTCTTCAGTTTCTGTGAAAGAAAGAAAGAAAGAAAGAAAGAAAGAAAGAAAGAAAGAAAGAAAGAAAGAATAAATATACGTCTTGGCAATACTTCAGAAATAATGGACTGTTCCGTTTTGATTGCGAGCAAAGAGAATAAAAACATGTCAGAGACGCTATTTGGTTTCAGTGTGAAAATCAAAGAAAGAAAGAAAGAAAGAACAACAG
>OZ010571.1:10038711-10098711 GCA_963932145.1 Acanthosepion lycidas
TCTAGATAGTCAAATAATCGGTTCATAGGGAGTTTCAGAGAGTATTAAGATGACTTCTCAGACTTGCATTTTTGAAGCATGTGTGAAACAATATTCAATGAAGAAGCCAAAAGCTTTTTATGCACGACAATACTTCATTTGATTCTCAGAAAACAAAGGAATAAATTTCATTTCAAAGAAACACATTATTTTTCGGAATGTTTGCTTTTGTAAACTTTGTGCATGTTTTGTAATTATAATTTTTCGGAGATTCAGTAATCTAGATAATAATATGAAACCGAAAAAATTCATAAAACTGTTGACATTATATGAATGACATGTTGGCCCAATAATTCATTTGTACTGACAATTTATAAATATTATTTGAAATAGCCTTCACAGATATTTCCGTGAATCACTTCACTAGTTTTCAAAAATTACAAAGTGCGTGACAGTGTATATATAGTGCGATATCTCATCATATATATATATATATATATATATATATATATATATATATATATATATATATATATATATATATATATATTAATATAGATAAATGAATTTCAAAGTGTAAAAAAATCTTAAGAAAAGTGAGGTCTGGCGTTGTTCTAATGTAAGATATCTCTTCCAATTGTCCATTTCTATTAATTGGTCCAATTGAGAACAGTAATTCTTCAAGAGAAAGTCTGATTTTTTATTATTATTATTTTTTTATTTTTACAGTAAGGTTTACACTGTAAAATGTCGGGGGCTTTCCAAGTTTGAGAGATACGTTAAGAGGTAATTTTTGCGGACAGGCTGAAACATAACGGTTAAACAGACTTGAAAAGGTTAAGATTATAGTAACCGGGGAAACATCCTGTTGGGAGTCGGTTCCAAAGAGCAGTGGTGCGCAGGAAGAAGCTGTTAGAGTAGAACTTACTTTTTACCGAACTACGGAGTGAATGTGGGCGGTTTGCTGCAATGTAAGCGGCATGGCGGATCCTTGTCGTGAAGGTTTGAACTGTCGAAACCATGGAATGTCGTTCGCCCGAGCACTTATCGTGGAAGTAGCAATAGAGCAGCGAGACGCTTGTCAAATCCGCCCATCATAGAGAGGTTGGAGGGTGGAGAATAATTCACCACCCAAATGGGTTCGGGCGACGTTTTTGGACTTACGAAAGGAGCGCTTAAAACACAATCCCGCCACACACACACCTTATTAGTCGCTCATGCGTCGAAATCAACAGAAAAGTTCATCACAGCTGGTGTTTTTCAGTAAAATAATTCTCTGTGGTATATCAATTTCTGTGGTTGTTTCACTAATTTAGAGACAAATAAAGTCTTTCAATTTTTATTTACGAAAAGTAAATAGATGGAAGTAAAATTAAGCAAAATTTGAATCATGAATTTAACTACGTTATTTTTACTGTAATATTTGCAGATTTTGATAAGCATAGAATATTTTAATTCTTCTAAAATAAACCTTTCATTGTTTTACACATGGCAGCATATGAAATAGTTATAATCAAGTGGACGTTTTATGTTACTTCTCTTGGTTTTAATATCCACCATGCGCTGCCGACTCGCGACATAAAATATCTAAACAAATTTAAAATGGCCATAACTTTATGATTTTAAATATTATTCACCCAATTCGTGACCCAAGAGCCACTCAAGGTAAAGCATTACTGAATGAGATTTTTATAATGGCGCAAGGGATGGGGAAGTAGGTGCATATTATGAGGATATGTGAGATAGATAACGGCTGCCCAGAGACTTGAAGAGGATTGTAATGGTTAGGGAAGCATTCTCTCGAGAAACTGTGTCACAAAATGACAGTTCTGGAGAAGAAGATATCTGAATGGAACTTCCTCCTTCCCAATGGAATACAAAGGGAATGGGGATGATTTGACGCCGTGTAAGTGGTATGACGTCTCCTAGCTGTGAAGGTCGGAACTGATGGAACTAATGAATGTAAATCATTTGAACTTTTACTGTAGTAACAGTGACAGAGAAGCAAGTGGCTAGCACTGTTTCGACTGTGGGAAAGTGGTTGCCGGTATGGAAGATGATTCATCACCCACAAGGCCGTAAAATCATTTTTGGACACTTTCAAGGCTGGATAGTGAGAATTGGGCAGCAGCTATCCATATATGGCAGTAATACTCCATTCTTGTTCTGAGCTGACTTTTGCAAAGGAAAATCATGACAATAGGAGACAAATGTTTTCTGGGGCGGTAAAAAGAGCAGACCCTCCTTCCAGCATTTTTACTGATGGAATGAATATACGCGTTCCACGAGGTCTGGAGTGAGCTTGAGTTCCAGTAGACGTTTTCTGGACTAAGAGCTTAACAAAGATGAAACTTTCATGTTTTTCGTTTCTAATGAAATTTTATCGAAATTTAAGATAGTGACAATAACTTTCGCAATAATATTCGAGTTTACATTGAACGATTTATAAATATACGCGAGAAAATTTCAAACGAATTATGATAAAAAAAATTCGCAAAAATATTTAACAGTGGATTAAATCTGGAGAGACTGGAGGTCACATATTTGGAGTGACATGATGATAAAACTCCTCATTCAATCACTCCCAGATCAGGGGATCCTTGTGAGTATGGGCAGAGTCCCGCTGGAAAGCGTAACGCCACGCCTTCGATCCAGATTTCGACCACTGTGTCCGGCACCCCAGTGACATTGATTCGAGATCCAAGAAAATATGAGACTGTGTGGCATAGCAGTGGTTGCTCAGGAATCCCAGAACAATCAAGGACAACATCAACTTAGTGATCGTCACCGATGGTATCTCTTGTGGACTTGTTCATCCTTTCTTTTCTTTTCCTTTTTTTTCCTATATAATCTATAGCTGATTTTATTTAGACTCTTTATCCTTCTGTTTCCATCACTTAGATATTTAAGATATTATTAAAGATGTAATTAGATATCCCACACTGTGATAAGAGATCAGTAAGTAATGTAAAATAAAAATTTGAAATTGCCAGCATCTCTCGTTTGCTGCATGTGTATTGAACTAACATAAAAAATTTAACCCGATGATGTCCTGAAGGACGAAACGCGTCACAAGAAAACTTTTGTTGTTTCTTTTTTATAATATCTACTATAATTTTGAGTCTTTTTTGCTGTGAGCGCTGCATATTATTACGACCTTATCTATTAATATAGGTCAAATGTTTATAGTTGTATTTTGGTTATTATTCATGTGATGATCAATCTGTGCACAAAGGTTTAGCGAGATTGTTGCTATGAGGGATAAAATCTTCCAGAAGGCATGAGAATTCATTAACATTGTTTTGTTTTTGTTGTTTTGTTTTGTTTTTTTGTTTTTGTTTTTTTTTGTTTTTTTTTGTTTTTGTTTTTTTTTGTTTTGTTTTTTTTACATAGGTAGAATTTTTTTACATAGGTAAAATTTTATGCAGTCCTGTGTTGTTGGTAATAATTACGTTAGATGATTTGAACTTTTTATAATAAATTTTATTCTAAATTATTTGAGAATTCTATTTTACCGGCCTTTTTCGCCTGCTTGTAGTTATGATTAGGATTTTTAAAAAACCCTGATAATGTGTTTATCTTTGTCTATATTGGGATAATTGCTTGTGGATTATCATTTTATATTTTGTTAAGGATAATTTTATTTTTTTGTCGACGATATGGTCAGGGAAATTATTGTTGACAAATGTTTATAGACCTTTTCTAAAATAATGACCAAAGAAGAAAATATTTCATCACAGTTAATCATATTTTTATAATTGCTACTTTGTATCTGTGAGGATATTCACTGTTGTAATTAAGATACGAGTTTATATTTGTTTATTATTATTATTATTATTATTATTATTATTATTATTATTATTATAAAGTGATGTTACATTTTATAGCGTCAAATAAAACGTCGACAAAAGGGATTTTAATATTTATATGGACTTCTCAGATTTTTTTTCTCTCACACTTCTCACTTGTTAAACTATCTTGCTTTCCATTCAATCTTCCAAAATTTAAATGCAATGTCAATCGTTATCTTCTGTCTTCTTAATTCCTGTTCTTTTATCGTTCTCTCGCCTTAATATTTTCTTTTTCTCATATTCTATCACGCTCTATCATAAGCCATTGCTCTTTAGGAGCTTTATTGCGTTGCTTGGGGTGAAATGAATCAAAAAACATCATAAGTAAAATGTATGTTAGCGATATTCCCAAATATTCTTCAGGGTTTTACTGTCTAGGTTTTTCCTTGGTTTGAAAATGTCATCAATATATTGAATATATTTGGAAGACTTTCTACATGGATCTTGTAGAAATAAAATAAAGTGGTCCCGAGAGGTGGAGCCATAGCTACGCCGTCAATATTTGTATCGATGTTACCGTAATGATCGTAAAAATGTACTTGTGTCGAGCGAGTATATGTCGAATTGTTGGGCTAATTACACGCAAAATATTCGTACCAAATAGGAGTTTCTCTCTTGAATGCAAAATTGTATCTGTATCCCACGGGGGAGCTTTTGGTTAGCATTTGCTGAGTTGACATCACAAAGAAAAATTTGCCAAATCATCTGTAATAATGGCGACCAACTTTTCCAAATGATGCGATACAAAAAAATGGCACAACATTCCACCAAACTTTAGATACCAAAACCTTGTCTATAATTCTTATCACTGCTAAAGCTTCCATTAAATTTTCCTCGCTTTCTTCTCTTTTCTGCACTGTTCGATGCAAACGGCATTTTTTCCTATTTCAGAGCATTTGGGGTCATAATGGAACAAATTCTAATCTGAAAAAACGATAAAAGTTTCTCTTTTTACTTTCTTTTCTAATGAACGTCAAATGAATCGGAATTTATAGCCATGAGACGTTAAATGTAAACATCTGTTATCCTTTCTTTCATGGATTACTTTCTATTATTTTATAACCAACCACAAGTCGATAACTTCCATCTGCTTTTAAATCTGTGATCTTTTCACTAGGTCAGCTTTCTACTTCGTCTTACTGATTACTTATAGGCCTAAACAATAACAACATACGCACACAAATTGTTTAATTCCTTGTTTACTTTCAAATTCACATTACCTCGGCTTTTCATTAACGCCAGACAATCGCCTCAAAAGGAAACAACACTAGGATTTTAACAAACGCGGCAAAATTTTTCTTAAAGCTTCCTCGTTACTATCATGTCCAATCCATCTTATTCTCAACGTCTTTGGTGTTTCAAGTTTCTTCTTCATTTGAGGGGATTGTCCAGCATTCGCTGCCATATAAAAGGGCTGATATTACATAACAATTTAGCACTCTTTTCTTTCTTTTTAATTAAATTTTCCTGTTTCTTAATACTTTGCCTTTCGATATTCCAAAGCGCCTTAAGATTTCAATGTTACATTTTCCGTCCTCTATTAAAATAGTTCCCAGATATCTAAAATTTAATTCTTACTTGATTTTAGTTCACATCTTGAGCTTTTCCTCTTGCTGGCAACCATATATTTTCTCTACGTACGACAGATGGTTACTCCATTTCGAACGAAGACACAGGGGAGCTACGTTACTACGGTGGGGATGTGGGAGAAACCGTGATGCCAAGTCAGGATCAATAACATTGCAGATTATTATTTGGATTTTGTCAAGAATCTTGAGATATATAGTAAGAACAACAGACCAGATATGGCAGCAATATTCAATGCACGGATGAATAGTAAATATTCAAGATGGATTCTATCAAGAAAAATATCTAGCTTGACACAACAAACTTTCCCTTGCACTTTTCTGCTCGGGATAATAAATGTTTCACACGGCTTATGGTTATTTGAGCATTCCTGCAATAAGGCAATAAAAACTCCCTTGGATTCGCACTGAAAAGGATTCGTTATGCATTCCCACAAGAAAGGATATACAAAAAGTTGTATTGCTGTATTTTCCGGGTTACAAGACGCTGCAGGATGGAAGACGCACCCTAATATTGGAAAGAAATTTCTAAGAAAAAGAAATGTCATTGTGATACGTGTGACAGCCTGGTGGTAATTAATAATTCACGACATAAGAGTGTGAGTAAACCTCCACCATAAAGATGAAGAGCAGAAAGGCTCCCGCCGCTGCTAGTAAACAGAGCATGTTTAAATTTGTGGTGCGGCTCCGGGAAAGTCTATAGACTTAGAAATAATTGTATTAGGTTGGTGCAAAAATAATGACGTAATAATGTCGTTTTTTGACGTTAAAAATACATCAAAAAGCGACATCATTACGTCATTATTTTTGCACCAACAGCTAAGTACTGAGGTTGCATCATATAAAAGGCTGAATTAGATTGATAGTGTAATGACTGAACATATAAATCCGCAACCCTTTCAGTCAAGCCAATTAGGTGACCGTCCAAGCTCACTTGAGCCTGTGCGTTGCCTTATATTCGTCTTGGAAGACGGACTGATGTATGTTCAGGGTATTTTTAGGAGAAAAATTGCGCCTTCCAAACCGGAAAATACGGTAGTTTTGGGGGTTTGGGGGGTTGTTAAGGCGAATAAATATCTTTATTATTATTGCTATTATTAAGTGAGAGGGTAGCCCACCAACAAAGTAATGCTGGGCTGCAAAAAACAGGGCCAGCCCTAGCTAAGTATGTCCACTCAGGGCCGGCGCGTCTTTCAGGACCCCATTGTGGCTATTGCCATTTTTTTTCAGCACTGTTTTATGGCCATCCGCCCCTTTTTTAAAAATTATTTTTAAGCTTACATTACATTTTCAGTCATCAATTAATAATCTACATCGTGTATCTGCATGTCCGGTGCGATGCGTATTATACAGGAACCCCCGACGAGGTTGCAGCCCCAAAAGGGTAAATTCAGCAGCGTTTTTTTGTTTTTTGCATATTTTACTTTGTTTTCTACCTCACTTATATTGTCAATCATCAACTAATCGACAGGGTCGGTACTTACTGACCGGAACCTCTCAACACTGTGGGGAACCCATGTCTACTGGGGAGGGGGAAAGAAGCGCTTATTCTTTAAAATTGTAATTGTCTTTCTGAACAGTTCTTTTAAATACATTAAGAGGGCAATATATCTTGGTAAAATTATTTTTTATTCCGAGATTATCCAGTAAAGAGATTCTCTGGTTCTTTTTTTACTAATAGTCATACTAACCAGAAGTCCACGACTAGTAATTAAAATAAAATTTCTAGTCCCTATTTTTTACATTTCAAGAAAGATAAAACCGAGAAAATGATCGCTTAAAAAAAAAAATTTTGAGAATTTTTTTTTCCGAAAACTCTAATACTCTTTTTCAAAGAAATTGTCAAGACATCAATCCCGTTTGTGTTGTGTTGGAATCTTTGTAAAACTTTTTTTGCAGCGGAGATGCGTCGGCGATTATATTTTATGGAAATGTAAAAATGTTAAACATTTTTTTCGAATAAAATGTTAGTCATGAAAATATTGGTGGTAAATACAAAAAGAATAAAATTTTCTGAGTTTAAAAAAAACTATTCATTATAAAAGTAAATAACTGATTAATATGTACTGATGTTTTCATTTAAATTGGAGAATTCCCTGATTTTTGCTAATTTGAAAAAAGTGCTTCCATTCTCCACCAAATTTGTATCGAGGGCCCATGGCCCCCAGGTTGGAAACTATGAAATTGACATGTAACATCCTTCTTGTGATAGTTCTCTGAATGATAGTAATAGTAGTTGTAGTAGTAGTAGTAATAATAATAATAATAATAATAATAATAAATGCCCTGATGCTACACCAGGTATGGCTCCTATAACTTGTGATTTTAACTGACTCTTGACGTTAACATGAACATAATTTGTCTTGTTGAACTAACATTTTCTGTAGTAAATATCCCGTTCAGTACAACACATTTACTTGTCAATTGCCTGATCTTAACCAGTGGAGGATGTATCCAAGGTATTGATGCATTGTCCATCCTGTGTGTGAGCGTCATGGTCGTGTATTGAGTTTATTTTTTCAAGTTTAAAGTATGATGCAGCCAGGGGATTTAGGAGTCACATCTGGATACTTGAGAATACATTGGGTTACCCGACCTCAATCATTTTTAACGAGACTATATGCAAAGTTAAACGTGACCTCTATAATAAACAAGAGAAAAAGGAAAACACACACACGAAACAAAAACAAAACAAAACTTAGATCATATCGCGAATACTTGGCTATGTGTGTCTGGTATACATTTATCAGACCGGATGTCGAGATGTGTACATTGTTCTTGGTATATTTATAGCCATGGCTATCGCCCAGGGCACCGTCAAGGGTGAGAGCGTTATCATGCCGCCATGTCATGTATTTTGCATCTTTCAAACAAAAATTAATATTTCCTTTAGCTTGTAAAGAGTGTGAATTAAGTTTAAGCGTCTAATGATTTTTTACTTTTTCTTTCAGATTTGGCGGACATTTGGGCGATATTATTTTTCACACAGTAATTGCCATGACTTAAATAACAAGATCCAATAGAGAAATAAATAAATTTTCACGAATAACACGGATTTATTTACTGCTGACTTTGATCCCTCTTAATGAAACACCCTTATATATAATCCGTCTTAATGAAACACCCTTTATTAAGTTGTATTTTGTAACAAACTCGTTATTCTATATTTTTATTTTTAATCTTTGTGAAAATTAAATATATATATATATTTGTAAGGGGTCCAAAGTTTAGATTTCCCGGGGTGAGATTTCTGTATCTCGAGAAACGCAGATTTTTAAAGAAAATCAAGTCTAGGCCAAATTAATTATTTTGCTTGTGACAAAAAAATTGCTACTGTCTTAACACTGAAAAAAAAGAACAATCTTATCCGTTAACCTCCAGCTTTATAATTAAGCTAAACAAGTTTGAATTTACCACAAACTTTTAGTTACGTGTTCTTATGACGTTCCGTTGTTTTTATAACCTTACGTTTAAAATCTAAACACATATCGTTGTTCTTATAACATTCTATTCAAAATTTAAACACATACATCGTTGTTCTTATGACCCTGTGTTCAAAATCTCAACAATTCAACATTTCTCTTAAACCTTCCGTTCAGAGCTTGAACACATTCAGCTTTTTTCTTATGCCCTTCCGTTTAAGATCTGAACACATCAAGCATTGTGCTGAAGACTTTGTGTTTAAAAATCTAAACACGAAGATGTATACTCACAATTATGCTGTTGTAAAGCACCTCATTGTATTGTAATATTCTGCAAGCTGGACTTTTATATCATTGGTATTGACATCGATTCTCACTGAGTGATACATGTGAACTTGTGCTAAAACCAAGCTAGGCTTATTAAATAACAGCCAGACTATTGAACGCGCGTTATATATGTATAGGGTACTTCACTATTGTAGATTTTTGCCAAAGAAAAAACAGCTTAGTAATGATTTACTTCAAGGACGACACCCTACCGTGGGTTGACGTTAAGAAGCTATACTCATAAGTCAATGTTAGTGCGAACAATCTGCACTGAGCATCCCACTAAAATAGAATTGTACCCGAATAAACTAGGCTGACTATTATCGACCCATGTGTACCAAGTAGTGTAGTTCATGCAATACTGCTGTTATGAATGGATGATATGGGGACGAGACTAACTTGGATGAGAAGACGGCTTTATTTTTATAGTCAATTTGATGTTTCAATTCGTGTAACAAACGAAGTGTGTTTGAGATTTGTAGTAATGTTCGCATTTGCCTCATTTTAATCATTTAAGTTATATTATTAACACTTCAAGGGATTTGAATCGAAAGAGACTGATTGTAATTCCATAAAGTTAATCTTGTTTTTTTGTAACTAAAAAAACTGAAAATCCCTAATTGCTTTTTGCTTCATGTTTCTTGTTGCGTTTGCCTTGCCTTCTATTTCTGATTCAACTGAATCCCTCTCTTTTTCTCTCTCTCTTTTTCTCTGTATTTCTCTCTCTCTCTCTCTCTCTCTCTCTCTCTCTCTCTCTCTCTCTCACTTTCTTTCTCCCTCTCTTTCTCTGATCAATCGTTCCATTTCCCTGCCGTATCGATTTTTCTCGATCGATCTCTTGCATATTCTTGTTTTTCAGAAAATGGAATTTTTTACAAAGTATATCTGGTATATTTTAAGTTATGGAAAATTAGTTTAATTCTTCTTCCTTTATTTTTAATATCAATATTAAAATATCTTTTAAATTCATCAAATATTTTTAAAATGGTATTCTTGATGTTTCTTATTGCTTGAAAATGATATTATTTTATTAACTTTTACGTGATTTGATTGGTTTCGAAATCTAAAGGATTCATGTAACATTCTTACATATACATTTTGGATTAAAAAAAGGAACCGGAAGTAACATCTTCAGCCATTTTTTATCGATCTGAACGTGTTGTTCTGATTTTATCAACGTGAAGCTGTCATGTGATATAGATTTTAATGTATTGTTCTTAAATTAAAATGCGTAATGTATTAATAAAATACATAAAATATAAAACGTAAAATGTTCATAAATTAAGATATATAAATTAAACGTGTTGTTCAGATTTAGCTTATGGTATAGTATTATATTTTACCCTGATATAAGTTAAACAGTGGAGTAGTATGGGTTCTCTAGCCTTGGCTGTAAACAAGTCTAGGAGAAGAACTACACTGAATTTTCCGTGGAGACGACAACAGGAAATTATCCAACTATCTTTCCGAATACATCATAACAGTTTACAGATAAGAAAGAAAATGAATCTGTGAAGAGCCATGATCACCTACGACTTGAAGGATCATGGTACTAAGAAAAGTAAAAATGTATTGTATCACAGACATACACACACATATAATTCGCTTTTTCTCTCTCTCTCTTTCTCTCCCGCCACACACACAAACACACACACATGCATACTTACATATATATTCAACCTTAGCGTTGCAACTGCACGCTCCAAAAGTTTGTATCCGTTATCAATAACACATTAAAAAAAGTCTCGGATGCTACTTGAATTTTACCTAAAACAAAATACTTTCCATGTCTGAAGATGACTGAATGTACAGTCGAAAGTACTCGCATATTTAAGAAAGACCTAATACAGATTATAATTTTAAAAAAACAAGGATCATAACATTCATCGAGTAGTAGGTTAATGCAACTGTAAAATTTTGTTAGCGAAGAGATTTCACCATTTTATATCATTAACTTTACTAATTTACTTTTTATATGACTGATTCATTATAACATATATATATATATATATATATATATATATATATATATATATATAAATCGGTTGGGTTTCGATTCTTGCTTGAGGCATTCGGATGTCTAGTCGCACTAAGGAGCAGTGAAACAGTACTGCCTGTGAATGATATATCTTTCAATTGAGCACTGTTGAGAGATAGGCTAATAATAACAGCCACCTGTGCTAATGCAAAGCTCTTCAGTAAAATGAATTGGAGCACTCCGGCCGACTGGCTTTTGTTTACATTCGTAAAAACAATATACTAGATTTACCCGTTTCTCTCTGCCGAATGAAGATAGCTCAGTGGTAGATACTTTGATTGACACCCAATCGGTTGGGTTTTTGAGGCATTCGGATGTCTATTTGCATTGAGGAGCTGTGATACAGCGAAACAGTACTGTCTGCAAATGATATAATATATGTATTTATATATATATATGACATACTACTGGTATGTATATATATATATATATATATATATATATATATATATATATACCAGTAGAAATCGTTATATTCATTTTCATGAAAATATTCTTTGAAAATGTACGAATCCATCTATTCCCCCGAACCTAAGGATTAAATATTAAATCAAACTGAGTTATTCAGTGTTGTTTTGTAAATAATCAAGAAAAAGATTAACTTTGAATTCAAAATCTGTTGGACATGGGACTAGCAACGCCATCCCGTACAAACCTACTTGTTTCCGAAACCGCAGCAGTAACGCCCCATATGTTTTAAGAGCTTTGGCCCAATACTCCTTAGTGGAGTCCACGGGATTTAAATGAATGTGTAAAATGTGTGCGCGAGTGTGTGTCTAAGTAATTGTACTAAAAATTAAAAATAAATAAAAGAATTAATATACGCTACGGAGCCTAAATTTCTCTGCACGACTCGCCTCATAAAATTTGGCCAAATAGCCAAAATCTATTTTGGATTGTGTGTGGAGGGTTAAAAGATGTCTTGGTCTTTCATATAAATGATTTTTTTTCAGACTATCATAATATTATAGCGGTTTATTAAAGTCGAAAGTATGGAGTACCCAATGAGAATTGAACTCACTACTCAGTCTAAATTGATCTAGCGAATGCTAACCATTTCACCACATCGGAGTACCAAAATTTTCGACATATAAACAATAAATAAACTTAATTTCATTGTTGGCTACATTTCTTTTATACAAACCTTTTTAGAGTATTGTAATATCTTGTACATCGTACAAGTGTTGATTTTTTTTTTTAATTTTAAAATTCTGCTATTAGAACGTAGAAGCCTTGCAGGTTTTAGCTGAATCTAGACTAAAGTTGATTTAACTTTTAATAGGTCAATATTGCTACCAACATTTGTTGTTAATTGGGCCTACACCGTCTCTTTTCGGCGGGAAAATAATTGTCGATACAATGAAGGTAATAGTGATACCGCCCATTCTCTTACTGCAAACAATGATTATAGTTGTTTCTGCCTTTCACTTCGTCAGTTGTCTTCTATGTCTTGCATCCCTTCAAGGACGTTGGCTATTCCCTGTCATTTGTTGCTCTTAATAAATTCCAGTTAGTCAATACTGTACTTTATTCAACTCCCCATTTTTTTCTTAGCTCTATTCATTTTAAAACTTGTTTCATTTTAACTTATTTAAATTTATTTATTTTAATTTAATAGTCACAATATTTCGGCTGTTTTACTTTCCGCCGTATGTCGTATTCGAAAATAGCCTAGTGGATAAATTTCTGTCGTATACGAAAATAGCCTAGTGGATAAATTTCTGTCGTATTCGAAAATAGCCTAGTGGATAAATTTCTGTCGTATACGAAAATAGCCTAGTGGATAAATTTCTGTCGTATTCGAAAATAGCCTAGTGGAAAATTTTCTGTCGTATTCGAAAATAGCCTAGTGGATAAATTTCTGTTATATTCAAAAATAGCCTAGTGGATAAATGCCTGTCGTATTCTAAAATAACCTAGTGGATAAATGTCTGTCGTATTCTAAAATAGCCTAGTGGATAATGTGTTGCTAAATACGGCCAATCTGATCCGTTATTTCTTCGAAACTTCTTGTCATTCAAAATTATTTCCAATGTTTTATTTTCTATTTCGTGCTGTTACATCCAGTTACGAGGACCGAGTTAACAATTAAACACAATTCATCTTTTTAATCAGTTATTTAGAAATTAAAACAAAGGTGAGGTACTTTTGTCTATTGCAGATCCCCTGGTATCTGTGCGAAAATAATACGTTAGGATTTCAATTTTTCTGAATTTCTAGACTGGGGGAATTACCAATATTATACATTGATCTCTTCAGATTATTGTCCTCATCTTGGTTGTTATCGTAACAATGCTTCATCAGTTGGACCCTTCAGCCTTTGTTCAGTGTATGTTGCATTCAGCAACATAACTTAAAAATGAATTATTTAAGCAAAATATTGCTTAAAAGTAATATAGTAATTTAATATAAGTTGTGCTCCGAAGGTGGTTAGTTGCCAACACTGATAATTTTCCGGCAACTCATGCAGCCAAGGAGACCCCAAATATAATTTTCTGTATTCCTTTGAATATATTCGGTACAGTCGAAATGGGTTGAGTGGGGCGTTTAGTCTGTGCAACGAACGGCCACTCCAGTCTTACCAACATAATCTTGAACAAACAGAGCGCTACGTTTATCTCACGAGATAAACAGATACCTACTACTTAACGATGTATTAGGTTTCTTATAGTTTTTCGCTAGCTTTGTGATTACTTTTTAGTTATATCAGTAATAGAGCTTAATGATAGTTTTTGTCTTTATTAATTGTATTATAGCTAATTTTAATTAATTTGTTTATCTATTAAAATTAAAGTTTTAGAGAAAGTATTTTTAATTAATATTTGTTTTGTTTTTTGTTTTTTTTTGGGGGGGTTGCTTTTTTTTTCAGTGCGTTATAGAAATTTAAATATGTAAAAGTTGGATCTATTAAAGTCGTGGCTATTTTGTGTCTGTGAGGCCGGACATTCGCTGTTTTAGTTGAGTAGCAATACAGAGTCATCTTTAATCAAGTCTTCAGTACGTGGGTGATCATGGCTCTTCACAACTCTCTGACGCTTGTAGCTCAAAGAAATATTTGATTTTTTACCTTAAAATTTCCCCGTTGCTCACATGTTCCGTTCATGATATTCTCAACATCTTTCCGTAGAAATATAACTCAAATTTCTTCTTTATCTTTGAGGAAATTGTTCAGCATTCAAAGGATTTTACGATAATTTAGCACTTTTTCTTCGCTTCTAATGAGACTTTTCTGTTTGTTACTAGCGGCTCGGATTGAGGAATCAGAGAGCCGTGTTCGAATTCCAGTCGAGTTCATTATGTTCCATCCATCCAGATCGACCTGTATGGATAGAACGGGATCATCGAATCAGTTTAGTTGTATGGTATGTGCTACGTCAGGACTACATACAGTTTTGAATATAAAGTTACTTAAACCTGCTTTTTACCTATAGAATTCATAACTTTTCCCAAGGTAAAGTAATGAACTCGACTGGAATTCGAACTTGGATCTCCGATTCCTGAATCCGAGTCTCATCACACTTAATACTCTTGTGAAAGGTATAAAATCGTTTCTTTTCAGCCTCGCTATCAGGCAAATCACAGGACAGATTATGTCCTATAGCTTTGGTTGGCAACCAGTTTAAAAGAAAAACTCTGAATTCAAACCTGAATGCCTAGTGTACGGAGAGAGGGTAACCCCAACATATCCCGTGGTCTTCAACTGTCGGCTAAGTGCTTGGAGAAGAGATGGGCGCCACTGAAAGGATCATGAGGAAGAAGAATCAAAGCACCCTTCCCAAGCAGTCAAGGGTTAAAAAAATACTTTTACATTTTGGGAGGCATATTTCGCTATTCGAATGCACCTTCGGGTTTACGTGTCTCATTTTCTGTCGCCTGTTAAAACACTTCCTAGAGGGTTAAATGTTGGTATTCTCAAAATAACTTTATTTCATGTACGTACCAACATCTAAATGTCATCCTCGATCCGACTCAAAGAATCTCATCCAACTCGAGATACGAATAATACTATCAGCAATGATGTCATCAGTTTCCATATTTTGCTAATCAATGCAAAATGAGGTCAGCAAAAATGAGTTAATGTCAGCAAGTATCACACAGCAACTAACCGAGTGCAACAGATACTCAAAGAAAAACTAATCGCTTCATTAAGTGCGACAATTTTAAATCTTACTGATGGCGTTGTGCCTATAAAATAACATTATACATCATATACAAGCTTTTATTGCCAAGCATATATATATATATATATATATATATATATATATATATATAAAGTGTGAGTGTGTAAATGTATATATGAAAAGTGTGTGTATATAAATATAGATAGATAGATAGATAGATATGTAAAGTGTGTGAATATAAATATATATATATATTCATATTAAAAGTGTGAGTATATAAATATATATATATATATATATATGAAAAGTGTGTGTATATAAATATATATATATATATGAAAAATGTGTGTAAATAAATATATATATATATATGATAAGTGTGTGCATACAAATATATATATATATATGTGTGAAAAGTATGTGTATATACATATATGTGTATATATATATATATATATATATATGAAAAGTGTGTGTATATAAATATATACATTTATATGAACAGTGTGAGTATATAAATATATATATATATATGAAAAGTGTGTGTATATAAATATATATATATGAAAAATGTGTGTAAATAAATATATATATATATATGTGTGTGTGTGTGTGTGTGTGTGTGTGTGTGTGTATGTATGTATATGGTAAGTGTGTGTATACAAATATATATATATGAAATATATATATATATATATATATATATTACGGGGAATATAGCATGACTCTTCGGTAAAGCGAATTGCTACCTCTCAGTTACTGTGTGTTTATCAAAAACTAAATACTCTTAAATTCACCTTCGTCCCTGTCGTTTGCCGACGGCTTAGAGGTGGAATCTCTGACTGACAACACTTCAGCCGGGTGTCGATCCTAGCTAAAGACAAAATGGGCGTCTAGCCACACTGATGCGCTGTAATTCAGCTAAACAATCTGCCTGAGTTTGTGATTCACTCTTTTGTGATCATCAGAAAAACTGGTTCATTTTTTTTAAATTGGATCTATTTATGCTTATTTAACTATTTTTGTTGGTTGGAGCGGGAACCTGCATCTGTGTTTGTTTGGTGTGGTACTATTATGTGCATAGACAGAGGTGTATGCATTTTAGTTCGCACCATGTTCGTTTCAACATGGAGTAGGTAAGGGTGTTCTTGACACTTTTCCCTTTTCTATCGGTACGCATAAAAAGCTAAGGTCCCGACACAGAAATAGAATTGCAACTGCATATACCCGAACGCATGGATATGTATCTGCTCCTCGTCTCGTATTGATTATATGGATTAAAAAAAAATAAACCAGTTTGTCTGATGATCGCAAAAGCGTGAAACCCAGAATCACAAACGCATATCCATACAACGGAGAGCCAAATTTGAATTGAAGTCGAATCCATTACACTCACTTATGTGCTAATAATACCTTTGGAAAATGTATGAATCCTCGTCTCAGAACCCCTGCACCCGCATAGCAGGTCAGACATGGGTTCTGTAACCTTTGATGGCAACTGTTCTACTGCAGAAAGAAATGGCAACCTGCTGCGGGAAAAAATCTGTCCGGCCAGTCATGTATCGAAAGATACAATATCGCCTAAGCGTGTATCACGCATGGTATATAATTGACTGACTGAATGAAGAAAAAATTAGCACCCACACACAGAAGCATATATATATATATATATATATATATATATATATATATATATATATATATATATATATATAATGTCTAGAGAGTGCCTTGATCGCAAGGTCATCTAGTCATCTACAGTATACCTCTTTCCGAAACTTAAAGGGAGGTGACATAAGGTCAGTTTTAATTCTGATTTTATATCAACTTTCGGAAAAGAGGTTACACTTTGTTTTAAATTTCCTTAAAAATCATTTAATCACTAATTACTTATCATTACCTGAAGAAGTACAATCAAGGTATTGAAACATGAAAGATTTTGGGTGGCCATTTCAAAATGTTTTTTATTATAATCTCTAATAATAATAATAATAATAATAATAATAATAATAATAATAATAATAATAAAATATATTGCCCTACTTTGCATTGGGCACTTTTTTAAAAGTAAATGCTACGAACAGTGGAATTTCACTATATCCGTTCTTTCTCTCATTTGCATACAACCACACACCCCCACACACACACATATATATATATATATATATATATATATATATATATATATATATATATATATATAGGGAGAGAGAGAGAGAATAAATATATATATATATATAGAGAGAGAGAGAGAGTAGTAGTAGAGCGAGAGAAAGAGCTTGAGTGACTAGTTATACTAGATGTCATTCTTTAATAGATTATATTATATATAGCTACCTCCATAGATTCGCTAAAAAATGATCATCCATCATGAAAAATGCCCCAAACTTTATACAAACAAAGTTATCACGTCACAAATTTTATGTTATTAAGAAGAAGTAACACCAAAGAATTTTTGATTATTAAATTATATTTTTTTATTTCTTTTTAGAACATTCAACATTCTGGGGTTTTTTTCTTGCGTCAGTGGGTAACCATAAATTTGTATAGGAAATTTTAATGTCTTTTTTGCGGTGAAAAATACATTGATTTGGAAATTCTTTCAAAACTCAAATAATTATCGGATTTTAATTAAATTTTCCCGCTTTTCAGCGCAATCAAAACAGAACAGTTCATTATTTATGAGACATTGACATGGCGTATTCTTTCTTTCATCTTATCACTGACACCAAATAGTGCCTCTGCTATGTCTTTTCTGTCTTTCTAGTCGAACAAAACGGAATAATCCATTATTTATGAGGTACTGACAGGACGTTAACGAAGGAACTCATGGGAAAACCAAACAGAATTATAAGATTTTTTTTTTTTAAGTGTATAAATATAAAGTAAGAATATATCTTCCTCTCAGACAAAATTTTCAACTTCATGTTCTTTCCGGACACAAAAAGCAAAATTAATTTTCATGTCAATCCAGTATCCTTTGATTTTAATAGTTTTTCTTTTTATTCTCAGCAAATGAATCCTATTTCTGCAATTGCCTTTTAAGAGGAGTTTCTCGTTTCCTTATTGTTTACTTTTCCACAGAAAGTGATAAATTCTTTTGATTTTTGTTGTTTTTTGTTTTGTTTTTTGTTTATGTTTTTTTTTTCTCTCAAAATTTGTTATATTTTTCTTTCCTGTATATATCTTCCGTTCTTTCATCACACTTAAAGTTTTCAATTAAGTCTTTTTCAGAAAAACTAGTATTTTTTTTTCATCGCTAACGACTCTAACATCTTAAAGAAACAGAATTCCAAAAGAAAACTCTTTTTGAAAACACTGAATGATGCAAAATATTTTCATTAAAAAAAAAAAAAAAAGAACATTATAAGGTTGCTAGAAAAAATGATAACTGGTTTTTGGGTTCTCAATATCTGTTTTGCATGAATATTGGTTATTGGAATTTATTCCGTATACACCAATCCTATACTTGGTTATATATATATATATATATATATATATATATATATATATATATATATATATATATATATATATATATATATATATATATATATATGATCGAACGATATGTAATTTTGTATAATTTTATATATCAACAAATAGTATTTTAAAAAATATGACAAACTGGAAAATTTCTTGATGTGTTTTATGCGATGAAATCTTAACGGATGAAGCGCGCCAAGGCATGTGTTGTTAAAAACTACGGAAATTTTCCGTTTAATAATCTTGTTTTCTGTTTTTTTCTTGCTTTCTCATAAATAAAATATCATTTAATACCAACAGAAACATCTTAAACATATTCAATAACTAATCCTTCAAATAATAAATACCAACCCCCTCCCAATTTCTAAAGAACTAATCTAATAACACTGCCTAAATATCCAAAATATTATCCATAAAAATAAAATAATAAACAACTTAATTAAAAACGAAACATACAGCCGGTTAATGATAACCGAAAACGATCAGCAAACACCAAGGACTAGGGCCTTTTTTCAGTGACTTAGAACCAAATATATAAAAAAAAAAAACTTGCAAGAAAAGAAAGCAAGAAAAAAACAGAAAAAAAAGTTTATTAAACGGAAAAGTTCCGTAGTCTTTAACAACACATGCTTCAATATATATATATATATATATATATATATATATATATATATATATATAAAGTGGTCATTGAAGGCAACAGCAAACGGCAACAATCTGTTTCATGCTTCAACACAATCTTTAGTCCATGTGTGTTGTGGGCGATAACTGTTATGGTTCGAATTATTCTAGAACTCTTTTGAGTGGAAATAATTGTCGATCTGAATGTGGTTCTTTGTACCTATTTTTATATCAAGCCGTTTGTTAACTTTTACTCATTCTTTACTAGTATTATTTTCTCGACCAGACAAAGTTTACAGATTTTCAATTTGATTTGTATACTCTGTCTGGAGGAGAAAATGTCTACTTCCCAGATCAACCCAAATTACTAAATAAACGGTCAGACCTTATCTTAAAATGCAGACACAAAAACAATTTTTGCTACATTACGTAAAAGCTGAAAACGAATATCTTGTAAAATTCCACCATAAAATGCAGATACATGCACAATATACAACTCTGATGATGTAACATTAGACAAAACCAATACTTTGAACTAAACAAAAAAGATAAACAAGCCTTGAAAAAAAAAACGAACTAAACTAGAAATACAAATAAATAAATAAAATGATAAACAAATTAACAAGCTACGAATGAACACAGAAACACAACTAAATTTAATACCAATAATCAACAACAAATAATTAATCGATATAAACAAAATGTATATTTATTATTAGTATATATATATATATATATATATATATATATATAAATATATATATATAGGTATAGAGGTAGGTAAATCAAATAACTAGATATTAGCGATATTAGCGTTAACGTGTAGGTAAGCAAATAAATATTTACTAAATTTACTTTAAGGTGTAAACAAACAGTGCTCAACGAGCTAAGAAATATATATTAATAAATATACATATCCCTAGGTTTGGAGTGCGACTTAAGTTTCATTGTTTTAATAACTCATCAGGCATGATATTGCTTATAATATTTGTTTAAATCATAAGTAATATTTCGTCCCTGATGAGTTGGTAAAACAACGAAACTTAAGTCGCACTCCTAACGTAGGTATATATACATATATATATATATATATATATATATATATATATATATATATATATATATATATAAGAGTAAACATTGAAGTCAACACTTAGAGGCGACAGTCTGTTTCATGCTAGATACATTCTTCAGGCCACGATTGTATCTAGCAATGAAACAGACTGTTTCATTGCGTCTAGCATGAAACAGCCTGTCGCCTCTAAGTGTTGACTTCAATATTCACTCTTATATTTACACACGCTCTATCTCTGATATTGAGACCTTTATCCCATAAATATAGCACACCTTAAGACTATATATATATATATATATATATATATATATATATATATATATATATATATATATATATATATATAGAGAGAGAGAGAGAGAGAGATAGAAAAGAGAAAATATATATTTTTCAAAGTTTTTATTATATATTAGGCGGGCACCAAGTTCTTATACGAAGGGTGTTTGGTGTTAACAATAGACATCATGTTCTTCATAAATTGAACTTTTATTATAAGTGGTTTTTATTCCGTCGCGAAAACGTGAAACAATATCTTTCTTATCGTTTATTTTTTTCATCGTCTGAAAATAATGACAAAACTTGTGTTAAACTTTAGATCATGTTACCAAAAAAAGAAAATTATTTAATTTTCAATTAACCCCAGGCAGACAGATTGTTAATTTTTTTTTTTTTTTCGAAAGCGAAATAAAACGTCTGGTAAATCTTTCGCACTTCAGGCTTTTGCAATCTGTATTTTGAAGTCTGAATAAAACCTGTGACATTATCATTTTGAAAACATCTTCCTCATATGCCATGTCGCCTCTGGACGTAAGCGATAATTTTCTGTCCTCTGTAAATCTTGATTTTTATTTTTATTTATTTATTTATTGTTATTTCATCTAAACCCTGTTCCACCATCCATTTACTCAAGCCCAATAAGAATGCCATACGTTGTTTTACTCTGTCCTTTACGAAGACGTAAAGGATTAACATAATCCTAAACAAATATTTTAAAACTATATAAATGACTCACTCATTCCAAATATTAAAATGCATATTCCGATTTGTGGATATTTTCTAGATATAATTTTTTATCTTACCTTGATTTTTTTTTTTTTTTTTTTGCTGTTATTTTTTTTTCTTCCGACCTTTGAACAATACACTATCGTCTTTTTCCAGTTTGTTTTCTGCTACTTTCTTTTCCTTCTCTACTTCTCTCCGATCATTGCATCTTCACCTTCTACTTCTTGTAATGTTATCCTCTTTTATCTCCGATCGGAACCAGAACTTTCACCAATCGTGATGAACAAATGTTCCATCATGGAGGCCCTGTACCTTGAGCGCCTATTGAGGCTTAAACTCACCCTAGACCTCAAGTGGAACTCGTACATGCGGTCCATCGCTAAAGATGCTGTGAAAAATGGTCGGTTCCCTGTACTGCTTCAGAAAGTACCTGACTCTTCCTGTTATCCTTTATCTTTACAAGAGCCAGTTCAGGCCGAAAATGGAATACTGCTGCTATACATGGGCAGGAGCTGCCCAGTCTTCACTTTCCACTCTCGATAAAATCCAAAAGCGCCTCTGCGTCTTTGAATTAGGCGAAGAATTATTTTTTCCATTTTGCAACTCCTTTATCACAGACGAGAACTCGCAAGCCTCTCACGGCTCCATCACTATTTCCATGGTGAGTGTTCAAATTGACTATACTCAGTTTGAAAAGTCCAAACCTTCACGGCTTAAGACCCGTCATGCCAGGAACATTGTAGCGAATCACCCTCGTTCCCTTTATATTACCCTGGTAAGGTGTACGTTCCATTCAAGCAGCTTCTTCGCATAAACCAGCTCCCAAGAGGCTGCTTCCCCGATCACTACAATGTTAACCTATTCAAATCTGGGGTTAATCTGGGGTTATCTTCTTCACACATAAGCTGTGCCTCTTACTCTCTAACCCTCTACCTCGAGTGGCCCAGGACCTTGTACAGCATGAACACTACTGAAAAAGAAATTCTTCTCTTCCTCTGCACACAAATTTCTTCTCTTCCTGCTCACCCACTCATTTTACAGCTTATTTCAACTGTTTCTCCCTCTCTCTTACTTCTCATACATTTCTTCTATCACTGCTTCTTCTCACTCGTATTCTCACCAAGTTTCTTCTTTCTCTTTTCTTTTTTTATTTCTTCTTTTTACGCTCTTTCTTTCCACCATTTTATTCCTATTCTCGTCTCTATTCGTTCTTCTCTTCTTCTATCAGCATCTCTTTTTACCTCTACATTCTCTTTCTCGATTAATTTTCATTTATCCCCCTTTTATTTACAATACCTGATTTTCTGTCTCATTTTCCCGTTCACAAGAGTTCTTGCCACAGAGCGATGACCAGCAACATATGCCTGATAATGGGCTCGAACTTCTCTGTATGCTCTGCTCACGTGGCCTTGTGCCAAACTAAGTCATTTCAGTAAATATGTACAACAGAGGTTAACAAAATAACCGTCCAATGAATCTAATCTACATTAAGTGCCGCGTCCTGGGTATGATGATAAACTACATCCGGCAGCAAGGCTTCTGATCGAAGGTTTTTAGAAACCATCTCTTAACTGCTGTTGTTCCCAGTTATAGGCAAATAGTGAACTCCCGAATTGGGGTCAAAACGTTATGAAAGTGTTAAAATACATTTTTGTAGTAAGAATACCAGGAGTATATTTTCATAGTAAAAAAGAAAAAACTACCAGCAAGATATTTTTTTTAAAAATTACCAAAGCACCCCAAAAAGTTAAATTTCAGCATTAAATAATCCATAAGGAGTTAATAATCCGTTAAACAAAACAAACCAAATCCAATAGGTGCTCTTCTTTTGTGGCCTTATGCCAGACTCGGTTGAATATATGCCTTCTTTTTTTTTCGTATTTCTTCTCTCATTCTTTCTCTCTGCATCTTTTCTTTTTTTTATTTTCTAAATATCCTACTCTCTATCTGCTCTCATTCTGTCCTCTCTCTTTATCTGTTACCCTTTCTCTCCCTCTGCACTATCTTTCTTTAATCTCTCTCTCTCTCTCTTTCTCTCTTCCAATTTACAAACTATTGACTTTTCATTCCATTTTAAACAATCTCTCTCTCTCTTATTTTATCCTCTTTATTTCTCTTTCTGTCTCATACACGTTCTTTTCTCACTTCACTTATGCACGCGAACGAGAAACACTTCACGTAAAAAATACTGCAGCCCATGCATAAAAGATTGCTAAGGTCAACTCTCAGACACAATGTGTCAGCAAGAAGTCGCTTCTTATTAACCACTAACCAAAATCTTTCCTCCCCTCATTCCACAAAATAGACACGCAGTAAACCGGATGTAAATATGATCCGTCGCAAGTTGACATCCCCATCTGAAAGTATCAGATGAAGCTATCTCACCTTACGCAGGCGCCATTATGATTTTTCCATCTCCAAAGTATAGTGTCTTTGTTTTCATTATTCATCTCATAAAAAAGACAATTTTAGGATATCATCTTTTATTTGTCATGCAAGCCATTGTGAAATAACTTTTACTAGTAATGATAACTGGCGTTGTTGTACAAACCAAGTCAATTTCCTTTTCTCTCTTGTAAAATACTCGTGTCCGGAATAGATAGGCCTAGCCGGCGATATAAATTATGATTTTCTTTCAACCTACCCAGAGACTATAACAGACACTCCTGTTTATTTTGTTTTCCTTTATTTTTTTTCAACGTCTCTGTTTATTCTAACATCCTGTTCCGCTCTTTTTGTTCTAAAAAAGCAAATACATTTTGAATAAATTTCCCAAACCATCCCATTTATTTTAACCTCCCCCTTTTATTCCAACCTACACTTCTATTTCAGATTTAAATAGTTATTTCTTTGTTAGGCAGTTTTACCTACCCCGGAACATAGTACCAAAACGATTGTTGTAACTAATTAAGTTCGATAGGTTTAAATATTATGGTAATTGTTTATTTCATATGCGGTATTTTATACTAATTTATGATATTTGTTAGATTCTTAAAATACACTTTTAAAAAATTCAAACATTGCTTACTTCTGTTCATATTGCTTTACTTTTCTTTTATTTCAAGATACTAAATTTTGAAGTGGTTTTCATTTTCAGAGCATAAATTTGGATTTATTTGAATAACTGACCATTTCGATTATAAAGGTCATCAATAAAATAGTCTCTTATATAAATATATAACAAAATGTCAGATTGGGATTTTTTTTAATCATTTCACCCCAAGCAAGGTATAAAAGAAACGAGGACGCAAGGAGAGTTACTGAATGCGATCGATATAAGAGAAAAACATTATTAAGGAGTGAGGACGATAAAAGAACGGATATTAGGAAGACATAACATAATGGTTGACATTGCATCTAAATTTTTGAATATCAAAGTTGAATGGGAAGCAAGAAGCCGGAAGAGAGTTTCACAAGCGAGAACTGCAAGAGAAGAAACAGTTAACATAAAACTTATGGTTACATCTAACCATTTCAACTGTAAAATGACGAGACCTTACCTCCAATCTGTTATCACGCTTAAATTCATAAAGTGTAGATACCATAGAGGAAGGTCATCAGAACAGTTACTCCGAAAATATTTAAAGAAACGGCACAGGTTAATTAATGATTAATTTTTACCCTAAGATTTGATGTTGAAATCTGCTAGCGTCTTATACAATGAACATATGAATAGAAACATTCGCCAATGTTTCTATTAACAAAGCATTTAAGACTTGAATGAAAGAGGAATGGAATAACTGGATGCCTCAGGAAGATTTTGTAATGAACACTAATGGACGAAGAAAGAGAAAGACATTTCTTCAGATGTGCATGTGGGTGAAGAATTCTTGAGATAAAATGAGAAGCGATATAGTGATTAAGTCATTTAAGAAGTGTAGTGTTAGTGACACTATGGGGTCGAGGTTGACATTCTTTCTGGTCGTAAGATTGAATCCAGTAATGAAATGTCTGATTTCTTTCCAAGCGATAATGAAAGCAATGAAAATTTTGGAAATTTTGAAATACACTAAATAATAGCAAAACATTTTAACAGTATTTTCTTAATATATCTACCAATTTTTAAAATATGAGATTTCATTTTGTTCAATAAAAATATTACCAATACGACTGTTACTTTTCTTTCCAAACCTATGTCTTCAAAATAAGGGCGCGTCTTCCGAAAAAATTTTTTTGAATTTTATTTTTAAAACTGAAAATGCAAATTAGTTATCTTCATTACGTAAAAAGTGCTCGGTTGGACAAGATATAAGACACCTGCTTTTTGCTATAGATAATAAGTTAATACGTTCAGTTACATACACCCATTAGGCAGTACCACTGCCATAGGCCAATTCTGAGTTAATAATACCTAGAAGTTCATGAAGGGGAAATATTGAGAAGATTGGATATATCTTTTGCTATCTGGACTCTTTCACGAGTGAAAGTCCCAGCTTAAATTCGACCTTGTGCATTATTCTGTCCGATTGAATATGCATATTAATCCATCGCGTTTCTTATACAGAGTATGTCACTTCGAGCTGCAAACCTCTCATTAAAAGGAAAGGGTCATGGTCAATATATTAGACCTTAGACGTCCCAGAATGAAAGTGTAGAGGGTATCTGAGTGATTTAATTATACACATTAAATCGACCCTCAAAAATTTGCCCACGTGCGAAGAAAATAGAAAAACTTAATTTATTTTGCGTTATAGTTTCATTATATACACGGCCAAACAATCAATCTTATATATTTCATTTGCAGAGTTTGCTTTTGAATGAACACACATACTTAATATATTAGATATATCAGTTATCTTGTCTTCAGAGTTTTACAATGAAATGCTTTTCAAAAAAACTGTACGTAAAGTTTCACAATACTGTCCCCTACATTGAACTTTAAGCCAAGAAATTATTTTGTATAAAAGAAATAGTGTTTTCAAACAGGTCAATGAATGATAATATTAGCCATTTCCTTATAAGGAAACATTCGTAATTCATTAAGCGAGCAGCTTGTGAAATTTATAAAATATTTTTCTTTAAACAATTTTTTAGGAAAATAGCTTCCTCACGTCCAGTAGCTGTTATTGCCATTATTGTCACTATTTGCTCTTCGAGTTACATGTGATATCCATTTTAGCTGTTGCTGCTGTTTTAAAAAAAATCCTCAAGTGATATGGTTTCTGTTATTCAGTACAATTCATTGTTGATTTTGTAATTCTGTAACGCCAGTTCAAAAGGTTCGATGAAGTGTGTTCACCAATATCCCATCGGATTCTCTCGCTTAAAGAGTATCAAATTAATTAGTTTTTACTTATGTATCTCATTGCATTTTAGCCAGTAGCAAACCTCTCGTACAAATATGGCTTCAACAAACTGGTTCAAATGTACTTAGTGCTCCTTGCCATAACAATTTTTAGATTAATAGGTCTTTAAGATAAAAAAAGAACAATCTTGACACTTGTCATTTGTTTTTTGCAGTGTTTTGTGTTAACACAAAAATGTTAAAGTATCAGTTTTCAATAGCACTCTTTAGTACAGAGATATATATCAAGCACAAAATAAGACTGATTAGACTGCGATGTCTTGCAAGCATTACTGAGCTTAGATTAGATTCGTTATCACCAAAAATTCTTCATATCAGAATCACAGACTCACGTGTGCAAATTTGATTTTTTTTTTTTTTACATTAATAAGAAACCAATTAATTTTACTTATTTATTCTTTGACAAAACAGAGAATGAAGCCGACATCCTATAATAATAAAAAATAGAGTAGATTCTTTGTCCCTCCCATGCTGTCATACTGCATGCTTGGGTGTCATTTATATGAGTATGAGTGACTTACATAGCTTCTTTCCACGAACCGCTACTTTGTGGAACTGACGCCAAAGAGAATGATTTCCCCGATTACTACAATCTTATTTTTTTCAAGTTTAGGGGTAACCGTTATGTTTCTCCATATATCCGCATAAAATGTTCCCCCGTACCTCTTAATATGATTGTGCTATTTAATATACACACAAGCACATGCATACAAAAATATGCAAACAATTTGACTGAATTCGGAATAAGACATTGTCCTCTGTCTTTGTATAGACAAGTCTTACCCTGGGCTGAGCAATAAAATAAGAAAATTGGAGAATTTTAAAACTCTAAAACAGGATTTTTTTTCTTGCACTTTTACTGAACTTTTCGGAAATTATTCGCTAATAAATCAAATTATTTTTAAATCATTTTTTTTAATTTGGTGGAAATATTTTTAAGCCTGTAACTGAATGAAAATATTAGTAAAAACACGTAAAATTATATACACACACGTTTTGAATTAAACTGAAATGGACATCTGTGTTCCAAGAGCTAACCTCTGAGTATCAGGAAAAACTGTAACTTCTGTATTTGCAATGAATATATTTTCTAATAACTGTAGCATTTTAAATAGAGAAACAAATTGAGAAACTCGACAGATAATTACTAACTAGTAATTATTAATATAAATAATATGACATCTAACGTTAATGTAGGGACCTTCACAAAAATGCGATACCTAAGGTTGAAAATTAATTTTTAAAAATGAAAAATCTTTCTTGAAGCTTTTCTTTTAGTTTTAATTTTAAGCTAATGGATTAAATTTAATATTTACAATAAGCAATAATTAAATAATGTTTTATCTTAACATTGAAGTCTTGACTTCTTAACAGCCATCGTACGTCACAATAGTATAATGCAATTTATTCTTCGCGAAGAATAAAACACATAAATATTTACATTATTTACAAGGCAGACTATTGTCTTCATCTTTGTTGTTGTTATCACAACGTTTCATCCATTTTGTCCTGCAGACTTCATCAGGTGCTTTTTGGTCCAGGTAATCTTCACGGAATTTCAAACCGAACACTTTATTTTAATTTGATACGACACCCACGTCAAATGATTTCTAGTCTTCTTCACTTTTTAGTACTAATCAGTTTATGTGTTTTCATTGTTCCACTGAGGCTGAGTCTGCACGGCCCAGGGATTAAACTCACAATTATTATATCACTAAATTCACAAGCCAGCGCTTTATTTCGCATGTAAATAATGTAAATAATAACTCTTCACCTCGATTCTGATAGAAAGAATCATAAATAATCTAAGATTAATCAATACATCTTTTCGATTATTGTATTTTTTTATTTGACACATGCATCCTTGTGCAAATTAATTGAAACAGAACGAATAATTCTGTTATTATTATTTACTTTTTTCATATTTTTCCAATGAAACATGAGCCATTGGTACATGTTAGTACTTCGTATGCTCATTCCACAAAGTCGTTTCTTTACAGATTGACCACAGATTCTCGATTGGATTTAAATCAGGAGAGTTTCCGTGCCAGTATATAGTACTTTGATTTGCTCACTGGTAAGGTTTTCCAATTTGTTCGTGCCGCGTTACAATTTTTGTATGCTTCCTTGGAGTAATGTCCATCATTGACAATGGCCGTATGACAACTAATCGACAGTCGAGACAATAGTGTCTGGGTGTGATAAAAAATCTGATGCAATCACGGTTGACGCAATATTTTTCAAGGCCAAACATATTTCATCATACACCCCGAAAATACATTCATATTACTGCGCGCCAATGCAAATGACCTAATCTGAAGAAAAAATAGAAATCGATTACACCCTGTCACTCCAGTGGTTCTAAAACAGACCCTATGTTGAAAGAAAAAAAACTAAACCATTTGTTTCAATTAATTTGTACAATCCTCTTCTATGTCAGTGAATTCTGGACGATTTCCTCACAGATAAAGTGGAAATCTGAGGCAACAGAAATGTGATTCTCTAGAAAAATGTTAACAATCCTATGGACGGAGCATGTGAGCAATGAGGAAGCTTTAAAGGAAATGGAAACAAAAAGAACACTTATATTTCAGATCTGATAGAGATAACTGAAATTTCCGTGGCACGTAATGACGGAAGCTAGCTTGGAGAATTTAACACTGACATCCTTAAGGCAACAGGATCAGAATGAAACAGCTAGTAACCTACCTATTCATCTTATGCTAGTAGAAGGGATAAAAAAAGACAAACATTGCTAATACAAATTGAGTATCCTTTATCCAGAAATTCCCAAATCCGAAAAACTCCAAATTCCGAAAGTTTTTCAGGCGCTGATATGACTTGCCACAAATGGAAAATTTCCGAAAGCAACATGGCTACCGTTAGCATGAGTATTGCGCTGCAACGTTACAAATAAAATGCAAACTTTTTTCCAGAATCCATGTTTTAGCTTTGTACAAACACTGTACCTGTACGTGTTCTAACATTTTAATCAAAATACGACATCGTTCACGGAGATTGATAGCTTACCTAATTTTCCTCATCACACCGACAGTGATGTCATCGATGATGTACCCTCCTCCTCCAGTTTCTCACAGCTGATGTAGAAGTAGTTTTTAGTGTTGCATTTATATATTTTTGATAAGTAGTGATCTTGTTTTTTTACACGTACAGAAAGTAAAAAATATTATTTTTACGTGAAATCTTAATTTCACAACTTAAAAATCCATGTGAGCATTATATGACTAGGGCCATTACCTGTATTTGTATGTAGACAAAATTTATTAAATTTTATATAAAACTACTTTCAGGGTATATATTATTTATATAAAACTACATTCAGGATATATATATATATATATATATATATATATATATATATATATATATATATATATATATGCTGTGTTATGAAATGTAAAGGGATATCGTGTCTATGCTTCCATTCCTAAAGCTGCCCCATTTTACAGAATGCTATATACAAATTAAATAGCCTGTATTCCCAAATTCGAAGAAATCTTAAAAGTGAAGCACTTCTGGTCTGAAGAATTTCGGATAAAGGCTTTTTAACCTGTGTCTACAAAAACAGGTAGTTGGGGAGAGACATGATCGCTATAAAAACAGTGTATAGACATATTATAGTATTTATTACTTAATGACTATTGCTATACCCAAACCTGCGTATTTATTTATCGAACCTGGTTGCACATTGAATCTTCTTTTTTATGAAAATATCAGTCAGTAGCTTTCGTTTTCAAATATTAATTCAGCTTTCGACTTTTATTCGAAAGTAAATCGTGAGATGTCCAAAGAGTTTGTTTCATTTATTTTAAGACGATATTAACGGTGTTAAGTTTTTGCAATATTCAAAACGAGATTTTTTTTTGTTTGAGTCGTTTTGTACGGCTTATCAACACTTTGCAGGTTATTTTAAGTCAGAAACTACTTTTATACTGTAATATTTTTGGAGATAATAATGGTTTACTGATACAAGTTTTACTAATTAAACCATAGCCGGGGAAAGATGTGCAGTCATACCTACCCCAAAGGTACTTGCGAGTATATGAAAATAGCGAACCCAACGGGAATTAAAACTCAGCTTTCCGATTAAAATTTCCAAGCTATTATCCATCAAATCACCCTTACATCTAAGCTTACAGCACCTGGCATTCCCAAACGGTCAACCACCTAGATACTGACCAGGCTCGACGTTGCTTAACTTCGGGGATCGTACGGGAACTGGTGTTTCAACGTGATATGGCCGTAAGTCTAGTCTTGTAGAAGTGGGTATTTATAAAATAGATGTCAATTTTTGCTCATATTGGCTTTTTGGGTCTCACATTAAAAAATAGGAAAAATGAGTAACGTTTTCGGTATCTGTTCTTTTTCAAAGTAAATCGACTGAATCAGAAATAAACAAAAATTCACGCGTTTTATGGAGATGAGAAATACAATTTATGGAAATAACAGTTTTATTGAGATGGGAAATATAACTTATGGAAAAAAATGTTTTATTGAGATAAGAAATACAATTAAAGAAAAAAAACTGTTTTATGGAGATGAGAAATACAAATGTTTCAAGAGTATTTTATGAAATTTCTTGCTGAACGATAATCCACAGTCGAGCAGACTAGTTGAGGTTGATGTCGATCGAATCAGAACATTTGTGAATTACACGATAGGAGAGACAGCCAACACATTCAAAATATTCACATCCATCATTGAAGATCATTTGCTTATTTATGTTCATCGGTTTGCTGTATCGCTTTTTTTAATTTTTTTTTTTTTTTTTTACAGAAATTTCCCAGGCGGCCACAATCTTAACTATATAAAATATGCAGATGACACAGTGTTGATAGCCGGCACAGAAAGGAAACAGCAAAATATCCTACAGAAGGTAGCGAAGTAAAGCGAGAAGACAGGTCAAAATATAAAATACAAGAAGACAGAATACATGGTTGTCAGCAAAAGGGACAGGGCAAAATTCAAATTACAAAAAGGGGATATACTAAAAGGTACGGAAATTTTAATATCTGGGAAGTTTTCTAATAAAGGACGGGAGTGCGACACTGAGATCCGAAGATGTATTGGGATAACCAAAGATGCATCCGAAAAGCTAAGCATAATATTAAGAAACAGAAAAACTTCGTTAGAAACAAAGAAAAGAGTACTAAACTATTATGTGATAACTGTCGTCCTATATGGCAACGAATGCTGGACAATCTCCTCAAAGATGAAGAGATTTGCAGCAACAGAAATGTGTTTCTACAGCTGAGTATACCATGGACGGAATGTGTGAGCAACAACGGGGTTTTGCTGAAAATGGAAACAAAAAGGAAACGTATAAACATCAGGATGAGGCAGTCGAAATATCTGGGACAAGGAAGGAGGAAGGAGGTCTTGGAAAAACTGATACTCACAGAACAAATTGATGGAATGAGGGACATGTGAAATCAAGGCGTGACATACTTGATGAACTTGAGCAAATGGATGGTAGAACACTGTTTGGAAGAAATAACAAAAAGACAAAACTTATTAAGAGTTACAAAGGATAGGAAGATGTAGAGGGCCATAATCGCCTACATCCTGAAGGGTCACGGCACATAAAAGAAAAAGAAGAAAGTTCATCCTGTACAAGACCCTTGTGCCCCTCGCGGTAGAGGGTTATAAGCTAAAAACATAAAATATCCTAGTGTTCTGTTTTTTCCGCAAATTGTGGTAGGCAATGAACAGTTGATAATTTATAACCACTAGGCACGTAAAAGCTTCCGGATAAATAAAACCTTATTGACAATATATTTAATGTTTTATTCCGATATCTGATGCTATCTTTCAGGCAACTTCTTAATTCCATCCTCCTACACCATTTTATATCTTCCTCTTTCTGAAAAGAACTACTGTTACTCAGAGTTTTCTAGAGGGATGAATATTTTTTCAATGAGCAAATTATATAAACATTGGAATATATTTTAACCCGAAAGTGCAATATCTCGAAAATTCGGTGAAAATTTCTCAACCAAATTTTAACTATTTTTGATTGGTCACCGAGAGAAAATCGTGATTATTCTGATTAAATATTACATCCTTTCTGCTAACTAAATTTGAATGAAGCGGTTCGTTAATGTTTGTCTTCATACGTAACGTCCAAAAAGAAAGCCGGACATGTTCCCAATTAGAATAATGACAGCATTTAAAAAGAACGGCCAAAATTAATAGAACGGACCTAATATTGAATCATTCCACCGTACTGACCAGATATTGTACCTTTAGATTACCTTTTATTACAATCTTTGCAGAAATCTCTTAACGAACTATTTTGAATCCCCTGGAAGGTAAAACAATTATTTTCTGGCAAAGATAAAAGTCCGAAAGAGTAGAGAATCGTGAAGTTAAATGACAAATAATAGAAGATGGTACATCAAAATGGCAAATATGTGAAAAGAAATGTCTTTTTAGTTAATAAACCGAACAATTTTTTTATACAATCCATGTTATTTCCCATCTTTTTATTTAATTTTATTTGTCTATTTATTTTATTTTATTTAATTATTTATTATTTTATTTTATTTATTTATTTGATTTTATTTTATTTATTTATTTTATTTTTTTATTTTATTTTATTTTATTTATTTTATTTTATTTTATTTATTTATTTTATTTTTTATTTTATTTTATTTTATTTATTTTATTTATTTATTTATTTTATTTTATTTTTATTTAATTGTACACAAACATCATAACTTGATTAACTAGTATATTCCAATACAGGGTTATGTTTTTTCATTTCCTGTTATCTTAAAATGTACGTTTGACGAAGGCCGTAGAATTGAGCAACCTAAATATCCCAACAACAAAATGTCATTAGTCCAAACAAATTTTTAAATAATAATGATAAATCTCAAAATTAAAGAACATATCTCCCATACAATTACACCTAATGTTGGTCGGAAAATAGATCGGCTGAAATGCTGCGGTAGTAACAAGCACAAGTTCACTTGGTTGTTGTTTCTTCTGTTCGATATTCAAAATGGCGTCCTGTTCCGCTGGTTATTTATTCTATTTTTGATATTTGTTGCACAAGTATGTACAAATGTGGCACATGGCCTAATGGGGAAGGAGTAGGACTGTTCCTCACTGTTCAATCATTAAATTCGCTATAATCACTGATTCATCCACACGAATATTTCCCTTTCACCAAATCATCTCATTTACACAGCCATTTGTTTTTCATTGTCTCCCTCAATCTACATATATGACAGGTACTATGTTACACCAAACGAAAACAAAGGAGTGCAAAACGATGCATACACGAAACCTTCTGGACATCTAGAAAGTTCCAGAACTAATGTTATCACCACTAACAAGTTCGTTGAAGGTAGTTTTCCTGACAGGAACATCATTTTTCTTATAAAAATGATTAAAGTTAATCATATTCTACATCTAACAAATTAACGAAAATTACCAAGCAAATATACACGGTGTTCCAAAAGTCGCATTACTATTGATAACCTTGTAAATTTTATATTTATTTACTAAATGGAATCATGTTTCTGTATGTGACAATATATTATTAAAAACTTTTATTGGTCGAATTATCGAAGACGATGTCATGCAAATTTTCGTTTCCTGCTATTTCACAACTGAATGTTTTCTGCCAATTTTTGCGTGACTTTTAGAACACACTGTACTTCACTAAATGAGTGACAAAAATCAGTTCCACTTAACAATATCCCGCAGCAAACAGGCAAATATTCGTAGGTCTAAATATTCAAGAAGCTTTTAAATTTGGCCTTTGATTTATACTGAATAATCTCAGTTTCTTGTGGTCCATAGTGAATATATTTTTCCCCAAACAAAATGTTAAAACTTCCAACGACTTTTTATTGGCAGAAATTATGTCTTTCATCTTATATTACTCCGGAAATCGTGACATCCATAACAAAAGGCCGACTTAATTATTTACCATGATAATAATGATTGAGCACAAATATATTTAAGAGCTGTGAAATATCCTGGAAAATTTGTTGATTATCAAATACTTCTGATAAATGACCATGTTTCGGTTAATGTGTCAACTAAGGAAGTACTATGAACTAAGGCAATAGCAGGTTATTAGCTGAAATAAAGGTGTAACAGCTATCTCTTTTTTAAACTGTTGTTCACCCAATAGAAGACTCAAAAGGCACCCGGGCTAGAGGGTTACTGAATGACGTTGTAGATTATGACTATATATAGTAAATAACGGTTGACTTTAGATATGAAGAGGTTCAGATTGTAATAGTTGGGGAAGCAACCTCTTGGTAGTCTGCTTCAGAAAACAACGGGAAGAAGCTGTTAGAATGGAATTTCCTTCTTAGCAATGAAATACGAAAGCAACGAGAATGATTCGCCTTTGTGGACATAGTATGGCGGGCCTTAGCTGTAAAGGTATGAACTAGGGAAATTAAGGAATATAGCTCGGAATATTTTTCATAAAAATAGCGATAGAGTAGCTATGAGGTTGCTACGTTTCCTTTGTGGGGAACGGGTTTTAGGGTCGAAAATAATTTATCAGCTACAAGACAGCGTAAACGCTTTTGAACTCTGTCTATACTGGGAAGAGAAGATTGAATAGATCCAGTCCAGAAATGGAGGCATCGTTATATAATCTAAGAAGGAAAATGGCCTGGAAAAAATGTTTAGCGGATGTGAAAAAAAAAAAAAGAATGATTTTTATCCTTGAAAATAGACAGGAGTTAAAATAATGGATCTGCCAGAACTGAATAAACCCTGACATTAGACGACGCGCAAACACAGTACTAAATGAACTATGACCTTATGAATACTCGAGAATAGCATGAAATATAAACACTTTGGTTGGAAGACGTTCTGTTAAAACTGACAGAATGGTTGATGATTTACAGATTTAAGATGACATTTTTCAGATTGATGAGTAATCTCGAAGATCGTAAATATGTAGGATCATTGCGATTTGCAATAATTCTGATTCATTTACAATCTTAGGAAACAATATCATTTGAATAAATGAGAAACATTAATGAGTTTAGTGTTATATTAAAGGATCAATTGCATAGACTCATTATCTTAATTTAATGCCTTTCAAGGCGTGGGAAGACACTCCACACTTACTTTTCCTATGATTTGCTACGAATTCTTAAGAAATCTGGTGACTTTGTTTTCTGTTTCCTTCTCCATCGTTCTTATTTGAGAGGTCCTGCTATATCAACTGCCACCCAAGGCAATCTACGCTGCTGTTTGACACTTAAGAGAAGAAAAAGAAATGATTTCATGCTTTTCTCAAAGACATCTGTGCCTGTGAGACGAAAAGAAGAGGAAACAAGATATTTTAAAATAACATTCTCTGTTTTGCCGATATAAAAGATCAAGATGCAAGGACTCTTTGTAGGCAACGGATACGTCCTGGAGGATGGGAGAGTCGATAGGACCTGAAGTTGAAGCTAGTATCGAGTCGGTCGACTGAAACCACTTTAATGTCTTTGGGTACCGGCGTTGAATGTCGCGAACGGGTCCTTTAAAGCAGTCAGGGTAGATAATGACTTGGCTTTTTTGTCATACTTTTGCGTTTGTGATTGGCTTCTTTTAAATTGTAGTCGATATTTTGGTGGGAGAGGTTGTTTTTTTTAGCTGTATGTAATGCACGGTGCCCTTTTGATATGAATTAAATCAGAATGCGGTCTAATTTGAAGCACAGTATAACATCTGTTAAGTTACTTCCCAAATATTCAAACTCCTGTATTTACTTGATTTTAACATCTCCAATGTTTACTGGCTTCTTACAACTGATAGTCCTTTCTTCTTTAATAGGAGAAGCTGTAGTTTTCCTTCTACGCCTGCCGTCAACACAGTGTCATTTGCGCTTCTTATATTGTTAAGATTGCGGCTACCTTAGGATAACCTTGTTGCAGAGGTTGAATAAATCCTGTGTTAACGCACATCATTGTCCTACGCCCCTTCCCGTTTTTGTGTATCTACTCAATTCATTTTCTATCAGTAAGTAAGCGGTTGTTCCTAGTCTGGATTATTCTAACATCTTTCCCAAATCAAAATAGTTTTCTTAATAGTTTAAATAGATCTTCGTGTTTTAAATTATCAAATGCTTTTGTGTAATCTATGAAATACAAACGTATATTTGTTCAAGTTTTGCGCAAAGCTTGTTTTTTATTTCAAAAGATTGTCACGTAGAATTTTAAAAATTAAAGGGATTGAGATAAAAGTTACAATCATAAAAAGAAAGAAAAAGTTGTAGAAATAATAATAATAATAATAATAATAATAATAATAATAATAATACTTTATCAATACTTTATCAAAAAATTCTGTAAAACCACCTTCTGAAACATGAATCAGAGTTTAGACCTGAAGAATGTGTTCAAGCAGAGTTAACGCTAGGTTATCATTTCAGGTTCATGTTTATATTTACATATAAGGCCCTGAATTTCGATTTGGATCTTGAGAACAAAGTGCTTAAAATATTTACTTCAGTTTTTATTATGATCGAATCTTTATACTTGAAAATCTTTTGTTGACTATTACTAGAATATATATATACAGTTGGCCGACACTATTTTGGGGGCACTTTGAAAAGTGTCCCAAAAAGGTGTTTTTGCTGCCAAGAGCTTTTGTGTTGATGAGTAGGTAGTTCAGCAGTAACTGTCCATTAATGGTATGAACATTGATTGATGGGTTTGTCTTTGGTTTCATGTTTTCTTTATTTTTACTTCAACTTAGGCGACACTATTTTTTGGACATGACACAAATTCCGGGTTTTTTAATGATTTAGTCGTCGAACATCTACAATATGCAAATTTTCTGACCATTACATTTGAGTATCTTTACCATTCACTGCGAAAACGTATTAAAATCCTGAAGAAGAATGCATTCAAAAGAAGTCATCAGTTTGATCCAAAAGAAGAGAGAAGACGGGCTCAGCATCCTAAAGATCGCCGCTGAGATGGAGCTACCGAAGTCAAGAGTTGAATACAGGCTAAGTACAGACTATTAGCGGAAGAAGAAGAAGAAGAGAGGACGGAAAAAAACAATTTCCAAGAGAACAGAAAGAAGACTGAAGAGGAGTGTTATGAGGTTGTTATCATCTGGAGAAAAGGTGACAGCGAAGAAAGTAAAGGAGAAATGTGAACTTGACGTCAGTGTTCGAACTGTACAAAGAAAGCTACACGAAATTGGACTTAAGTATGCTAAAATCAAGAAAAGAATTACACTAACAAGAAAACACAAGGAGACAAGGCTGGGAAGCGCCAAAAGATGGATAACAAACCATGTCGACTTCAAGAAAGTGATATTTACTGATGAAAAACCTTTTAAGTTCGATGGACCTGACGGGTGGTGTACAAGGTCGAGAAAAGGTGAACCTGTTATTCTCAACAAGAGAGAGATGGGAGGAGGAGGAGGAGTCATAGTTTGAGGTATAGTATTTCCGAATGGAAACTTGTGGCTCGAGTGGTTAAAAGGACGTCAAAATAGCTTGAGCTACAGAGAACTTTTGGAAAAGAGAGCCCAACCACTCATAGAAAAAGAAATGGGAAGTAATTTTATCTTGCAGTAAGATAACTGCAGCATCCATGTAGCCAAATCAGTGAAAAATTTGAATGTGTGAAGCAAGTGTAACTACTCTGGAATGGCCTGCAAGAAGTCCAGACTTAAATTTAATTGAAAACATGAGAAATGCTTGCAGAGCATGTTTACGACGGGCCAGAAATAACCAGAGAGGCTGAACTGTGGCAGCGTATACAAGATGCTAAAAGTAGACTGCTGGAAACACGAAGAGACGTTATTATCAATATGTACGAACATTATGAAGATAGACTGATAGAAGTCATTGAAAAAAAGGGGTGCTGCCATAAATTATTAGCATTGTTTCTGCAATGTCCGAAAAATACTGTCGCCTGTGTAATGTGAAAATTTGTAAATAAAATAAAAATACTTCTAATTTGAATTCTGCTTTTCCATTTGTAGTATTGAAACAGTTTTTAAATGTTATTGCCATTACACTAAAACAGTACAGACTGCCTGTGCTACCTAAAACTTGAAAAAATAAAATGTCTGAAAAATAGTGTCGGCCACCTGTGTGTATATATATATATATATATATATATATATATATATATATAAAGTGAACATTGAAGTCAACACTCAGAGGCCTCTGAGTGTTGACTTCACTTTTATATTTAACACGCTCTATCTCTGATAGAGCGTGTTAAATAGAGGTCCATTTCAAGACGCACGGCCAGGTTAGTTTTGTCACCGACACTAGATTTGTTTTTGAGACAGGAATCAATTGTAGTGTCGTCCGCGTAGATGCCAACTTGGGAATCTATGGCGTCAGGAAGGTCGTTGATGAAAATAAGGGATAGAGTGGGGCCAAGGATGGAGCATTGGGTAACACCTGCGTTCGTGGGATAGGAACTGGAGGAGAATCCGTTGAGAACGACCTTCAATTCACGGTTTGACAGGAATGATTGTATTAGGTCAAACAATCGACCTGTAATACCATAACACTGGAGCTTACGAATAAGGCCGGCATACCAAACCCTATCAAACGCTTTGGAGATGTCTAGGGCCACAGCACGAGCCCCATCGTTATTTTGAAGGGCTTGGTAGACGATTTCAGTGATGGCCATAAGTACATCAGCTGTAGATCGGGCGTAGCGGAAGCCATATTGCATGTCTGAGAGCAGATCATGAGATGTAAGGTGGTTAACCACTTCGGCATTGATTAGAGCTTCGAAGACTATATATATATATATATATATATATATATCGAAAACCGAAAAAAGAAAATATACAAGGAAAATAAATTGACCTAAATTCATCCAAGTAAATAAATAAACAAACCAATCCCCATAAAGTTACCGTTAGAAAAAACAAATAAAGATAATCAACCCAAATAAACACAAATTAAAAACTGTTCCTGCCAAAATAATAGTTAGAACAAACTACAACAATCAACCCCAAAATCGAATAAATAGCTTTAATTAAATTCTCAAACCAAAACAAAACTATTAAATAAGTGATATAAACAAATGTTTACTACGTTAATAAAAACACCGATTAAAAAAAAAATAAAAATAAATAAGAAACAAAAAATAAAAATAAAAAACAAGCAATATAATTTAACCCAAATAAATAAACAAACGACTTCCGGTAAAATAACCGCCATAATAGACTACCCACAATGCACCACTGACCCGTATATATATAAATAGCCGAGAAAAATAACAGCACACGTGGCCTGACGATTGCATATAGCATGAAATAGACTGTCGCCTCTAAGTGTTGACTTCTATGTTCACTTTTATATTTACACACGCTCTATCTCTTATATTGAGCACTTTATCCCATAAATATAGCACACCTTAAGACTATATTTCTTCATATATATATATATATATATATATATATATATATATATATATATATATATATATCCGGTGTAACAACAAAATTTTCAAAACCGTGTAACAGCATGATAATTATCCACCACACAAAATGTTTAATATCTAAAAAAAAAAACACTAAACTAAATTAGTTTGTTTTTTACTGGTTTTCAGATAAGACGTTTAGCTATCTTGACACTATCTGTCGTAAGAATTACTGAAAAGCCCTTTGAGCTATTCAGCTAGAAAGAGAATAGTTTAAAATCGTTTTGTGTCAGTCCTAATATGTCTTCCCAACTGAGCAATGGTGAGAGGAAAAAGATCATACAGGCCTTCAGTAATGGTACCAATATTCATACTCTGGCTTTCATCTTCAAAGTTCATTCAAAACACATCAAGAGAATGGTGAATAAGTTTTAAAAAGCGGGAACAGTAGAAAGAAAAACTGGATCAGGACGTCACAACAGCATGAGGAATCATTTCAACTTAGAGCAATATATTTTCTTATAATAGATTTATAAAAAATCGGAGAATTCTAATATCTTTAATCATTTCTAAGATACAACGGTTCTATGCTTAATCTAACAATTGGACAATTTTTCTGTTACACGATTTGACAATTTTGCTCTTACACCCTATATATATATATATATATATATATATATATAGAGAGAGAGAGATAGATAGATAGATAGATAGATAGATAGATAGATAGATAGATAGATAGATAGATAGATAGATAGGGAGAGAGAGAAGGAGAGAGATGATTTAATATTTTCAGCAGATTCTAAGCCATTCCAGTATATATCTACATATCCACTCTTTTTGATATTAATATTAATTCTATTAACGCTGAATTACACGTGGCTGTGAGACTGCAAGCCCCGTCCGTGTCTCCCTAGAGAACTTAATTCAATTTCAGCAAGTTTGCTTATATTTATTTCACAAGAAATGAAACAAGATAAATTAGAATAAACAGACTGGTGTGTAGTGCAATTCCTTTGGAAGTAAAAGAAAATAATAACAAAGAAAAAGAAGAAAGTTGTTTTTATTTCTACTGAATTCATAAAAAGCGGTTAATTTCATTGCAAAAGTAATTCGTTTATTTACTTGTCTAGGATCAACGTTGCTTCCTTTAAATGCTCAACACTGATTTATTTAGATATGAGAATTCAGCGTTTATTCATTTAAATGTGAGATCAACACGTTAATTTTAAATGCGATAGATCAATATTGATCTACTGAAATATAATAGATCGACATTGATTTATTTAATATGATTTATTAACGTTGATTTATTTTAATGTAAGAGATTAAAGTTGATTTATTATGAGAGATCAACATTGATTTATTTAGATATGAGAGTTCAACGTTAATTTATTTAAATATGAGGGATCAACATTATTCACGATGAATCAATGTACAGTTATTTGTTCACGAGCGATCAACAAAATTGTGAGTTAGCCAGTCTATAGATCAATATTGATCTACTGAAATATAATAGATCGACATTGATTTATTTAATATGATTTATTAACGTTGATTTATTTTAATGTAAGAGATTATTCCTCGTGTATCGGGATTTTGATTCTCCTTAAATGTCCCACTATTGTGTTCTTATATCAAAATAAGTTTAATAAGTATTGAAGGGTGTCCTGTCGTGAGATAATGGTTAGAGAGATTATCTAGCAGAGTTCGATTCTCACTGGGTGACCAAAACTTGTGACTTTATATTGTAGAGGATTGTGTATCTACAGGTTTTATTGGAATGAGGTCGAGGTTGAAAACTTTCGAAGGAATTGAATTCGACATTTTCAGAATGAATAAACTCAACACGTGGAGGAATTTTACATATATAATTTTATATAATTAATAACAATACAAGAAAAGAGAAAATATAATTGTGTGTCCACAGATAGCGGAAAAGAAGAAAACACATTTAAGACTTTGTTATTAGGAAACGTGTTTGTGATAAACTCTAGCAGGCGACAGCCTGGGGGAAAGAATTTTCCCCCAGCGGAGACAAAACTAATGTTGACATCATTACATTTCGGAGAAAAAGAGTGAAAGGGTATTGAAATATCGGTTCCCGTACGTTCAGTTGAGTTAAGCAATGTCGAGCATGGTCAGTATCTAGATGGGTGACCGCTTGGGTATACAAGGTCCTGTAAGCTTGAATGTGCGGGTGGTATAATGGATAATGACCCGGAATGGTTAATCAGAGAATCGTGTTCCAATTCCAGTTGGGTTCGTTATATTCACTTGCCCACAAACAACCTTAGGAAACGTATTAATCCGCCGCTTCTTCCCCAGGTATGGGTTAATTAGTAAGGCTTGTATCCCTAAATCATTATTATCTAAAAAAATGATTACACTCTAAAAATATTTTCTGAGTTTAAATAACATGCAAATGGTTGATAATGAATGAATAAAAAATTAATCAGTCATTTTATCTATTCAAATTAGAATAAAATTCTTAGAAACTTAATTTTTAAAGTCAAATTTTGATCATTTCTAGATCTTGTTATATTTAAATGCTGTGACCAAGTAAATGACTAAAGAAATAATAATACAAATATTGCTGATATATCATATATTAAACAGTAAGTACAACAGAAGAGTATTACACGACTAGTGAATGTGTGTCGGTTGACCCGGCGTTCAATCTATTCGACTGTTCCCCCAAAGCCTTCTCTCCTACTAATCTTATAGTAGGCAGAAGAGTCCAACATAGACTATTTAGAGGGAGGACACCACATCATTAAATAAGAAACTACACAAATTTTCTTTCTTATCTTTTCTGGTTTTGTTTCTTTCTTTCTTTTTTTTTTTTTTTTCTTTACGTTTAACAAGTATGGTTTGAATTTGTCAATATAGTTGTTACGGGCCGACGTACGTGTTGAGATATAACCACGTGTGACTCCTGAAATGCCTACAATCAATATAGCAGACTCAAAGTATAAGTCCACCTCAAAAAATATAACGAAACAACAAGGACCAATATATATGTATAAACAAATGATAATGTATTGACAATAAAGGGTTGCATATACAATAGAATGGTGAACAATGAATGAAGAAAACATTTAAGATAATGAATTGTTTGCGTACGTGTAGTTTGTGTAGGAGAAAGTCCTAGTAAAAATGAAGTGAAAGATATGTACGTACGTGTCTATGTGTATTTTTCATGCGTGTCCCCAAAAAGGAACGCGTTCTTCCCTGAGAAACTTACATGTTGACGTAAAAGGTAAGAAGAGGCTGCGAATAATTAACGTGGAGTATTTATAGTACCGGAAAGCGTCCCCTAGTGGCGGTTTCGAAAATTAGGAGGAGGTAACCGACAATAATTAATAAGATAAGAGGGTATGTTGGTTTCCATAGTTGTAGGTTATGTTTCAGTGAATACTTTAGTTCATAACAGTACCTTAGTGATTAAATCAGGACGTGTGATTATAGGGACTAGTTTCTTTCTCTTTCTCTCTCTCTCTCTCTCTCTCTCTCTCACTTTTCATATAAGTGGTAAATTTACATAGGTGCCTCTTTGCTTATATTAGTTAGTGATCATAGTTCAATGATTATACTAATTTTTATAATTGCTGTTAAACTGAGTAGAGTATATGTCAAGCGAATGGAAACACTGATTCATTTCAAGTTAAGAACTTTTGATAGGTCAGTTTTTCTCAGAGATTTGGAATTAAGTTGTTAATATTCAAAGGGCCAGTAATTTAAAAAAAAAAACTTTAAAACTTTCCATTTCCCGTGAGATTTTGTCTGCCAAACAGTTTGTATAAAATTATTCTCGCTCTTATTATTAACATTCTAGTGTTATTTTATACGGTCTGGGCGTCTGGACAAATAAACCACAAACTGACTTGGAGCGATTTGCTGAGCAGAGTCTGAAAGTTTAATTATGTATATAACACAGATATGATCATAATTATATGGTTAAAAATCAGCAAAAGATGTTATTAAACTCCAAATAAACAGATCTGGAAATAGAAATTATGAAAATGTGGCATTTAACTATAATCATTATTCCAATAATTATATAGGATCATTAGGAATTAGAAAGATATTTTCTAGTACTTCTCTTAATGTGCTTGCATTATTGACCTATATCGGCGAATACCATCCACTTGCACATTTTCCACTGATTAACTATCGTAATTTCTCGAAAATAATACGCATTTTTTTACTGCAGTAAGTCAATCAGTTACGGGATACACGCTTAGGCGATCATGTATTATCGATACACGACTAACGAGGCAGACTTTTTCCCGCAGTAGATTTCTTTCTGCGGTAGACCATTTGCCATCTAAGGCAACACAGTCTGCCCTTCTATTTTTACCCATTTAATTAGCTGGGGAGTGAAGAAGAGAATTCATACCTTTCCCAAGAGTATTAGCATGTAAGTGAATGTAATGGATTCAAACTCGGCTCTCCGATTCCTCAATACGAGCCACCGTGCCTCCACAATAGTAGGGGTGCGTATTACAAATAGGTTTAAACAAGAATATTTTTTCGTTATTGATTTATAACAATAAATACGTACTTGTTGTTCTAAAATAAGAAAGCTATTATCTCAATTTTCATTTTAAATCCAACAATAATAATTGTAACGTTTTTGTCAATACATTTATTTTTATCACTCGCCGCATTTTTTTATTTTGCGAAAAAATAAAAAATCTATGAAAAGATCAATTTCGAAGAAAAGAGTATATCAAGTTAACAATTTATTGAAATTTTAATTTTCATCATCATCGTCACCACTTTCTATTATAGAATCAATATCTAAATTGTCATTAAACAAATTATCATTTACAATATTATCTACGTCCTGTTCAAAATTATCTTCGGCCTCTTCATTCTCTTGCCAAAATGATGTCCTCTTCAGAGCTATCCATGGTTGTCATGAGACAACACTCCTTGAAACCTCTCCATAAATGTATGTTAGCTTCATTTAACTCATGTTTTCTAACTGCAGCTCTGTTTCCTATTCTTTCTGCTAATTCTATTACTTTTTGTTTAAAATTTGCACGTTTTGACGACATTTTAGCGATAAAATAAAATGTTTTATTTATCGTGAAAACCGCGATGGTAATTTTCAACATTATTTTAGCCACTTAGTTTCAATTTTATTCTTACGGTCAAGGTCGACAAAATGTCTTCGTAATTATTTTTTGTTGTATTTTGACAAAGTTCATAGATGCGTATTATACATAAGGACAGATATATTTTTAATTTTTGAATCATTTGTCGGGGTGCGTATTATTTGAGGGTGCGTATTGTTTTCGAGAAATTACAGTATTTTGTTACGTTTGGTTTGGTCTGTTTTGTTTTACGGCATACCAACCTCAATGGGTTATTAAATGCCGACAAGATTTTTATTGCTGGTAATATTTTTTTCAAACAAGTATTGTTGGTATTAAAACCTATTTTTCTACTTTCATAGTGTTTTAGCCCCTTTTTGTTGGGGGGTACCTATTTGCCCATAGCTGGGACCCTGACAGGTGCTACCACCCCGGGTAAGAGTAGACAGCAATTAAGAAGTTCTTCCATGCTCCTCCTGATCAAAAGCCTTTCTGTGGGATGTAGTTTATCGTCTTACCCAGGACGATATTTTGTTAGGTGTAATTAATCCTATAAATCTTAAAGAAGATGATTCTTCATCAGCGTCTATAGATTGGCGCTATAAAATCATAAACGAAAAGCTTTACTTAATATCATAACCCACATTACGTGAACATTTCCAATAGCAGCAACAAAACAAATGGGTTTCAAATATAAGCCGAAGAGAAAATAATGATATAATGAAGATATTAACGTTCCACACCATTTCAAACAAAAGGTTAGGAAGGAAACCCTCATTAATACCGGAAAGAGTAATAACAGCTAATGACTTGAGAAACCTATTTTCCTGAAAAATTCTTTTAAAAGATCTTATAAACTCCAACTGACAAGAGCACCGGCTGCTCGGTCAATGAATGCCAATTTTTTCCATGTAAGGAAACTGATAATATTACTATTGCTATTGACAATTTTTTAAAACCCTGGAGTACTTTCTGTGATTTCTCAGACGGACTTCCCGTGTCGCCACGCGACCGATTGAGAAGACAGACAACAAATAAATAGCAAAGTGTAGCAATTATCTCTGACGTGTGACACTTGAGCTGTGATATCTTTTCAGATATTCGGTCATAAAGGGGAGCATAGTCGAAAGAGATGGCGCAGTAGAACTGAGACAGTGGCACTAAAAGGTCTAGACGTGTAGTGGCGCCACCTGTCAAATATTTTAAACCCAAAACGCCAATTGGTGTTGCAATGATGAATCTTGTTGGTCCTCGACTTCGGCTACTCCACCACAACCCACTAATTTTCCTGTCAAAGTTGCGCTAGAAGATTCATCCAAGGTTAATTGATTCATATAACAATAAAAAAAAATGGGGACGAATGTCACTCCAAGGGAAACAACTCTTGCATATTTTTGTATTGTCTCTTCTTTTTCAGATTATCTTTTACATCCTTCTCCTTTTCGTTTGTTGACCAACTTTTTTTCAAGCTTCATTCTTCTTCTTCCTTTATGTATCACATTCCTGCGGGATGCAAAACAATCATGGCTCTCTACAACTTCGCATCTTTCATAGATTTAGGCAATGTTTGTTCTCTTACTCTCCCTGCAATCTATTTACACAAACTTGTTATTCGTTACTTCCCACTGTTCATCTGACCCTCAACATGTGTAAATATCAGTCTCTCCAAACCTTCTTTCCTCATTGTGTATCCCAGAAACCTCAATTGTCTATCTGATTCGAAGTATCTTTTCATCCCTATTTTCCTTAAAATTTCCTCTTTACTCATATGTTCGTCCACGGTATTCACGGTGATACACGCTTAGGCGATCATCTATTTTCGATACATGACTGACGAGGCAGATTTTTTCCCGCAGTAGGTTGCCATTTCTTTCTGCGGTAGACCAATTGCCATCAAAGGCTATAGAACCCGGTCTGTCCTACTATTTACCTATAGCTGGGGGTGGAGAAGAAGAGGATTCATACTTTCACCAAGGGTATTAACACGTAAGTCTTAAATATCCTATTCATTAGTGAGAAAATCTTCAGCCATATAGAAAGATTGAGATTACATAGCAGTTTTACACGTTCTTCTTTGTTTCTAATGGCATTCTTCTGCTTTCTTGCTTAACTTTTAAAAGTCATCTTTCGTTATTCCAATAGGCTTTTGGATTTCTGTGACACATTTTCTGTCATTTGTTAAAAGGAGGTACCTCCACAGATTCGTACTAAAAATGAACGTACAAAAAAAAAATAAAAAATAAAAAAAAATAGCCCAAATTTAAGAAAAACAAAGTTTTATGTCAATGTGAAGTGGAAAGACGAAAAGATTTTTTGATTATGAAATTATATTTTCAATACTTTTGAGAACGTTCGAAATTTTGTTTAAAAATCTTGTTTTTCTTGCGTCAGCGTGGAGAGGCGGCAAAGATTAGAATATTCAATTTTAGCGTCTTCTTTGCGGTGAAAAAGATTTATTTAGAAATTACTGCAAAAATCAAATAATAATCGGAATTAAATAAACTTTCAAGAAGAGTATGTAGGGCGGGTAACAGATGTAAAAAAAATATTCTAAACGAAAACAATTCTCAAATTCATTTAGGAATTAACTTATTTGAGAATTGTTTTTGTTTTGAAAAAAATGATTTTTTTTTTTTTTTACATGTTACCCGCCCTTACATACACTTATTTAATTTTATGAAATTTCAAGAAATTAAATTTTTGCACTGCTTAATACTTATAAACGAAAAACACCTTGGAGAAATAAAATCAGTAATTTTTTTTTTTTTTTTGTAAAACAGTAGCCCTGTTTTTTTCTGAACCATAGAATAGAAAATGCAATAAAACTAAGATATTATTTAATTAGAAAAGCGTTTAATTGTTTTCATAAATATGGTCTTCGGAAAAAAATTTCGATGAATAGTGAATTTTTACAATAATCGTTTTCATTTTTTTTTTTTTTTAATTAGAATAATTTATAGTTTTAAATCTGTATAAATTTAAGCAAAAACTATATTTGCTAATCATAAATTGAAAAGTTTAGTACAATTCATCGCCCCCTCCCCAGTATTTTTAAAATAAACGTGCCTATTTTTATAAATACACACGTTCATAGACGATATTATATTTTCAGAAAATAAGAGCGATAACTCTAGAAAATTACACAAAATTCAATAAAACATTAAAATTAAATTATGAGGAATATTTCCTAAATTTTGGGCAGTTAAAAATTATATAAAAGTGCGCTCATATTATATTCCTCAAGTAATTTTTTCAGATATGTCCACCTAGAAAAAAAAATAGATAAACATCCGTCTCTCAGTCAAACTGTCAACACCTTAAAGAAGTATCTACCACATTTCACCGATATTTTAAACTTAAAGTGCGTAGTATTTGTTTTCACTTAGATCAATTAACCTTTAAATCACCTAATATTCAACTAATAAACTTTCAGAAAAGAATATTTTATTTTTCAAATATTTTTAATAAAGAGAATTACATTGTGATGACATTCGGCTAAAATATCGCTAAAAGCAGTCATTTTAAGCGCTTTGAAAAAAAACTCTTCTTTTCAGTCAAGTTAAATTAGTTATAAAATGTAGCAATCTATTCAGATTACATGAAATATTAAATTTGATTTATTAGCTTGAAATTAAATCTACGATAAAAGCTTCAAGAAAGATTTTTCATTTCTAAAAATTAATTTAAACCTTAGGTATCGCGTTTTCGGGTTGAAACGTTTACCAGATAATTACATTTCTGTACTTGTTCCATTTTGACATCTCCAATTTGTAACTTGCATTTTGGTCTGTCTCTTTTGCTAACGACCATACATCTTGTCTTTTTACAATTTATGCTTAGACCTTTCTTCCCGCTTTCCTTTACTACGTTGTGTAGGAGTTCTTGTAGTTTTATTTTATGTGTCTACGATCAGCACGGTGTCATCTGCATATTTTTTATTGTTAAGATTGTAGCCGCTAATGATAAATCATATTTAAATTTCTAGTTCTCCTTTGTTTTTCTCTGAATAGATTTAAATAAATCAGGTGAGAAAACGTTTCCTTGTTTTTCTCCAGTTTCCATTTGTTATCTGCTTGCTCAAATCATTTTTATGCAGGCGGTTTGTTTTCAATAAATGTTCCGGATTATTCTAATTAAAAGTTTTCTTAACTTTTCAAATAGTTCCTTGTGTCGTGACTTATTAAATATCTATGCATTGTCTAAAACATAGGAATATGTACGTCAGCGTATGTAGAACCTGATAGATTAGGGCTTCTAATAAAATGCTGAATGATTCACACTACACGTAAATAAATGTACCCTACAGATCACCTAAAAAAGCTACTTGACAATAACATGCAAACATTGGTATGTATAAAAGATAATTATATTCGTAAACAGTCCCTTGGATATTGTTGCTGGTGGGACTCGTTGTCGATTATTAAGGTGTTCATTTTTCATTTACTTCTACCGTCAAATGAGTCTTATGTTAAATATCTGAAGAGAGAAAAAATTGAAAATAGCTAACAAACTGAGGTATCGTTTAAATGCCAAGTAAATATTTATTTGTAATCAAATACAGATTAAATGTGGATCGGAATCCAACACAATGATAAGATAAAGAACAAATCGGAAATGTTTATCAATCTAACATGTTTCATTTTTATTAAAGCTTCATCAGATGAATAAAAGGGAAACATGTTTGATTGATAAACGTTTCCTATTTCTTCTTTAACCTATCGTTTATTTATAAATAAATCCAACAGATATAATCCACAGAAGCCTTCATCAGATGAAGCCTTAATAAAAGTGAAACATGTTAGTTTGATAAACGTTTCCTATTTCTTCTTTATCCCATCATTTATTTACAAATAAATCCAAATCTATAGATCAGAGAAACATATTTGATTAACACAATATCCTAAATACCAGAATAAATTATGAGTCTATTATTTTATGACCTACTATGGGATCCTTTAAATTCTATAACCTTCGCTTGTTAGTCATTGATTTTTCTAACTTTTCATCTGTTTTGATTTTTTCATGAATCCGTTTTTATTGCATCTCAGATATTGTTTGACTATTTTTTTTTCATTCTCATATACATCTCATGATGCCACACGTATTTTCTATTTGATGAATATCTGCAGTGGCTTGGATTTTATCTATTAATTTGTTGTCTTTCTGTACAAGATTGGCAATAGTCTCTTTTGCAGAACTTGACGAAGCATAATCTTACATTAACATACTCTTTAGTTTAAAGCTTAAACTATTGTCGACGACCTTAAAATAATTCTCTGCATTTATCTTGACGCTATCATCAAGTGTGTAGCGACCGGTAATTTTTAATGCCTACAATAATGGCAGCCTAAAACTTTACCCGTCCTGGGTAAGACGATAAACTACATCTGACAGCAAGGTCTCTGATCAGGAGGTTTTGAGCAGCGTGGAACCACCTCTTAATTGCTGGTGTTTCCAGGTTCACACTGACCCGGGGTGGCAGCACCTGTTAGGGTCCCAGCTATGGGAAAATAGTTAACCCCTAAACTGGGGTCAAAACACTATGAAAGTGTAAAAATAGGTTTTAATAACAATAATACATTTTCGAAAAAAAATTATTACCAGCAATACATTATCACCAGCAGTACATTTTTGAATAAAAAATATTAGCAGCAATAAAAATCTATTCGGCGTTAAATAACCCATTGAGGTTGATATACCGTAAAACAAAATAAACCAAACCCAAAACTGCCCAGTGTCTTCTTATAAATCATGTTCGTTGTTATTTTCATAAGGACTCAACTTCTCGCCATTTTTTTAAATTCATCCAATATAATTACATTCATTTCTAAAAATGACTGCTGTGAAATTATTTTTTTAAATGTATTTAAAATATATTTCTTTCCTCAACTTACACGTTTATATTTGTGATGTTTACTTAAAGGTGGTAATTTTGCTGATTTTCATGCCTTTAGCTAAGGTTCTCAAAATTCTAAATCTTTTCCTTCTGTTTACATTAGCGACACCAGATTCTTCAAATATTTTCTTGCTTGCTCAGTGTTTATTTTCCTTCCAGTTTTTCTGAAAATATTTTTCGTAACATTCTGAGATCTAATTTCGATTTTTTCCTTGCCAATGTTTTCAATTTAGTTTTCTTGTTCAATGATCCCTGCTCAACTTTCACAACATCGACAATATTGTGTTGCCATTCCTGATATAGTGTTCTTGTTTTTCTTTTGAGATTATATCTTTCTACACACTGAAAACATTCTTTATATATACACTAGCGAAAATAATTTTAAGAACGATGGTTAAAGTTTTATTCATTTCAGAATATGTTTCTAATAAAACAATATAAATTAGTTTTATATGTACGCTTTATGCAGAATTGATTTGTATATTTTTCTACAACTTGAAAAATTTTATTTATCCAAATTTGCCGGCAAAATAAGTTTAAGTCTGCATGGTATTATGCAATTTTTTGCTAAATGTGTGGTCACATAGCTGGTCATTAATGCATTATATAGTGTAATAACTGAGCATTGATATACAATTGATTCGCTATGGGAAAGCGTCGTAGTCTTAGCCCAATGACTAAATAAAAAATAGTGTTACTTCATCAATAAAATGTTTCTTTTATGAACGTAAGCAAGTAATTAAAGTGCAGCAAAACGGCTTGTATTCAGACTTGGAAGCTTTACCAGGAAACTGGACAATATAAGGATAGGCAAAGATCAAGAGGCCCAAGAAAAACAACAATGTAACTGGATAGAGGAATTCATAGGCTTTCCCAAACTAACTGAATGCTGACGGCCGTGGTCATTTTCATCCAATTATCTGATAAAACTGACGTTAGTTTTACGCCACAAACTGTCCGAAAACGTCTAAGAGAATTTGGATTATTTGGGGGCATTGCTAAAAAAAAAGCCAATTATTTCGGAAATGAATCTACACAAACGGCTGAATTTCGCGAAAAGTCACATTCAATGGACAGCCGATGACTGGTGTAGAGTTCTTTGGAGTGACGAGTCACGCTTTTGCATCTTTGGATCGGATGGAAAAACCTTTGTCAGACGAGGCCCAACCGAAGAATTCCATCCTAAATAAGTCAAAAAGACGGCGCTAGCGGGAGGCTTGAGTGTAATGGTGTGGGGTGCGTTCAGTGGCTTTGGTGTTGGTCCAGTTGTTAAAGTTGATGGAAAACTCAACAGTGTAGGCTATATGCAGCTTGTTAAGGAACATGTTCTGCCATATTTGACTGTGCAAATTCCACCTGGAGCTATTTATCAAAAAGATAATAGCCACATTCACAAAGCCAAAAAAGTAATGCAATTTTTTGATCATCCTAATATGGATGTCATTGAGTGACCTCCATAAAGTCTGGCTCTTAATCGGATTGAAAATTTATGGAATTATATTTCCAAAAGTGTCCACACTGAAAGACCGACAAATTTAGCCCAATTATACAATCATATTAAGCAATTGTGACAGAACATTCCAAATGATTTTTGTGATCACTTATCAAGCTCGATGCCTGAGCGATGTGAAGCTGTAATTAATAATAAAGGTTATGACGCTAAATATTGATAAGTTTTTTTTCTTTGATCATTTTTATTATAACTTTTTGCTTTAAATATAATAACACCCATGCAGCCTTAAACTTATTTTGCTAGCAAATTTGGATAATTTAAATTAATCCAGTTTCATAATTTTTCAAGTTGTAGAAAAATATACAATTTTACATCATTCAGAAAAGAAATAAATTATGCATAAAGCGTACAAAATAAAACTAATTTCTATTGTTTTATTAGAAACATATTTTGAAATGAATAAAACTTTAAGCATCGGTCTTAAACTTATTTTCGCCAGTGTAGATTTTATAAAAAGTAAATATCAGTAACTATACTATTTTATTTGTATATTTATTTTCAAGATGGTGAACAATGCTAGAATTGCATTATAAAATCTTATATCACCAAATAAGCTTTTGTAAATATTTATCACAAAAACGGATATTAAGCTTTAGTTCAGGCGGAATGAATAAGTAGATTCTAAAAGTTTTACCAACTTTGGTTGGTTAATACTAATTTTATTGAGGAAGGAATGGTTTGATGTAGTAAAGCTGCAATTCAACTGAAACGTAAAACTCTCACTTGTATAAAAAATAAATCATAACTCTGCTAACTCTGCTTCGAATATAAATAAACTTAAAATTATAATAAAAATTATCCCTAAGATATAAGTAATTGTAAATAAACATTCAGGCTTCTCCTATAAACATTATTTACATTATTCGGACTATTGTCCTCATCTTTGTCGCTATATTTATTATAACGTTTCAGCCGTTGTACGCTCCGGCCTTCTTCAGGTGGTTGGAATGTCGAACTGAACCCTTTATTTCGCTCACTGGGTCAGACTGTTCTAGTTCGACGTGCCATGTTTAATGGGTGTCAGTTATCTCCTGTTAATTTCCCTCTGAAGAAGGCCGGAACGTACAATAGTCAATAGTACAATAGTCCGAATAATGTAAATAATGTACATAATACCTCATCTCAGAAAGATTCTCATATAAACATTGATAAAGACTGAATAAGATTATAAAACTTTCCTTTAAAGATTAATAGCATTCAAAAATTTACGAATGAATATACAGTGGGAGGAATATATACAATTTTTTAATTTATTGTATTTCCAACTAATGAATAAAATATTTTTCATATAATTAACTGTACACAGACGCATAATAACTAAATATGCAAAGAAAACAGAAAAATGATTTAATAGAAATAAATCCCATTTATCCATTTTAATGAGTGAAAAATATTCGTATAATTCAAATTTCAGATTTTAAAACTTTTAACTAGTTTTAATACTCTAAATTATTCAAGTGGACTACTCTAGAATGTTCCAATAATATTATCAGTAGTTATTTTTATCCTCCAAAATAAAAACAAAACACTCTGTAATTGATATTCGTGCAAGAAGGTTTTCATCATGGCAAGAGGCAAAGAATTGACAAATTCGCAAAAACAAACTGATTGTTAAGCTCTGAAAAGAAGGTAGAATTACAGAAAATCCCAGACAACGTGAATATTCATTGCAAGGTATAAAAAAACCCTCAAAACTGCTGAAAGCCAAAGAACAGGCGCTCTACGGAAGATTTCTGTAAGATCTTCGAGGAAATTAATGCGTTAAATTAAACAAAATTCAAGAGTCAGGATGATTTGCTTTCATTAAGAATCTGTGTTACCAAACTAGGCACCTCCATGAGATCGCTAAAAAAGAGCATAGCATGATGAAAAAGACGCCAAACTTGACGAAAACAAAATTTTATCGTCTAAATGTTTATGTTATTATTAAGAGGAAAGATCAAAGTATTTCTGGGGTTTTTTTTTTACATTTTTGAAGCACGTCCGAAATTTTCGTTAAAAATCTTCTTTCTTTTTTTTTTTGACTCAGTAAAATTGACAGATAATTGATCATGTCAACCATTTTTTTCCATTTTATAAAAAAAATGAAAATCTCAGTTTGAAATTCTTTTAAAAATCAATTAACATTTTTTTCGAAACTTATTTTAAGAAAATCAGAAATTATAATGTTTATTTAAAATATTTTGAACCAAGCTTCTATGACGAAAAAAATGTAATTTGAAAATAAAACAAAGCTAGTCATAACCTTTCGCGTCACTTGACAGGTGATGAATGACGTATTGACGGATTACGTGGGGATAATTTGTTCTACGAAAGAAGATAAGTGAAATTATTTAGAATTAAGTGAACAAATTATTTACCCCGTTATTTTTAAGGAAAACTTTCGGCGCTCTAATTTTTTTTTTTTTTTTTTTTTTGTACTTAGCTTTCACCTTTCCGTTTACGATGCTTTATGGAAAATATATTATAAGGAAATTAAAATAAGACTTAGGAGTGAGATTAAAATTCATAAGTAAGGTATCTAATTAATTTATAGGTACCTAATCTTATGAAATTTTATCAGAGGTGTACATAAAATACTATAATTTTATGTACATTTACTACATTTTACTGTGTTGTTTGTATTTCCATTCATTTTATTAAAAATTTTGATATTTAATTTATGGAAAAATGTCATAACTGAGATTAATATAAAAATAAGATCATATAAACTTCATAAGATGATGCTGATACTTGTAGGTACCCTTCTCAGTTGAAATTGAAAAATCAAATTAACTTCCCCACACGTGTTTCGCAAAAGTAAAGGCCTTAACAGCGGAGAACAATGCTTAACTCAAATAACGCAACTTAATTGTATACTGGTTGGTCTTCCGTACTTTATAATTACAGCCCGATAATAAACACAAAATTACATTTCTTAATTACTGCGGATCTTCTGATTAGTCAAAACGATGGAATTTACAACGCTCTAAAAATATCTATCTCATAAGGGCACTTACTAAAGTGAATGCGGCTTTTAACTATTTTTATAATATTTTAACAACTTCAATGTAAAAAATCTATTATAATTCAAGAATTAACAAAAAAAAAATTTATTTTTCATCGAAAAATTTTTTTGCTTTCAGAAAATATTGTTCATATTCATAAAAACAACTAAAAGCAAATAAAAGCATTTGAAATTAAATAGTATCTTTGTTTTATTGAGTTTTGTATGTTACAATTCAGAGCTGATTTTCAGGTGTGGGAGCGGGGGGCAATTAAAAAAACATGATTGCATTCCTCAAAGCCTTGTGCTTTTAACTATTGTAATTACTAAACTGGATTCGATAGAATTTCTAGAGTTTTCATAAAATTAGCTATGGGGGAGTAATAAATATATTAATGACTTTAATAAAAAAAAAACATTTATAATAATTTCGATCATCTGGGAAGTTTCTGAAAGCTTCATTAACATCAGACAATTATTTTTATTTTTGCAAGATTTTCCAAATTAATGTGTGTCATACAAAAAAAAAATGTGCTAAAAATGTATATGTTATTTTACTAGTTCCGGTGATACAAAGAGAAACGAGGATTTTTAAATCAAAATTCAGAATGTTCTAAAAGGAAGGAAAATGTTTTAAAAAATAATTAAAATAAACTTTGATCTTTCCTTTTAATAATAACAAATATTTAGACGATAAAATTTTGTTTTCGTCAAGTTTGACGTCTTTTTCATCATTCTATGCTCTTTTTTTAGCGATCTCATGGAGTTACCTACACTAAACGGACAATATGCAATGAAATTCATAGGAACAATCGAAAGAAAACTCCACCGCTATTGAAAAGTCAGAGATGCCTGTTTGAAATTCATTTGTGAACAGGGATAAGGAAAATCGTATTGGGAAAGAGTATTATAGACAGACGAAACCAAAATTGAATTGTTTGGACGTAATTCTAGAAATCACGTATAGAGGAAAGATGGCGATGCCTTCAAACAAAAGAACATAGTTCCAACAGTAAAATTTGGTGGTGGTAGCATCATGATTTGGGAATTTTTTTCTGAAAAAGTTACTGGCAACATATCAGTAATATATGGTAGAATGAATGCCGCAGCATACCAAAATATTTTGGAAGCAAATTTAATGATTTCGATTGAAAATCTTGGACTTCCTCCTAATTGGATCTTCCGACAAGATAATAATCCTAAGCGCACTGTACAATCTACGAAAAAATGGCTTTCCAAAAATAATGTAAATATCCTGAAATGACCAAGTCAGCCCACAGATTTAAAATCAATCGAGAATCTGTAGCGTTATTTGAAAATTCAAATCTAATCGAGTGCTCTAACAAACACCCCGGATCTGAAGACCATATGCGAAGAAAAATGGAACAAAATACCAACTAAATTTTATAAATCATTAATTGAGAGCAACAAGAGAAGGTTGGTTGCTGTAAAAGTTAATAATGGCTATTCTAGAAAGTATTAAATAAAGATTAACTATTCTTTTTTGTATTGTCTGAATACTTTTTTCACCCATTAAAATGGATAAATCGGGTTTATTTCAAGTAAATCAAGTTTTTTTCGGTTTTCTATGCATATTTAGTTATTATGCATTTGTTTACAGTTACTTATATCAAAATTGAAAATTGTGTTTATTCATTAGTTGGAAATACAATAAATTAAAAATTTGTATATGTACGAATATTTGTTTCCCCCACTGTATGTAAATTTGTAAGAGATAATAAAACCGTCCATCTAATATATTCAAATCTCTCCCAATATGAGAACAGGAAAATATTTACTAACATTACAAATTCCTCTTTTGAATATGTTTAACTTTTAAACGACATTCAAGGATGGCATTCAGGTATTCTCAGTCGAATATAAGTTAAGTTTAAATGAACCTTTGAAACACTGAAAAATATGTAAACGTAATTTTAAAATAAAATAATTCATCTTGTTTATGATAATATCAACATTCAGTTATGAATGGTCAGACAAAGATGGAAGGAAACCAGTAAGGAAATAAATAAGATGCAGTAAGAATTTCTAATAAATATATTTTATTTAAAAGTCAAATTCCAGGACAAGACCATCAAGGAGCCACCCGATGGTAGACGATAATTTAAACAATTTTCATTTTTCAGTATCCGAAACAACTTAAGCAAAAATAAGACCGTGTCTCGTGATAAAATGGTAGCCTTTATTTTATTTATTTTTTTTACAATTTGTTCTGCATTTACCACAAGAATTCAGAATTGCATGAGACTTTTCGTTCAGATAAAGTCACTATACATTTCATTAAATTTATAAACAGTGACAGACATTGAAAGAAAGAAAAGTTGTGTAAATTTGGCTTATTTTTTACTCTGCTACTAAGTGTAAACATATGGTTCATATAGCTTTTTTTCCTACATCAGACTAAACACTCTTATAATCCTCATTACCAACTCTTTGACATTCCTTTTTATCTGTTTGCCTGTGGGGTTTTACTCTCATGTGAATTATGCAATAAGAATTAATAGATAAAGTATTTTTGTATCTTTCTTATTTCTATTCTATTCTTAACGCCTAAATTAACCAAGCATCCATTACAATACGTCACCATATGCCTTTTTCGAATAACCAAAATGGTATAATTTAAAACATTAAAAAATTATTGAATTAAAGCCGCAACGTTGTTTTAATAACGTATACCTGTGTAAGGAGACATATGGTAATTATCTCTTTCAACAAGAATATACTGATGTCTTAAGGGTCCCTTGATGGTCATTTGATTGCCCGTCGCAGAGAATAATCAATTAGTGCATAGCTAGCATTCTATGAAAGAGGATGCAAATTCGATGTGTTTTTTTATTTGCCCCCTTCTCATAATTCTTGCCTCCTTATATTTGCTTTAATTGTCTGCCTAGGACAATTTCTTACATATATATGTGTGTGTGTGGACATTGAAGTCAAGGGCAATTGAAGCAAAACGCAACCATCAGGCGGCCTGATGATTGCGTTTTTGCATGAAACAGTCTGTCGCCGCTGAGTGTTGACTTCAATGTCCACTTTTATATTTACATGAGTTCTCTCTCTCTCTCTCTCTCTCTCTCTCTATATATATATATATATATATATATATATATATATATATATATATATATATATATATATAGGGTTGCTAACAAAGTTCTCGCAAAACTTTGTATGTCATTGTTAATAAAAATTGTGCTGGAAGATTTTTTTTACTATCCAATATATATATATATATATATATATATATATATATATATGTATATGTATATATGTGTGTGTGTGTGTGTGTGTGTGCGTGTGTGTGTGTGTGTGCGCGTGCGCCCTGTATGTTTTGTAGGACATATATGTATACACACATTTTGCATATAAATATTTTTCATGTTTAACTCTTTTTGTTGATTTCTCTGCGTTGTTTACGTCCTTCTGCATTGTTTAGGTGTTGTATAAGACGGATGTATTAATGTCTATAGTGACCAATGGAAAGTTGGGAAGACTGAGATAACTCTTTCTTTATAAGCCTCTCATTAACCTATTTTCAAAATTCATTTATTTGGGATATTCTAGTCCTTCACCCTGACTTGATATGGTGTTAATATGTTACAGATATATTAATGCCTGTAGTGGCCGTTTGAGATTATAAAAAATCTAGATACTTTCTCCCTCTTTCCATTAGATTAATGCCTATAATGGGCAATGGAGAGTAGAAAAGGCCACGATTTCCAAGATCTCCATTACCTGTATTAAGTATTGAATTATTTTTATACGTTACTTATTCTTACAAAGGCAGGAAGATTGTATTAGAGAATATTATTATTGAAAGGGACTCGATCTCACTCGCATTTTCTGTAAGCCGATATATGCAGAAGTATTCACCATGGAGTATTGTAATTGCACTATTTTCTAAAAAAGTGATGGCGAGTTCGTCCGTCTGTGAGGACTCTGTGAATATGTTTTTGTACAAAAATTAGTTTAACTAGGTGAACTTGCACAGATCTGCAGCGTTTAATCCCCATACTACCAGTGAACTGGGAATAGAATATGCCTCAATTTTAGATTTGGTAAAATACCTTGAATATAGAGTGTGCGGGACTCAGCCAAATCAGCCGTCCCACACAGGACACTTCAAAATCTTAAAATATTCTACATTTTCGCGCAACAAAGCAATCCAGAACATTTCTTTAGACAGCCTGAAGTGTGCGTTTTTATTGGATTCCAGTTGTGCACACGTCTTCAGTAAAACCAGATTTTCCAAATCAAATGGTGACTAGA
>OZ010571.1:10103711-10153711 GCA_963932145.1 Acanthosepion lycidas
TATGCTAAAACATTTAAGATGGGAAATATTTAACTAATAAAATATTATCTGGACTATTTTCCTAGGAATGAATCTAGAAAAACAATTAACTATTAAAAGATTCCAAATAATTTCAACAAATTCAAGATGATCTTTACAACGTAACATTGATTTTTTTAAAATTATTATTTAAACTGTACTTTCAAAAGCGGAATTTAAGGCTTGGTTTGGTTTGGTTTGGTTTGTTTTACGGTATATCAGCGTCAATGGGTTATTTAACGCCGACAAAATTTTTATTACTGGCAATATTTTTTTTTTTTCAAAAATATATTGTTGGTTATATTCATTTTCAAAAATGTATTCCTGATAATAATTTTTCCAAAAACGTATTGCTGGTATTAAAACCTATTTTTATATTTTCATAGTGCCCCTTTTATATTTTCATAGGCCCCTTTTAGGTGGTTAACTATTTGCCCATAGCTGTGACCCTGACAAGTGCTACCACCGCAGGTCAGGGTGGTCCTGGGAACATCCGCAATTAAGAGGTGGTTCCAAGCTCCTCAAAACCTCCTGATCAAAGGCCTTGCTGTCGGATGTAGTTTATCCTCTTACCCAGGACTTGTACCCTTATTACCTTGATTGTTAGGATGTTTCGTCGACTTCTTTATTTTGTTTTATCTCAATAGAAAAGTAATTATACATTTAAAATGATATGCACTCAATAATAAATGACAAAATCAGTTTGCGCTTAATCAAGTTTTTATTGTTTTATGCTTTCATGTAGATCAGAAAAGCTAGAATACATACACGCACACACACACGCACACACACACACACACACACACACATATATATATATATATATATATATATATATATATATATATATATATATATATATATATATATATATACTGTTGTAGCAAAATATTATTTTCTTATGTTTATTTGAAATTTGATTTAATGACATTTACTTAGCGTTAATAAGACTTGAATTGATTAGAAATGAGAGAGAATTAAGAATATTATTTCCACAAGTAACATTTAATAACTTTACATAGATATTCAACCTTCTGAAAAAATGCTCATTGAAGGAAATTAGATAGTAATAGTTAAAATTAAAACATCCATATACTCATTAAATGTAACTTTAAATCGCTTAAGATATCCTATACGAAAATTTGTTTTTTAATTCGTACATTTCAATGGGTCATTTAATGCCGACAACTTTTTTTCCCTGGTAATATTTTTTGTTTTGTCATGAATCCATTTCTGTTAACATATATATATATATTATTTTTTCTCAAAAATGTATAGCTGGTAATATTTTTTCAAAAACGTATAGTTGGTAATATTATTTTTTCTTTCTTTCAAAAACATACCATACTGGTAACATTATTTTTCAAAAACGTATTATAAGAGGCCTTGCTGTTGGACATAGTTTATCGTCATACCCAGGACGGTTATGTATTTTAATTTCATATACAGTAGGTGGATGTAGTTTATCGTCATACCCAGGACGCGGAGGTAGTTTATCGTCATACCCAGGACGCGGATGTAGTTTATCGTCATACCCAGGACGCGGATGTAGTTTATCGTCATACCCAGGACGCGGATGTAGTTTATTGTCATACCCAGGACGCGGATGTAGTTTATTGTCATACCCAGGACGCGGATGTAGTTTATCGTCATACCCAGGACGCGGATGTAGTTTATCGTCATACCCAGGACGCGGATGTAGTTTATTGTCATACCCAGGACGTGTACATTTTTGTGACTATGACTAAACCGAAATAAGAATCAGAGAACCGGGAAAAGTAATAGATTGAGACTTATCGGTTCGGGGAAGGATATGAGAAGATTTTAAAGCATGCAGAAGTCATATTGAAGGTTACAGGAAACGTATTTTAACAGTTATCATTTACAAAAGAACCTCACTAAATTATTAATTGGAAATGTTGCATATTAATGCAGATGTCATTATAATTATGAAAATAATAATATTCTCTCTTATTTGTATCCAATTTACATATTAGATTATTTTATGGCGCTAATCGGGTAGATAAATGTCACCAAATTAAATCTGGAATGATTAATCTTAAAATCTAGGTGCCGAATACATTGTAATTATGTATGCATTTTCTTAGCTTTTCATGTGCTTGTCGAATATGTATTCACCGAGTCCACCTCCGACACGATGCAAATTGGTGATGTGGTCAGAAAGCTCTTTGATATCATTTACCTGTTCATGCAAGAATTCACCTTCAATGAAGTCGGTCATCTGTTCAAATGAGAAAACAAACAGGTAAATATAACTAGCAACACTTTATCCCGATACTCAATATTCTTCTCCCATAAATATAGTAAATTAAACAATATAAGTATATATACATTAAGAATGTTTATGAACAGGCAAGAAAATACATATATATGTCTTAGAAATATAAACTCTAATTTTAGTGGATACAGATGCTTGAGTAGACATCTTTCTATCTGGTTTGTGTTTTTTTAACACTATTTTTTTTTCTTTTTACACAGTAAGAATTAACATCTACCAGCCTAGATCATTGAAAGTCATATTAAAGAAAATATACTTCAAGATAGGAATTACTTTTTTTTTAGGTTTCGGGTACGAAAATATATGATTGCAGATATAGTTATAGGAAAATCCCAGCGAGAGATGTACATTTCTTACTAAGGCTAATTGAGCCTTGCATTGCTAGAAAGTTCTCTGTAAACAAAGCGGTAATGATACACCTGGCAAAAGAGATTTCCCATATAAAGGGAATGCGTGTTTAATTTCTACAGTTAGCTACATTTTCGACATGTCAATTTCATTCCTTTAAATAGTAAGGATGTGTACTCAAACATGTAGACTCACTAAAATAATGCATGCATGCGCGCGTGTGTTCGTACAGACATTGTAGAAGTAAATAGACATCACTATATTTTACTCAGATGTGACATTTAAGAAGAATATACTCCCATATATATATATATATATATATATATATATATATATAGATAGATAGATAGATAGATAGATATATAGCCTTCTCTATCTCAGAGATGGGGTATTATGATTACTTACATTATTTACATTATTAGGACTGTTATCCTAATCTTCATTGTCATATTCACAACGTTTCGACCGTTGTACGCTCCGGCCTTTTTCTGGTAATTGGAATTTCGAAATACCAATCACCTGAGCGTACAACGGCCGAAATGTTGTGAATATGGCAATGAAAATGAGGATTACAGTCCAAATAATGTAGATAGATAGATAGATAGATAGATAGATAGATAGATTTTTCTCACTTATAAAACGATAATATTGTTGGACAATGTGCTGCTAACGTAAAACTTTTCAGCACGGAAATTAAAAGGGAGTAAGTTTTTATCAAAGCGTCGCATTAATTCCTTTGGGGAAAGCATAAATTCTTGGGTTATCTGAATACGATGAGCAACTAGTCTAAGAGAACGATTTTGAATTTGAAATTGTGAAGAAAGCAATGGGTAATCACCCAAGCAGATTTTCCAAGTAGTTGCGGTAATTTAGATATAATAAAGAAAAGGATCCCGTGGAGAATTATGATCGCCTACGTCGAGAAAGAAATATTGTTTGAAGATAATACTGTTGAGGAGCTTTAAAAAATTCCTGATGATTGATAAAAAAAATAAATTGTACCAACCTCGGCATCGTCGTGTTCTTCAGCGATTTTGCGAAGTCTCAGTAAAGACTGATTTACTTTCTTTTCCAAATCCAAAGATGTTTCCATGATGTTCAACACAGTGCCCCAATCATTAGTGTCAGGTTTCTGTTGAAATAAAAACATATTATTATTATTATTATTATTATTATTATTATTATTATTATTATTATTATTATTATTATTATTTACTTGGATTTTGCTGTATACACATTTCCTTCCGGGTCCCAACCAGAAACCTAAAGTCAAAAATGGCTTCATGACATTTTCCCCTAATCATTTTTGTAAAAATAAACAAAAATTAAAAAAAAAAATACCTAAGATCACCCACATTTTACATAGATAAAGCTTTCCGTACAATGTGACCTGTACTTATGAGTACAATTTTTTGTATTTCTTTAAGACATATGGCTACCAGGAATACATTCAATGAGTCTATAGAATCATTTTCCAATCAATCCGAGGGCTCCAACCACAACTGGAATTACTGATGTTTTCATGTGCCACATTTTTGAGATTTGCACTTCAAGATCCTTGCATTTTTATATTTTTTGAAGATTTTCAAATATAAATTACAATTTGCAGGGACTGCCTCGTCAATAAAAGCACATTATTAGTAGTAGTATTAGTATTATTATTATTATTAGTAGTAGTAGTAGTAGTAGTAGTAGTAGTAGTAGTAGTAGTAGTAAACAAAATGATTGATGTAACTCTTCCAATATTTGTCAACACAAGAGCGCGATTTAAAAAAAGATAAAGAAAAGAATGCATAGCCTTTGACAATGTTAAACAATATTTCAGGAGTATGTCTGTCTTCTTCAAGTTATATTCTTTTTAAAAAATTCAGGTATTAAAATAAATAAATCTACAAAAATTATTTGTACAAACGTTATTTGTCTTGTAAGGAAGAAAAAACGGCTGTACTGGTAATCAACGGGTCAAAACGAATGAAACGCCGCCAGCGTGAATGGCATACAACTGAAACGTGTATAAAAATGATGGCGATCTTGGTCATCTTGGAATTTTCCGTTAGTGAATTGTTTACGAAGAGGAATTAATCAAACGACTTAGTATAAATCTGATGGAACTCTCCTGTCATTTCGTTCATTCCCCCGGGGAGGGAAGTTTGTAATTTGCATACGTGACTATCCTCATGCGTTTTAAGGGTCAACAGGTCGGTAGATTCTGAATATTTTTTCAGAATGTACACCTGTAGATTTTTGTCGAAATTACAGTCGTTTTTAATAAAATGTTCTGCAAGCTCCATTTATATCACATTGTTGTGTCTGGCATCATATCTGTGGCCTTTAATCTTTTATTTAATTTTTCACTTGTTCAAACCCATAAATCATGTCATCTTTTCTTTTCTTAAATCGTACTCTTTTTTTAAATATTATTATTATTATTATTATTATTATTATTATTATTATTATTATTATTATTATTATTATTATTATTATTGTTGTTGTTGTTGTTCTTGTTCTTGTTGTTGTTGTTTTATTTCCTTTGATTTCTGGTGTATACACGTTTCTTTCTGGGTGACCTAAGATCAGAAATGGCATTATGACATTTCTCCCGACCAGAGACCTAAGATCAGAAAAGAATTTTCCACTTTTTTTCCAAAACAATCAAACAAATTACCAAACAATACCTACACTACAAATACAACATCATCCAGATTATCAAAAGTAACAAAGCCAGTAACGGCGTATTAGCGTCACTGAACACCGAATATTTGTTCACCAACGTACCGGTCAGTAAAATGTTACATATCATTAATGACGTCTACAAGCATCCATCACTTCGACCTCCCAAAATAAAACCCCCACTTCTCCAGAAACTACTACTAACCTCCTGCATTACACACCTTTCTCTGTTATGACCACTTAAGAAATAATGATAATCTACAACCGCCGTTTATACACAGACACAAACACACACACACACATATATGTATGTGTGTGTGCGTTTCATTAAAGATGACAGCCAAGGTACTACGCTTTTTATTTAATTTTTCTTGTGTTCTAACATGTGTTTACTTTTCTGAACACAGAGTGCGTAGAAACTGTTCAAATGTTTTGTAACTCCGAGCGCTTCTGGTTATACGTTTAGCCATTATCAAGAATGATTTTATTTTTACTTTTTAACTGGATGGATGGACTGTGTGTATGTATCAAGAGTTATAAATAAGTAAATAATAATGGTACTAAACACACAGACAAAAACAATACTTTAAATACAATACTCTAAATACAATACTTTAAATATGAAGCTTAAATACAATATTTTAAATAAAATACTTTAAATACAATACTCTAAATACAATACTTTAAATATGAAGTTTAAATACAATATTTTAAATAAAATACTTTAAATATAATACTTTAAATACAATACTTTAAATATGAAGTTTAAATATCCAAATGCACTTCAACTATAAACAAGATGAATTTTCACTTAGAAATATCATAATGAAATACACTACCCCAGTTAACCCGAACAAAAAATTAAATTAATTATCTATTACAAAAAACTTAAAACTACTAACCTTATGCTAAAAAATAACAGACCTGCAAAATCAAACTACATAGAACGAACATTATTTAAGAGTTCAAATACCCTTTAAGCAATACTCAATAATATTAACTATCACGTTGATTAATTATCACGTTGTGGTGAAATAACTTATTACATGGAACCTTGAAGTGATCTGTTTTTATTCAAACAAATATATATATATATATATATATATATATATATATATATATATATATATATAATTAATTCAAACATGCTTACTCAACTACAATAGCTAGCGAGCGCCCATACAGATACAAAATAGCAACATAAAATTCTTGCGATTCATTGTTCTCTAACGAACTGAAAAACATAATGAATAAACAAATTAATCTTACCTTATAAAAATAATGAACAATAATAGAAATAATAAAAAAAAACATTATACTATTCTGGTGAAAACAAATTTATAATAAGCACAGATTATTCTACTAGAAGCAAATACATAATAAGCACAAACTAGACAAACAAATTATAAAAAATCAAATACACTGATACTCATTACCTGTTGCAAAAAATTGAAAAAAAAGCAATAGTGTAATCCTCACCAATGAGGCATCCAATAAATTCAAACTTAAAATCAATTCTCTTAATGAATGCACTTGTCCTCTTGCAGAATGTTTCTATAATAATAACAATTCAAAAAGTATATACATTGCATACACAACCACGACATTACCATGCCGATTAACTTGTCATTAATTCGATAATGCCTCTAATAAATCATATATCACCGACCACAACAACCAAACACAAGAAGAGATCCAACAAATATTTATAAATATCACAAAAATTATATACTAAATAAACTATGAAAAAAACATCCTCAAAAATCTTAACCATAAAAACAATCTTCTTTTATGTGCCGTATCCCTTCAAGAGGCAGGTGATCATGGTCCTTCACACCGTCCTGTTCCTTGTAGCTCCTAATACGATTTGTCTTTTGTTATTTCTCCCAAACGCTGTTCTACCATCCATTTACTCAAGTCCATCAAGAATGTTAAACGCTGTTTTACTCTGTCCCTCTTTCCCTTAATCTGTCCTGTGGGTATCAGATTTTCCAAGCCCTCCTTTCTCATTACGTGCCCAAGATGACAATCAAGTTCAGGCTAAATACACGCAATAAATGTCAGTGCTAATAATTAAAATGATTTTAAAAGTACGACACCATAAACTCACGCGTGAAGGCTGGGAACATAAAAAATGACGACATATATGAAAATAAGTTGATAAGTAAATCCAATGTCTTGCCATACATATTCGTTACAATGAATAGCTTACTTACTTCAATTGGATGCAGGATAATTCGACCTCCTCTCTTATTTTGATAGGACATCAACTTCTCTGCATGCTCATGTTCCTCTTCGGAGCGCTTCTTGAAGCAATCCCTTAATCCGGGAAGAGCTACGTCATCGCGATCAAAGTAAAATGACTGCAGAAAAAAAAAAAAAAACACAGTAAAAGGATAATCTTCAAACTTTGTTTCAGCCTGGTCAACCTAAATAATCACACTATATATATATATATATATATTTGTAAGATAGATAGAGAGATAGGCAGTAAAATGTTCATACTAGCGCATAATAGTAAGTCACCTAATGTTTATAGACATTAATACACTACACAAGTAACTTTCTTTTAGATAGATAGATAGATAGATAGATAGATAGGAAGGAACAGACTGAGATAGATAGATAGATAGATAGATAGATAGATAGATAGATAGATAGATAGATAGATAGATATTAGGTTGGTCAAAAATAATGACGTAATGTCGTTTTTTGACGTATTTTTAACGTCAAAAAACGACATTATTATGTCATTATTTTTGCACCAACCTAATAGATAGATGAAAATAAGACCAGAATTTGGTTTGGACGAACTGCTGTTTTATTAAAATCTAACGAGTTTGCACCGAGAAATTCTGTAGAAAATTCATAATCAGAAATCTGATTGGTCAGATATTTTATCAGAAAACAAAACAAAATATGACGAAAATATTCATCAGTATTGATCTTAGATAATTTTTTATTTTACCATCTCTGTCTTTTGTGATCGTCAGACAAACTGATTAATTTTTTTATAATTTTGGATTTATGTAATTGCGTGTAACCCAGGGTCACAAACTCACCTCAATCCAACCAAATATGTTAGCTCTATCTCTGATACTGACCGCTTTCTAATAAGTACCACCCATATAATATATAAATAATAATATATATAATATATTACATATATATATATATATATATATATTTATATTTATATACACACACTTTTCTATATATATATATATATATATATATATATATATATATATATATATATATATATATATATATATATATATATGAAGAAAATATACAGAAAAAACAAACAAAAATCTTAATATGCAATTATGCTGTATTAATGTTAATATAATGTCAACGTCGGACGTTTCGGTCTATTTTAGACCATCATCACGACATATTCATAAAACATAATTAAGATCAGACTACATTCAAATTCAACATGAAAAAGACGAGGGACATAAGAGCACGACTAATCCAAATTAAACTAAAATTTGACGTTGACATTATATTAACATTAATACAGCATAATTGCATATTAAGATTTTTGTTTGTTTTTTCTGTATATTTTTCTTCATACTGTCGGATCTATATCCATATATTTGCTTACATATATATATATATATATATATATATATATATATATATATATATATATATATATATATATATATATATATATGCCATGAATTATTTTTCATGGTTTTATGACGTATATATATATATGTCTGTATGGGTATGTTTGCCATTAAAATTCAGCGAAGTACTTCTAAATTATTACTAAGCAAATAACCAGACATACAAGGTATCTTCTTCTATGTGCCGAATCCCTTCAGGGCGTAGGCGATCATGGCTCCTCACATCTTCCTATCTTTTGTAGCTTTTGGCAATGTTTTTTAATAATCCCCCACTTCCTGTTCTGCTGTCCATTTACACAAAATCTTTCGATATTCGATAGGTTATTCACCTTTTTCTTCCGTTTCTTTTGCCTTCAATGTGTCTTATGAGTGTTAAATTTTCCAAGCTTTTTTCCTCATTATATACACCAGAAATTTCTTCTGTCTCTTTTTAATTCTAAGTATAAATTAACCTTTTCGTCCCCACTTTCGTTAAAAACATTATCTTTTCTCACATTCTCAATCCCTGGTATTCTCTGCATCCTTCTGTACGCGCACATTTATACTGCTTCACGTCTCCTCTTCATCTGTGAGAAAAATGGCCACCATTCACAGCCATATAGGAGTATTGATATTACATAGTAGTTTATCACTCTTTTCTTTGTTTCTAACGAAATATTCATGTTTCTTTATACATTGCTTAGTTTTTTAAAGACATCTTTTGCTATTCCACTGCATATTCGGGTTTTGGTGAGACAAGCGCCGGTTTTTTCCCTATAGACTGAATAAAGTCTAAGGCCTTAAAATCTAGGAGGCCACAAAATCTAGGAGGTCTCCAGCAAAGGGATATAATATTTTTAACACTGTCATAGGTCTTTCTTGCACATAACGCATTGTAGACTCTAAACAAGCCTTCAGTAATGTTCCTTATATTCTATTTCCGAATAATTCTGTTTTAGGCTGATGCTAGCATTGATTTCTTCATAGATTTTTTTAGTCTTGACATTAATACATTTTCCAATCACGTGCTGTATTTAACAATAACATCTCATGTCCTTTGATGGAGGAATTGTCAACTGTCATCACCTGTCATCATTCTCGGCTTTACTCAAATTGTTTAATTTAATACTCTTCCATTTTCTTCTACTTGTGACAATGGGAAATTTGAAGGGGGCTCGCAAATGAAATAGCCTAGGGCCTCTTTTCATCTAAATACGGCCCTGGTGACACATTTTGTATTCTCTGTTATAAAAGTTCCCGAATATGTAAACTTGCTTGAGTTTGACATCTCCAATTCGTCGTTTGCATCTTGGGTTGTTCCACTTGCTGACAACCATACATTCTTTTGTAAAGATATCAGCTTTTCATTAATTGACTTTTAACTGTCACCTTCGTCTTCATTTATTCACTGTATACCTTCAGGATGTAGGCGATCATGACCTTGAACATCGTCCTGTCCCTTGTAGTTTTGTTTCTTTCTTATTTCTCCCAAACCCTGTTCTACTATCCATTTGCTCAAACCCATAAAGTATATTACGCGCTGTTTTCATCTGTCCCTCTTTCCAACAATCTACATTGTGTGTATCAGACCTTCCAAGCCTTCTTTATGTATCCCAGAAATTACAACTGCGTCATCCTGATGTATAGTGTAGGTTTCTTGTTTGTTTCCATTTTCTCTAAAAACCTTGTCGTTACTCACATGTTCGGTCCATGTTATCTTCAGTATCTTTCTGTAGAACCACATTTCTGTTGCTTCAAGACTGTTCTTCATCTTTGAGGGGATTGTCCATTCACTGCCATACAGGAGAGCAGATATCACGTAACAGTTCAGTTCTCTTTTCTTGGTTTTAAACGCAGTTTTTATCACCGCCAGTAAAAACTTACTTTTGCGCAATCTAAAAGGGAACGAGCGTCTTGGAACAAAATAGCAACTCCCATGTTTATAGAAAAACGAATACATTGAATCAGTGTACGAGAAGTGTGAATATTCGAAGGCTAACGAAAAGGATTTTTTCTAGGGAAATAATTATAGAGATAGACGATCAGATGAAAATTTACAATATTTACATTATTCGGACTGTTATCCTTATCTTCATTGACATATTCACAACGTTTCGGCCGTTGTATGCTCCCTGTCTTCTTCAGATGATTGGAATTTCGAACCGAACCCTTTACTTCGTCTACCGTGGGTGGATTGTTCTAGTTCCATGTGCCATGCCTCTTCTGGATGTCTCAGTTATTAAACCTTTAACTCAACTCTCCAAGTTTTTTTATTTTTTTGTTCACCACTGCTGAAACATCCGGAAGGGGCATGGCACGTGGAACTAGAACAATCTACCGCTTTGGGCGAAATAAAGGGTTAGGTTCGAAATTCCAATCACCCGAAGAAAGCCGGAGCGTACAACTGCCGAAACGTTGTGAATATGGCAATGAAGATGAGGATAACAGTCCGAATAATGTAAATAACGCAATATTTGTATTTCTCAATGAGCGTTTTGTGACAGGTTACTTGAAATAAAATTTTCAATTCTTTTTGTAAATGATGTAAATAATCATAATACCTCATCCAAGAGATAGAAACAGAAAATTTACAAAATAAAAAATAAAAAAAACAAAAAAAAAACGCTGGCGTAAAATCCAAACAAAGGCTTAAGTTTGTTTTTTTTAAATCTACATTTTTTGACCAATAAGAATGGGTGAGCAGGAAGAAAATGGTAGAAGGAGCAACTGAGAAACAAACTTACCATTGACAAGTACACGTAACTGGCGTGCAGTTCCATGTTGATCTGATGGTTAACCGCCCCTTCGGATTCGGCGTGGTAGTTTTGGCGCGGACGTGAATGACTCATCTTTGATTCGAATTCAAATTATGAACAAGACAAATAAAAAGCAATATTAATCGATGGAATAACTGAATTGATTTAGCTGATGTGCTGACTGAATTAGTTGATCGATTGGCTGATTAAATTGATTGATTGATGAGTTGATTGGATTGATTAAACGATTCAATTAGAATTGGCCCGTACGTTCACTGACGTAGCAAAGACTAATTCTAGCCGAGTGTTGTCACTACCTTCGCTTTTATAGCGGAAAGCCAATACCAGAGATTCATGTGATCAATTGAACTTAGACCCTGATTTAATTTGAGAGCTCAAAAAGGCAGGTCGAAGTTCCACATGAATCATTATCATCTTATCGATAAGCGAACACAAGACGGTATAACTAGGCAATAAAAACAAAGTTGGACTTCATAAAACAAATATTCTTATCACTTCCAAGATTTCTTTAGAACGAGACTGACCGTTTCAAAAGTGTCCTTCTCAACTTGTAAGACAGTATTTATTAACGATCAATATTAGTCTTTCGAAAAGAATTTCAAACATACCGGATCTTCATTCAGTAATTTTCAACCAGTATATCGCAGCACACTGGTGTGATGTGAGAGGGTGATAGGTGTGCCGGGAAAATTTTAAAAGGTCATTAATTAAATTATTTTCAAAAGAGTTCCAAATATACATATCAAAATTTAAACCCCTTTAAATCGATCTTACGAGTGTATCATTGTTATAATAGGTAAACGTATATATAACATACGACTACAATATGAGATGGTAAGATTTAATAAGGAATTGCTGATAAACACCGATATATGTCTAAATCATCCAAAGTTGATTTCGCGAACGACTCACTTTGCCCGAAGTAATAACGACGTCTATCTCGTACTAAACGTTTCTTTTTTTTTTAATTGCATAGCATTTTAATTAAGATGGACATGTTTTAATTAAGAAACAAAAATTAGAAGATGACGCTGGCAATTTCCCAATATTACAAAAGAAAGCAATAGAAATACTTGTTCCGTTCTCGATGTCATGTTTGTGCGAAGAAAACTTTTCTGCAATAAACAATATTTAAAACCAAAAGTCGATCAGAATCCTTGAAGATACAAGATGTCTGTCCAAAATTCGATCTTGCAAAGAAGATATTCAAAAAAAAAAAACGTCAAGCTCAGACATCTCATTAAATGTTAAATTAATATAATAAACAAAAAAATAATAATGACGTAATAATGTCGTTTTTTGACGTAAAAAAATACGTCAAAAAAAGACATTATTACGTTATTATTTTTGCACCAACCTAATATAAGTTTTTTTATGAATTTTGATTATTGTTTCATTTCAAATTATAATAAATATACAGAGCAACCACAGTTCTTGAACGCCTCACATGTCGAACAAATCGGTTTTCGAACAGAAAATTCGAGATGAAAATGCCTTACTTATCGAACAAAATTTCGATTCTCAAACAACTTTGCCGAACCGAGTTAGCCTGAACGGAATCATTTCTGAGTTGACCGTTGTATACATTCGTGTGTCGCGCTTTTCTTCTCCAATTTTATTCTACTGTAACTTTTTTTTCTCTACATTGATTCCTATTGGAAAAATAGTTTCGGTTTACGAATATTTCGAGTTACGAACGACCCACAGGAACAAATTATATTCGTGAACCGAGGTTTCACTGTATAAGTATACTTTTTATTATTTATTTATTAATAAATCATAAAAAGTATACTCTTTATTTTTATTTTTTTTTTACTTTTTGCTGTTTTTGATCATCAAAAAGTTTACCGAGGAAGTTTAACTATAAGTTCAAGTCTGCCCTGAGATAAAAAAAAAAAATGTTGAAAAACATTGGTCTAGAGGCTGTTTGATAACCTAACAACAGATATTTTGGTTATCCTTTGTGGGTGAATTTCGCAATATTATAAAAAAGAGCAATAGAAATACTTGTTCTGTTTTTATCGTCATGTTTGTGTAAAGAAAGCTATTCTGTAATAAACAATATTGAAACCAAAAATCGATCATGGCTAGAATCTTTGGGTAGAAGATTTAAGAGTATCGCCGTCGGCACCCGCTCGTATCCGAACATTGGGATCGTTATCCTTTCTCTCTGATCCGTTCCCCCACCCTCTTGTAGCTGAGACGGCTGTGAATCAAAGAGAGCTTGACGAGGCCATTCGCACAAATTTGAATTTGGTAGACAACTCTGTGCGACGGAGAAGCCCACACACTTAGCCAGAAGCGCCTCCCTCTAAGGGGATTGAGACAGGCGAGATCTGGCAAACATGGTTTTCTCGGGATGTCGGATGCTTGGTCTGTCAAGGTCCGCCTTGGTTACGACAGCCTGATTTGGAGATGCTGTCTTCCGCCGGTTTGGCTGTTCAGATTGTGTCGCTCTTTGTCTATTCTGCCTTTGGGATCTTTCGGGGTTGGTCGTGTTCAGTCTGGTCTCTCTTCATCGACCTTACCGCTAAGGATTCAAGTGTATAAATATCTTGGCTGGAGATGCTCAATCCACTTTTTCAATCTTTTACGCGTGGGAAAGTTTTATTCTCCACCTTGCAGTTTTTTCGCACAAATGTCGCAAGCCTACCGCTACTCTATCGTTACTTCCATGGCAAATGTTTACATTAGCTCCATTCTTTAGTTACACTAAATTGACCTTTACTGCTAAGACATGCTCTCTCCACGGGTCAAATCTTCATTTCTTCTGTATTCCAATAGTAAGGAGAAAGTGCCAACCAAACAGCATTTCTCAAGAATTACTGCTCTTTCCCAATAACTGCTACTTTGTGGAATAGACTTCCGCGCCCCTGAATCCTAACTTCTTCAAGTTAAGAAGCAATCCTTTTCTATCCCTCTTATCCTCATAATCTTCACTTCCTATCAGCTCTTCTTTCAATTTCTTCTCTTCACCATAACCATTTAATTGTACTTCTCTACCCCGAGTGACTCTCGGGCCTTGTATTGAGTGAATCTTAGTATAAAACGTGTTTTAAACAAAAGATGTGCGTCTTTTAATATAATTTTTATTACGGTAATGTAAAGATTTCAGATAGTTTCGATACAATTTTGTAATTCTTAGCTATCAAAATTTTTGTGGCTTTCTATGATCTTATGCTAATTTAGTGCATTCCATCATGAAAGAACGATTCCGGATGATAATTGAATGTCATATTTTTTTCGATGTATGAAGCTTTTAGAGCAACTGAGCAGAAGTGCTACAATGAGCGAAGCGATCAAAAGTTTGAAAATACTTCCCATTTCTGCTCCATGATTTTTGCTGCGTCACATTTGTAGTATGATGACAGGCATTGTTCTATAGTATAACAAACATTACTCCTCGAGCACAATGTTTTTATTGTTTTTTTAAGTTTTCGAATACGTAATTCTAACAAGCTAGTTGCTCACTAAAGTACTGCACAATAACAATAATAAGTTCCAGTAATTTGATTTTTCAAATCCACCAAACCCAGATTTTTTTCCTAACAGATTTTGTTTACACAGTATTGTCAGATGTTGTTCAGGATCTAGCCACAATCGTCTTTATTTTGTGTACACAAAATCAATCCGTTTTTCATTCAAGTCACTATCTTGTCAAAAAATGATTTTTCTTTGTTTAGCAAGAATAAAAAATCAAGTTTTTAAACGCTGACCATGCGGAAATCATTTTCCTAACTTCCATACTTTAAAATTATGAACGTTAGTTTTGGGCGCGATGAAGACAAACGAAAGATTTACCTTAAATGGTAACTAAAAAGGGGCCTAAAGTAGAGCTACGTTAAGCCAACTAGTCTCGATAGGTTATTACTAGACAGAGAGTACAATTTTCACTCGCTATCACACCAGTTTTACAATGTTAGTAAATATTTGGCATGCTAGTCTCCTTCGCAAGTTGAAAAGCTTTAGTATTTCTGGAAGAATTTTTGTACTGTTTCAAGCTTTCTGGGGAAAGGCGTCATTAATTTTAATTATTAATTTTAAAGCCTCCGTAACCAAAATGCTCCCTTTTATAACATTTGAGAGATCCCCTTTCGCCTCCCATCAGTTTGGTTGATGCTTACCCCCAGGAGTGTGAATCCTTCTCGGGTTAATGATTTCTGCTGACATGAAGTGGAAAGATTATATTGACTCATTTGCTAGGTCTGCTTCTAGCAATGTTAGTTCGGCGTGTCGTGCTAGACAATTTTTCTCGCCAGAATCTATCTTACATATTTATATAATTCTACCATTCGTTCATGCATTCAATATTGCTGCCAAATCTGATCTGATGCTTCTGCCATGTACTTAGAAATTCTTGATAAAATTACAAGAAAAATGTTGGTATTGACCTGGCATCTCTGCTTCAATCAGTGCCCCACTGACGTAACGCAGCTTCCCTTTGCCTTTTCTATAAGTATTTTCATGGTATGAACTTTGCTGTATAGTACTGTTGCATACCTACGTGCGATCATAGGTATATTTCCATTCACATAAATACAGTAGTAAATACTGTATGTTGGTCTGCAGTTGGAGATTCGTTTCCAGTTGTGCTTTTCAGACTCTCTGCCTCCGGGCAGAGGGGATCCCTAGACGAGGCCATGACGAAGGGCAGCGTCTCATCTCGGGTAGCAGCTACTCGACTCCGTTTTATACGGGGTCTACGGGGAATTTTGGGCCGATCCTACGGGCTTGGATACTCCACATTAAATTCGGCTTTGTGCCACATCTGACCGCGTGGGGCGGGTGGTAGATATCCCGAAGTTGAAGATTCATTGTGGAATTCACTTGACTCATTTCTCGCAGTTGACTTCTTCTTCAACGCGCCGCTGGCGAATCTTATATGTGTTGTTCTTGTCCTAAGTATTATCGTTCATTACCAACCTTCGTTTGATTATTCTATTCAGTAACATTCCCTAGCTTACAACAAGTACCTAGGATTTACGATTTTAGTGCATACTAGATTGGTGACAAAGTTTCATCCTTTTGCAGTTAAAATGGCTAAGTTCTATGCGGTTAATTTCTTTTCACGCACATCTCATATATGGAAATGCCTTACTGCCATTTGCTTCCCAATCAACTTTGATCTTCAAAAATTTAAATACTATGCCAATCGTTAATTTTTGTCTTCTTAACTCTTGTTCCTTTATTGTTCTCTCTACTTAACAATATATCATATTCTTATATTCTCACACACTCAGTAACGGCTTCCGTCTTAGTTGCTTTATTGCCTTACTTAGGGTGAAATGATTAAAAAAGAGTGAACATATGCCTGACGTTAAGTGGAGTTAGTTAAGCTATACTAGTATACCATTGCGGTCAGTTTCGGATTTATTTACTCAAGAAATATATCTGTTGATTTTTTAACAACGTGATTGCTTAGTGATACTGAAATGTTTAGCAATGGCTTCTGCGATACATTCGTTATGTTTAGCATAGCGAATATATTGCTGTAGCCATTGCTAAAAGTTACAATTATCCCTAAGCACTCAGATAAATGTAGCCTTGTGCCAGTCTAAAGCAAGTTTGAAAGATACCTTATTTATTCAGATTGAGATGAATAAATTTTAGCAACGATATTTGTGACAAGTACCAGCAGTGGAAATCTTTTTCATTGACCCATTTCACATTTACCAGATTACATAAGAAAGAAAAGAAAAAGAAAAAAAAATTCTTTATCTATCCAGATGTGGTTTATCTTATCGAAACTCTCGTTTGTTAACTCGTGAATCTAGATAGAAAAATATACCTAATGCAATAAATTCTCTTAGTGATTGTGATAAGCACCTCTTCTAAGCTAAGAAATTTGATTCGTCGGATTCACGATATATCAAACCTTATTTAGGGCACCTCACGATTATCGAATTCCCTATCACTGTGCAATACGTCTAGCGTTGCTAACCACTGCCCGATACATTGCAGCCTGAAACCTGTGAAGCACTTTTTTTTCGCATTTCTTGAAATGTATTTTTATAAACAACGTTTCTAGTTTAGTTATAAAAGCGTGTGCCCATGTGCAAATTAACTTAAAAAAGGGAAATGAAAATGGAAAACAAAAACTGCATCTTTATGTTTTTTTAGATATTCTTAGAGTATTTACGGTAATGCACTTTAGCTCGTAATATATCATAATCAAGATAACTTTTATTTTTTCGTATGAGTACAAACATGCATACAGAGAGCGAAAACTAGTGTGATAATTACACCCTTGTGCAAATTAATTGAAACAAAACGAATAATTCCGTTATTATTTACTTTTTTACGTATTTTTCTAATGAAACATGACTCACTGCACATTTTCGTACTTCGTATGTCTATTCCACGAAATCGTTCCTTGCAGAATGACCACAGATTCTCGATTGGGTTTAAATCAGGAGAGTTTACGGACCAGTCTCTAGTACTTTGATTTTCTCACTGGTAAGGATTGCCAGCGTGTCCATGCAGCGTTGCAATTTTTGTACGCTTCCATTGAGTAACGTCCATCGCAGAAAATGGCAGTAGGACAAATAATCGACAGTCGAGGCAATAGTGTCTGGCCGTGATGAAAATCTGATGCAATCACGGATAACGCAATATTTTTTAAGGCCGACCAAATCTCATCATAAACCCCGAAAATAGATTCATATTACTGCATACCACTGCAAGTGATTTAATCTAAGGACAAAATAGAAATCGATTACACCCTGTCACTCCAGTGGGTCTAAAACTGACCGTATGGTGAAAGAAAGGAAACTAAAGCGTTTGTTTCGATTAATTTACACAAGGGTGTATGTTAATCAAATAAAAAATAAAGAAATATTATTTGGGAGTAAATATCTTCAGTAGAATTATTTATTGATGGGATCGGTTGGAAAACGTCCAGTCATTTTTATATAAGGCTCTACAGTCTAGTGTATTGGTTACTGGGGTTAGACAAGTTGACTGTTAATAATGAGTAATACGCCCAGTCCTCACTAGGTGCCTAATATAAAACGCGATATTAAATAACCCAATAAGAGTATTCATGATGTAAAATTAACCAAACAACCATTTTTTAATTTATTGGGAACTTAATGTAACTTGACAATCTAGACGAGAGAACCTTATTGCACATGCATAAATTCTTTTATAGGGTTGCTCAGTTGGCAGGGAAAATCAATTGAGACAGAATTCACAGTTATCGAGAAAATAGATTCTTCATGTCTTCAAGAGTATTTTTTTTTTTTTTTTGCAAGACATCATCCTGATCTGGTACACTACACTTAAATCCAAATTAGACTCCCGTTTATCGTGATTATTAAAAAAAAGGGAGATTTCAGATTGCGAACACGATAAAAAGAACGCGACAATATAAGAATGACTATACAAACCATAAAGGCCTTTAATGGAACTTTTACACTACACCAAAAGAAATATGTTTAGAACATTTGCTCGTCTTGTGTTTTCCTGATTGTTATTATGTAACCAAACAGGACTAGACATTTTCTCACATTATACAGGGTGTCCCTAAAGTCTGAACACATTCCAAGAAATTTGTCCCGGCTTTCCCTTCCCACATGAAAAAGTTGAGGTTAAAAATACGAGAAAATTGAAAAAAGCAACAAAGGCTTGAAAGATTAGAGCGGACAATTCTCTATTTTGGGCAAAATGTGGGAAATTTGTCCCGGCTTTCCCATATGAAAGGTTTGAGATTAAAAATGCGACAAAACTGAAAGATTAGAGTGGACAATTCTCTGTTTTTAGACGGAAGAATAAAGACTCAAGCTCCTGCTCGGTGTGTAACAATAAAGGAAGAAAATGTTTATTTACATGCACAAAAAAGTGTAAAAGACAATTACGAGAGAAAGAAAGGGTGAAGAAAATTCCGTTAACTTTAAAGGAAGAAAAATATTCATAAAAAGAAAAGGCTTGCTCAAAATATTACTCTGAGCGGCTAAAAGTTCTTTAAACAAGTAGATGGTTTTTAATGGCTAAAAAAAAATCACAAATTTCTTCAGAGTTCTTGTAGAGGAGGAAACCGTTGGAAGATACGAATTTCGTAGTTGAGTGAGTTCGTAGGCCGGCAACAGAAATCTCCTAGTTGCAAAGAAGCAGGTCTCAATTAGTTTTTAGTAGTGGGCCGACGGTCTGTCTTTACAGCCCAGCAGGAAGATCTTCTTTGTTGAAACTGGTTCTGAAGTTGACTGGTGTTCTCTGTCGCTGACCTGATGTTACCACAGACGGTTGTCGATTACTCACTGCCAAATAGACGAAGGTTTTCCGTATATATATGGAGATCAAGAGGCTCAGAAATATCGGGGATTTTTCTCTCCAAAATTGCTATACAAATTTCCTAGCCCTTTCATTTGTTAGAAAATATATTCTTATCAAAGATAATTGGTGGGAGGCTCGCAGCTTGTCGGACTCTTGCCGGCACAAGACTTCATGGTACCAAGGACAGGATAATGATGTCCAAACTCTTTTTTATATTTTCCAGCTCTCCCGGTCGTTAGAAAATATATCCTTATCTCTGATAAGGAACAAGGCTTTGGGAGCCGGATTTGAAAGCAAGGGAAAAAAGTTGGGATGAGTATTAGAAAAGAGGTGAGAATGTGCCCCTAAACTTTTTTCAAGGTGTGTAAAAAGTTTCCAATGCTCATTTTAGAAAACTATAAATTCAGTACACAGTTGAAAATCGGGTTTTCCCTGAAAACTTTTGCATATATCTGTATTCTGTATGCAGACAGTACGATTTTTCTTTAAGAATAAATATAATATATTCATCAATAAATAATAATTTCTCCAACCATGTGACATATTTGAAAATCTAACAATCAAGACTTTAATTGTATTGTAGTCGTCGTCCTCAAATTAAATTCTTATAACATAGACAAAAATGCATCTTTTCAAGAAATGAAATTTTCAACATTTTATTGAATTGGAATGTTAACAATATGATTAAATAACATTTTCAATATGATTTTCATGATTTGTGATGCAAAGGTTGATGCACTTTATAAGATTTATGTGAACTCCATGCAATAACTCCACATTTTACCACATTCATTCCTTCCACGTTCAATCCTGTGTTCTGAATCTGTGATATTCACTGAGAACACCTTCTCTTTTAACAATTCTTTCTTCTTTTGAAAAAACTATGTTTAATCTGTGGAGATAAAACAAAATACAGGGTGTCCATAAAGTTCGTGTGCACTTTAAAAAATTTATAACTTTATTTGCATTTGCGATAGAAATAATTTGCAAAAAGGATTAGAAAGAAGTAAATTTTCATTTTTTACGGTTTTATTGAAATTTTATTTAAGTATCCTCATGTCCTCCATCATTAGCAATACAAAGGATAATACGATTTTGCAGTTCACAGAAAATATTTGCCAACGGATTTACAGTAATGCCTGAATCACATTAGTTATTTTAGCTATACTTAAAACGAGATACATTAAACTTTATAACATTTTTACAGATTATTTCTATCGCAAATACAAATAAATTTATAATTTTTTTAAAGTGAACACGAACTTTATGGACACCCTGTATAGTTAATAAGATTTCCTATGTTTCGAAGACTTTAGGGACACCCTGTATATACACAAGGGAATGGGGGCATATTTTCGGACCAGCCTAGAAACCTTAAAAAAATGAAATATTTGGTTATTAATACAGATTTTGGGTAGTGGATCGGACTGAAGATTTTTCAGCATATCTCATATACTTATAGAAACACGCGTTATTCTAAAGGTCGTCTTCATGTGTGTTGTTTTCAAGTTTTCTCTAATCAGGAACAAAAACATTGAGAACAAAGTCTTAAGAAATAATCAGCTTCCATAATTTCCTTGTTCAGTAATTATCAGCAAAACATGATTATTTGTTTGTTTTGTTCGCTTATCTCTGCGTCTCCTTTGTTTTTCAGTCCCACGCCTTCTTATACTTTCATTCTTTCTATCTGCCTGATCACTGATTGATTTTAGCAACTATGTCTCTTTCTTTTAGCCATTCTCTTATTGTCTAAAGCGTGTAAACAATTATGGAATAGTAGCAGAAATATAACCGAGATTGACAAAATAAATAATGAATAGTTCCTGATAAAGATACACGCTATGTGTAAAGTAAACTTGTCATTTTTCAAAGTGTGTAAAAAAGTTTCCAATGCTCATTTTAGAAAACAATAAATTCAGTACACAGTTGAAAATCGGTTTTTCCCTGAAAACTTTTGCATATATCTAATACATCAGTATTCTGTATGCAGACAGTACGATTTTTCTATAAGAATAAATATGATATATTCATCAATAAATAATTTCTCCAGCCATGTGACATAGTTGAAAATCCGACAATCAAATCTTTAATTTTTGAAATATTAATTTTGTTAGAGTTTTATTTATATTAAGATAAATTATGCCGATTTATTAATAAGAAAAATAACAGCAACAACAACAACACCAACCACAACAACAACAACAACAATAATAATAATAGCTGAAAAAAAGTGAAACTTTCATGGTTTTTCTATTTGAATACTCTGATGAATCTTTATTTAATGATTGAATAAGCACATAGCAAGTTCTATGACAATAAAATATCCGCAGAAGTTCTTCCATCACATCGTTAAATATTTGAGCCTAACAACTTTAACAAAGATATTACAGTAATAATGATAAATATGAATGATGTTTGGTATTTTAAGAAGTAAGGGGTTATAAATGAAAAGATTTGAAATTGACAGCTTTTTCAATTTCACTAAAGCAGCTATTAAACACTTCCATCTTACCTTCTTTCTTTTTTCTTTCTTTCTTTCTTTCTATCATTCATTCATTTTCTAACTGAAACCAAGTAGCGTATGTCTTTTGTTTTTCAACGCAATCAAAACGGAATATTCTATTATTTATGACAGTTGACAGTTCTATCTTCTTTTGTTTCTTTCTTTTTATTTCTTTCATTTTCTCACTGAAACCACGTAGTGTCTTTTCCCCTCTCTCCACACGAAGAAAACGTAATAGTCCATTATTTATGAAGTATTGGCGAGGCGTAACGGTCGTGCGAACTAATGAAGGAAGGGACAATCACAATAATAATAATAATAATAATAATAATAAAATGGAAATCTAAAACATGGGAAACATAAAGACATCAATAATTCCAGCTGTAGTTGGAGCCAATAGGGTTCGATAAACTCTTTGAAAGGGTTTCTTGGTAGTTCATTATTTAAGAAATGCAAAACAATTGTACTCAAAAGTACAGCTCACACATTAAGATGAGTTTGATCTATGTAAAATGTGTTTGACCTCACAAAAATGATCTGTGAAAAATGTTATGAAGCCATTTCTGACCTAAGGTCTCTGGTTGGAATCAGAAGGAAATGTATATACAACATAAATCAAAGGAAATAATAATAATAATAATAATAATAATAATAATAATAATAATAACAAAACAACCTGTGCTTGAACATTAGATGGTGTTCTCTTTAAAAAATAAAAATTAAAAAAACCGCACATACCCAGAACCGATTTATTCAGTATCGTTTCAATTTTCTCCATTCGATTCAGCCAGAAATGGGCCACTTATCAATAATTCATAAAGAACCCCTAGCATTGGTACAGTTGTTTAAAACTGGACCACTAGCTCCCTAAAAATGGACGACTATTCCATTGTTACTGAAGAGCTTTGAGTATTGGCTAGTTTTCCTGCCTAGCAAGCCAAATATAGTAAGTTCCACTCTTACCGGGGCGCCACTTCATTGTGACCTTCAGACAGACTAAGCAAGGCTCAAGAAATATCTATATAATAATCCATTCAGGATATGTTATATCCAAAGCAACATTTCTCTTAAAACCTCCCTAATCTCTGCTCTGCCACCTATTAACATAAACGTGTTAGATAAAATTAAACTTTTAATAATTTCAACCCAAGTAAGGTTATAAAGCCACTAAGACTCAAGGGTGCATGAAAGATTATGAGAAAGAGAAAAGTTATTAAGGAGAGAGAACAATAAAAGAACAGGAATTAATGGAACAGATGATACCGATTGGCATTGTATTTAATTTTTTGAAGATCAAAATTCACTGGAAAGCAAGAAACTGGAAAAGAAGTCTTTGCAAACTATTCACAGAATTTATTGCTATGTAATTTGTTCCTAACTGGATGTTTCTCCATTGTGGATTTATCCAAAACTAGGGAATGCTAAAGACAAAGAGTTTATTTCTTACGGGATGTCTCCCTAATGTCACAGATTGGGGACAAAGAGTTTATTTCTTACGGGATGTCTCCCTAATGTCACAGATTGGGGACAAAGAGTTTATTTCTTACGGGATGTCTCCCTAATGTCACAGATTGGGGACAAAGAGTTTATTTCTTACGGGATGTTTCCCTAATGTCACAGATTGGGACAAAGAGTTTATTTCTTACGGGATGTCTCCCTAATGTCACAGATTGAGGACAACGAGTTTATTTCTTACGGGATGTCTCCCTAATGTCACAGATTGAGGACAAAGAGTTTATTTCTTACGGGATGTCTCCCTAGTGTTACCTTGTGCTAAACTGAGCTAAGGTTAATAAATAATAATTCCTTAGTGTTTTTAATTCAAAATTGATATTCTTCAAATCCTTGCTTAAATGGTAACAGAATAACTACCTGATTATCAATTCAATTCCTATAAATAAAATTTATATTATAACTAGCTGAAGTACCTAACACTGACAAAAACAAAAGGTCGGGGAGAAAAAAAACAAAATATTACCTGCAGCACAACAATGATCATGTGTTCAAAAATTAATCTGATTTTTCCTAAAAATTCATAAAAACATAATAAGAGCCCAGTTTCGCATGGAATTTACATTGTAAATCAACATTTGAGTATCATAAAAAATGGACTCAAAGTCAGGGTCCACTCTTGACTTATATTCACATAGTACATCCATTTCTAATGTTTTATCCATCTCATTCTATTCCAATTTCCGTCGTGGAACTACCTGTTAATTGCTGGTGTTCCCAGATCCACCCTGACCTGTTGGTGTTACAGCTGGGAGCAAATAGCTGACCCCCCCACCGAAAAAAACTGGGGTCAAAACACTATGAAAGTGTAAAAATAGCTTTTAATACCAGAAATGCATTTTTATAATGGGCAATGAATTTTTGAAAAAAAAAGTATTAATAGCAATACATTTCTGAAGGAAAAAATATTACCAGGAATAAAAATCTTGTCGGCATTAAATAACCCATTGAGGTGTTGATATGCAGTAAAAAAAAACAAACAAACAAAACCAATTCCAATTTAAGAGTTTCTTTTTGCTAAGGAAATGTGTCATGTTCAGTAAAAAGTAGATTATTTTTCGAGAATAATACCCTAGTTTAACAAACCAATTCTTGACCAAAATGATTCAAAATAATATTCTTATTTGTATTTCATATATTTATATTATTGAACATCTACAAAAACACTCAAAAATATTTAATTAAACGTAATAAATTCAATTTATCTATTCAAGCCTATTTCATAAAAATGCCTCATTCATTTTAAAGTATAAAATGGACTTTAAAAATAAACTCACTAAAGATAAAAAAAAATTAAAATTATGAATCATTAAGCAAAGCAAATCGACATATTTTATTTTGTTATGAATAAAACTAATAAATATTCCAGAAAGTAAAATTTTGATTGGTATATTTTCAAATACGTAAACATTGATTACTTCCTTTTACTTCTAAATGCTAAGTTAGTTAGCACTTAAATATAGTAAATTCGTTTATTTGAATAACGAAATGATAAAAACCGTCAGGAAAACAATCGCCTATTTATAAAACCATCCTAGGTATTGGCTATGTAGACCACAAATGATGCAGTACAAGACACCCCTCAGACAAGAAACAGACTTGTTGAAAGACTGTTACCGTCAAAAATAGAGAAGCTGAAACGTCATAAGAGCCCAAAAATTTTCAACTGCCACCCACAAGGTACCACCTGCAAGGTAACCACCTTAAGCAAAAGAAAAAGCAGACAAAAGTAAAGAAAGGCTGACAACGTCACTGAGTGGACTGGAAGATTCTTCCCAGAGATGTTGGCACTCAACCGAGGGAGGGAGCAAATCAGGCGGTCAGCTGTGCAACAACCATAAGGCCACACCCAGATATGGGATTGATGAGAATGATAATGAGGAATTAACTACAATATTTGTGATTTCACATTGGTATAGATATTAGAAATATATGGATTTTTATCTTTCAGTTACTTGTTGAAATCTGATAGTTTAGATCAAAGTCACGTAAATGAAGCACTAAGTGAAATAAAAACTCGCTATTAACGGCTATCGAGATTATCTTACAAAATGTTGCATTACGTTTTTGCATCATAAAAAAAGTGTAATGTAAATGAAATGTCAATTCTAACATTACCACAATAGAAACTAGGTACGTTCAGATGTCAAGTTGTAAACTTTACTATTTTGATGGTTGCGTAAAATTATTCCTGTTCGGATTTCAAATTATGTTTAATAGGAGTGACTTAATTGTGTGGACTTATAAAAGCAAATACGTCTAGCAGGGAGTACTCCATACTTATGGTCTTGAACCAAACTAACTTCAACCTCTCAAGATTCTCTTAACATAGGTGAGTGGTAATATACGGGGTGATTGAAAAGTATTATTTTATGTATGACTGGCCAGCCACGAGTCCTGACTTAATATCCTATGACATTGGGGTTGATTAAAGGAGCAAGTCCACTATACCAAAGCAAGAATTTCGAAGAACTTGAAGGGCGAATCCAAGAAGTTATGTCTTCCATACTATAAATGTTGAAATCAATTGACGCAATTTCTAGGCGGCTCGAGAAGCTGGTAGCCAAATCTGTTGCACTTACCGAATTTTAAATAAAACGTTATGCTAAAAGTTTTCCTCTAATATCTATTTCTTGTTGAAATTATAGTTACTAAATAAATTATAAGTATTTTAAAATGGGGAGTTACTTTTCAATCACCCTGTGGATATTGCTATGTTCAGTAGGAGTGTACAAATATGGGACACACCAGCGAAGATCTCTAGATTAAATCTTTATTACTCTAGAGCGAGGTTCACATTTAGTAAACTTATCTTAGTCTGGTAGAAGGTTACCAGTAAGGATCGAACTCTCAACAGAGTTGTAATGGTCTACTAGACTAGCTTATTAGCCATTAATTCATGGCCGGCTATCCTACTTCTCAGCAAGAAGAAGAAACTGGACATCATTTGTAAGAAACCAGTATGTATTGTCGTTAGCAAGAGGAGCAGACCAGAATGTGAGCTACAAATTAGGAAGGTTAGCAAGTACAGATATTTATATCAGACTATGAAAATGTGACACGACAATCAGAAGGCGCATTGGAAGAGTAAAACATGCCTTGCAAAAGCTAAACAAAGTATCATGAAACAGGAAAACTTCGTTCGAAAGAAAAGAGTACTGAACTGTTATGTATTATCCATATTCCTATCTGGTAATGAATACTACATAATTTTCTAACAGCTGAAGTGAAAACTTGAAGCAACAGAGATGTCATTCAACAGAAGATAGGCGACCATATATATGAATGGAACATATGAGCAACGAAGAAATTTTAAGGAAAATGGAAACAAATGGAAACAAATGGAAACAGAATCAGAAAGAGACAGCTGAAATTTTTGGAACACGTAAAGTGGGTTTGGAAAATTTGACATTCACAAGGCATAGTGAAGGCAAGAATAGAAGAGAGAAACAGTGAGTAACCTACTTAAGGACCTTGTGTAAATGAATGACAGAAGAGAGACTTTGTAAGAGGACAAATATTACTTAGATCTACAATGGAAGGCAAGAGTAGCTGAGGGAAATAATGAGTAGCCTACTTAAGGACCTTGTGTAAATGAATGAGAGAAGAAGGGATTTATAAGAGGACAAGTATTACTTAAATCTACAAAGGATGGGAAACAGTGGAGAGGTATGGTTTTCCAAATCCCAAGGGAACATGGTATATAATAGGTGTAGGCACCCACTTATGTGTAAATATTTAACGATATTTGTAGCCATTTAGCGGGCAAAGTCTTTATTAGAATAGATCGCTGCTACTTGCCTAACTAATCACGCCCAAATAATCACAACGTTCTATTCTTTTGTTTTTGGTTAATAATTTAATTTGCTTCTATCGTTTGTTGCTAAATTACTTGTAAGAATTTTCCCCCTAACCTTTTATCGTGTTACTATTGCCACTTGAAACTTCGAAATTACTTCTCAACTTGATCCGAGTTTTCGTCATGTAGGAATTAATTACATAAAGGCAACACCAATGTCACACAAATTCGGATGATCGCTAGGCGCTAATGTTGTATTTGTTGAGCTCTTATAAATAAGTTAATTCCCGTATAGATTTCACGTTGTGAACTGACGCATTTGCAGGCATGACTCAGCTGAATTTTATTTGCCTGAAAGGTCTTAAATTTCTATACAGTTGCTAAAAATGGCTTAGATAATACGTACTTGAAACCGTTGGAACGCAGAAGCAAATAAGTAGTTTGTCCTGAAGTGAACCCCGAATCAGTTGTTCAGGAAAAAGCCTCGAGCATTGGCTAATTTTACGAAAGGCGATCATTAATAAATTATTATTACAAAATATGTAGAACCGATTCGATTCCGTGTCGAACAAACCATAAATAGTAAATTTCTTCCTTAATGGATGACTTATCAGTGCCACTTTGTGCCAGACTAAACAATACTTAGCAATTTTCTTTATATTCTTCGATTGAAAATCTCTTAAATTTATTTTCTATCTGGATTATTACTTCGTAGCAGACCAAGAAATGTTAAGAAATATCTATATATTTATCCATTCAAGGCGACTATTGTATAGTAAATTTGGTGGCGTATTATTGTGAGATCAATCCCTGGGCCGAGTAGTAGACACTCAGATAGTAGAAACAACAATAACATGTCCAAGAAAGAGATGTCCCTAGACATGGAAAGCGAGACGAAAGCAATCTACTACTGTTGATTAAATAAAGGGTTCAGTTCAAAAGTCGCTGAAAGTTTAACGAATCGACATACCTGAAGAAGGCTGGATGGCATAACGCCTGAAACTTTATGGTAAAATATTCTGTTTGAATTTCTGTGTTGAGGAGATATTATTTATATTATTTATATTCGGACAGATACACTCATCGATGAAGATATTGATCTGAATGTAAACACCATATCTATTTTAACGAGGCTTTAATAGAAATTAAGCAACTTACTTTCAATAAATTTGCCGTCCTGAGTATGACGATAAACGACATTCGCGTCCTAGATATGACGATAAACTACATCCGAGAGCAAGGCCTTTGATCAGGAGGTTTTGAGGAGCGTGGAACCACCTCTTAATTGCTGGTATCCCCAAGTCCACCCTGACCCGGGTTAGTAGCATCTGTCAGGGTCCCATCTATGGGCAAATAGTTAACCCCCCAAAAGGGATTAAAATACTATGAAAGTATTTTAAAAATACGTTTTAATACCAGCAATACTTTGGGGGAAAATTATTACCAGCAATACATTATTACCAGCAATACATTTTTGAAGAAAAACTATTACCAGCAGTACATTTTTACCAGTAGTATATTTTTTGAAAAAAAAAAAATACTACCAGCAATAAGAATCTCGTCGGCATTAAATAACCCATTGAGGTTGATATGCCGTAAAATAAACCAAACCAAACCAATCAATAAATTTGTGAAAGTCAATTACCGTATATCCTAGCGTAGAAAGCGACTCGTTGTATATGACGACGCCAAAATTTTCAAGTTAAAATGTAGGTTTCGGGCTATATTCGCTGTACAAGACGACTTCCCCAATCGTATTTTAATATGTATTGAATTTATTAAATACATTCTGTTATCTTATACTTTCTTTTCGCTCAAATCTTTAAAGAAAAAATCGATTTACAGTGGGTGACGATGATTTTGAATTTCACTCTTGACGAATATGTGTTTTATTGTTGTTGAGCAATCATAGTGCGTATTATATAAAGGTAAAATACTTTTACTACACTATCCTTTTATTATTTTCTTATAACTATGTGAATTGTTTCACTAGAAAATATTTGTGTCGATAGTTACCAAGGGAGGGGTTAGCCTACCGTCAAAATTCTCCCATGCTAACAACTTACCATAAACCATCAAGGTTCACATTTTATACCTGGAGTATAAGACGGATCCTTATTTTGGTGGGTTACGGTTAAATGGTCGCCTTGTACGTTGATATATACGGTAAGAGACATTACTGGGAAATATTCAGTCATTTATATTTAAGAGTAGAAATAATTGAGCAATTCTTTCGAGGCTACATTCAACCGTGTCGTTCTGTTCTTTCACGATTTAGAATGTTGATTGTAGTTTTGGAGAAAAAAGGCTAGAAAGCAAGAATCAGCGAGGCAATAGTTGTATAGTTTGGAGAGAACTGGAGCCAGACCAGGGGCACATTTTTTTAGGACTACGTCTGGTATCCTGTTACCGCCACTTGCTTTATGAGAGTCTAATTTAGAGATGATGTCTAATACCATTGACGAGGTTATACATATCTCAATCAGCCTCAGTACTTGGGGAAAATCAGGTGTGATTACCCCAGATGAGTCGTCTGTTGAGTTGAATAAGATTTTCTGAGCAATGTATTCAGCCTAATCAGCTGAGGAAGTTAGGACTTCGAATTGATTGAATAAAGGTGAGATTGAGGATTTTCTGTTGTTCAGCACACTCTTAGAGCCGCTAATAATATTTAGAACCAAACTTGCCAGATGCAATATGTTGTTTCATTCTATCAACAAACACTGACTTTGCTTGTGCATCCAGTGATTTGAAAAAATATCTTCAGTGTCTTTAGTCTACTTGTCAAAAAGTTTGTACTGAAAACATTTGCATAAGCCTAATATATATATATATATATGTATAATATCCGATAAAACAAATCCTTTTTTTCTTTTCTTACACATTGAAATTAGTAACAATCGATCTGGATTGAGATCTACTAAAGAAAGATTGCGCCTCCGACAGGAATCAAACACGGATCTCCTTTTACATCATGTACTTTTCGGCTATAGAAGCGGTTACCGTGACAGAAAAAAAAAACAAGGATATAATTTGAATACATATAACCACTAAAATTACGTTTATAGCATTATATATATATATATATATATATATATATATATATATATATATATATATATATATATATATATATATATATATAGATACGTTTTTGAGAATATGTATATGAGTGTATGTTGTGTACGTGCGTGTGCGTGAGAGAGCGAGGGAGAGAACTTATGTGCGTGCATTCATAGAACGTGTTTCAATCGATGCCTATCTTTGAGATTCTATTTGTGTGGACAGCACGTACGTATGTCTTGTCTGTTCGGTTGCTTGTTCACGCCCGTGTCTATGTTTTCAAGATGATATTTGACAACTTCATCGACGTGATTCGGTTGTAAACACGTTTTTATTAAGTTCTTATCGAATAACAGACTTTTTTACACTTTTTCCCTACCTGACAGATTTGACATTTTAATGGTCATTGTGTATGAAAATATTCACTTTCTTCAACCTACTGCCACATCTGTATATGTACAGCTTCCAAAATAAGGTTTATGTCAACAGTAGTCAGACTCTATACACTGTATAGCCTCCTTGGGGATTAACACACATATTTATTGTCACTTACATACAAACAGATTGCTGAAACAGACCTGATATACATTATTCCATGCATCTTTTGACGCAGTAACGCAAATGTAATAGGTGGGCTTACCGAACAAATCAGACATCGTCCCATAATTGTCTTAATGCATGTTCAACGGTTAAAATATCTGGAAATCGGACCGGCTTTAGATATTTTCGAACATCTTACACAGCTGATGTACAGACAGTATATGGGCAGACATAGCCCTGCTGGCACATCGCATCGGCTTCCTGTTGCAGAACAAGTTTAAAAATTATTTACATTATTTACTTTGTTCGGACTATTGCTCTCATCTTTATTGTCATATTCACGACGTTTCGGTCGTTGTGCGCTCCGGCCTTCTTCAGGATTAGCCTATATTTCCGAGATGAGGTATTGTAACTACTTATATTATTTACATCATTTGCATTGTCCCCTCATCTTTATTGCCATATTCGCAACGATGTACGCTTCGGTCTTCTCCAAGTATTTGGAGTTGAACAATTTTCTAGATGGAGATGGTGTTGTTCAATGTTCACGCTACAAGCACTAAAGGCTAGCTAGTGTTGTAACTTATGGCAATCCCTACCATGATGCTGTATATCGTAGGTGAATATATTCTGGAAGATGTCCTCCACCAGATTTACCCTTCACGTGTAATCATCCCTTCAATGAAGGCGGCATCTGCTCCTATTGATCCTTACTTAAAGAGCAACTCGATCCTTCAGGAGACCCTGACGGATACCAATGGAGAAATACATTGGCTGGAGTTACGTCACAGAGCCACCGTACTAAAAATTAGGTTTAATGTTTCTATGTACATAGATGTAAAATGTCACTATTTTTTTAGTGTAATTGTTTAACGGAACAAGGGTAGGCAGAAAAGTGATCCGATGCCTAAATTTATGCTTCAGAAGATGATTCAACTAACCTATCCATCTGTTGTCACTCTGGTCTATACAGATAGAATCCACCCCACGCATACATTTCCATCTTTATTTATAATGAAATGGATAAAACCACACCCCGTCTGAAGTGTTCTTATTCTATTCGACAAATCTTACACACATACACATACACACACACGCGCACGCACGTATATATATATATATATATATATATATATATATATATATATATATATATATATATAGATAGATAGATAGATAGATAGATAATTCTGTATTCCGGCAGCAATCCCTCTTTCATACAAGTTTCATTAAAAACAAATGATAAGGAACTGCGTTCATTTTTTTAATTCTTCATGTGAGCTTATAATTTTCTTCTTTTCTGATATATAGAAATTGTCCAAATGTTTTCTATGTTCGAGCGCTTTCGGCTATATTTTTAGCTATTATCGACGATGAATTTTATTTTATTTTTAACTGAATATATGCATTGATTTATGTATGTCTCTAGAGTTATAGAAATGTTTTATTTTCCAAAAACGGCCAGGGTATTGTGGCCGTGTTGATAGTTGATATTACTGAGTGCTAGCTTTGTCTTTTTTATTAGTAATGCCTCCATTATTATAGCTTAGCTGATTGATGTTACATTTAGCATCCCGACTCCAGAGTCTCGTAGTCTCCAATCATTCATCATGCGTTATCAGCAATTGACTGCTTGTCGATTTTTTCTTTTTTATATGCACTTTTCATTGGTGCAAGTTTTTTCATAGTGTATATGTGCATGTGTACGTTCGCGCTCATATGTATGTGTAGAATATCGTGGTTATTTATATTTTTATCATTTTTCTTTTTTCATTTTCCACTCACTCCTACATGTATATGAATGAGTGGTGAAAGAATAATCAACGCGCGGATAAAGTGTAATTGGCAGGATGAGTTCAAATCTGGCTTAGGCTATTATGTCTAGTTCTTAATACCTTTATGGTTATTGAATCGAAGACGGAATTCCGTGACTGTTTCTGCAATCAATTTCATTTTTGGCATTTGCGACAGAAAAATAATTATATATTCATATAAGTAAGATATATATATATATATATATATATATATATATATATATATATATATGTGTGTGTGTGTGTGTGTGTGTGTGTGTGAAGAAATATACTCTTAAGGTGTGCTATATTTATATACTTTTATATATATATATATATATATATATATATATATATATATATATATATATGCTCCTGAAAAATTTATTTCGGTTGAGCTCTTTGGGGAGGAAGTATGTGTTTGTAAACTATTACGGCTAATGATGCAAACTCTTCATTAAATCGAATTGAGTTCTCACAGCCACAATGTGTTTATCTAAAAACAAATACGCTTAAATTCACCTTCATCCCTGCCGTGCGCCAACGGATTAGTGGTAGAATCCCCGGCTGGCGCCAATTCAGTTAGATTTTGATCCTAGCTAAAGGCAACCGGACGTCTAGCCACACTGATGAACTGTGATACAGCGAAATAGTCTGTCTTTGGATCACTATATATATATATATATATATATATATATATATATATATATAATCGCAGCCTGACGATTGCGTTTAGCATGAAATAGCCTGTCGCCTCTGAGTGTTGATTTCAATGTTCACTTTTATATTTATATTTACATACGCTCTCTCTCTGATATTGAGCACTTTATCCCATGAATATAGCACACCTTAAAACTATATTTCTTTATATATATATATATATATATATATATATATATATATACATAAACACTGAGAAAAATTATAAACAAAATGATTGTTATTTTAATCCTGTTTAAACCCCGTTAATTACTTGAGTCAATAAAACTCATGCTAATCAGTTATTTACATTCAGATACGAATGGATTCTTTACTAATGAATTTAGAAAGAGCCGAAAATGACAAATTGAAATATCAAAATGGTGAATGCATGGGAGTGTGAAGATGAGTGTGACAAAATTCAGATCGTGATTTGATGAAACAATGACAGAAAAAAATTGTGAAAGTGAGAGAGAGATAGAGAACGAAGGCAGTAAGAGGAGTGGAAAGATGAAGCAAGTAAAACTGAGCGTATTTATAGATACAGGAATATGAATGAGAGAATTTTTTATTTTGTTTTTAAAGCCTAAAACGGAAATAGCTGTTCCTCTTTCTTTCTCAGCATCAACTTCCGGTAGGTGCTGTTGCCCATAGGTCCAGGTGGTACATAAAGCGGCATTGGAGATGTTATTAATGCTACTACTTCAGGTGATGATGGTTTTATGAAATGAAGAATTAACAGACGATACCCAGTAGAGAGTAGGAAGCAAGCGTTGAAGAACTAAGTTCAGGAAACAAATATAGTTAATGAAGATGAAAATTATGGCAGTGATTCCAGAAAAGGGGAAAGGAGAGAAACAGAATTTATTGGATGTTATAAACATTACGTATTTTACCATCTGCTGTGTTAAACAAATATATAACCATCTTTTATTAGGACCACAGCTAGAGGTTTTTTTTTATTCAAGAATGAAACGTTTCAATACTTGTTGCTATTTTTATAATAGACGTTTTTAACTAAACTGACTCGCTTATCTGCATCGTCATGCTATTTGCATCTCGTTACAGCTTACGGCCGATAGATAACTTATTTCTGGGTTTTTTTTTTTTTTTGTTATTTTATCTTAACCGTTTTTACCCTTTTAATGACATATATACTTTTTAATGCCATATATATCTTTAATGACATTTATATCTTTTAATGGCATATATACTTTTAATGACATATATATCTTGGTCGTTTTTACCCTTTTTAATGACATATATATCTTGTCCGTTTTTGCCTTTTTTAATGGCATATGTAATATTCTTGCCTCATGACAAAATTGACTCCAGAAGCAACAGTATTTCGCTGCTGCTGTCTGAACAAGTCGTGTAGTTACGGAAGTGTAGTCTTTCAAGATGAAAACTCGCTCACCTCTATTCATCACCAGTGTTGAGACATTTTATCAAGCTATCACAAGTATGATCACTCAATCAGATCAGAAGTATGACCTTTCATACCTTACCGAAGTATGTATGAGTGAGTAAAAAACATGTACCCCAGTGAATATTAAAGAAGTTCTTATTTCTACTAAGCACTATAGTTTCATCAATACACTTAACACAAATCTTATATGTCCCAAGCAGCAACCACGGCATTCTGTATATGTTCTTTACACTGTTACTACTGTATTGTATGTTCATATAGTCACCATATCCACTTGATTTTCCCTATAGTGACCACTTCTTCATTTATATTCCTTATAATATTCATAGCTTTTAATATATTCCTTATAGTAGCCACAACCTCTTGTATATTCATACTAACCACAGTAGTAAACCTAAACGTTTTTATGTGGCCTATAGTGACCATGAACTCTTGCATACTCCTTATAGGAAGAATAAATTCTTGTATGTTCTCTATAGTGACAATAAGCTTTTTGTATATCTTTTGCATAGCTTCTTATATGTTCCTTACAATGACCACAGGTTATTTTATGTCCCCTATAGTGACCATAACATCCTGCATATCCCCTATAGCCTCCTTATAGATGCAATGGTCTCTTGTGTGTTCCTTATCGTGACTATAGCTTTTTATGTGTCCCCTATAGTAAACATAGCCTCTTGCATATCAACTATAGGGAGAATTTCCTCTTACGTTCTTCATAGTAACCATAGCTTCTTATATGTTCCCTATAGTGACCATAGCCCCCTGCATGTCACGTAAAGGGACAAAAGCATCTTGTATGTTCCTATAGTGACCACAGCTTCTTGTATGTTCCATATAAGGACCGTAGCCTCTTGTATATCCTCTATAGGTGCAATAACTGCTTTTATATTCTCTATAGTCACCATAGGGTATTGTATGTTCCCAGTGACTATAGTCATATGTACTGTCCTACAGTGACCATTGTATGTTTCTTTCGTGACAAACTGTAAATCGAAGCAACATATTGCGGAGAAGGGATTAAAGATGCTTCATAATCAAAATAAAGTATTAAAAATAGAATCTTGTTTACACGACTTGCTACCGAAATGGTTTGAAAATAGAATAAGGACTGCAGAATTGTTCTAACAAAGAACAGCATAGTAAATTACATCAGTGAAACGTGTTTGAGAAATGTAGCGACAGAAGTTCGTACAACATCTGCACCACTCTCGCTTTTCAGCTTTACTGAATTACACCTAAATTACCGTATTTTTCGGCTTACAAGACGCACTTTTTTCCTAAAAACACCCTGAAAAATACTTGTGTGTCTTCCAAGATGAATGTAAGCTTGGACGGTCATCCAATTGGCTTCACTGACAGGGACGTGAATTTGTATGTCGAGTCATTACACTATAATGTTAGCTATCTAATTCAACCTTTTATATGATGTAACCTCAGTACTTAGCGATTGCAAGTATTTCCAAGACTATAACCTTCCTGCAGCCGAGCCACAAGTTCTGTTTACTAGCAACAGCGGTAGTCGTTCTGCTCTTAACTAGTATATCATTGCCATACAAACAAAATAGGACGAGTGATTAATTTAAACAATACGTGGTGCCAGTATATGAGAGACGCATGGTGAATGAGTTGTTGTATGAGAATAACTTTTTTTCCTAGAAATTGCTTTCCAATATTAAGATGCGTTCTCCAAGCCGCAGCGTCTTGTAAGCCGGAAAATACGGCATATATTGAAAATTAAAAAAAAAAAAGAAGATTTTTTTAATTAGTATATCTTCATTAAATTTTTCTATGGTTCAGACCATTTTTCTGAATTTCGTCGAGAATTCGAACATAAATTCTCCAGTGTGTTCTATGTTATGGTGTTTAATTTGGTAGATCTAAAGTACCGCGTATTCATTTAAAGTATCAGGTCTTCACCTGTCAGTTTGTGATGTCGTATCTTTTATGTTTTTATTATTATTGGTAGTAGTAGTGGTAGTTGTTGTAGTTTTTAGATGTCATTTTTATTGGTATCCTTATGTTTATATTCGTTTTACATGCTTGTTCGCAAATCGAACGAAATATTGATATTGCATTGTTTTATGGTAAAGGATCTAGAATTTGTAGTCGTTTTTTTAAAGTTCCTATGGCATAGTATTTTTTATTATTGATAATGTTTTTTTCTTGTTTTATTTTCACGATGGTTTTATATATATATATATATATATATATATATATATATATATATATATATATATATATATATGTGTATATATATATATATGGCCTGACGATTTTGTTTAGCATGAAATTGACTGTCTACTTTGGGGTTTGACTTCAATGTCCCAAACTTCACCAGGCTAGTTTGAATTCAGTTTCCTTCTCCTAGACCCGTTGCCATCCAAGGCTATAGAATCCAGTATATCCAGTTATTTACCCTAGCTGGGTGGGTGGGGAAGAAATGGATTCATACCTTTCTTAAGTAATCGTAATGAATTCGACTGGAATTCGAACTTGGCTCTCCAATTCCCCAATATATATAGAAACAAACAGAACATTAAAAAATAACAAAGTCAAATTTGATGTCAAGACATTCACTGATTCGATTTAGGTTTGGTTTGTTTTACGGCATGTCAACCTCAATGGGTTATTCAATGCCTACAATATTTTTGTTGTTGCTAATATTCGCTAAAAAATTCGCTAAAATTGCGATCTTAAAAATCATCAAACTGTTAATCAAAATTCATGTCAGAACTTTTTAGTAAGACTTGCACCAACATATTCGACCGATTGAACTGCGACCTTATCAATCCAAAACAGTGAATTTTAAGAGAAGTATTTGCTAAGGCTTGCTCGGACAAATTTGGATTGAGAAAATACACATATGTCATGGAGAATAAAAATAGGAATTTTTTTTCAATTTCGGCTTCGTTTAATTTTTTTTTAAATTTTTCCAATTCATCGTTTCCAGAAAGAAATATTTTTCCTTAGAATAATTATTTTTACAAAGACCATTAGACAATTACAAATATATTTTCCCTTGTGGTTATTAATAAATATTCCTTCCTTCCAAGGACTTTGGAATAAACGCTTCATTCATCCTTTCTATTGCGAATAAAGAATTAGATAAAGATCATTATTATAAATAACAAAATGAAAGTACTAATAATGTTCACTTCACGATCAAATTATTTTTTATAATCGTCTGCCGCCATATAGTTTGTTTATATGACTGAATATCTAAAATAGAATTTTTTTAAATTCACGATTAGTGTTATTCTTCTATAAAGTGCGTGATGCGAACTGTTCATGCGTTTATAAGTTTTGAGAAACAAATGATCATATTAATCAGGAATAATAGTCATTAATATCTCGGTCATTATATTCATTTTTTTGTTTTTTAAATTCTTTCACCCAAAGCAAGGCAATAAAGCCACTAGGGTACAAGAAGTTACTGTGTGTTAGAGAATATGAGAAAAACTACTATTAAGGAGTGAGGACAATAAAAGAACAAGAATAAAGAAGACAGAAGATAACGATAGACATTGCATTTAAATTTTTGAAGATCAGTGTTTACTTGGAAGTAATAAGCCGGGAGAGAGTTGTGCAAGCGAGAATTGCGAAAGAAGAAACTGCTAGCATAGAACTTACGGCTACATCTAACCATTTCAACTGTAAAATGATGATACCTTACTGCTAATCTAGTGCTGCACTTAAATTCTGGATACCATAGAGGTAAGTTCGTCAGAACAATTGCCATGAAAATATTTTTAATTAGTTTCATTCTATTCTTCTTTTATCAAACCAATTTCTTTCTTGCATTCATTCTTTCTTTCTTTCCTTCATTTTCTTTGTTTTCTACTTTACCATATTTCTACTATTTTCTTTCTATCTTTTTGCTTATTTATCGCATCTTATGTTTCTGCTTCTTCTTCGTTTTCGTTCTACTTAAATATTTTTGAATTTCTTCCTTACTTAAGGATTTATTCTTTAACCATTTCTTTCTTTTATTTTCCTTTTGACCATATTTTTCATTTTTTTCTTTCTTTTCTAATCGCTTTTCTCTTTTCATCTCTTTCTTTCCGAAACTAAAAAAAATAAAATGACATCTCAGTGTTTACGCATGCGCAAGCGTTAGCGTTGACAACCAAAAAGGAAAATAAATGCATTGTCTTCTGATATTTCATCCGTTGGTATGACGTCAGATTGCTGTTGTAAAAGCAAATATTTTCAGTTGAAATTTTGTTGTTACATTTGCAACTGTCTTTCAACTGATCGTTTCCATTTTCTCGGAGTTTTCAGTTTGCTTCCTTTCATCTTTCGCCATCAATTTTTCTGGTTTTATTTTACTAATTTTATTCTTTTTCATTTTGATTTTGTTTTTCTAATTTGAAGTTGGGGTGTGTCATTTTCACTTAAATTTTGCAGTTAAACAAAAAATCCAGTTTCATACACATTCATTCACATATTATTTTTTCAATGAAATAACGATACACACCTAAACACATTTTAACCCCCCACACACACGCACGTACATACATATAATTATATGAATTAAAAAACAAGAGGAAAACTATCGTTAGTCTTTAACTGGCGCGTTTCGTCATCTGACGGACATTATCAAGGCAAATGTAATGGTTTTATTTTGAAACAAGTATATATTTAAAAGGTACTCAAAATTTTTATTTAAAGAATGTTCATAAATATTTATCAGGTTAACTGAAATGTTTACGCGTTGGTACCTAGATTACGTCATATAGAATCTTCGAAAAGAAATTTTTAAATTTAAAGACGCTCATAAATATTCAACAGGTTAACTGAAATATCTAGACATTTAGGATTTAGATTACGTCATATGGCATCTTCGAAAGGGAATTTTTAAATTTAAAGACGCTTATAAATATTCATCAGGTAAATTGAAATGTGTAAGCATTTAGACTTTAGATTACATTTTTCCCCATCTAACCTTTCTTGAAGGAATTGCTACTTTTCCAAGCCAACATACACAACAAATGTGTTGAAAAATCTTAAAGAAAACGGCTGAATCCATCATTTCAACTTTTACACATGTATTATACAAAAAGAATAAATTTATTTTTCGAGTGTAATAAATGACGTAATCAACACATTGCTTTTGTTTATAGATACATGTTGCAAAGTAAAATCATTATATTTGCCTTGATAAAGTCCATCAGATGACGAAATGCGTCGGCTAAGACGAAGTATAGTTTTCCTCTTGTCTTTTTTATTCATTAATCTCTTCTACATTCCATCTGAGAATATTTACACACACACACACATATATATATATATATATATATGTGTGTGTGTGTGTGCAAGTGTGTGCAAATATATAGAAAAATAGGAAAGAACCGTTAGATTAATAATCCGAAATTCTTTAGTATTTTTGTTTTTATTTTTAAAAAAACAGTGCTCAGTACCAAAGTATAGCCTAACTTATAATTATTTTTTTAAAAAAATATGATTCCATGGCTACATAAGTGTTCTCATATTTCAAAAACACAAGCTAAAAACTTCAATTTAATTATAGAAATTACAGAAATGTTAATTTCTATAATTAAATCGAAGATGCTGTTTTGAAACATGAGAGCTCTTATGTAGCGATGGAATCATATTTTTTTAAATAAATTATAATATATATATATATATATATATACAGTCATACTGAAAAATTTAAGGTGACTTAGCTATATCAATGTTAAATTTTGCATTAAGTTTTATCATATGCATGTGGCTATAGCTATTTGTTATTGCATCAGCTATTATTTACACTTGATACACGGTAAAAAAAACATCTGTCGTTGCCAAATTAGCAGCTGTTGTGATAGTATTTGCGTTGTGAATTAGGCTTAGAATATGAACAAAAATCCTCGCTTTCACCTACACGAAGGAATCAAATTGTGGTTCTACCTGATAAAGGCATTTGCAGAGGACTTTCCTTCCTATGCAACTGTGAAGAAGTAGGCTACGGAATTCAAACGGGACAGGGACAACATAGAAGATTACCCTCGGTCAGATCGTCCAAAGTCCTCGACCACTGATGAGCAAGTTGATGCCATTCACCGTATGTGTTTTGTAGACAAATGTTTTCCTGTCCAGCTGACTGCCAAGTCCATAGGCATTAGATCTGGTTTTGTACATACTGTTTTAATCTTGAGGATGAACAAGCTGTTTGCAAGATGGCTCCCAAGAATGCTGACGCCAGAACAGAAGCTGAAAAGTATTGACTTTTCCAGGACACTTCTGAATCACTTCCAAGCTGGCCCTGAGAATTTCTACCGCAGATTAGTAACTCAAGATGAAACCTGGGTTCGCCAATTCGAACCCGAATCAAAGAAAACAGTGGAAACACTCTGGTTCTCCAATCCAAAGAAGTTCAAGCAGACAGCGTCTGTTGGCAAGGCGATAGCTTCTGTTTTTTGTTTTTTTGTTTTTTTTTATTCTGAAAGTGTAATCATGCTACACTACCCGGAAAAGGCAAAAACTATTAATGGGACTGTACTATGCATTAAGAATTAAGACAATTAAAGGAAGCAATCAAGTCAAAACGCAGAGGCTAACTGAGAGAAGGTGTGCTTTTGCTCCGGGATAACGCGCCCGTTCACACTTCTCAGGTTGCAGTACTGCAGCAAACAACCGTAATTTTGAATTGCTGCCCTTTAAGCACCAGACTTAGTTCTATCTAACTTCTTCCTGTTTTCTAAACTCAAATCCCACCTGCGTGATGGGACTACAATGCTTAAGCAATGTTGGACCAAGTGCATTGATAATAAGGGGAACTATATTGAAAAATAGTGAAAAACTGTCTTGTTTCTCCAATTCCTCCTAGGTTAGGCTTAGAACTTTTGATCGACCTTCATATAATTACAAAAGCTTAACAAAAGTAAAGAGAAAGTAAATGTACACTTTTGTTATCAAGCAAGAGTATTTATTTAGTGAACTAAACAAATCATTAATATTTTATTATGCAAATTCAAATTTTGCCCATTCACCATTAGCAGATTTTTAAATGTTTGCAGAAATTGAATATATAAGATCTGCTATCTTGTCTTGTGGATTGTCCGACCAGGCTGTATTTAAAAGATAATGTAAATCTTCTGTTGAAAGTTTTTTTTAAACATTTTACATATTTCTGAACCGCAAATAAACCAAACCTGCACTTCATTAAAAAATGGCACATTTGAAAAGAATCGGGTGGCCTGCTCATCCCATGAACCATATGGTTATCTATTGCAGTAATGCCGGGTAAGATTTATCATATCTCAGTTGCGTCTCTGTCTTCGGGCAGAGTGTGACTCAGTTGTGGCTCCGTCAGAGGACAGAAACACAGCTGAGGAAAATAAATACTACGAGATATCGGGTCCCAGGAAACAGCTCCCCGAGGCTGCACACCATTCCCTTGCACTAAATAGCGGGCATCGGTAGTCATACCGATATGAGCGCAACCGATGGTTACGGGCAATTTTTGTTCTTGTCCCGGATATAAGCGATCGGGTTCCCCACATTAAATCTGACCATGTGTAATATCCTGTATCAGTGGGGAAACCAAGGTAAATAGCTACAACCAAAAGAATATCACTAAAAATAAAATTCTGAAATCTATATTATTTATTCTTCTCGTTAACAAGTATTCAGTCACTACTTATTTTCCCCAACCTCTTTACTCATCACGTGAATCAGTCGGACATGTATATCAACAAATCTATGATTGGCTCGATATAGTAACCCAGGTATGACGTATTTTATGACAGACACGTACAAATCCACCAGATTGATGTGTCGTGTCGACAAAGATTAAACATGGCAGAGTAAAGTTTATATGACCATCCCGCTTGTTATAAATTTCATTTCCTATGGCACTTCTCCGATATGCTCTACAGACAGTCGACTTTAATTCACAATTATCAAAACTAATACAGCGCTGTTTTACTGGAGACATTTAACACGATGAAATAAATATTTGCTCCGTTCTACTGTCAAGATACATTATGTTTACTTAAAAAAAATCTGTTCATATCGGCGGAAGAAAAAGAAAGAGTTAAGTATCGATTATAGTGTTACTGTTCAGTCGGTTACTGTCCAGTAAAAGTTGTAAATGTATTATCATTGTTCATCATCATCATCATCATCAACCCCATGACCAACTGCGAGAGTAGTGTCGCTGCACCGTTGAGCATCAGACCAGCCCACCCCCTCGATATCTTGATTGCGTGGTAATGTCTGAGTTACCGTGCATGATCTTCAGGTCCAGAAGAAAATAAGAGGTAAAAATGGGCTGGCAATTCCAGCCCATTTTGATCTCTTTTACCACCTTAACAACAGCAACAACAAGCAGAAATATATTAATATGTTTTCGGCGTAGCCTATTTGGTATCACTGATTCGGCGTGGCAGATTCGGCGTCAGAAAAATAATTGAACTATTCGGCACAGTCGTTTAGGCGTCAGACTGTTTCAACGTCACTGTCTTTGACCGGAGGCAACCCTCCTACCACCACCACCCAAAAGGATAAAAGCATTGAAAGCACCCAACTTTCAATATGATTTTTTTTATTCATTTAGGGATTTAAGGGTCCTATTAAAACACTAATGGAATAATGTAAATTAAAAACTTAATTTACAAATATTGTATTTAAAAAAAATTAAAAAGCTTAGTAAATCTATTTAATCCTAGTTTTGGGCTAGATGGAAAAAGCAACCCTTAATGCGAACGGTGGGAAATGCATCATGCAGAGCATGAATTCCAGCTGAATTCCAAAGACAAATTATTGAAGTTGGTCTCAAATTTGGTTCGATGCTTTTAAGAAACTCAAATAAACGAAAATAAGTTACTCATTGTTGTTCGTTGCATGAAAAATAAAAAGGAATCCATTGTGTATCACTTTGTTTCTTCCGCGTTTTGATAAAATATTTGCTTCCATTTTAGAATAAAAGGACTTTGACTGCACTGAAGGAAATATAATATAAAAATACCTCCAACTACTCTTTTTCTTAAATTGGACGATTCGAGCATATAATGACGAAGTACTAATTTGACTACTAAACGAGAGAGAGAACAAATTTGACTATAACGACGAAGTAGTAATATGACGCCTAATCGTCCCTCTGCTAAAAAATTCCTGTATCGAATCGACCACGCCGATCAGCGACACTGAATAATATCACCCGACGATGTCACCCACCCAAACAGTTATTTGCACATTTTCAGTTCTGAATATTTATTTATTTTATGCATTTATGTCTGTGTTGTATATATTTATAATTCATATTACAATAAAACTCTGTTTACACTTGTTATCAAGTGTTTCTTTCTGTTTATGTATTTCAAAATTCGCCAACATAATCGGCGACTATTGCGTGTCACCTAACCGGGTCTGTTATATTACGCTTCGACCAAGAACTTCCACATTCTCTCCTCGGACTCTATCACGTTTGTTTTAGTGATAATTCCGTCAACGTCTTTTTCTGTAGATCATTCAATCCACCGTGGGTGCCGAAAACGTTGGCGGAGCGACACTTTTCAACAGGCTGGAGAGAGTAACCCGACCACACTAGATATACGTTGTCGCTAAAGACCAGCATCGATAAAGTCACCAGGTGAAAAATAGCTGGTACGAATAAAAAACAAACAAACAATGACAGCCAATGAGTCCTCCAAGTCACCCACCTACCTCGTCACAGCAAGAATTGAAATGAAAATGTATTTATTTCGATGCTTGTAAACTGAGTAATTGTCTCAGACGTAAAACAAAATATATTAACTAATGAACTCATTTTTCTACCTAGAACGTTTCTTTTACTGTTGAAGACTAAAAACAAATCAGATCCTATTAACCGAAATATCGCGTACTGACATTGTATATAATATTAAATATGACATCATGAAACAGCAATGATCTAGACACCAAATATTCGTTTCATTGACAAACATTTTGGAATTATGTTTTGATCCATTGTTTTTATTGTTAGAAGAAAACGAAAAAATATAAGCCTAAAATGAAGTAATGTTCTACAAAAGCTGAGATTTAAAAAAAAAAAAAAAAAGAATTAGCACAAAAGAAAATTACGAGAATGAATAACCAGACAATGTTAAGAAGTGACTGACAGAAGAAAAAAAAAACGAAAAAAGGAAACTTGAATGAATCTAAGTATAAATGATTTGTAGATGATTTTGCTTGCTACTTCCTCCGGCAAAAGCGAGCGGAAGTAGCAAACCTGAGACCGACAATGGCGTAGAATTATTTCCTCTTGAATGGACAGAGAAGATAATCAGCTTTTCAGTCGCTTCACATTATCTCTCCCCCTCTCTCTCCCTCTCTTTATTCCCCCCTCTATCTCCCTCCCTCCCTCTCTCTTTCTTCCCCCAAACTCTATCTTTATCTCTCTCTGTGTTCTGCGCAAATTCGATGTAATCTGAAAATTCTTGAATGGAAACAGACATGGTCGATGAGGGGGAAAAGGAATGGGAATCGTGACAAGGACATTTGGCTTTCCTCATCTAATGAATACACGAATTATTATCATTATTGTAGTTTCAAGCTTTTGTACATTCTCATCAGGATTTTGCAGGAAATAGAGTGACAGCAAGTTTCAATGATCTTTCTTAACATCCTCATCATTATTTTGTTTCTTCCGCACCGCACCTGATGTTGGTTGCCGACAAGAAGTTTCATTTTCAAATCACCTCTTGTGACTTAGAAAAATAAACTGGCTGTAACTGTTTCTAAACGATTTTCTTCTGGTAGAAACCAACAATGGATTCGGCTGAAGTTTACAAACGTGTATTTTGTTTCAATTATTCGCCGTAAATCATCAAAAAAAAGTTTGGTGGAGTCTATTTGATTTCCTCGGAAATAAAGGATTGCTCTTACAAATAATAAAATTTCGGAAGTGTTATAACAGAGAACGAAAAATGCGACTCGGAAATTCTAAGGCGAATTGGGATAGCGAAAATGCCTTCCAAAAGATAAGCATAGTATTATGAAACAAGAAAATCTCGTTAGAAACAAAGATAGGAGTATTTAACAGTTACCTAATATCAGTCCTCCTACATGGCAGTGAATACTGGATAGAGTAAGAGACTTGAGGCAACAGAAATGTGGTTCTACAAAAGGATTTTGAGAATATCATGGACTGAACATGTGACCAATGAGGAAGTTTTAGAAAAGATGGAAACAAAAAGGAAACTTACAATTAACATCAGAAAAAAGTTGAAATTTCTATGGTATATAATGAGGAAAGAGGGCTTGGAAAATTTGAAACTCATTATTTAAATAAAAATGTTAAGTTAGAAACAAAGTAAAAAGTACTAAACTGTAATCGTTATTCCTATATGGCAGTGAATACCAAACAATCTCCTCAAAGATGGAGAAGAGAGTTAAAGCAACTGAAATATAGCTATACTGTGGCCCAAGAAAAGTTTTTAGCCAGGAGAAATAAACTACATCCAATTTCAAAATTTAATTATGTAACCCCTATTGAGCATAAACAGTCTTTGGAACTAGTATAGAGTAGGTCCTCCATTTTCTAGTTTCAGTGCTTGTATTCGATATTTCATGGATTTGATCAAGTTATCAACAATCGTCTAAGCCATATTCAGCCACTCCGTTAGCAATGTTTCTTTAAGAGTTGCCACTGACGTGATTTTGGTTGCAAGCTCTCAAAGTATTCAGTCAAATTGCTCCTAAACGTGCTCTATTGGATTCATGTCAGGATTTTGGGCTACCCATGGCAGTTACTTGATTCCTTGCGATTCCTTCCAGGCCTTTGCTACTTTGCTCGTATGACATGGCGCTCCATCTTCTTGAAAAAAAGTAGACATTCTTGTCAATCTGATTGGTTTCAAATAGTGGGAGTAGTCTTTTCTCTAATATTTGACAGTATTTTGAACCATTCAACTGCTCAACAAGAATCAGCTCAGATTTCCCTCCAAACCAGACAGCGCCCTACACCATTATTCCAATCCCTCCATGTTTCACGGTCGCCTGAAGACATTTAGCGTCCCAAGTCTCATTCTGATTTCTCCAAACATAAACCAGTCTCGAATTAGAATATTTGAAGAATTCACTTTAATCTAACCAAATTAGAGACTGCCAAAATTCATAATCTTTGCTCTCAAATTCTCTTGCCCAGTCCATACGAAGATTCCTGTTAACCTCTAAAATCAAGGGCTTCTTTCTTGCAACTCTTCTTTGATAGCCTGGCTCTTTCAGAGTCTTTCTCACGGCATATGGCGACATTTCCATGCTGTTGGCGACATCTTTGATGCCCTGAAGAAGGTTTCTGATGACTTCCCTATTCAGTGCCCTTTTCGTTCGCTCAGACACGATGCTTGGTCTTCCTGAACGTTGCTCCACACGACAATGGCCTTCTTAATTATATTTCTTAACAATATTATTAACCATTTGATGATTAACCTGGAAAAACCTATCAATTTCTCTATTTGACTTGCCACACTGATGTCATCCTATTATTTGCCCTTGTTGAAAATAACTAATTTCCTTACTTCCACAAACTTTCATTGCAAGATATAAGTCAACTACTGTTCATAAGTGAGAGTAGCCTGATTCTAGCACGGTATTGTCTGAAAAAAAAGAGACGTTATTAAACAAGCCAAAATTGTTGTAATCAAGGGTGACTAAAAATTTATCATAGCCCACTGTACAGAAGAATGGGGAAGATACTATGGACTGAACATATAAGAACAGCGAAGTTTTAAAGAAAAATAGAAACAAAAAGGAAACTTATATTTAACATCAAGAAGAGACAGTAGAAATTTCTAAGCCACATAATGGAGAAAGAGGGCTTGTAAAATTTAACATCCACAGGGTATATTGAAGGCAATAGACGTAGAGGAAAGCGGCGGATAACTACCGAACAGGTATGAGTAAAAGTTTGACAGAAATGGTTTTAGGAGAGATAGCGAAAAGACAAGGTTTACTAAGAGCTACAGAAGACAAAATCTCATATAGCCATGATCGCCAACGTCCTAAAGGGACACGGTACATAGAATAAGAATACTTATATTAAACTGTGGGTAAATGAAACTGAGTAACAGAATTTTGACATTATTTTGTCTTTGATCAGTATGTGTTATTTCCAAATTGCTTCTGTCTAGAAAACAAAGGAAATGGCTATTATTACCTTCAAACTTTGTTTTTGTGATCTGAAGGATTTTAGGGGTTTTTTAAGTGATGAGTTTAATGTTTTTGCTTTTATCGTTAGTTGATATGTATTAGGTCTGTTGTCATTTTTTTAGTGAAAGTGGTGAGGCCAACAGACTTGCTGTCAAATGTTTTGCCAGAAAACGCTACAACAAAACCTAAAAAGGAATAATCGAGAGATTAAAAGTAAGTGGTTATCTTCAAGACAATCCCCAAACCTTCTAATTCTCGCAGTGACAATCACAATTCCTATTGCTTCGATCTACTGAATGCGTATTGTATAACGTTCTACACAGACACACACACTGTATTCTCTATTGTTAAGCATGTGGGTAGAGACTCAACTGACTAAGCGTTACTGACGTAAGTTTTTCACAGTATGGGATTGCTGGCTTCACGCACACAGGAGTTTTCTGGACTGATTGCCATCAAAAGCTGAAGAGCCCGGTCTGTTTTATTATTAAACCCATGAGGCATTGATCCATACCTTTCCCAAAGGTGTTTGCGCGATAAAATCATTGTTTTATCATTGGTCACATCATTTTATAACTGAAATGGTCAAATGTAACCATAAGTTCTATGCTGACAGTTTCTTCTTATCTCACTTCTTTCTTCCTTCCCAGTCAACATTAATCTTCAAAAATTTAAATGCAATGCCAATCGTCCTTCTAATTCGATTCTTTTATTGGTTGTTCTCCTTAATAGATTTTTTCTCATATTCTCTAACACTCAGTAACATCTTGCATCTTAGTGGCTTTATTACCTTGCTAGAGGTGAAATCATTAAAAAAAAAATGTAACGAACTTGACAGATATTCGAAATCGTCTCACGAATTTCTTATTCCGAGCCACTAGCCATAACACTAGCCATATTTTCATAGCTGATGCTTTAAGGGAGTTATTTTGTTTCTCATTATGAGGGCTTCTATTATTTTCAGAAGTTTTCTACGTTTAGAGGCATGTATTATTATGTGTATTTTTGACAAGTATTTTGCTGTAAGTTACTAAGTCAGCATGACAGAGGGCTTGAGCGTAGTGGCGTTGTTCAAACTGCTAATCATACCAGGTGATGCACTCTCTACTAGAAACCGTAACTAATGTCTGCTCAGCCTAGTTGTAGTATAAACAACAGGTGGGCGATATGGTTGCAGAATAAACACAAATGTGCCTGTGTAGAACTTTGCAACACGAACTGTCTAGGTGTCCTCGCAGACAGGTGTACTCGGAAAAAAAGTAGCCGGTTATATATATATATATATATATATATATATATATATATATATATATATATATATATATATATATATGTTTAGCTGGATTTATTTTAGCTCTATCACTGATATGAGCGCTTTCCAATAAGTACCGCGCATGTATAATATATAAATAACATATATAAAATTTGCTTATATATAAATATGTGTGTGTGTATTGATAATATTAGTGGTTTATATATATATATATATATATATATATATATATATATATATATATATATATAT
>OZ010571.1:10158711-10341211 GCA_963932145.1 Acanthosepion lycidas
CAAAAAATTCTAATTTTTTTTTAAAATATTGGATATCGTTAAATTGTAGTAAGGTTTTCCATTTATGACTAGTAAATATAGTTTTTACTTAATAACGATATCACCTAACCGGTAGAAATTAATACAGAAATTTAAAAGGTTTAAAACTTTATACATTATTCTAATTAAAATTTAATAAATGAAAACAATTCTTGTAAAAATTCATTATTCATCGATTTTTTTTTCTTAAGACAATAGTGTCCATAAAATATATTATTCAAAAAAGCAATCAAAAGGTTTTTCTGATTAAATATTTTTTTAGTTTTATTGCATTTTTTATCTTACGATTCAGAGAAATTTTTTAATAACTAGCGCTTTTGTTTTACCAAAAAAAAAATCATGATTTATATTCTCCAAGGAGTTCTAAGTATAATAGAAACATTAAGTGATGCAAAAATTTATTTCTCAAAATTTCGAAAATTAAATAAGTTTGTGAGGAGGGGAGGTAAAAGATGTATAAATGTTTTACCAGGCTTTTCTAAAAGTGAAACATCAAATAATTTCATTCATTTATGAATAAGTCCTGAAAGTTTCTTTAAAATCTGACAATTATTTGATTTTTGCAAGAATTTCCAAATCAGTATGTGTTTTTCACCGTTTAAAAGACGCAAAAATTTCCTAAGCTAACCTTTGGACCCTCGCTGACGCAAGAAAAGCAAGATATTTAAATAAAATTTCGAATGTTCTAAAAAGGATCAAAATATATAATTTAATAATCAAAAAATCGTTTTGGGTTTCCCCTTAATAATAAAATAAAGATTTTGTTGCTCTTTATTTTTATTAAGTTTAGGGCATTTTCTTCATCGTATGCTATTTTTTAGCATATCAGTGTAGGTACCGATACACACGCACACGCACACACGCACTCACACACACACACTTATATATTGCCTTATATATATTTACACATAGACACACACAATTTTCTGTTTATATGTTTTTATGGATATACTTATTTGAGTAAATGCCGTTTTGTAAAACAGTAGTAATTACATTAACCGTCCTGAACGTTCGAGAAATTTCGTAGAAAATATGCCTTCTCCCGTATCCTCTTTAGAACCGTCATTAAGCCTGACGGGCTATGGCCGCTCAGAGATAAGAGGTCGGGAACAATCGGCAAAGGCGTCTAAAAAGCAGTCATTCGAGCTTTGCCAACCGGAAGTTCTCTGTGACTGAACGGTCATCGCACGTTAGGATAAATGACGGTCCCGCATAGGATATAAGTTCAATTCTTGTCGGCGAACGCATATTTTCTACAGAATGTCTCGAATATTCAGACCGATAAATGTTATTAATATTGTTTAATTAAATAAACAGTACATTTACTCAAATGTATCCATAACAAAACGTATATACACAGAAAAAATATATTAAAATATTTGTCGGATTTAATCCATTCATATATATATATATATATATATATATATATATATATATATATATATATATATATATATATATATATATATATATATATAGTAAAGGTAACAAATCCGTTATTATATGATCCAAATAATGTTTTGATTTTTTTTTTTTTTTGTTTTTTTTTTTGTTTTTTGTTGATAAGACCTACATTTTGTCTGCCAAAATAAGCTCATTCCTCATATAAGGCGATTTGGGATTTTATTGTTCATTACTATATATATATATATATATATATATATATGTGGGGGGGTGTATTTGGCAGAGAAAATGTAGGTCTTATCAACAAAAAAAACGGTCGAAAAAATAATATATATATATATATATATATATATATATATATATATATATACACTACTCTTGTGTCAAATAGATGGATATGCGTATTTGGCTTTAATTACATGCTTAATATACTAAAAATTATGACTGCTAAGACTTATTTGTGTGTGTGTGTGTGTGTGTGTGTCCGTGCGTGTGTATAAATATTTTCCAATTAAAATGTCACTTGATAGTATCTCCAGCTGTTGCTTTGACGCTATTTCAGGACCATTCTGACTGCCTGGCTCTGAGCCACACCAAATACTGAACATTAATCGGATTGAGTACCCAGCGTGACTACCGCCAATGAACTGACTCCTGATATTCACAGAACGATCTTCTAGGTACCGTTCGTGGGCGTAACTTTTGTTAATACACGTGTTATTTCTTTTTTATCCCTTTTATAAAACCTAGTAATATCGAGTTATAAACTGTCTTACCTCTAATTCCATCATTCAACACTTAATTCACTTGTGAATAGAGAGAAACGGTTTAACAGGCAGTGACACACCTCTGGAATTATTAAAATTCTTAGCGACAAATTATGTAATACATTAGAATCCTTGATATCCAGAATCCCTCATACCCGGAGTGTCTCATTCCGGAATCCTGCATATCCGGACACATGTGTATATTTGAACTATTTGGGTGATACTATTCACATTATTCGGACTATTGTCCTCATCTTTGTCGCCATATTTATTACAACGTTTCGGCCGTTGTACGCTCCGGCCTTCTTCAGGTAGTTGAAATGTCGAACTGAACCCATTATTTCGCTCATTGGGGTAGACTGTTCTAGTTTCTCAAAGACATATGGCACAATGGATAAAGGCGTTAGTTTGACCCAGTGACAGAACCCAAAGAGTGTGAGTTCAATACTCGGTTAAGGCAGTGGAGAACTTGGACAGGGGAATTAACAGGAGATAACTGATAACTAACATCCATTAAACATAGCACGTGAAACTAGAACAGTCTACCCCAGTGAGCGAAATAAAGGGTTCAGTTCGACATTCCAACCACCTGAAGAAGGCCGGAGCGTACAAAAGCCGCAGCATGCAAAGGCCGGAGCGTACAACGGCTGAAACGTTGTAATAAATATGGCGACAAAGATGAGGACAATAGCCCGAATAATGTAAATAGTGTACATAATGCCTCATCTCAGAAATATAGACAGATATTTGGGTGATATGTAACTGATATGAAATTTCTGTTTTTCAGGAAGTTTACTTTAGAAAATTATGCTTATTTCACCCTAATGGCTTGTTTCCGTGCAAAAGATCACAAAAATTAGAGGAACAGAACAACTTTGGAGTTATCGCAAAAAGTGGAAATTTTAAACAGACTAAACGCTGGTGAAACTTCATTGTAATTAATGGTTGAGTTCAACATAGGAAGGTCAATATTGTATGATATAAAATCTTCCAAAGAAATTATTCTCCAGCGTTCACACTGCCATAATGAACAAGGAAATAAAAAACGCGATTAGACTGAAATTGAAAAAAGCTATTGAAAAGGTTGTCAGTTTTATGGAAAGAAAGCCAACATTCAGCTATGAAGATTGCAATAACGCACACAGAGTTAAAAAAAAGTATCTTTTGTTTAAAAAATTTCAAGAACTAAAGTAAAACGAAATACGGAAAAAGTTGAGAATGACATTAGAAGAGAAAGAATCATCATGCAACGGCGATTAAAAAATCCTCGTTACATTATTTGTTTTGCATACGTGGCATAATTAATTTAATGAATTTTCATTAACATTACATAGTTTATTTCTTCTTCCTTAAAATCAATTCCGTTATATTTCACTCACCATTTGCTTTTTGTTTACTATTGAAAATAAATGTTAAACCTACCTCTCAATTCTTTCATTTTAATCTAAATATAATCCCTTATATCCGAACTTTGTAACCAATTTCTCATATCCGGACTTTGTAATCAATTCCTCATATCCGAAAGGCCTTTTTAGTCCAGTTGTCAGGGATTCTATTGTATAAGAATATTTTTATTTATTGGTGCTTTATATCTGACGATATATGAGGCGGCAATGAAAATTTCTCAGACTGACAAAGTAGGAACTCCAAAATAAACTCCCACCTTTTTTCATTTGTTCAGAATTTGGTCAATAGGTTAGTCCGAAAAATTTTCAGCCCCATCTCGAATGTTTTTTTTTTTTTTTGTTTTTTACAGCAAGATTCACCCTTTACAAGGTTCGAGGGTCATTCGATGTAGAGGATTTCGTTAAGATGTAATTTGTGTGGATAGGAGTAGAAGATAATGGTTAACTCTAACTTTGAACAGTTTAAGATTGTAGTGATCGGAGAAGCATTCTGTTGGGAGTCAGTGCCACAGGGTTCACAAAAAGAAGCTGTTCGAGTGGAATTTACTTCTCACCGATGGAATACTGAGGGAATGTGGGTGGTTTGTTACTGTGTAGGTGCCATGGCGTGTCCTTGCCGTGAAAGGTTGGATTAGCGGAACCAGGGAATGCAGTTCGTCCGAGGAAGAACAAATAGATACCACATCCTGCCTCTGAGCGAGAGGAGAGAGAATATTCCGTCACCTACAAGGGCCCGAAGACGCGTTTAGAGGCTGTAGAGTGAGGTCTGGGCAGCTGCCGCCCAAATATGACAACAGCACTAAATTTCTGGTCTTATCTGGCTTTTGTAAATGTCGAGGATAGCAGGAGGAGCCAAGTACTTACTGAAGCGTTACAGAGAGCCGACCATTTTACCTGTATACTTAGCAATGGATCATATGTACGAGTTCCACTTGAGGACAGGTGCGAGTTGGATACCTTGTAACCTTTCAAGGCACAATGCATCCCAGATGGGAAAACCGTTAATTCTGATTAGTGGGAGTTCGGGTATATATTCCTTGATATCTGTCTCTATCTCTGAGATGAGTTATTATTTTTACTTTCATTATTTACATTATTCGGACTGTTATCCTCATCTTCATTGCCATATTCACAACGTTTCGGTCGTTGTAGGCCACGGCCTTCTCAGGTGATTGGAATTTCAACCTACCATTTTGCTGCAAGACAAGCCCCCATCATTTAGTTGCAAACGATGTAGCAGCCGATCATGCAGCTGAGATTGGAAATTCTACAACATGCAGCGCATTTTCCAGACAATCACCTCTTTTACTTGCAAACAATTTCGAGATATCGAAATCTTCTTTGTATAATTCGGCAAAATAAATCCGGAATGTTTTTTTGCTGATTGTATGTACATATGTATCTGAAAGGTGGCGTAACAACATAGAAAATTACCTAAATAATGAAGCTGTACCTTCAAGAGTGAAGACTTTTTAAACTGGAAATTTTTTTTATCAAGAGGAGAGAAAGAGACGAGAATAATAAAAAGAATGAAAATAAAATGCAGTTTGATACAAAATAATTTATGACAAACCGACTGTTTATTCTTTTTGAATTTTTCGTTATATTTGAATAATAATTAACTTAGGTAAATCGATGCAATGAAATTGTCCACAAATTGTATTGTGGAAATTTTACTCAATGTGTATTTTGCGACTAAGTTGAAAAAATAAAACTCTGAATAATGGCAAAGTTTTATCGGGATAAATAAAATAAAAAAATGCCATACAGTTTCGCAGGTTTTGTATTGGTTTTACCAATACTTTCGACTTTTGTTGTATAGATATAGAGATATAACCTGGACACAAGAAACAACACTGCACAGTGACTGTCAGTTTTACGCCATAGTGAGATCCTAGTATGAGACGTGAAATTGACAGTTACCATGAAGTACTTTTTCTTGTCATCACTATCTATAAAGGCCCTATCTCCGATATTGAACAATCAACATCCATACGCTTTTTTCTGGGGGGGGGCACATCGATGTGGTGTAATGATTAGCAAGCTTGTCTCGGGAGATCAATTACGATAGGGTAGTGAGTTCGATCCTGGGTTCTCCTCACTTTTGGCTTTGTGCCACATCTAAGCTACGCTTAGAAAATTATTTAGGCACATCGTCGTGGTATAATGTTTAGCAAGCTTGTCTCCGTAGATCAAATATGACTGAATAGTGAGTTCCATTCTCGCTGGGTGACCCATATTTTCGGCTTTGTGCCACATCTAATCCTAGAAAATCACCATGCTTGTATGTTTTTGTCTGTAACTATTTTATCTTCAATAAATCAACCCTGCCTTAATTCGAACAACCAATTTGGAGATAACAATTCAAATGACATATCCACTATGTTTGTTTTGTTTTGCTGGAAAATTAAGGTAAAATTAATTTGCAAAATTAATTCTATCATATTGGTATGTTGCTTCTGCAATGTATCTAGAGATTCTTGATAAAATTCAAGAAGAATCTGCATTGTTATCTATCCTGACCTGGTATCTCGGCTTCAGTTACTTTTCCACCTCCATAACATAGATTCCCTGTGCATTTTCTATGAATATTTACATGTCGATTGTTCTGATGAGCTTTTGTACCAAGATTTTTGATGCCCCGAATTTAAGCACGGTACTAAATTGACAGCAAACCGTCTGCATACGGATAGAAAAAGAATTCAGCAGGGATACACAAATAGAAAGGGGTATAAGACAAGAAAGTGTCTTCTCACCGGATTTATTCAACCTATACAGCGAGGCGATTCTGAGAAAATCAGGAGTCCAACTAGGATTCATGATTGGCGGCCACAATCATAAGAACAATAATATATGCAGATGACACAGTATTGATAGTAGACACGGAAAGAAAACTAAAAAAATCTTCCTACAGAAGGTAACGAAGGAGAGAGAGAAGAAGGGACTAAGGATAAACAACACGGTCATCAGCAAAAAGATGAGCCCAAAATGCAAATTACAGATCGGGGATACTAAAATCAAGCAAGCCGGTACATAAATTTAAATATCTGGAAAGTGTTCAAAGAGAGGACGGAAAGTGTGACATCGAAATCCGAAGTAGCATTGTGATAGGCGAACTAAACATTCCAAAAGCTAAGTAGGGTATTAAGAAACAGAAAAACTTCGTTAGAAACAAAGAAAAGAGTACTGAACTCTTATGTGATATCTGTTTTCCTATATGGCAATGGATGTTGGATAATCTCCTCAAATTTGAAGAAGAGACTTAAAACAACAGAAATGTGGTTCTACAGAAGGATGCTGAAGTTTTAGAGAAAATAGAAGCAAAAAGGTAACTTATACTTAACATCAGGAAGAGATAGCTGAAGTTTCTAGGGCACATAATGAGGAAAGAGGGCTTGGAAAATCTGATACGCACAGGAGAGATTGAAGAAAACAACGCCTGACATAGTAAGCTTCAGTAAATGGATGACTGAACAGGCTGTAACAAAAAGACAAAATCTGTTAAGAGCTACAAAGGAGAGGATATTGTGGAGAGCAATGACTGCCCACGTCCTGAGGGCACGCGGCACGTAAAAAAGAATACTCGATTAGAAACTAAGTTTCATCATTTTCCTACTGAATTTTCAAAATGTAACTGTTTTACTCTGTTACTTTCTTCTTTCGTATTTCTTGCTTATTGAACCCTTTTTTCCATTCGGCTTTGCATTTTTGCTGATTCAGTTCTTAAATGTCACCATATTTAACAAAAGAATCCAAACTCTAACAATGAAATATCACACTATCTGTCTATATTTCTGAGATGTGGTATTATGTACATTATTTACATTATTCGGGCACATGGCACAGTGGATAAAGGCGTTAATTAGATCCAGTGACAGGACCCAAAGAGTGTGAGTTCAATACCAGGTTAAGGCAGTGGAGAACTTGGAGAGGGGAATTAACAGGAGATAACTGATAACTGACATCCATTAAACATGACACGTGGAACTAGAACAGTCTACCCCAGTGAGCGAAATAAAGGCTTCAGTGCGACATTCCAATCACCTGAAGAAGGCCGGAGCGTACAACGGCCGAAACGTTGTAATAAACATGGCGACAAAGATGAGGACAATAGTTCGAATAATGTAAATAATAAAATATCACACATTTAAATTTATTCATTAAGATCAATCTCGAAATTTCGATTGGTTATTTTCTTTCAAGTGAGCGCTAAACTCTAAACGTCCTCAATCCAAATCCTGTCTCAGTCAGTTATGATACGTGATACACGCTTAGGCGATCATGTATTTTTCAATACATGACTGACAAGGCAGATTTTTTCCCGCAGTAGGTTGCCATTTATTTCTCTTATATTATCAGGCTATAAAACTCATAGCTGGTGCGAGAAGAATGCTGGCGGGAGAGGATTCGTACCTTTCCCAAGAGTATTAGTGAACGTAAGTGAATGTAATGGATTCGACAGGATTCCTCAATCAGAGCCGCTATCCATTACTCCATCGTGAACGCTTAATCTTGAATCATACAAATATATAACATTTTTGACATTAGGTTGATGTCACTTATCAAGAACATACGTACTTCAATGTTTCCTACATATACCCTTTATTTACATACATTTCACAGCAAGCGTTTCTAAAAATGTGATTTTAAATCGTCTTTTTTTATTTTTATTTTTATTTATTGTAGTATTTTTTATTCTGTTCTTTTTTCTTTTTGTTTTTACGGGGACGAGGGGTTAAACAGATGATCACCTCCCACTAACACATCTAACACAGGCTTCTTTTCTTTCTTTCTTCATATCTCGCATCTGTCCTTCTCTGATCCAAGCAACTACAATGGCGCTATTGTGAGTTAAAATAACTTGTTGGTAAAGGGATGAACCAAACAAGCATACTCGCTATTTTCTTTGCTCGCAATTCCAAACATAGACGATAATCCAGGTTTTCAGCAAAGAGTTGTTTGTTATTGTGAAGTGTTTGTGGTTGATATTGCTGATATGAAAATGTTTTTCTTTACGTATTTTTATTCTGTGGATTTAAATAGTAATAGGTTGCCTATAGGTTAATATGAAATCTTTGAGTCAGTTAAGAATACAATAAACTCCAAGAGAAACCCCATCTTGCATATTGTGCTCATCATATATATATATATATATATATATATATATATATATATATATATATATATATATATAATTTCTCATAATAATTCATCAAGTCGAGAACAACGCAAGCATCATACCACTGGGCCAGCGGATCTTGGTGACAAAGCGGAAACTAATCAGACTCAGTATAACGCAGCTACTTCTAATTCAGGTGGTGATACTCATCTAAGTATACATAACCTATATATATATATATATATATATATATATATATATGTGTGTGTGTGTGTGTGTGTGTGTGTGTGTGTGTGGGTGTGTGTGTGTGTGTGTGTATGTATATTTTGAACAATAAAAAATATTAAAAAATTAAAATATTCCAGCACATTGTGTTGTATATTAATATTCTTTCGTTTTTATTATCATTTCATTTAGATTCCTCGACTAGTTTCGGCCAACATGGCCATCATCAGGAGAAAAATCATTTTCTGCTTGCTGGTAGCAGTGAACTACAGAAATGAATGTCTTGATGGAGAAAATGAACTTTTGTCTGTAGTTTTCATTTGTTTTCTTTATTTCTTTTAATTTATTTAACATGAATTTTGGTCAGTCTTTGTGTTGGTCAAACAGTCTCATTTAAGTTGTTATTTGAGATAAGAGATGGATGGATTCATGCTGCTCTGAATTATCTTGTTCATTTTAACAGTTTTATTGGTTCCTGGAAAGGGGATGTGTCTCTGTTAAGTGTGTGTGTGTTATTTGGTTCTTAAGGAGTGAGCGAGTAAGATGTGTGTAAGTGTGTATATTCGTGTGGGTGTGTGTATAAATGTGAGGCCTCAACACCTCCATAAGCATGTCTGTCTTGTGTGGGTGAGAAATGTGGATAGGTCCTGATTTGTAGGGTTATATATTAATACTATTGTTAAATTTGTGATTAAGCCCGAATGAATAGTGCATTTTTAAACGTCATATCCTCTTATTTTCATGGAACTCAAAAAATTTTCTAATGTTATCAGCTCTGGACTTTTCTATTCAATCAATTATAGTGAATTTGGCATGGGTTTTAAAATCGTGTTTTTCTAAGCGGAAATGTTGTTCTACGGGTAATAATCTTTTATGGGGAGTCGACTTAATTATATATATTCAAAATTATAACATAAGCATGTTATAAGATCACTACAAAAATAGCCATTTTGTTTCAACTTTACTGGTGCCTATCAAGTGATGGTGTTAATTGCAAAATAAAGCGTTTTAAGATTTCAAAAACCAACCAAACCCCCTCAATAGGGGAAACATTGTTACGAAACCTATAATGACCAATCTAAATACAAGTATATGGTAATTCGAAATAACGTGACAATATGCCCTGAATACAATCGGTCAGTGCATTAAAGTTAAGACTAGATTAATTTGGAAATCAATATAACAAATAAATTTTAATTTCACAGTTAAATTTAAATTTAAAAAATTACAAATGCCAAATTCTAAATTTAACCGAGCATCAAGTTTAATATTATTACAAAATTATTCAGAAATCAAACTAGGAGAAAAATGTAATTAATATTCTGTTATTCTTTTAAGAATAGTGTTTTTGGTTATCGGAATTTTATTCCATTTGTACCAACCCTGTACTTATATATATATATATATATATATATATATATATATATATATATATATATATATATATATTTTAAATAAAAACAGACCTCTTGGTTCCATGTAATAAATTATTTCACCACAGCCCTTTCATATATATATATATATATATATATATATATATATATATATGAAGAAATATAGTCTTAAGCAGTGCTATATTTATGGGAGAAAGTGCTCAATATCAGAGATAGAGCATGTGTAAATATAAAAGTGAACATAGAAGTCAACACTTAGAGGCGACAGTCTATTTCATGCTAGACGCAATCGTCAGGCCAATATATATATAATCATATATATATATATATATATATATATATATATATATATATATGTATATATTTATTTATTTATTTTAGAATATCAAAACAAAATATATTAAAAATCGCTACACAATTATGTTTCTCGAGATAAGAGAGAAAGTATTCTGCTTTCTGAAATAATCGTTCACTAGCCAGTAGTTTAACATCGCCTAAGGAAATACATTTTTAGCGTTGAAACATAATTGTATAATTGTAATTATGTTTTTGTTTTAATATTCTAAAATAAATAATATTTAGCTCTACTATGTATTGAGGCCTCTTTTAAATTATATGTTACTCCATTTGTTCTAATTTTACCTGTATATATATATATATATATATATATATATATATATATATATATGAAGTAATCCGTTGGTATAATCCAGGCGAGTCCTATTTACACAACATAAAATTTGAAATATGTTAAAACTAACTGACAAAATTCGACGGGAATTCACGGAAATTAAAATATTATATGCATTATGGCTGCACCGTAAGTAATGCTTTATAAAAATATCATTGGCTTTTGGGGAGTCGTAAAAACACGTCTATTTTAAAAATCCTTGAAAATTTATCTAATGTATTCGATTTTGATAAGACATTTGACATTTATGTCAAACATATATTTAAGACATGCTTTCTTCAAAAAATTAGAAAATGTTTAGAGATTTTTGAGCGCATTTACACTTAATAAAGACAAGACTTTGAAAAGTAAATGAAAAATCAAAACCCAATAGAAAAGTCGATGCGGATGCCTTAGACTGAAATTAAAAAAAAAAAATATGCCCCTCTTTGCGTTTGTATTGCTCTCTCTGATATTCTGCTGACAAACACTGCATTTCTTGTTCACGTAACAACGCCAGACATCAAAAGCTCCCATTACATCACAGTGATGCCATCCCCGAATTTTGTCACTTACTGGAAAATCACATTTTCTATAAGACACAAACAAGATATTCCTATGTCGGATACATAGCAAATACCTTATCTTGTAGGTTAACTAGCGAACTTGCCAATCAGTGCAATTTGAACTCTTATCAATAAATATATATATATAAATTTACTATAGTCATTGCTTTTATTTTCTGATAATGTCGGGTATGGTTGCCCATACTTATAAAATTGGCACGTTTATACGCATAAACAAATTTCAAAATTCTTTTCTATTTCTCTTGGTGTTCGATGATTGGTATTAAGCTTTTTCCATTTATTATTAGTAAATATAGCTTTCACTTAATAATAATATAATCTAAAAGGCTGAAATTAATATAGAATTTTGAAAGATTTAAAACTTAATAAATTATTCTAATTAAAATTATAAAAAATGAAGACAATTCTTTATTCATGGAAAAAATCTTTTACTTAAGACAATAATGTCCGTAATGTATCTTATTTATAAAAAGCAATTGAAAGTTTTTCTCATTAAATAATGTCATAATTTTATTGCATTTTTTATTTTACGATATAGGGAGATTTTCGGTAAATAGTATTTCTGTTTGACAAAAACAAATTAATGATTTAAATCTCCAAGGAGTTCTGTTTTTAACTAATACAAATATGAAGAGGGTGAAATTTTAATTTCTCGAAATTCCATAAAATTAAGTGGCGGTAACAGATGTAAAAAATATTTTTACCAACATTTTGGGAAAAAAAATGTCAAAACTAATTTAATTCATTTGTGAATAAGTTCTAAAATGTTCATTAAGACCCGACAATTATTTGTTTTTTGTAAGAATTTCCAAGTAATTTTTTTTTTTTACCGCAAAAAAACGACGCTAAATTTCCCATAGTAATCTTTGGCCCACTTGCTGACGCAAGAAAAAGAAGATTTTTAACCAAAATTTCGAACGTGCTAGAAAGTATTAAAAAAAATTATTAAAATAATAAAAAAATACTTTGATCTTTCCTCTTGATAATAAGATAAATATTTTAGTGGACAAAATTTTGTTTATATCAAGTTTGGTGCCTTTTTCATGATGGTATACTCTTTTCCAGCAAATTTTTGGAAGTATTAGTTTGGTGCAAAAATAATGTCGTTTTCTCACATATGTTACTATGTGAGAAAACGACATTATTTTTGCACCAACCTAATACCTAATTTTATATGAATACTATCTTATGAAAATTGAGATTAAGTAGAGTGAGGGGGTACAGGTACATAGATTCAATGGGAACACGAGACCCTTGCACCGGCGCTGACTTTACTCCTGTTCAAAAGACCGGACAGGAGTGTGAGCCGGATGATAAGTTGTCATGAAGGTCTCCGCTCAGATAAATAGTTGTCATTATTAAGATATCCACTAAGATAAATACTCAGAAACAACAGGTATTCTATTTAATATTATCTGCAAAAGAAATAGAAAAAGAACAAGAACAAGAGAGAGAACGTGACTAAGATAGATAGAGTTATTCAAAAATCGTAGTTTAGTAAATCTCGTTAACCAAACCGACTTAGTAGGTTCAACAAAACCTATTAAAAATAGTTCCGAATTCCAACCAAGTGACCTATCACTTTAATTAGACGATTTCTCCCTTCGCCAAATAAAATATGTGATCCATCGACATGGTAAGCTACATACCCTCAACCCATTACAAATTTTTTCCAGTCTAATGTGGCAATCGTGTAAAGTAGTTCAGATGATGCATTACTTTTTAATATGGTACTACTGATACGCATCCCGACAAGGTGACATCATTGGCATTCTATAAAGATAAAATAACTTTAAACGGTTTTCCGTCATTCCAAATGGTTTTCCCACACTAAAAATGAACGGAGAGTTATTTTTGCCATTGTTATGCCCGGAGAAATTTGATGAATTCTCAGATTTTCCTCTTCAAGTTCAAATCAAAATTACAAATCTGAACATCTCTCTTTGTGCTTTCATGAATACAGAGGTATCGCTTACAAACTTTTCTTCATGCTTTTATTTTGCTACTAGCACTCCCCACCGTAAATGAGAGCAATAACTTAGGCCTTCATATTTTATAAATAAATATAGGTTCCAGGTGTACAATGACGAGGAACTAAAATTACCCAACCTCACTCAGCGGTTTCTAACATCAGATTATTCCATCGAATAAAAGCATTTGGCTTATTACTATATAGTGAAATTCCCTGGTAGCATACAAAGGTGTTATACGCACGCGAATACAAAGACTTACATCCATAAATAGGATTAATACACATAACATTTTTTACTTAGCTCATTGATGCTATATTCAAAACTTTGACTCTGGAGTTTCGTTGATGAACCTTTTTGCAATCGTTCCGTCCGCTCGTCAGGAGGTTTCAGCAATTGTGTATATATATATATATATATATATATATATATATATATATATATATATCTGTGTGTGTGTATTAGAGTGGGCAACTTATATTTTATATTATAAAAAAAAAATCTATACAAAGAGCTAAATAGCAATGCTAATGTGATCGGCAGCAGAGTAATAATCAGAATCTTAAATTCTGTGGAAAACTACTAAGACATTTTTACTCTACTTTTTTTTTATCTATTTTAACAGATAAATACATATAACAAGAAAAATTTGCGGATTTATAACTTTTCAAACTTTTCACTTGATCGTTTTGAACAAGAACTCTAGCGTCGTTGCATCGCACGCTCCAAAACATATACGGTGTAACCCGGATATAAGAGAAACCCGAATATTAGAGACTTCTCCGGTCCCGACAACTCTCTTATATCCGGGTTACACTGTATTCAACTGTCAACAAATAACATAATTTAAAAAAAGATATCTTTCGGTCTACACACATATCGTCATAGTCCAAAAGATAACAATTTGAAATTGCCGAAAGTACTTGGCATGTGTCTTTCATCTGACAACAACTTGAATATAAGGATCTTATTATTCAATGAATTGATAGTAATAATGTCGCCATTAATCACATTGACATTGATATTTAATTCTTTGTATAAAACGTTTCTTTATGATATAATACATATATATATATATATATATATATATATATATATATATATATATATATATATAAGTTTATATACACGCGCGTACATACAGATATTTGTATATATATATATATATATATATATACATGTGTGTGTGTGTGTGTGCATTTATTCAGCGATCACTTTCTAATACACGCTTCATTAAAAATCACAGACAATGTACTTCTGCAGGATTTATTATTTTATTTTTCTTGTATGAGAACAAGAAATTTTTTATTAGATTTAATATGTCAGAATTATACAAACGTTTGTTAGCCCGATATATATATATATATATATATATATATATATATATATATATATATATATATATATATATATGTGTGTGTGTGTGTGTGTGCGTGTGTGTGTGTGTGTGTGTATTTAGGCAGCAAATTCTCTTTTAAATATGTCTGATTAAATAAATTACATACATTATGTCTGCTTATTTTTAGCATAATCCGCTCATATTCACGGATATTTTTTCCGTGCATCATAATCAAATGATGCAAGAAATGCACTGTAACAGTGAAAATTACTTTTATATCCCAAATACTTTCAATCTCTTTCTGCATCCTTGATGATGATCCCAAAGCCGTGCAAATGCTTTTGAACTCGGTAAAGGTTGGAAATGAGAATTGGGCAGCTCCAGCACAGATGTAGCAATACTTCATTTTTGGTCTGATGTGATTCTTTTAAAGATGAAGCGTGGCAGAAAGTCTCAATCAAGGCTGGTAAGTGAGGATTGGGCGGCTCCAGCGTATACATGAATATGTCCCTTGTGATTTCTAGGTGGAAATCACATTGTTGCATCGTTAAATGTTTAAGTTTATCAACTTTGGCAATATGGCAATAACAACCATAAACATGAATGCAGGTCATTATTTAAAGAATTTCACTGTATAATTGTATGTATGGCTGGCCACGCGTATTCGAGAATACCCGTCTACTGGGGTGCATTTGTGTTTCAACACTCACAGAACAGTTTATAATTAGTTACAGTTTCTGAGAAAGAGCGCGTTATCTAGCGTGATCAACAATTTGAACAAGGACAACACGCTCAGGCTCTCGGCAACGATAACATATGACTTCGTGCTAGGTTTCGCGAAAATTCCTCCTTAGAGGGATTTGTAACTCATGGCCTATCAGCTCTCAGTTATATATATATATATATATATATATATATAAATGAGAGATGATAACCCATGCGTTGGCCAGCTATACGTACAATTATATATATATATATATTAAAATAAAAATTCAGTAACTCGTGTATTCCTTCTTTGTACGTACATTACACTCTGTCATTACCTCAGATAAATAATGGATCTTTCCGTTTTCATTACGCAAAATCACACTTATTTTCCGAAAACTCACCCCTATTTTTGTATTTATGGGTTTCTGACAAGCGAAAATGTGTGAATAAACAAGAAATGTAGTTTAGAATCAATAAAATAAAAGAGAAAAAACAAATTTTAAAGAAATAAACAGTACTAAACCATGAAATTCAGACCGAGTTATAGACCAACTGGCGGAGGAGAAAGACTGAGAGTGGGGACAACAGCTAGCCTAGCAACCGATAACCCCGCCTAGCAACCGATAACCTAGCTTAGCAACGACTAGCTTAGTCTACGACACAGAAGATTAACTTCATCACTTAATTTTTAATTTTTTTTAAAACATTTACATTTTATCCATTACTGTAACTAATTTTCTTTTTTTTAAATTTTATAATTTTTTATTTATTATCAGTGTAGAACGGTCATACTGTCTCGCCAAATCCATTATTCTTACGTCTTTCTTATTTTTTTTTTTTTTTTTATATATAATTTCCCGCTTTACCTCAAGCGAAATCATATGTTTTGGCTTTTCAACACCGCTCTTTACACTTATTTTCTGGGGAGCTATGGTTTCACTAAAGGAATTTTATTCAAAATAACAGCAAAAAGATATAACACAACAGAGATCCTTCCAGAGCGAGGTGAACACCTCTACTACGAGTGGAAATACTCTCAAAGTTTAGTGCTCACTTTACCAACTCGAGGATGCTTACCTGAAACTCGTCCATGTCTCAAAATTCAGCTCGTATCTCAGAGCAAAAATTCCGCCGAACTCCGGCTCGTATCTCAAAAAGCTTGTATGTCGGTACGCTCGTATTACTGTGCTTATAAATGTTGGAAATTTCACTCGAATTCTCACATTACAAAGTAATGAAGACACAAGATAAAAATTTGATACTTAAGTTGGAAAAATAAATAAACGACATTCTTTTTTATGAGATTAGACATAAACTTCTATCTACCCATGTTAACAGAATGCTCCTTCAGACAATTGACAAAACCTTACACGTAGCTCGGATATCGACTTAGGAGAAGAAAACATTAACATAAAACCTATGCCGATGAAACTTTATTGCCCGTGTCTCACCTCGATGGATCATGACACATAAACACCCGTTTTAAGGAGTGAAAACGATAACGCCTGTTCTCCATTTTAAAACATCCAACGGTGGCATGAGATAGGTCTACTTGTTTGCAACCAATGAGAGAGAGCTTGTAACAGAAACCATCAAAAATCTTCGTTCACGAACTCATCACAGACACACACACTAACACACACACACAAAAACAGAGTCAGTTAATGTTATCAAAATCAATCACAAGAAGGGTCTTTAAAATAAAATTAATAACTTGAATGGAAAATATTGCATTCATTATTGTCTTGTACATTTTTTTGTAACAATTTGTGTAATTTACTGCATTTTTTACATCATTTTGAAAAAATTATTGATTCTTGCAAAAATTAAATAATTATCAGATTTTAATAAAATTTTCAGGACTTATTCACGAATGAAATTATTTTAAAAATGCACCCCTTTTTTTCTTTTTTAAAACCCCCAGTTACCGAAAATCTGCTCTATATCGTAAAATAAGAAATCCAATAAAACTGAGACATTATTTAATTAGAAAAGTTTTAATTACATTTAAGATATATTATGAACATCGTTAAGATTTTTTTTTTAATCAATAATGAATTTTTAAAAGAATTGTTTTCAGTTGTTTTAAAATTATAATTTAAACAATTTTAAATCTTTTAATTTTCTTCATTAATTTGTACCGGTTAGGTGATAGTGTTATTAAGTAAATATATATTTACTAATAATAAATAGAAATGCTTACTACAATTCAGTGACCTCCAATTTTTTAAAAAGAATTTAGAATTTTTTATCTGTATAAACGTGATGATTTTTGTAAATACGGACATCCATATACTACATTATCAGAAAATTATAGTGGTAACCTTAGTAGATTTAAAGCCAAAGTACCTAAAATACAATAAAACATTAGATTACTCATCACTTCAGCCCCTCAACCTCCGGCGTCTTCCTCTTTGGGTTGAGGCGCCCACTCGGTCTGAACCGAACTCAGGGGTAGCTGGCCGCACGCTCCCTAAGTACTCGTAGATTGTTCGACCGGTCACTGGCCAAGTTCCGCCTGCTGCCCACGTTGTGTTAGTTTTTAGATCCAGTAAGTGAGGTGTTGTCCATACGTTCACGGTCGATTGGAGATGTAGGCACGGCTGTGAGGGTGGGCGGCAGGAAAATTATAATGTGGCAAACAAGGAAATAATATCTGCAGAAGCAGAACAACAATGAGTAAAATATTGATGTCTTTTATACAAGAAACCAACAACAGTAGAAAGAGTTTACAGAAAGGATAGAAAAGCAATTAACATAAGAACAGAAGACCACTCCTCTACCAATTATACCAACAGAGAGAGGTGTGTGTGTGATTAACGTTCCAAATCAACTTGGGAGGATATGTGACTCGTAATTCCAGCCCTACATGGATGTGTAGCTTTTCAGTTGGTTGTCGTAAGTGACAAACGTTAAGTTTCAGCGACTTTTCAATGCGACTGCTACAACGACGATGATATTTCTTGAAGTCCTTATCTCTGACTCGCCACTGGACCGACTCACTGCAACGACAGTCTCTCTCTCTCTCTCTCTCTCTCTCTCTCTCTTAACGTCACTCTCGTCTAACGCCCAAGTCTTCCCAACTCAGCAAAACTCGCGTTTATATAGCAAAACGAAGGTTATAAGCCAGGTTGTTCACGCGCTTAACACGAGTGTCGCCATAAGCAAAGTTTAAATTCAGATCTATTTCAAATCTCTTAGTAGATAAATTAGTTCAATATTCATTTCAATTGTCTTTTCGATGATCAAATTCAGCGGGTACAACTTATGTTTAGATCAGATTTTGCTAGCGGTAAACATACACTGATCTTACCTCCCCGGTCCAATTTACTTCAATATGTTTTTATCAAAAATATTATTTTCGTCTATTTTTTTTTTAATGACCCAAATTGAACATCGCCTCCTGCCCTTTTTCATTTGTTTATAAACAAGTCCTCGCCAACCCGATTTGAAATTTATTCTTTATCCATCAGCCGTGTCAGGTTTCATATATCATTGTTCTAGATTCTTTCCTATTAATAGCGCTGACACAGTTTGTAACTTTCACGGAAGATCGTGTTTTCCATCTTCAATCAATAAACGTTATATTTGCGTGTGCGCATTCATGTGCGTCAATCTCTCTCTGTTACATCAGGACAGACTGGGTTCTATAGCCTTGGATGGCAACTGGTCTAGGAGAAGGACAACTCTGAATTCAAAACCTGCGGATGGTCGTTTGGGGACCTTGTGGCACTTAATGCACCCGGTCTCTCTATTCGGCCCTTCAAAAAGTGTGGATGGTCCTGTACGAAACCTTCACCACTATAATTAAATCTCATGTCCTGTTGTCGGGCTGTCAGTTTCCTAGGAACTGATCTGCTTGACCCTCATACGTCGAATTCGACGGGAGAGTCGAGTATATATATATATATATATATATATATATATATGCTAGGCCGGTATATATGCTAGTTTTGCTAGCAAAACTCTGAATTCAAAAAATGAGGAGGGTCATTTGGGAATCTTGTGGCACACTATGCACCAGTTCTCTTTATTCGGCTCTTCCAAATAGTCTGGTTATTTCTGTAAAATGTATAATGAAACAAAGTTATCTTACTGAATATTTGTTTGTCCGGTCCCTTTCATAAAATCTAACCAAATGACTAAGTATGAGATTTTTCGAAGAAGACATCTTGTTCAAGCAGAGCACATTTCACCAATTCCTCGTTGATGTATATATATATATATATATGTGTGTGTGTGTGTGTAACTTTCAGTAAAAACAAGCGAAAGTTGCGTTTTCATTTATTTTTTATAGATTTTTATAGATCCTTTTATCACTTCTAATATTTTTTTCTGATTTCTGTTTGTTTCAACAATCTATTTCAAGTTAACAGTTAATATATTCCATCCTTGAAAATGGCTAAATGTATAGCCGAAAGCCCTTAGAAAAATATAACATTTGGACAGATTTTGTATAATTTATATACTAAAAAGAAAAAAAATTATCAGATTATGACAAATTGTATAAAACCATAATCAAAGCACCTTAATATTTAATAAAACTTGCATGATAGAAGGATTGCTACACAAAATATACCATTTTTAAATATGCGTGTGCGTGTGTATGTGTGTGTGCGCGCGCGTATTAGAAAACATATACGTAAACATGCACACATTGACTTTCGTACAATATATTCATGTCATTTAGTGCATTCAATATCTTTGAAAGTTTGTTTTTCTATTTGTCGACGTGTATGCGTATTTCCGTCTGAATGTGCTTCAGTTTGAGTGTGTATTTTCGTGTATATGTTCACATGTCTGTCTATATTTTGGCATGACATTCATAGCAGCACGGGGGATGCTGGAGGGTAATTCTTCCACTGCCTCTTTAAAAAGAAGACTAAATTTATCTTCTTGGCCTCAAACTATGAAAATGCAAATCAGCCAAGTTGTATCATTTCGCTAAAATCAGAACTGCCATTAATTTTCATAATAAATCTTCATTACATGAGCCTTGTATAATCCTAAAGACTATAAAAGACTATAGGTCTAATCCTAAGGTCCTAGAATATTAATACAAGTGAATAGCAAAAATATATGTATTTAAAATCGCAGCAAATGTTTACAGTAGGATAATAGATGTAAAAAAAAAATGTTCCTTTCCTGAAAGGACCATATTAAAAAAAATTGTAGAAACAGGAATCTTTAGAAATTCGCATCTGGTTTAGTACCCCCCAACACATTTTTTTTATTATTATTTTGTGACGCCTGCATGAAAGTTTAGAATGCGGGTGTATCAGTCGTATACGTTCTAATTCCATGTCGGTTTACATATTATGTACATACGCGTATAAAATAGTCTCTGAATGCTAGTAGTGTCGTTTGGGTTTAAGTCTTCTTCTGTGTACGTAAATGAATATATGTTTGTACATGAAAAAATCGATGCACCTCCAAGAGTCAGGAATGAGTTTATGTCTAACTGACATCTTTGTGTTCATCAGTCTGTATTTCCTCATGTGTATTTTCTTCTCCTTAACTGCAATGTCACTTCAAGACGTAGACAATCACAGCTGTCATCTTTTTTTTATTATCTTTAAGAGAAAAAGGGTGGATTTGCTTTCCCGTTATTTTCTCCAAAGTTTTGAATTCAGTTATTTTTCTTTTATACTGGTTACCAACCATGGGTAAAGAGTTCAGTCTACCCTACTATTTGGCCCTAGATATGAGCATATATATATATATATATATATATGGATTCATAAGCTTTATCGATGCAGAAATACACAGATATATCCCAAGCTTAGCTAAGTCAGACACAAAAAATTAGTGCAGGAAAACTGTGTTAGATTAACATTCTAGGGCCTTTAAAATCAGTAGCTTTTAACATCAATCAATTACAATTTCTCCAGCCCCTAAAACACATACGAGTAAACATCAGATTTTTGTAAGAAGAATTCTTGTTCAAGCAGGGAACATTTCACCAATCCTTCATTTATATATATATATATATATATATATATATATATATATATATATATATTAGGTTGGTGCAAAAATAATATCGTTTTTTGACGTATTTTTTAACGTCAAAAAACGAGATATTATTTTTGCACCAACCTAACATATAGTTAAATTCTCAGATTAATTCTATGGACAAGACAAATTGGTATAAGATGGTGTAAGATGACAATTCGGAAAAAATCTTAGTTTTATAGCTGACGCGTTTCGCCTTTCGACTTTTTTAAGGCAAAATTAAAATAAAAAATCTCTTAGCATAAAGAAAATTTACATTAATCAGAAAGAGGCTTATGCAGAAGCGCCTCTCTCTTTAATTTTGGATGTTGTAAAGTAACTATAACAACAAAAACATTTCGATTTCAGTTTTGCCTTGAAAAAGTCGGATGATGAAACGCGTCAACAGAAAACTATGATTTTTTCCAGTTGTCATCTTATACCATATATATATATATATATATATATATATATATATATATATATATATATATATATATATATAATAGATAAAAGGGTTTTTTCATAGTTGAATCAGACCCGGAAACAATAGAACAGTAGTATTAAAAAGTGCTGAAAAAATAAAAGTAAAAATAACATGTAGAGCTTTTAACTTTAAAAATGATGAGGTCAGTTGAATCCGCTACTTTGGTTTCAACCTTGCGGTATCCTCAGGTGATTTTTATCAAATGACCTCTTAACGGTTTATTTTTTTTTTTAAATAATGACCGCTATATATTTTTGAAAAATAAATAATCAAAGTTGGTGGATATAGAAAGAGTGGAAGAGGATGTGAAAGAAGAAGAAGAAGAAGAAGAAGAAGAAGAAGAAGAAGAAGAAGAAGAAGAAGAGCAGCAAGGGAATTATAAATGTATCGTGTGTTTATTTGTTTTTGAAAATAATAATATCGCGTTCATTAGCTTTTTTTTAAAATAAAGAGTTAAGATGTCATTTGATAAATATTGCCTGAGGATACCGTAAGTTTGAAACCAAGGTAGCAGATTCAACTGATCTCCTCATTTTTAAAGTATATATATATATGTGTGTATGTGTGTGTGTGTGTGTGTGTGTTCACAACTTCACGAAATTTAAGCGCAATTTTAGATAAGCAACCAGGTCTCATACTTACTCTGTCGAAATTGCAAATTCTAACCGTAAATGTAAGTTCTACGATAATAGTTTCTTCTCCCACACTTCTCGCCTGTGGAACTCTCCTCTGGCTTGCTGCTTTATTGTCAATGACGATTTTCAAAAATTTGAATGCAATGTCAGTTGTCATCTTCAATCCCCTTGAATGCTGTTCATTTATTGTCCTCTCCGTTTCCCCCATTCTCCCTTGCATCTTAATAGTTTTTATAGCCCCGCTTAAAGTGAAATGTTTAAGAAAAATGTGTAATGCAGTCAGACATGGGATTGTCGCTGCACGCAGTATTATAAAAGTACTAACGAAACAAAATAGTTGATAAATTTTTCTGTACTTATTCACTAATGGATAACAATCCTATTTCAGAATAAATTAATGGTTCTTTAAGTCTGTCTGGTGGCATAAATTAAAAAACAAGAGTACCGCCGACATGACCGTTCTGCGTTCAGATCATACCATTCTGTCACATTTTCACACATGCAATTATTTATACACACGTTCATGTGTATGAATACAGGCTTTTGTAGACAAACACGCGAAATTCCACACTTATACATGCAGTTATACGTTGGCAATATCGTACACTCGAAGATATACACACATATGTATAAAGTCAAACATACAAAACACAAGTGCTATTTAATGGCCGGAAATATTTACAAACGCTGAAAAATAATAAAGAAAGCAGTTTATTATGAACTGACAAATAAAATACAATTCCATATCTGAGTTCTCAAAGCGGCTTGTCGGATGACAGACGTTAACGCGGCGTGTGGGTTCCAATTCAAATGGGAATTTGCCACTGACTAACTCTTTTTATTGTTTTGCTGTGGCAGCTGTAATTTGCCGTAACGAACTCAAAAACTGTCGACCGAACCAAAACACTTCAATTTATGACTCTATTTACTGAGAAACATAGATTATTACCTGTCTTAGAGTCAAACGCGTGTTTCTGGGACGAAGTTCAAAGTTAAAGCAGCCGGGCCATGAAATGTAGTTCAAATCGGGGGTAACAGCAATAACGCAAGTCTCAGAAAGACATTATGGCGGTTTCATGCCACACAAAGCAGTAGACGTTTCTTAACGAAATTTATATTATTCTGCCTATTTTACCTACGACCATTACACTTTGTAAATACATGCAGACTCGATAATGGTGGATAAACCGATACCACTGAAGTGTCTGCCGCTAGGGTCTCAACAGTTTTAAGAATTAGTATACACTCTTCTTTCTTTTTTACTTTTTCACCTAATAGTGTTATTTTTATTTATTTTCTTTACAATTTATATTTAATATGCATATAATGACCCTATTTTCTATGCAATTGGTAAATCATATAGACTACCTACCATATCACTGTTAGAATAATACAATCGACCTTGTTACGCAGAAAGCACCATTCCCCAGTATGTATAAACAGTCGAGCCAATACACCATACACATGGCCTGAAGATTACTTTCAAGCATGAAACAGACTGTCATAGGCGCGTTCTTGACCTCAGTGTTCACTTATATATATATATATATATATATATATATATATATATATATATATATATATATATATATATTCATCCGCAGACAGACTGTTCCGCTGTCTGTATCACAGCTCATCAGTGTGAGTAGACATACGATTCCTTCAAGCCGGCATCGAAACTCGATGATTTGGCATCAGTCGGAGATTTTACCGTTGAGCTATCACCGCCCGATAGAATGAAGGCGAATTTTTACGTACCTATTCTTCGAATAAACACGCCAATGACCGTCAGTGCTCAATTCATAGAAGAGCTTTGCAGTACTAACAGTAGTATTCATTGTTTACAAAATTCGCCCTTTCACTCAAGAGTGCTCGATCGGATATATATATATATATATATATATATATATATATATATATATATATATATATATATATACATATATATATATATATTATAATAAAAAGAAAGAATAGTAAGATGTATAATCCGTTGTACTTTTATTTTTTATTATTATTTTTTATTTTTACAAAACAGTTTTCAATGTAAATTTACAGATAATAAATATTATAAATTCACTGATTTAAAATTAACTGATTTTTATATATATATATGTGTGTGTGTGTGTATACAGCATTGTGTTTACATATCATATATATATATATATATATATATATATATATATATATATATATATATAGATATATATATAGATATATATATATATATAAACAAAGTGGTATTAGCCGTTTCCCCACAAGAAAACAATGGGTATTCGTTGACCGGGCAACTAGTACTAAAATCTTTCTCTTAAAAGAATTTTAGTTGTTTTTATGTACATTAGCTGTTATCAATCCTTCAAGTATTGATGAGTGTTTCTTTATTAACCTTTTATTTTAAGTAGTGTGGAATGTCCACATCTTCATTCGGTCATTATTTACTCTTCGAATTACATGTGCTATCCATATTATTTGTTGCCGTTGTTGGTCCTCTTGTGATGCGGTTTCTATTATTATGTATATATATATATATATATATATATATATATATATATATATATATATATATATATATATATATATATACACGAGAATGGTCATATTAGAAATGGAGACATTAACTCAGTCCCAAATCATTTTCAACCTTACTATTCACGCAACCATTATAGTAGGATTTTCTTATCGAAATGAAGACTTGGTTTTCATCTAAGATCTAAAGACGATAAGCAATCCCAAGCAGACAACGTTGAAAGCCACCCACAATAACTTGCACGAAATTTATGTCACTTTTTGGTCAAAGTATGTGGGTCAGAAACATGTTTGAGAAATTATACGAGAATGGATAAGGATCGGAAAAACCCAAAGACTATAAACCAGTCTTTCGTCTACCATATATACTAGAATACCTGTAAACGTGAAACCTGCTTTTTGAGTCACTTATGTGCTGATGAACTACCAATCGAAAATTGGCCTTCTTCGGCCCAAAATTGGTAATCATTATATGTACAATATTAATATCTTCATCGGCAAAACTCGTGAATTTCCGATCGTCTATCTAGTGTTCCATTATTCGAAACTAAGAACCGCTCATGTACATAAAAAGTCTACTCGGATAGAGATTTTCATATAGATGCCATACATGGCACCAAACCCATTGAAACATATCTAAGTTGTCAGATGGACACAAACGCTTTCTCAAACTAATAAAAATGGCTTCGAGTGAGTGAAGTGTTGATGCCTCATCCTTTTCCAAACATCTTGAGCTGATGTTACAGAATAAAAAAGAAGTGTAGCAGATAATAGAAACCGTATAACTTGAGGACTTTCAACAGAAGGAATAAATTAAATTGAGTAGAACATATTTTACTCGAAGAGCGAATAATGATATAGTCAAGATGTTGACGTTCCATGTTACTTCAAACAAAAGGTTAGGAAGGAAGCCGACATCAATACTGGAAGAAGCAATAACAGTGAAATTCGGATTTTTTTTTTAATTTTTAAGAGAAATATTTTATAAATTTCAACCGACAGTATCACTGATTGTTAAGTTAATGAATGTCCAACGTCTCCTTATGAGGAAACCACTAATATTATCATTACCATATTTGGATCATTTTTTAGCCAATATATTCTTCCGGCTTCTATGATATTCGAGCTGTTTCCACATATGTTGGGTTTTTTCCAGTCGCTTTCTGATGTTTTGTGATTAAATGATTTCATTATGTCATGTCTTATCATGTATACTGTCGATACAATCTTCTTATTAACACAAGTTTCGATTACGAGTAAAGCAGAAACATGTTTAATAAAAAGATGAATCCTAGAGTCCGGATAACGCATGGAATAATGAAAAAACTTCACCTCAAAAGTTCATAAAACACAATAGCAATAGTAATATTAGCCATCTCCCTCCAAGGAAACATTGGGCAATTCATTGACCGAAAAGACAGTGCCACTTTCTGTTGATATTTATAAAATCTTTCTCTTAAAATAATATTTCAGAAAAATAGGTTTTTCAAGCCCAATAGCTTTTATCGCTCTTTCCAGTATTGAAGGGGCTTCCTTCCTAACATTTTATTTTAAGTAGTGTGGAATGTCAATATCTTGATTATGTCATTATTTTCTCTTCTCAAACCCAGTAGCTGTTATCTCTCTTTCTACTATTAATGGAGGTTTCCTTCCTAATCTTTTATCTGAAGTAGTGTGGAATGTCAACATTTTGATTATGTCATAATTGATGTGATGTGGTTTCTTTTTTTCCGGTACAGCTCGTTGTTTGTGATCCTCTATGTTCAAAGAAGGAAGGTCTTTGCCATGACCCTCGGGCTTCACTCACTCAAAGCCTTTTTAATCATTGATCTTATGATGCGGTTGTATACAGCTAACAGCTTAGAATTTTCTGAAAGGATTTAGCACCATGCGTCACATGAAAGTCTCGATCTGATGAGGCTATTTAAAAAAATGACTCAAGTTTTCAGGTTGATATTTTGGTTTTGTAGCAATTCGTGGTGTTAGGCGAAACTATCTCTAACGCAGCCCACTTTATGTTTAGTTTCCTCTTCTCCTATATAAAATTTTTAATAACTGATCAAAAACACAAAGGTATCTGAAGTGTTTAGTATTTACTAATTCTGATTGCCACTCAATGCTAAAGAACTCTGTCAAACCTGATATTTCATACATAGCGGAATAAATATCCTATTAACTCTTTGCAATGTATTATTCTTTAACTTAATAAATTTATGAAAAAAGAATATAAATTTCTAAAATTCTTCTCTACTTTGCTTAATGTTATCAGCTGGTTATTTTTAGCAAAATAAAAAAAAAACCCGTATTCCAAAGTGATCACTGTAAGTGAATTTATTTAAGCTAATGTATTTACTTCAGTATGAAATTTGAACATAACTGGTTCCTCTAAATTAAAAAAAAAACATACCCAGAAGGCTGTGAAGTGACAATAAAAAGAGAAAATAAATTCCTACTTTGATATTTTAGTAACAAAATCTTTTAATTTGGAAATAAGTTCAGAAATAAGACTTTATAAAACAAATGATTGTTTGTGTAGGTGCGTGTGTCCTGTCGTTAAATTTTTAGGCCAAAACAATTTGAAATAAACGACATAAAAATTGAGAGAAAAAAACATAATTTAAATTTTTTAATGCTCGCCAACTGCAAAATGCTGAACAACATTCAGATTTTGTTTCTCTTCCTTAAACGCCGAATAACGATTACATATAAATTCATTATACATGTTTTATATTTAAATTATGCATTAATTGTACTATACAAAATGATTTACCTGTGAATAGATGTAAGTTCAATATACCGTGACGCTTTAGAAGATTTTAGTGTATTGATGTGGGGTCTGGCAAGACACAACACTTAACTTGACATAGTCGTGATCGTAGTATTCATTACTCAGCTGGACAAGTCATTGCAATAGGATTATCTTTGGTATTTACCCGAGTCCTCCTCACATGATGGGATGTGGCACAATTCCAGTTTTTACGTGGGGCGTTCAGAGCTAGTAGACTCGGGCAAAAATTGCCCGTAGACCCCGTATATACGGAGTCGGGTAGCTATCTACCTCCCCAGACGAGACTGTCGTTCGGCATGGCCTTGTCTAGCTTCCTCTCCGTTTGAAGGCAGAGAGTCAACAAGCAGAGTTAATTGTAATCCTTAACTCCTCGTGCAATAATATTTTCTTTTCCTAGAAAATTACCCAGGACTACTTATCATGAATGGATCACTCCATTAATGATAGTAAGGAGGGTAACTGGTTCTTACTACAACACATAGATTATAGCCCATGAACAGATTTCTGACCTGTTCACCGAAAGGCACAGAGTAAATAGAGGAAGTCATTGTAAGATAAATTTCTTCCTGCAAAAATTTAGGTATATTCTTCGTAACACGCACGCACACAAGGTATCTCTAAAGTCACAAAATATTAGTAACTTTTGGTACTGACTACCTTTTAGATATTAGGTTGAGTCATAAGTAATTTCCGTTTTCGGAAGTCAATTGTAATAACGAATGTATAATCACAACTAAACGTAAGTGAAATATGTCATAACAGGTGATAGACAATGTTCAATTCAAAAGGCAGTGGATTGACAAGGATAGATCTCTACAAGTGACCCCAAAATTTGAACTCCTTGGAAAAATGTTGTCCGTGTGGTGGGATCATCTGGGTATTATTCATTTAGAATTCTTAAAATGTCGTGAAATATTAAATACACATTCATACGTACAGCAGCTGCAACGTGTCCAGAACAACAAAAGGTTCATATGGCAAGAATTAGAAACCTCCTTCCAAACTCGGTTGATCTTTTATACCCAACCTATCGTATTTAACTGACGTTACACCAACCTATTATTACGTTTTTCGATCGCTGCAAACGCTTTGATTGTGGGGTGGGTGCGTTTTCTTTAATGAAAACCAGATTCAGGTGTTCGTCGACTTTTCACATCAAAACTTACGGAATTTTACTCAAAAAGTAGCGAACAGCTGCCTCATAAGTGATAACAAGTCATTGCAAATAATAGAGAAAATATTGAATAATGCTTTATTTTCTACGAGCTAACTCGGACATTCATGGATCTATCACGCTATCCATCTCGGTTATCCATCAAGATTAGGAGTTCATTAGGATCTCAGCCTGTGTCTCTACATAATTGGTCAATGTAGGTGGTTGATGGGCGACCAACTCGTCTTTCTCCATGGCAAAGTGTCCTGAGTAGTAAGATCATTCACGAGTTCTTGTCTTGCTCGCTAGCAAAGCGCATTCTTCGTTCACTTGTAGAAATATCAGAGATGGGTTCATAGAGCAGTGATTTAATTAGATGTTGTCTCCAAGAGATATTAAGTATACTAAGTATACTTACTTCTCTAAAACCTTCGATTCTGATAATAAGGAAAAATGAAGAATATTCTTCTGGTATATGGCATCCTTCCTGCAACAGTAACTTCCATAATGAATAAAATGTAATTGAATTTTATTGTTTGAATAATAAAGTTGATAAACTAAAACAGCGATTATTTATGACTCAACCAAAAATATACGAGAGATATTCGAAAAGTAGATTCTAAACATTTAGTAATCCAGCACGTTTAACACTGCAAAAATAAAACTTTTTCGGGTTACCTCCTCCTAATTTTCGAAAACGTTACTAGGGGACGCTTTCCGGACTATAAATACTCGATAATATCTTTTCTCGTACTTTTCTCATTTTTTCCGCTTATGCGTCAACATGTAAGTCTCTCGCGGAATAATGCGTTCCCTTTATGGGAAGCGCATGAACAATATTTACACGCACACGTGCGCACGCATCTTTCACTTAATTTTTTTCTTGGACTTTCTCCTACACCAAACTACACATATGCAAACAATTCACAAGCTTAAATGTTTTCTTCATTCATGTTCATTGTTCAATATTCACAACAATATTCTATTGTATATTTAACCCTTTATTGTTAATACATCATCATTTGTTTGCACACATATATCCCGTGTCTGCCATTTTGCTTGTGGGTATTTCAAGTGACGCACATGTTTAACTCAACGCGTACACTGGCCCGGTACAACTTTGCCGATGTCAAAAAATTTCTTATGCTACTTTGCCATACCATAGTGAAATTATTTTTTTTAACACAGAAATTGATACCTACCTCGATCTCTAGGCTGGTACACATTAATTTCATATTTTTTCTGAATTTCTAGGACGAGGAATTATAATCATTTACTCTATTTACATTCTGACTATTGTCCTCATTTTTGTTGTAATTATCACAATGTTTCGGCTGCTGTAACCTCCGGCCTATATACAGCGATCTGGCTATCCTACAGAGAATACCGAACTGAACACTTTATTTAATCTACCGATGTAGACTGTTCTCGTTCCAGGATATCTCGTCTACATTTTATATTTAATACTGCTCAGTTCTTGCTCGTCTGTTTCTAAGTACACACTGATCAGCCCAGATATTGAACCTACAATAACTATGTTACCCTGATCGATATACACCTGATGAAGGCAGGTGGGCACAACGGCCAAAACGTTGTGAAAAGAACAACGAAGATTAGGACAATAGAATGTAAATAGTGTAAATAAATAATTGCAGGCATTTTTTAAAAATCAAGGACACCTACTTAAACAAGTGTACTCTCTAAATAGAATGCTTGTATGATCATTCCATATCAATTCAACCAATCAATGTACCCACTCAAAAAAAATAGGCTTTTTTTTTCGTTTTGATATATGTTGTAGATCTTATAGTCATTAGAAAATCCTGAAATTTTTAAGTTAGAATTCCTAACTGTTCTCAAGATATCTAAGTTGAAATGTTGCTGAATCAGAATTTTCTGTTGATGGACATTCCTATTTTCAAACTCAACGATCTCACAGAAACTGTTATATCTTTTGATCCACTGGCCAGAAATTAATGAAATTTGATACTTTGATAATGTTTTTGGAAAACATTACATAGTATTTGAGGAATTCATTTCCTAAGTTTACTAATATTTATGATATATCAGGTGAATTTTAGTTTCTTTAAGAAATATTTACATTAACCTATTTTATGATGTGAGATTTTATTATGCAACTTGAGAGTTGTTCATCATATTTTATAGTATTCTTATAGATAATTTTTAATTTCAGATCTATAAAGATTGCCATGGGTCATCAAAAAGACATAACCCCAAAAGAGAAATAAGATATTTTATACAGAGTGTGGCAGAAATACCTCCTGTATAATAGTAAGACATTAGCTAGCTGAAGAACTCATTGCCACTCGGGTCATTCCATATCAATTCAACCAATCAATGTACCTACTCAAAAAAATAGGCTTTTTTTTCGTTTTGATATATGTTGTAGATCTTATAGTCATTAGAAAATCCTGAAATTTTTAAGTTAGAATTCCTAACCATTCTCAAGATATCTAAGACATCTAAAAATGAAATAGCTATATATTTATCAGTAGTCTCTAATTACAACAGTATAAACTTTTACTTCAATGTAACATCAAATTATGATTTATTTTGATATATGCTGTAGAATTCTGCCCCTTCTTGCTTCCCTCTCGGTATTCTAACTCGGCTCACTTCTTAGGGTTGTTATGTGACAAATCTAATATTTAAAGCGCGTAGGTGAAAGGCCGCAGTTTAATCTCATCATTAATTTCAATTTCCTGACTCCCTTTCTATTTTCCCGAAATTATCCTTTACCAGTGAAAATATAAACGATATCAAACCCCCACCCACCCACTTGGGACGATATGATTGAATTTCATAACTTCAACCCTTCAAGAAAAAGGATTCGTTCTCTGTTTTCATTTCTAAATTCGTTTTCGTTAACGAAAATATAATTCTCGTCTGCTTTTTCTTTTGTCAATGACATATGTTTTTCTAATTTCCCATAAATAGATAAAGCCATTTCCCAATTTGCTTTACCCGCATGCCAGATTTTCCATAGATAAAAAAAAACTCTCGGTGCATTGTTCCAATTCGTAGAGGTAATGTTACCCAGATGGCCTTTTCTTCAATTCCATATTACCAGGTAACATGTCTTCTATTCTCGTTTTCTATCTATCTATCTCCCAGTTTATTTTGCATTTTGGGATTAACTTTTCTTTGTGCTTAGAATTAATGATTAGCCACCTCCCAGCTTCAGTGTCACATATACATGATCGCTCTCTGACAACTTTTTTCTTCTCGCAAGAATGGCAAGAGCACTTGAAGCCAGCAAGTTACTTCAAAGCAGGTTGCAGATACTACTAACTAATTTATTCTGCACAGAGCATGACCTGTTTTGTTCCGCTCGTGTGCTTTCTTGTCACAGGTGAAACCGGGACCGTTTATGCGGATTTTCAACCGTATTACTGATCTTAATTTATAAAAATTCTACCAATATAGCTCTTCTTGCTAACGAGGCCTGCATCCACTGCAACATTCATCACACGTAAATTACTGGATTGCTGGATCGATGATTTATCCCAGGAATCCATGAATTTAGAAAAATCCATATATATACATTTTTTAATCATTTCTTCCAAGGCAATAAAGTCACTAAGACACAATTGGCTACCGAGTGTGAAAGAATATAAGAAAAGTAAATTAACATCATTAAGGAACGATAACAATAAAAGAAAAGGAATTGAGAAGACAGAAGATAACTACTGACATTGTATTTAAATTTTTGAAGATCAAAGTTGACTGGAAAGTAAAAAGTCAGAAAAGAGTTCCACAAACGGGAAATGCGACAGAAGAAAATAATAGCAAAGATACATCTAGCCATTTTAACTGTAAAACGATTAGACCTTGGTGCCAATCTAGTCAGTTATGTGCCATGCGTGATACACGCTTAGGAGATCATGTATCTTTCGATACATGACTGACGAGGCAGATTTTTTTCCCGCAGTAGTTTGCCATTTCTTTCTGCGGTAGACCAGTTGCCATCCAAGACTATAGAACCCAGTCTGTTCTGCTATTTATCCATAGATGGAATGAGAAGAACAGAATTCATACCTTTCCCAAGGGTATTTGCACGTAAGTGAATGGATTCGACTGGAATCTAGTACTGCGCTTAAATTCATAAAGTCTAGGTACCATGAAGAAAAGTTTATCGGAAGTACCACCGTGAAAGTATTTATAAAAAAAGGTACACGGAAAGAGCATTAGGGCGGTAGGAAAGTAACTGAAGCCAAGTCAGGTCAATTACATTGCTTATTCTTCTTTGGATTTTATGATGAACCTCTAAATAGATAACAAGACCATCAAACCATACGTGGCAGCAATATTCAAAGCATGGACGAATTATAGACTTATAAATATGCAAGATAAATTCTGGCGAGAAAAAACTACTTTTCTAACAGCAGACCACACAAATGGTAAAGCGTTAACCCGAGAAGGCACAATGAATGTTGGAAGACAGAAAGAGATCTTTCAGGCGATTAATAGAGAGTAGTTTCGTTTTGGAGGTGCTATAAAGACATACATACATATGCGCAAACATATAGATAGATAGATAGATAGATAGATAGGCGACTTGGTGATCTAGGAACTGCATACCTTCCATTTGTACCAGTAGGTGGGGTTTGAGCCTAAAATATTTAATTGAGCCTACCTCAATTAAAACATTGGCGCCACACAATCTACCTCCATCTTCAACCGTGTCTTTTGCTATACGTACCAATTTTTGTAAATGCCCGTGTGTGCGTATTTTCTTATATTTCTTGTTCTCTACTTCGTTTTCTCTTCTGCTGACCCTTTACAACTCTTTAATCTTTCGTAGAACTATCACAATTTCTTTTTTTAACGACATTTCCACTCACCATTTGTCCCTAATTACTACTTGACTTCTCTTATCTGTGTTTCGTGTTGAATGACGACTTGAAGCTCATATATTAATCGGTCTTATCTTTTATGTACGACGACAATGCATGTTCTTTGATGAGGAGTAGACGTCATTCAGTTCTCCACCCTTAACGATCCTATATCAATTAGGGCAAAGGAGAACCTCCTCAGGCTTGGGTTTGTAACGAAGGAATCAGGTTCTTGACATCAAAGAAAAATTTATTTCCATAACTGATTCCAATAAAGTTACTTTTCTTAATGACATTTGCCTTTATGACTTTTGAATGAATTGAGAATAATATACCTCTTTTGTTTTAATGATTTTTACTAGATTTATGCCAAATATGTACATGATCTATTTTGATAGATAGATAGATTGATAGATAGATAGATAGATAGATAGATAGAAAGAAAGAAAGAAAGAAAGAAAGAAAGAAAGAAAGAAAGAATAAGAAAAATACTGGGATAGATAGATAGATAGATAGATAGAAAATATATGAAAAAACGAACATAAATATATAGAAATAATCAGAAGAAGCTAGCTAGCTAGCTAGCTAAATAGAATAAGAAAAGACTGCGATAGATCCCAACAGTATGGCAGCTAATGCCTATAGACCTTACTACACTACGCAATAACGGTCTTTGAGACTAACTAGCTAAATTTCACTATACTAATGACGATATGCATATAAAACAAAGCGGAAACGTTTTTTTATTGACGATGCTAGTTAGGTAGTTATATAGGAGTCTTCTGGTCAGTATATAACACGCATATATATATATATATATATATATATATATATATATATATATATATATATATATATATATATAATTGCCCGCTGTTCTCGTTTTCCTCTATGGCTGCTAGCTAATCCGTATCGTAGGTGCCTGATAAAATACATGTTTTTTCAACACCGACAGAGTCCACCTGTACGGCTCGCTCAGTATAGTTGAAGTATAAACTACTTCAACTATACTGAGCTGATCTTACTTAAAATTTCTGAGAGAGAAACGCATAATCTGTCATGATCAACAGTTTGAACAATGCCAGTACGCACAAACATTAGCCCGAATAGGCACAATGAGTCACTCTCCTTGAGGTTAGTATCACCCATGCTGATGGAAGGCTAAAAGTGTTCTCTTAGACGATTTACAAAAAGAGCAGTTTCGTTTTTGAGTCGTTAAAATTAACAAGCCATTTCTTGTCCTAGTCAACAACAGATTGTAGGTCTTTTTTTAGCTCAGTTGCTAATTTGACCCTAACGAACCGTTCAGATTCCCTATTAAGATATGAGTAAATTCCTCTATCATCAGTATAGATACCGAGTTGAGAACTGATCAAGAATGTCGTTGTAGAATATTAGGAACAATATAGAAGGCTAGAAGAGCCCTGGGGGGACATCTGCATTAAACAAAAAGAGTGACTATTCAAGGAAAGTCCAGTTTTGCGATTTGATAAGAAAGATTGAATCAGATCAAAAAAAATCGTCCAGAAGTGGCATAACTTTTCAAATTGTGAAGAAGACCAATTTTCCAAACCCTGTCAAATGCTTTCGAGATTATCCAAAACAATAGCCCGAGATTTACCATTCTTATCTGAAGTTTGCTAGATCATTTCAGAAATAATGAAGCGAAAGCCATATTGTTTGTCTGAACGAAGACGTTGCAATGTGAAATGTTTACTCAATTCAGAATTTATTAGTGCCTCTAGTACTTTGCTAAAAAGATGTAGAAGCCTAAAAGGCTGATATTTAGAAGGATTAGATGGTTCGCTTGATTTCTTAAAAACTGGATTTCCGACAAGCAGGAAATCAAAAAGTAGTAATTTATTGTAGCGAGAACAAGAGCCAGTTCAAGAGTACATTTCTGGGGATCCAGTTTAGAGATGACAGCAGAAACCACAGACGGGGTTATATACATATCACACAATAAACTCAGTTCTAAGTGGAAAGTTAAGCAAAGATACATCTAGCCATTTAAACTGTAAAATGATGAGACCTTGGTGCCAATCTAGTTATTCAGTCAGTTATATGCCATGCGTGATACACGCTTAGGAGATCATGTATCTTTCGATACATGACTGACGAGGCAGATTTTTTCCCGCAGTACGTTGCCATTTCTCCCTGCGGTAGACCAGTTGTCATCTAAGACTACAGAACCCAGTCTGTCCTGCTGTTTATTTATAGATGAGCCAAGAAAAGAATTAGAAGAGAATTTACGAATATATTATTGAATTCAGAATTGCTAACCACAACAAGACAACCAAGACTGCCATGGGGAATGAAGAGATGTATTATTTGTGTGAAAGACCTCAATTTGAACTCGGCACGTCAGTTTCACTTTCTGTATCGATAACCGCAACTGTTTTATTAATTCATATTCCAAAGAGTTTTACAGTTTGAGCGTAATTATTATTGTCATTGCATGAAATACAAAAGGGCTCCCTCACGTAGACATACGCAGATAGATAGATAGATAGATAGATAGATAGATAGATAGATAGATAGATAGATAGATAGATAGATATATATGAATAAAATTAGATAGATAAATATGAATAAAATTAGATAGATAGTCCTGCCAAATAGATGGGAAATGGGTTGTCGATCCGGAGATAAATGTGTATATAGGGAGACAGTGTATACAATAGTAGCAGTGTCAAGGGAATAAAACGTTCTTTTGACACGTCATTTTTTTTTTTTGCAGGCACGGAGATTAAACATTGACAGATCAAGATTATTGTACAAATGATTCAGTTTTTTTTTTTAATTATCCACAATGCAATCGAAAATTTCATAATTTTATTAATTTAAAAAATTTTATTAGAGTAAATTTTTTATAGTAATTCATTATAATAATTTGATTACAATTTTATTTGTCTATATCTCTGAGATGATACTAGCATGGCTCAGTGGATAAAGACGTTGGTTACATCCAGTGACTAGACCCAAAGAGTTGTGAGTTCAGTACTAGGCCACAGAAGTGGTGAACCAAAAACTTAGAGAGTTGAGTTAAAGGCAAATAACTGGGACATCCGTAGGAGACATGGAACTTGAACAATTTATCACGGTGGTCGAAATAAAGGGGTCGATGGTAAAGTCTAATCACGTGAAACGTTGTGAATGTGACAATCAGGATAAAAGTTCGAATAATGTAAATAACTTTATTCTAATTCTATTTATTGTATCCCAGTGGAAGTATTTTAATATCATTCTGTGTGTCTCTTCATTACGTTACACCCTGACAATACCTCATAAATAAAAAACGTATCAGAGACGCTACTTGACTTCAATGAGAAAAAGAAAGAAAGAAAGAAAGAAGAGGTGATAACAGTTATATTTCGATTAAATGAGTAAAGTTTTCACTTTCAAATTTTTCCTTTGTACCCCCTTACTTAAAATAACGACGAGAATTCATATTTATGATTGTTATTCTAAAGTTGTTAAGCTCAAATATTTAATGATGCGGTAGAGAAATCCCTACAGATATTTCATTGTCGTAGAACTCGTCATGATCTTATTCATTCATTAACTTAAGAATTTAGATTCATCAGAATATGAAAATAGGAAAGCAGTGAAATTTTCACGGTTTAAAACTAGTTATTATTATTTTACTGTTTTAAATAATCGCCATTTTTCAGGCGCGTGACGGACACCGAGTAAGGCAATCACCAAAAATCCAGTTACCATGAATAAAATAAATTATCTATTAGGTTGGTGCAAAAATAATGACGCAATAATGTTGTTTTTTGACGTATTTTTTAACGTCAAAAAACGACATTATTACGTCATTATTTTTGCACCAACCTAATATATTTCTGAGATGAGGTAGTATGTACACTATTTACATTATTCGGACTATTGTCCTCATCTTTGTCGCCATATTTATTACAATGTTTCGACCGTTGGAATATCGAACTGAACCCTTTATTTCGCTCACTGGGGTAGACTGTTCTAGTTCCACGTTTAATTGATGTCAGTTATCAGTTATCTCCTGTTAATTCCCCCTCTCCAAATTACCAATGCCTTAACGGGGTATTGAACTCACACACTTTGTGTCGTGTCACTGGATCTAACCAACGCCTTTATCCGCTGTGCCATGTATTCTTGAGGAACTCCGTGTATGAATATCTGAGTATTATAAACCTAATGTCTCAGCAGTCATTTTTTTATCAGTGCTCATATTGCAATTTTTTGCTGTTATCATTTCATGTTTTTACCAGAGTTTATATTGCAATTTTTGTTGTTGTTATTGCTTTTCTCTGGCACTCCTTATTACTGGTTCCCATATTGTATTCATTTCTATGCTTGGTCAGCTCAGGAGATTTTTGTGGCCTAGCATATGTGTTGATTCCTTAAGTTTACGAATTCTCCAATGGTGTTTTTTGTCTATGATCGCAACCTGATCCCACAGAGGGTGTGGCTGACCACATATGGAGAGTAAAGGGAGATCACAATATGAACGCAAATTCAAATAAAAATAATACTTATATTCAGGAAGATCTTCAAAGAAGTTTGCATAAAAACTCTATAAAGCCGGTAAATGCTGTTAATACTATTTACTATAAACAGAGCATTTACTTAAATATTTGTATCTAAAAAAAAAATGTATAAACATAAAAATGTCTTTATACACTGCGTGCCAAATTATTATCAAGATAACTTTTTTTCTAATATTTCAAAAACCGTCCAATCAATTCACACAAAATTTTCACACAACACTGACCTGCGCAATCACTGAAATTTTCGTACTGATCTGCCCAATGTAAACAAGCTGGTGCCATATTTGTTATCAGTGCGGTGATTTGAGCGTGCCAAATTATTAGAAAAGTGTAAGAATTTAGTGAAAAGATGGGGCGTAAAAACATTTTAAGTGATGCTGAAAAGAAAACTATCACCTCAGAACTCTCAAAAGGTAAATCTACCCTAGAAATTTCTAAAATGATAAGGAGGTGTCGTCAAACAGTGAAAAAGTTCACCGCCGACCCTACACAAGTACGCAAAAGGGCAGATAAAGGCAAGCCGAGGGTTATTTCACGTCGTCTCATGTCACGACTTAAACGAGAGGCCACGAAGAACCCTGGACTTACCAGCCAAGAGCTTTTCAGTCGCATTGGGGATCCTACTGTGTCTAAAAGTACTCGGTGTCGGTATCTGAGGGAAATAGCAACAACGGTCAAACCTGTATCGAAGCCTCCGTTGACGAGAAATCACATTCAAAATCGATTGAAATGGGCCGAGGACAATATGAAGATTGACTTCTCTAAAGTTTTGTTCACAGACGAAACTCGAGCAACATTTGATGGGCCAGATAGATGGTGAAAAGGCTGGGTAATGAACGGACAGAATCGCCTCACATGCTGCTGACAAGATTACTGAATATTTGAAACAGTTAGGCTTCGATGGACCTCGAAAAATGTAGTGGCCAGCAAATTCTCCGGATTTGAACCCAATCGAAAACCTTTGGAGCATCATGAAGAGAAGACTGTACGCCAACGGACGACAATTCAGGAGCAACGCTGAGTTGTGGGAAGCAATTCTTGACATATCTTGCGGCATTAGAGCAGATGGCATCCTACAATTAACAAATTCTATGGATCATCGACTTAATTTGTTTAAAACTGTGCCTTTGTTTGTATCTGTTATTATTTGTTTGATTATCTTATTTATTAGTTTCTTTTGATCATAAACATTCACGTGCAGCATAAATAAACGTTTTGTTTGCTCAATTCTGGGAATTGTACTAAACCTTTATAATAATTTGGCACTCTCAAATCACCACGCTGATAACAAATATGGCGCCAGTTTGTTTACATTGCGCAGACCAGTACAAAAATTTCAGTGATTGCGCAAGTCAGTGTTGCCAACATTGTGTGAAAATTTTGTGTGAATTGATTGGACGGTTTTTGAAATATTAGAAAAAAAGTTATCTTGATAATTTGGCAGTGTATACATATATATATATATATATATATATATATATATATATATATATATATATATATATATATATATATATACTTGCTTACTTTTTACCGGACTTTGAATTATGATACTTTGTGTCCTCCACATATTTTGACTGACCTTTTAACCACATGATGACATTCATTCAAAAGCCTTGATAAACCAATAGGATCATCGCTTTTGTATATAACATGTTACCACAAAATAAATCCTACATTGCCTTGATAAAGTCCTTCAGAGGACGAAACGCGTCGTCTAAGAATAGTTATTCCTTGTGTCTTTTTATTCATATGTGTGCGTTTGTTCTATATTGATAGAAGTGTGCAATTAGAACTGCATAGTGACTGTCCGTTTCACATCTTAAGGCGTTCTTCTGATTATGTTTACTTGTGACTGTCAGCCTCTAGCCTTGATTCCCATGTCCACAATCTATCTATCTATCTATCTATCTATCTATTTAGAAAAATATAACAAACTGGAAAATTTCTTGTGACGCGTTTCATCCGTTAGGATTTCATCGGACTGAACATTGTTGATGTTGCCACGTCTATATATGCGGACGAAATGTTTGTTGACATAAATTACACAAAATTATATATAAAATTATACAAAATTATATATCGTTATATGTACGTATGTATCTATGTATGTATGAATCTATCTATCTATCCATCACCACGATATATTGCCACCGACACTCACTGTCCACTATTTTATATATATATATATGTGTGTGTGTGTGTGTGTGTCTGTGTGCGTGTGTTTATTAGATTCAACCGATCAGGCCTGTCTCTTTAACAGGGTTATGGTAGGCGATATCGCTTTTAACACCAAAGTAAATGGAATCTACGCAACGCATTCAAATACCAACTGAGTTAATTTCGCACTTCAGAAAGCATGGCTTAAATAACATGGCTGACTTGACTCTTAAGCTTTGAGCGGCAGTCTAAGGGAGAAGCACATTTCTAAATTCAAAATCTTGAAGAAGACACTGATAAATCACTCTACAGTCTTTCCTAGAAACAGTCATGGTAATGGACACTTTATAGATATTTAGAAAAAACGAAGCTGTGGAGAGCTATTGCCCCTTTCTATATATCCGATAAGTATCTTTTGGATTATATAAATTCTTAAAACAACTCGAAGCATGAAATTTTTTAAAACAAACAAAAATGACGTATATTATCTCTTGACAAGTTGCTACACGATTTACAAATATATGTCAAAATTTAGCTTCTTTGTCTACGAATAAATATATTTACTTGAACAGAAACTACAACACACACAGAGGATATAATATCACCGTTAAGTGAAACAAGGGTTCGGCTAATTTAAAAAGAAAATTAAGAAAATTGTTACTATTGTCTATGCATTTTCATCAGCAAGGAACGGGAGCCTTCACGCCGCGTTCGTAAACGCTGCTTATTGCGCATTACAAATGCCACTACTGAAATATATTACACACCATCTAACTATGCTCATATCCACTATTTGGTTTCCGTAAATATTCATTAAGCGTTGTGCAAAGTGTTAAAAAAGTAAATAAAATTATTACCAAATATGAAATATTTTATATTAAATCAGGCTAAAAGATGATGCTAAGTATTATAATATTTACAGCATTATAATATTTGCAATAATAAAAACATCTTTTATGGTGATTACAGAAATACTTGTCTGGAGCACTCAGTAAGGATCAAGCCCATTACAGAAGCGATCGCTTTGAGATTAGTTTGCTCTCAGTGCCCCAAAACGACAAATAAAATATGCATTTACATTAATACTGTATTTTTTTTTACTTCGTTTCTTTACAGCAATACACTTATTTTCATCTTTTCTGTGAGCTCTCCGAATGTTTACGTTGTTTACGACTGTAAAGTAGTTCACTGAGGAATAAAAAGTATGTAAATGTTTTTATGACTTTTATTAGGGTATTCTTTTTCTTTATCCCCTCAGGACGTAGGTGATTATGGCTTTCTACACTTTCCTATTCTTTGTAGCTCTTAATAAATAGTGTCCTTTTTTATTTCTCCTAAACCTTGTTCTGCCATCCATTTACTCAAGCTCACTAAGTCATGCGCTGTTTTTCTCTGTCTCTTCGGTCTATCCCGTGAGTATCAATTTTCCAAGCCTTCCTTCCTCAATATGTGCCCAAGAAACCTCAACTGTCTCTTCCTGATGTTAAGTATTATTTTCCTTTTTGTTTCTATTTTCTCTAAAACTTCGTCGTTACTCAAATGTTAGCTCCACAGTATCCTTAACATCCTTCTTTTGAACCAGATTTCTGTTGTTTCAAGTCCTCTCTTCATCTTTGCGGAGATTGCCCAGCACTCAGTGCCATACAGGAGGACAGATATCACGTAACAGCTTAGTACACTTTTCCTAGTTTCTAACAAAATTTCACTGCTATAGAATCCCTCATATCTTGAATCCCTCATATCCGGAATGCTTTATATCCGGAATCCCGCATATCCGGACATGATTTAATGTGCATATTTGAACTATTTGTGTGATATGTAACTGATTTGAAATTTCTATTTTTTTTCAGGAAATTTATTTTGTGTAATTGCTTATGCTTATTTCACCCTAATGGCTTGTATTGGTACAAAAGATGATGGGAATAAGTGAAAAGGATGGCAAATAGACGCATCTGTAACAAGATAGCGACGAGATGCATGATTGCGATGAAACCTGGACTGAAATTGAAAAAACTATTGAAAAGGTTGTCAGTTTTACGGAAAGAAAGCCGGCATTCAGCTATGACGATTGCAAGAAGGCACGCAGATTAAAAAAGGGTCTTTCGTTTAAAGAAATTCAAGAACAAAAGGAAAAAGAAATGCGGAAAAATTTGAAAATGACATTAAAAGAGAAAGAACATCATGCAACAACGATTAAAAAAATCCTCGTTGCATAATTTGTTTTTCATACGTCGCATACTTAATTTAATGAATTTTCATTAATATTACATATTTTTTTTTTCTTAAAATCATTTCCGTTATATTAGGTTGGTGCAAAAATAATGACGTAATAATGTCGTTTTTTGACGTTAAAAAATACGTCAAAAACGACATTATTACGTCATTATTTTTGCACCAACCTAATATTTCACCCACCATTAGCTTATTTTGTTTACTATAAAACATTGAAAATAAATGTTACACCGGAAGGCCTTAGTCCATTTGTCAGGGATTCTACTGCATTTCTCAGTATTCTGCTTAGTTTTGAAATGCTTCCTTGGCTATCCCAATACGTCTTCGGATTTCAGTGTCACACTTTCCATCCTGTGATAAAACATATATTTAAACTTCCGCACTTGTTTGATTTTGTTATCTTCGATGTGCAATTTTTAGGCTCATCCTTTGGCTAACAACCATGCATTTTGACATTTTTTTTAATGTTTAATCCTTTCTACTCGCTTTCATTCACTATCTTCTGTAGCAGTTTTGTTGTTTTCTTTCTGTGTCTACTATCAACACTGTGTCATCTGCATATCTTATGTTGTTAAGATTTTAGCCATCAATAATGAATCATGTTAGTTCGCCTCACCGTATAAGTTGAATAAATCCGGTCAGAAAACACATCCTTGTCTTGAACCCGTTTATTTTTATATATCTAACTCATTTTCTATCCGTATGCAGACAGTTAACTGCGAGTATAGATTCTAGGTTATTCTAATATCCTTCCCAAATATTTCACTGTTGTTGATCAGTTCCAATAGGTCTTTGGGGCCTACTTTATCGATCGCCTTTGCATAATCTATAAAAGAAAGGCACACATACCTATGTATTTGTATTGCTCTTTCTGATAGCATTCTGTGCATTATTGTGAAAACGTAAATTCGTTTGCGAACAAATAATATAATTAGTTGTAAGTAACTGATAGATCTCTCTTCTTTTGTCTTTTAAATGCTGTTACATTTGCAGATATGAAGCGCCATTTTTTTAAAATAAAATGTAAAATTGTACCTTAGTAAATATTTAAGATAATGTTATTAATAAACCTTAAAAGAAAAACTTAATATCATTTGTCTAAAAAGAACCAAGTCTGTAAGAGCAACTGTTGACTGTGTGGAAATAAATCTGAATCTTTCAATGACATAATAAGCGAATATAACAAATTAGTCTAGGAAAAATACATGAGACATAAATGGGTGAGAAAGGTCATCTTATGGGAATTGTGCAAGCAAATATATTTTGACTGAGAAGAACAATGCTATATGCGCAAGGCAGAATTTATTCTAGAGAATGAAAAATAAAATCCTCTGAGTCCTTGAGATTTAAACGGGTTACCCAATCCATACAAGAAGACTGGATCTGTTATTTGTAACCGGAAGAGAAGAATATGGAAGTTCGTTGAATTCTTTGTTCCGACAGAACATGAAATGCATATAAAAGAAAATGAAAATTATTTCAACCTTACCAAGGAGCCACGGAACTTATGGAACATGATAGTTCTGCTGAATGTTATCGGAAGACTAGGAAAGATTCCGTAGAAAATAACCATAGGCGCTTGAAATTAGGGAAAGAGTTAGAGTGATCCTGATTATGGCTTTGTTGCAAAGAGCTAGAATTCTTAGAAAAATTCTGAAAAATTTCCTGTGAGCAATCTTGTCGACACTGGTTGATCTATATTGCCATTGCCGACAGATAGGAACAATTATGCTAGTCTTTATCCTCTCTCCTCAAAACATATCTCATTTAGTATCTGTCTATATTTCTGAGATGAAGTATTATGTACACTATTTACATTATTCGGACTATTGTAGCCATATTTATTACAAAGTTCCGGCCGTTGTACGCTCCGGCCTTCTTCAGGTGTTTGGAATGTCGAACTGAACCCTTTATTTCGCTCACTGGGGTAGACTGTTCTAGTTCCACGTGCCATGTTTAATGGAAGTCAGTTATCAGTTATCTCCTGTTAATTCCCTTCTCCAAGTTCTCCACCGCCTTAACCGGGTATTGAACTCACACTCCCTCATTTAAATCACAACAAAAAGAAATAAAACTAAACCATTTAACAAAAAACACCTACCCACCTCAATCTTTCTTTCTCCAATATTCGTCTTCCAACTTCTGCATCGTAAAATTTTTGTCTCCTGGGAGGGTCGCCAAATATTTTTGCCCTTTGTGAAACCAACTTAAATTCTTCTATTGCTAACAACGAATTCTTGGTTCCAGTGTATCTTCCTCTTTGCTGAAAAGATTCCAGTATTCCTATGCATGGCCTAGGTGTTTACATCCGGGATAATCTTCCGATGGTCAGAGAACTGTCTCTCGAGTCCGCGGACTACTCTTTCATTTGCTTCCGTCTTTTGCTACTAAACTCTCAGTTGTCTCTTTTTCCTTTATTGACCCACCTCTTCCCAAGACTGCAGTATATGCAATTGTTGACTGTATAGAAAAGCGCTTTCTCACCATCCATCTGCGAACATCTTTGTCTTTGGTGACTTCAATGGCTGAAACATTCCAAAGGTACTGATGTTGCCAGTATACAGACATTAAATTTTTTCCATTGCCCAAACCCTCTCTCAAATCATGGACTTCGATTACTCGTTTCCCTAGCCAAACCTAGCAGCAGGATCTATTTCTTACCTCCTCTCCTCGCTCTTGCCGAGCTTCGCAATACTGCCCTCTTGGTAATTCGGACCACTGTGGTAGCTATTTTGACGCATCCGTTTAGCAGGACCCCCACCCCCCATCCATAAGACCTATTTCCGGTGCTAGCATGCTAATTGGGACTCATTCCGTGATTTTCTTCGCGTGCCCCCATGGACTGACATTTTCACCCTCCCAATTGAAAATTGCACGACTGAGGTTTCTTCTTGGGTCAAAATCGGTATGGACGCTTACATCCCTTTTCGGATGACGCCGCAATCCTCTATACGGTTCACACCAGCATGTCCGGCCACCATAGCGCACAGGAACCCCTATCCCCAGCTATACCGTTGTGACAGCTCTCGTCATAACAGGTGCCTATTTACTACTCCTCGTAACAAATATAGGTGAGTCCTCGAAGGAGCTAAGTCCCTGTTTGCTGAGAGAATGAGGCATCGCATAGCCTCTAAAAACTTTGGATCTCGTGATTACTTGTGTCTCTGTAATAAGTGCAAGGTCTGTATTCCCCTACCTCTTCATTAGAGGTGTTATCATTCTCTGTTGATAAAGCTGAATGCTTTTCTCGTAAATTCTCCTCAAACTCTACTCTTGACTCATCCGAAGTATCGCTACTTAGAACTGAGTCTCTGCTGAGTGATATGCATTTAACCCCTTCCATGGTTTCTACTATTATCTCTAACCCTGATCTGCACAAAGCATGTTGGCCCGATGGTATCTCTGTAATAGTCATTAAGGAGTGTGCTCCCGATCTGGCTCCTATTCTATCTAAACTGCTTAATAAATGACACGCTGCCTCCTGCTTTCTTGCCTGCTTGAGATCAGTGTCTGTTGTTCAAGTTTTTTTAAAATTTGATGAACCGTCCGACCCATCTAACTATCAGCCTATTAGCCTTCTACCCTTCTTTCGGAAACTCCTAGAGGCCCTAATCAACGTTGAATTGGTTCATCATCTCTCATCGCAGGGCCCTTTCTCAGACAAGCGATGCGTTTTTCGTTTCTCCAGGTCAACTGCTGATGTAATAACGATAATTGCGGAAAGAGTCTATCGTGCTTAGATAAAAATGGTGAACCATGGACTGTAGCTTTGGACATCTTGTAAGCCTTTGAAAGAGTCTAGCATTCAGGTCTTCTCTACAAGATGAAAAGTCACGCTTTATGGGGCACATTTTTGAGATGATCCAGTCGTTCCCATCAAATCGTGAAATGAAAGTTATCCTGAATGGCCACTTGTCTACATTCTTTCGTACAAATGCGGGTGTCCCCCAGAGCTCCATCATTGGTCCTACGCTGTTTTTAATCTTCATTAACGAACTTCACGATGATATCAGCTCTCAAATGGGCATCTATGCTGATAACACTACCATTTACACTTGCCTCAATACTAAGGCTGGTCAGTCCGACAAGGTTAAAATGGCAGCTGATGTACAAAAGACCGTCGTTTAATGGGGCAAAATATGGCTTGTCAATTTTAACACCTCCAAAAATAAACTACTCTATTAATCATCTGAGAGATCCCTCTCTGACTTCCATCAATATGGCTGGTGTTATCCTCCTGAAAAGTGACTCATTGCACCTTCCCGGGCTAACATTCTCAGCTTGAATGAAATAGAATGTCTATATCGAATCCATTGCTAGGTCAGCTGATAATAAAATCGGTTCACTGTCGAGCGAGACAATTCTTCCCTCCTGAATTTATCTTGCATATCTATAAGTCTATCATTCATCTGTGCCTTTTTTATAAATACTTTCATGGTAACTGTTCGGATGATCTCTTCGCTATGTTACCTAAACATTATGAATTTGTACGCAATACTAGACTGTCGGCGAGATCTCATCAATTTGCAGTTGAGCAAGCTAGATATAGCTGTAACTTCTACACTAACAGTTTCTTTTCTCGCACTTCTCGATTGTTGAACTCTCTCCGGTTCCATGCGTTCCAGCTAACTTTAATCTGCAAGAATTCAAATGCAATGCCAATCGCTAGCTATTGTCCTCCTGCATGATATTTTATCGTTTCTTATTCCTACTTCCGCCACACACTCTAACCCCATGCGTATTAGTGGCTGTACTACCTTTCTTGGGGTGACACTAATTTTAAAAAAACATAGGGGAAGCTTACTCTCACTTAATCTCTGGGAAAGAAAGAAAGAAATAAAGAAAGAAAGAAAGAAAGAAAGAAAGAAAGCAGTGGAGGAAGAGAGAATCACATTAAGAACAGATACCACTTTGATTTCAGACAAAAGGCTGAGAAACGATTATCTCATCTTGCCGCGCCACGCTGGAAAGATGTGACACAATGTCAGTTTGATGTTCAGAGCCCGAGCTCGTTCACCCGGGACAGGTCCAAAAGTAGCCCAGACCCCCGCATCGGTTGTGCTGACATCGTTATTACAAGCGATCCCCCCTCTTTAGTGAAATGAGTGGAGGTACTGCCGCGGGCAGCTCTTTTCCGATACTGGGATATTTTCAATTGTGCTCTGTCCGCAGACAGAGACACAACTGAGTTGCGCTTTGTCCGAAGAGAGAGAGAGAGAGAAACAAGTGAGAGATGAAATGCTGTTTAGCCGCCTGAGAACAGATACTACACTTTCATTCCCGACAAGAGGCCGAAGATCGATGGCAAACACGATAAAATTTTTCCGATACACATTATCGAAAGACAGAAACAGAGTAAGGTAATCACCAAAAATCCAGTTACCATGAATTAAATAAAATTATTGAATTATTTTTAAATTATTCCTAAGAGAAATGTTCACAAGACGGTGATTTGGCTAGAAAGAAAAAAAAAAGTAAGAAGGGAATATAACACCTCCTGCCAATACCTCATAAATAATGAACTATTCCATTTTGATCGCGTGAAAAAAGGGAAAGATACTTTTTGATCTCAGTGAGAAAAAGAAACAAACAAACAATCAAAGAAGAGTTTAACGTCTGTTTCAGTGAAATGAAAAAAAAGTTGTCAGTTTCAAATCTTTTCATTTGTACCCCCTTACTTCTTAAAATAACAATCGACATACGTATTCATGATTGTTATTGAAATATTTTGTTGAAGTTGTTAATATTTAACAATGCAATAGGGGAATTTCTAGGGACATTTTATCGTCGTAAAATTTAACATGAAATTATTCAATTATTAACTTAAAAATTAAGAATTAAGAATAATATAATTTAAAAAAGAAAACCGGAAAATTTTCATAGGTCTTTCTAATAATAATAATAATAATAATAATAATAATAAAGAAATTGTGTTAGCCCAAAATGCAAATTCTGTGATAAATATCCAGAAACAATTGATAGTCTTGTATCAGATTGCACAGTATTTGGCACCCACTGAATATAAAACACGGTATGACAGAGTGGGCCAATATCTGCACTGGAAAATATGCACCTTATACGGAAAGGAAACTGAAAGAAAATGGTATGAACACCACCCAGACCAGGTTATGGAGATAGGACCTGTAGCAATTTTATGGGACTATGGGACACAGAGAGAACAATCAAAGCTAATCGCCCTGACATCGGGATTAGAGACCGCAAAGACAAAATGTGCCTCCTTATTGACATGGCAGTCCCTACAGACTGCAATATATCTTTGAAAATCTTCAAAAAACTATCAAAATACAAGGATCTTGAAATCGAAATTTCAAAAATATGGCACATGGGAACATCAACAATACCTGTTGTAGTTGGAGCCCAGGGATTTACTGGAAAATAAATAGACTCATTAAAGAGATTCCTAGTAGCCCATGCCTTAAAGAAATACAAAAAATATTTTCTCACGAGTACAGCACACACCTTACGGACGACTTTATCTAAGTAAAATATTTTTTTTAATTGCTCAGTGGAAAAAGTCATGATGCCATTTCTGACCTTAGGTCTCTGGGCGGGACCCCGAAAGAAATAAGTAGACACCAGAAATCAAAGGAAACAAAACAATAATAATAATAGATCTAACAGCTTATGATATTAATTGTTTGGAGGTTTTATCATGTCCCTGTTTTGTCTTGTTTGAACTAATGACGTTCCATCATCATACTATTCATTGCTAAAGATCGTGGGAAAACGTTCGGTGGCCTGTACCGATTAGGGAAGTACCTGACTCCTCCTGCTCTCGATAGAATCCAAAAGAGTCCCTGCGTCCTTGTGAGCGACGAATTATTTTCCACCCTACAATTCCATTCTCATAGACGAAATGTTCCAAGCCTCTCGCTGCTTTATCGCTATTTCCAAGGAAAGTGTTCAGACGAACTACTTTCTTTAGTAGTAGTTTTAACTTTTATGGCTAAGACCTGAACCACCCTCATTCCCTTTGTATTCCAATGATGAAATATAAATTGCTCTCGAGAAGCTTCTTCTCACGAACTACTGTTTTGTGGAATGGAATCCCAAAAGGATGCTTCCCCGATCACTACAATTCTAACCAGTTCAAGTCTCAAGTCAACCGTTATTTTCCCCACATATCCCCATAAATTATGCCTCTTACTCTGTAATTCTCTAGCTCGAGTGGCTCTTGGACTTTGTACAAGGTGAACATCATTGTAAAAAAATTAAGATATGCTGCAGTAAATTTTCCGTTTAGTACCACAGATTTGCTTGCCAGTTGCCTAAATTTAACAATTTGGGCATCTACCTTAGGGGCAGATACACTGTGCAGGAGTGAACAGATATAGTGGGGTCATCAAAGGCGGGTTTTGATTAATTTGTTTTCTTTTTGTTTTTAAGTTTGAAAGGTGCAGCAACCAAAGCGACGTGGGGGTTATATCTAGATACTTGGCAGAGACGGTCCGAGCGGAATGGGTTAACCAACTTGAAAGCATTTCAAACCGCACTCTACCATCAACGTTATGTTCTAATTTTTATCGCACACATTTGGCTGTGATGTATAAGCTTAGTATGACCTTACGAGAATGGGTGCCATGATGGATATAGTAGGCTTTGTATATTTCTACCCAGGTGTCATATTTTTTGCGCAAGCGTTTCTCTCATTCAATAATAATAATAATAATAATAATAATAATAATAATAATAATAATAAACAGAAGAAGAAGAAAGTAGAAGAAAAGAAAAAGGAGAAACTCTGACAAATCGTAAACGTAGCTGAACCATCAGGCTAATGAAGTAACTTGAAATAAGCAAAATTTGTAAAATACCAGGACCTCGCGCGGGAACTGGGGGCGCTATGAAACGTGGATATTGTTCTACCATAATAAATGAGCTAAAATATGTGAAATTTGAATTAAAGAATCAAGGAATGGTTGAAAATCTGGCAATATTGGTATCTGCGAAGATACTGCAGATTTGAGTAGACTTACTGCAATTTTCAGCAATGCTCAACAGACATGACCATAAACATGACGGAAATAATAATAATAATAATAATAATAATAATAATAATAATAATAATCCCAAATGTAGACTGTGATGAATATCCAGAAACAATTGATCATCTTGCATCAGGTTGCATGGTATTATCAACCACCGAATACAAAACACGGCATGACAGAGTGGATCAATATCTACACTGGAATATCTGCAAATCTCCCGAGAAGAAAACCGCAAGAAATTTGTATGAACACCACTCGAACCCGGTTACAGAGATAGGTCCTGCTACAATGTTATGGGACTTTACAATATACAGGCAGAACAGTCAAAGCTAATTACTCAGACATCTTGATCAAAGATCACAAAAACAGATTTGTTATTGAGATGACAGATCCTACAGGCAGTAATGTATCTTTGAGTATCTTCATAAATCTATCAAAATACAAGGATCTTAAAGTGAAAATTTCCAAAATACGAAGCAAATTGAAAACACATTCTGGTAGTTTGTCGATTATTGTAACCTGTGTAGGTGTGTTATTTTATTGTGATGAAATAAATTCCTTGTCGACAATATTCTATCGATTCTAATGTTCCTTACTTTAACAAAGTTATGTTTAAGCCAAGTCTAAAATTCAAAATGCTATTTCTTTTGTTTAAAACTGATAGTACAATATTCAATGTTTGACAGAAAAATAATTTGTACATGTTTTAACCATTTATAGTTTGCGATCCAACAACTGTTCAAAATAAAAGTATTTAATTTCACAGCAAATAATTAATTTATAATATGGCACTAAAATAATGCTCCATGTTTCCTTAACTATTCATTTAAACATTCATAAAAATGTTATAATCTGAATTGTTTAAAAAAATCAATTAATTTCCCTACTTACGTTTATAGAAGAGAAACAAATATTTAATTTGATTGAGATTTTAACCCATTAATACCCACCATAAAATCCAATAAATGTTCTTTGCTAAGGTACCTAGACTTTTTTTTTAAATTTAACCGCAGTGCTAGACTGACAGTCGAGATCTCAATTTACATTTGAGCTGACTAGATGTAGCTGTAAATTCTATGTTAACAGTTTCTTTTGTCGCACTTCTCGTTTTCCGGCTCCAAACTTTCCAGCCAATTTTAATCTGCAAAAATGTCAATCTGCAATGTCAATCACTATCTACTGTCCTCTTGATTACTCTTCCCTCTTCCCGCTCATTATTAATGTTTCTGTTTCTAATTCTTCGACACCATGTAACTCCTTGTGCTTTAGTGGTTTTTCTGCCTTGTATGGTGTTAGACCAATTTAAAAAAATGTTCAAATTAAAGGATTCGCTTCATAAAAAATGAATTTATACTTTGGTATTGAATTCATAGTTAGATCTTTGGTAATAGTGTATCGATTCTAACATTAATTGGAATACAGTTATAACATTTTAAACTCTGATTCAAAACATGCCATTTATACGTATTACTACTATTACTACTACTACAACTACTACTACTAAAAATAACAATAATAATAATAAGTAACAACAACGATAACAACAAAAACAACAGAAAGACTGAGTGAATATTAAAACTGCACCTGGGTATTTTCACGCCAGTGCCCCTAGCGGTAGGCAACACCAGAAATTTTCTAGTGACCCTTTACCCCGAGGGCACTAGTGACATGAAGATCTACCCTGGGCGTATTTATGTACGTTTTTTTGCATTGGTCGCATTATATCCAAATATTTACAGATATTTCAGAAAGATCTTCATCAACAAAAAAATAATTTAAAATAAAAACTGAGAAAGGAAAAAAAACAATAGAAGGAATGATAGTTTGCCTCATTTGAAATGAGAAAAAGTTTATGGTGGTTGTTTTGCGTTTTCAAAAATATTAATAAAATCTTATAATCAGTTTTTCTCTTTTTTTTTTTTCTTGTTTTTAATTATGTGATGTTATAAAGCATTAAATAAACAATATTTGGCAACAGTCTGAAGATTCAATTAAAAATATTACCATACATGTATAAAACAAACACAAATATCAAACTTTAAATTCATTTCTGGTTCATTCATCTGATTACTGGAACTACTGTTGTTTTACCAATGTTTGATTTTAAGGGTTATGTAGCAGCAAACGTATTAAATTCAAATAATCGAATTATATTTTTATTCCATAAAATGGTTAGTGGGTCTTATCTTCATGCTGAGAGCAATTTATGCCTATGCTGGTAAGCAAAGTTTAACTTTTTCTCACTGATTTCAGAATACGAAAAGGATATTAATACCATTTTTACCTTTTTTAATATCATAGAGAAATCAAAAACAAACAAAACTAATCAAAATTGATATTTTCTCTAGTTTTCAGAAAAGTTATAATCGTTAAAGGAATTATTCGAACTCTTTAACTGCTTCTGGATGTTACATTTCTGTAACTACAATTTTCGTCCGATCAATTCTATAGACTTCCCCACGTGCATAATTTACTTTTGATTTCTATCATTTTTTTGATGGCACTACAAAACAGAAATTTTTCATATAGATTTTGACATCTGAAGGAGGTTGAAGAATTAATAGGCCAAAGATTGGAGAGGCAAAACTCTTTGGTAATAAAAATGTAAATAAACAATAAGTTACACATTTAAATATGTCTCAGTAGTAAATGTGTTTTACCGTAATTTAAAAGCGCCAGTTCAGTAATATACATACATACATACATATATATATATATATATATATATATATATATATATATATATATATATATATATATATATATATATATATATATATGATATAACGATATATAATTCTGTATAATTTTATATATCAATAAACAGTATATAAAAGATAGTATGACAAATTGGGAAAAGTTTTCGTGGATGAAATACATCACAAAAGCTTTTGTAGAATTTGTCATACTGTTTTATATATATATATATATATATATATATATATATATATATATATATATATATATATATATATATATATTGTGTGTGATATATATTGTGTGTGATTAGAATAGATTAGATTATTTCATAGAACTATTAATATCAGAAAAATTTTACAATTCAAATTTTCAGCATTTCGTACCATTTTAAAAAAAATGCCTTTTCTATTCATTTGAAAGTGAGATCATTCCAGAATGGTAGAATCAAAATATAGAAGGAGGAATGGCTTCAAGATTGTTTCTTGGTGAAAGTCTTCATAAAGCGAACTCCCAGACTTCTTACAACTTGGGCAAAATTAAAGCAGATTAAAATACGAAACTTTTAAAAGAAACAAAAAATATGGATGAAGTTGCATTTTCTTTTCCTTGCCGAAGAAATCTACTGCGATTTTTTTTTTGCTTCAAAATTTTTACAGCATTAGATTCTTTTCGGGAAATCTGCAAACATCTGACAACTCGACTAATTTGGTACATAATTGAAAGATATACAAGACTGACCGTTTGGGAGAAAGGTTGAATTATTTTGATATTTCAATATCAGGTTTCTGTTAAAACCAGATCCCAAACTAACACTACGAAATGACTTTCTAGTCTGCTAGAAAAAAGATGCAACTTTTCTTTTTCAAAAAGTTTCTGTAATTTGAAATGATGATATAAACATTTAGTAGGGATTAACGAAAAGCTCCCCCTACCAGTTTTATAATAAAAGCTAAATAAGAATGCGGCGCTACTATTCTTCGCAAAATTCTTTACTAGAATTAGTAATTATGACTTAAGTAAATGAGACATAAGTCATTAATTATTATTAGTATGACATTTCTTTTATCGTTGGACATTTTGTCAACAACATCAATGAAACTGTTCGATATGTAAGGAAACGTAACTTATCAATTTTAGATTTCATTTTTTAGAATAATCATTAAAAATATCTAATTATTTTATTTAGTTTTTATTTAATTTATCGTGAATGTCCTATTAAAAATAAAAAAAATATTGGCAAAAAAATAATTGCTGTGATTTTAACAATAGGTTTTATGCCAAAAACAAGATATCATATTTATCCTTAAAAATATAAACTCATGTGTCATTGAGAAAATACAGACCTGTAAAGGACACTAATAGAAATATTTAATCTTTAGATTAATATAGAAATATAAAATGTCGGCAATATTTTTCTCATACTGAAGAAAAACAGACGACAAATAAGAAATACGACAAAAATTAAAATTAATGAAAATCATTTAAATTCATTTTAGGAAAAAAAATAATGGTGGAACTCAGGTAGTAAGCAAATTAGTTTAATGAAGTTTACCTTAATTTAATTTTTGCCCTTGTACCTTTTAACATCATAGTTATATTTGCTTTTTTTATTGATTCGTTTTCTACGGATTATCAACCCTTTGCAGGTCATTTACAGCCAGAAAATAGTTTTGATTGTAAAAATGTTTTTTAGATAATAATGGTTTTAGTGACACAAGTCTTACTAATTAACCCATAGCTAGGGGAAGATGATTCGGCTTAATACCTTTCCCAAGTGTATTTGCGCGTAAGTGAATATAACGAACCCAACCAGAATTGGAACTCGGATCTCCAATTAACAATTCCGAGCCATTATTCATTACACCACCCGCACATCCAAGCTTTAGAATACCTAGTATTCCAAAACGGTCACCCATCTGACCAGGTTCAACGTTGTTAACTTTGGTGGTAATACAGTAACCGGTGTTTCAATGTGATATTGCCGTAAGTCTTATGTACTTTGTATCGCGGGGGGAAAGCATAAGAATGATATTCAAAAACAAAAAAATATTTTCCATGATATGGTATTATCAGAACAGTTGCCAATATCTATTTTCTGATTAGGAAATTTATTTTTAGGTCTTTGCTTTTGTCATCGACTGATTTCGCTAATTTTATAATTACTTTTGCTGATTTTCACATCATTGTCAAGAAAGTCATTTTGTATATTTGGATTTTGTAGTCGCTGTTGTTGGATCTTTGGCTGGTTTGCATTATATGCAAAAACTGTTTTGTCTGTACGTCGGATATTTTCTTGAATTGCAGTCCGTACCACCTGGCTGGAAGAAAAATCGTCAACCAATACAATATTAAGTCTGTACTCGTGGTCTCGATCTGACCAATGACGTATCATAGAGTTAATGCTTTTGTACATGACGTCATTAATCGAATGAGACGGATCATCACCACATAGGTTAGCAATTCGCGCCATTTCCAATAAGTTCGTCGCTTTACCTTCAAAACCAAATAAACTCAGAATCGTTCTTTGCTGGAGGTACCCGAGAGACACAGACAACGTGATGACCCCAACATACACCACAGTGACGCGGACAAGTTTGGCAGGATATCTTCTCATCCTCCATCGACGCTTGGTACTCACTATATTCCGAAGACCTAAATGGAAGAAGAAAATAGACAAGGGAGTCCGCTGTTGGTCCCACCATTTGGCCAATAAATAAAAAATGTAAATGAGCAGTAAGGACAGAACCCAAGCAACACGTGTGCTGCGCAAAATCCCTCCAAGTATGTTAGGGACATTGTGTGTCACAAATGCTGGGGTTATGGACATACGGTCGGAATAGTCTTGTTTATATTTTTGCATTATATTACAACGATGGCGAAACATGCTGCGAGGGTTTGTCTTTCTCTCGAACATTTCTACAGCTGTTTGGTTGTTGACGTCGCTCCAGAAATACTGCGAGAAAGCGTTTACAAGATCTTGGTCCTCTCTGATTAAGGTTATCACATTTCGACCTGTTGCCAGCACACTGGACAAGGTCGGATTCAGAGAAATGTTATAGGTCGGCACTAAAGTCGGGCCTAAAATCGACAGTAAGTGTTGACCAAGTTTGATTTTTGATTGATGGGGCATCGGGAGTTTCTCCTGTGCTCCCTCCCCTGGAGCATTTAAATGCGATATAAGCAAAATGATAACCTCAGCGGGGTTTTTCCGCGCGAAGTCTGCAATGTCCTTAAGGCCTGCATCAATAGCCTCGCCTGATATTCCATGCCACCAGTAAAATCGCCCATTCGGTAAGACGGTGATCCGCAAGTCAAGACAACGGTAACCGGCGTTTAGTTGAGCCAACAGGCCACCGTCATGGTTCCTCGCCCAAGAACTGAAATAATCACTGAATCCCAAAGATAAAGCCAAACGAGAGATCCAAAGTTTTTCTACAAGAGTACCATTTGAAGACACGGAGTATGAAGCGCTGTTATGAGTTCCAGGTATTACCAAATCGCCAAGACGAGCGTTGCTTAATCGCCGATTTAACAACGTCATCCACCTTCGGAAACAAGTAGTTTCCTTTCCTGAACGTCTTGTTAGTCGGAATGTTCCCTCGTTGTCATTCTCATTTGATAAGGGTTGATGATTCTGCCATCGATGATTTGCCAATCGTCGTTGTGGTCCTGAAGATAAATGCTTTTGGTTAGCATCCGCTGATTGTCTAAAGAATCTTGAATCAATTAGCGATAAATCTCCTGATGACGATAAAGAAGGGGTCTGCTTTCGTTTTGTAAAGTCCAAAAGCGACCAGTTTTCACTGCTACATATATTATCCAAGTCTTCTTCTTTAAAGGTCGAAGAAGGGTCGTCCCATACTTGGAAGCAGTGACCAGCAGGCTGTTGGGATAACTGCCTTTGAAGACGCCTCCTTTGTTGTTGATATTTGTTTGCTTCCAATTGGGGATATCGTGGTAACTTTTGTAATTCCATTTCATTCGTGTCTTGCAGGTGATGACCCTCAGAAGGCCAGTTTGAACCATGCAACATTTTTGGCAAAGGCAGGACCAGGCAGAAACCGCAAGTCAAATAGAGAAGAAATATGAGTTGCATCAATAAATGACACTCGAGAAACATTAGTCTAGTTGGGAAAACATTCGCAAGATAGCAACAATTTAAAAGAAAAGCATTCGTACAACGATATTGGTCGAGATAGATAGAAAGTTTGAAAGAACGAACATAGTTCTTGATTGTAATGAGAACATTGATTTTATCAATGAAACAAGTATTTACTATGCTGATTTTTCATCTGGGAGAAACAGTAGCATTTAGCGTAGAAGTTAGTGCTATTGTTGATATGTAATGTGTATGAGTATGTGTATAGATTTGTGGGTAAATAAAATTGCAATAACTTTTGGTAAGAGTTCAATGTTTTAAAAATGCTAATTTCGAATTTTAGTAATAGATTTTTATTTGAAATTATAACCGCTGAAATGAGTGAATTCTCGTCATTGCAAGGTTTTATTTTGAATTCTGCATTTAAAAGATGAAGTTAGTAAATAATGCATTAGTTATTCACTTGACAGATATGAATCAAGCACTGGAATTTTCAAGTCTAATCGTGGGATTCTTAAGAATTTACGTTGTCTACGAAATATGTAAAAGTTTCATTATATTATTGTTGGAATGTAAATAGTAAATTTTATCAAAAAAACTTACAGCAAAAATATCGAATTATAAAAACTAATTTAAAACAATGATTTGAATACACTTTTCAATATTGTTTATTCTACTTATGTGAGAAATGACGATTTCGAAATGACAAAAAATGTAACCAATAAAGTCTAGTTGTACTAAATTATACAATTTTGTTGTTTTTTTTTTAATAAATTTATAAAAAATAAACGAAATCATTCATTGTTTTTTTAAATTAAATTCATTGTTTTTTAAAAAATTTTAAATTAAATTTTTAAACAATATTTTTATAACTGCTCTTGTAAGAAAAGTAACCTTTTATATACAATATATAGAATATTGTTAGAAAAAATTAACAAATGATGTTTATTGATGTTTATATGTTTATGTTTTTATTGTCAATTTTATTAATGCATTACGAAGCTGTGTTTATTTTTAAATTGTCAAAACAAAAATTATTTACCTAACTAATCGATTAGTGTCTTAATTTTTTTAATCATAAGTCGGGGAAACTTGTGTAAAAGGTGCAGTATATATGAAGTGTGCAGGTATGGCGTTTGATGGATATAATATTTCTAATCCACAATAATGATATTATATTAAAAAGTCTTTTTTATGTTTGCGAGTATAAAATGTCATGGAAAATACATACACGAATTTCGAGGTTTATCCATAAAAATATCCTCCACTTGCGGTAAAAGATCCATTTTATGTTGATCGTAATGATAGTTTAATGTCGTTTTCAAATATATGAAAATTTTTAGCAGGTCTTTTTCTTCCATTTTCTATTGTAAAAAAGAAAATGACGCTATGAAATTCTTTTCTATGTGATTATACAAAAATGTAATAATTGCTACGGGAAATCGGTTTAATGAAAATTACGGAAATTACCGAAGATTAATCGAAAAGGTTGAAAGCACAAACGCGGAGTTTCAGTATTTATAAAAAGAAAAGAAAAGAAAAGAGAGATGGTGAAGGCTAGGGTGGGGAAGAATTTTTAATGGAAGGATGGCACGTTATCTTTCTTCGGTTATTGATCCTCCCACTTGAAACTGAAATGAGTGCAATATCCAATGATGTCGACAAGTAGAAGCTGGGATGCAAGAACGCATGAAGAAATGATTTTCATATTAATTAAAATAAATTAAATGAAACATCCCGCGGTTGAAATGGAAATCTAAATTATCTCAAATAATAAATGTCTAAATTGATGAATAAATAATAGCAATTACTCTACTGAAAAAGTCATTCACTTTCTTTATTATTGGTTCGCTGAGATTCAAGAAGAAAAAGTATTTTTTTCTTTCTCGTACTTAAAATTTAATGCTGACTGTTATTTTTATTAACTGCTCCTTTGATTCTTGCATAATAAAACTCAGTTCCGTTTTTCGTTTTTTTTTTTTTCTTTTTTTGTTTCTTTTTATTTTGTTTTCTTTTTGTTTTCTTTTTGTTTTTTGTTTCGCTTTTTTTTCTTTTTTATTCAGTAGTGAAAATGAAACCAGATAAAAGCCGAGCAGAAACTGAAAAGCACAAGTAACTTCGGGAACTTTATCAGGAAATAAAAATAAAATATACACACATTTTTTTTTCCGTGGAGATAAATCAGTTAATACATAAATAAAAGTTGGTTTTCTCTTTTCTTTTTCCTTTTCCTTTTTTTTTTTTTTTTTTTTAATTTCTAAATGCCTTCATCCCAAACAATTTTCTTAAAAATCCTTTGATTTGTTTGCATTGTACTATGTATTGAATAGCAATCAGTTTTTTCAAAAGAAAATAAAAAGATTTTACAATTCATTCAACTACACCTGCTTGGTTGGGTGCCTCATTGTAGTTTCCTGGTCAGCAAGTTAGACATGTAAAACAACAGTAATGAGTTCGATCCTCACTGGCTGTAATATATGTTCTTTGGGCTAAGCTATGCTTAGTAATAAAATAGATAACATCATTCATTCGTCCTTACTGATAATGCTGTTTTTTTAGACTGTGTGATTTTTTTTTCCAACTCGTGAAGAATTAGTCTTTAACTTAGGATCATTCAGTTCTCGTTGATATGGTTTCAAAACCAAATGCAGAAGAATTTATCAGTGATTAACGGACGAAAGAAAAGCCCTTTTTTTTTTGCATAAAGTTGTAAAATAATTCAATTGGAATTACATTTGTGTAATCGCTATTCTTATTTTCTTTTTAAGATAATATTATTATGAAACTGAATTTTCAGTATCAAGAGAGAAAAAAACATAAACGCGAAATCCATAAATCTGTCAATTGTCCAAATGTTCAAACCTAATCGATGTTATATCTTTGAATACAAAAGTAATAATAATGAAAAAAATCAGAAAATGTATCCCCTTCGTCGTTCAGGACCTAAATGGAGGAAGCAATCTCTGGTCCTATCAATTCATTTTTTGGCTTTCTTTTTTCTTTTTGTCCCTCTCATTTCTAAATATGTTGAATTATCAATTTGGATATTCGATGTTCACGACAGGCAGCTCGATAACTGTTCGGTTGTCTGCCTGTATTCGGATTCTCGCCTGTCTGTTGACTCAATATAGCAGGCTCCTTTCTGTTTCATTCATCCCCGACAACCAGCTGCTGGCGGACGAGTGAGTGCTTGCGTGAGAGAAAGAGAGAGAAAGAGAGGAAATGTTTTCAATAGAAAACGAACGAGCAACTCTCCTTCGAGTCATTATCGTCGCAGTCGTAGTCGTTGTACGAATGGTAGAAGCAACGGTAGGCAAAGGATTTTTAACAGTAACAAACGTACTAGAAGCAGCAGCAGCAGCAGCTAAGAGGAAGAGGAGATGGATGAGGCAGACACTTTTTACCAGGATGATGATGCTAGCGATGCGTTGATGGGGGTCGGTTAAAAGTTTCTATAGCTGCGTAGAAGAGTATAAATTTTTGGTTACAATTATAAATTTTTGCTACCATGGGAACATGCCTGCGTACACATACTTGTGCGCGTGCGTGCGTGTGTGTGTGTGTGTGTGTGTCTGTGTGTGTATATATATTTGTGTGTACGTGTATGTGTGTAAGCAATAGGGAGCGTGTTGGTTAATAATAGAGCTATTGATAAGAGCAGGCATAGATAGATAGATAGATAGATAGATAGATAGATAGAAAGAAAGAAAGAAAGAAAGAAAGAAAGAAAGAAAGAAAGAAAGAAAGAAAGAATTTAATATTTGCATAATAACAGTGACATACTTGTAGAAATTTCACGAATCAAGCATTGTATGTGACAATATAATAAACAATTTGTCACGGATCTAATTCAATAAAACAATAAAATTTAGAGGAGAAAAGGAGATCAGAGTGTTTTTGGTTTTTTTAAACTTGAAGATTTATTTTTATTGTTGTTTGATCATATCAACATATTTATTTAGAATGACACACAGATCAAAATTTTAATAAGTGGAAAATTTTTATCGAGTCACTCAAAAACTTACTTGATATACAAAAAAGTAACAAGATATATCATGCATTTATTATTGTATGTGTACGTGTTTTATAATTATTTCTGTGTAAGTGTGTGAGAAAGAGTGAGTATGTGTGTGTGTGTACTGCCTGTTCATGTGTGTTTGCCATTATCAAGCTGAAAAAAGTCCTAAATGTAGTCTCCAAAGAAATGCAAAGCGTGTTTGGACACGCACGGGAGATCTTCTTTGCAGTTTAATTAATTTTAGAAAATGTTTGTTTCGTTTGAAGTCATGATTAACGAGTTATTCTAGAAAACCAATGCTACTTACTATGTACTGAGTTCGATCCTCACTAGAAACCAAACATTTGAAGCCTTAAGACAGACTAAACTATAATATGTAGGTGGTGCTCCCTGAACCAGTGTTGAGCAAGATAGTTTCCCAAACCATTACTACTATAGTAAGTTCGATTCTCGCAATATGGAGCCTTGTACCTGACAAGATAAACTAATACGAAATTGGCGGTTAGCAAAGTAGTAAATAAAATCCACAAGCCATATTCAAATAACGACAGTTCACTTTGCACTATACTCTCAGAAAAGGCATGAAAGCATTTCTCCCAATTGTCTTCTCCCTGCTGCAGTTACCATGCTTTATGCTTTATTATATATATATATATATATATATATATATATATATATATATAATAAAGCATAAAGCATGGCCTTTATATATATATATATATATATATATATATATATATATATATATATATATATATATATATATATGTATATGTATATATATATATATATACTTTCTTTCCAATATAGAAAATAAAGCGTCATATATATAAAAAAAACAAAATCCACATTATAACCAAAAATGTTTGATTCTTCTCTTTTCTCTTTAAAATATACGCTTTTCTCTCTTTGGAACAACTATAATATCTCCCTTTCATATATATATATATATATATATATATGAGTCTGTGTGTACCCGTTTGCGCGCGTGTGTGTGTATATGTGCGTGCGCGCTCGCGTGTGTGTTTGTAAATAGGCTAAGACTACTTATGGTCATTACGTCTAGATTGCACGTACACACGCACAGACGCATAAATATATGTAGGTCGGGGTGGGAAATCAAAAATCATCCGCACTGTTGTCTAAATATATGTTATTTCGAAAGTATGAATAATTTTTGACTTATTCTCGTATATATTCTCGTATATTTACTCATTCATAAAGTTGTAATCAAGTTTTCTCTCATTTATCATCGCGCCGCCCAGGGAAAGAAAAAAGCGCGAAAACATGAAACTAAGTTGCGGCAACAGCGAAATATAAGTATTATTTTTTCATATTTTATTCTATATACACTACAGTTTAAAAGTTTAAAAGTTTTAGGAAACACCTGGTGTTTTTTTAATTGGCCCCCAAAATAATTGATTTGCATTTTAAATAAGAGAAAATTATTAGACATGCTTAAAAAGTGAGATAATTTTTTATTAGAAATTTTATGACAAAAAGAAAATAAAGCATTTTATTATAAAATTTTGTTCTCATCAAAATATTACTGCAGCACATATTTTTGGCATTCATTGCAAATGTTTTTCAAAGTATAAGTTTTATAATTGATTCCATTCTTTTTTCAATGACTCTAAGAACTCATTTACATTTTTTTTTTTTTTTTTTTTCACTCTTCCGTCAAATTGATTCCATGCTAATTCTGGGGATTACTTCAAACTTTTGAACTGTACACACATACACGCACACACACACAAACACACAAACACACACACAAACATATATATATATATATATATATATATATATATATATATATCTATATATATATATATATATATATATATTAATAAATACATATGTATATTTATTAATATATGTTTCTTAGCTCTGTTTAACCACATCGAGCACTGTCATGTTTAGTTTACACCTTAAGGTAAATTTGATAAATCTATATTTGCTTACCTGCGTATGCACGCTAGCGAGTATATACGGTTGTTAATATCTAGTTATTTAATTTACCCACCTCTCTACATACATATATATATATATATATATATACATATATATATATACACACACACACACACATATAAATATATATATATATATATATATATATATTGGTATATAATTATTTTTATTATTTTATTAATTTGTATTTTTCATTTCCTTATAATTTTTCATCCAGTTACATTTTGGTTTTAAATGTTGGTATTTGAAATTGTTCATAAGATTATAGTTGAAGTCAAATACATAAAAAGCGATAAAAAAGCGGTACCTAATGATTTTAGGTACCACCAAAGATTAGCTAAAAAATGAATATACATGCGAAAAATGCGTCATAAAAACAAAGTTCTATCGTCAAAATCTTTGTTTTTATTAAGAGGAAAGACCAAATGATTTTTTATACTGAATTTTTAATTTTTTATAGTTTGATAAAAATTTCAAAAGTTCTAGTTTGAAATTTTGGTTAGATAAATAAACAGGTGACCATAAATTAGTATAGGAAATTTTAAAATCTTTTTTGCGATGAAAAAACACATTGATTTAGAAATGCTTGCAAATATCAAATAATTGTTGGATTTCAGTGAAACTTTCAGGACTTGTTCACATACGAATGAAATTATTTTAGAAATGTAAAATTTTTAGAAAATCTTGATAAAAACATTTTCGTTACATCTTATCAATCGACGTCCTATTTATTTTATGAAATTTCAAGAAATTTATTTCTGTTCTGGTTAATATTTATATTAGTTAAAAGCAGAACACCTAGGAGAATTTTAATCATTATTTATTTATTTTTGTAAAGTAGGATCGCCAGTTACAGAAAATCTGCTCTGAATTGTAAAATAAAAATGCAAAATAACTAAGACATTATTTAATTAGAAAATCTTTTAATTGCTTTTAATAATAAGATATATTACAGACACGATTGTCTTAAGAAAAAGAAAATTTCAATGAATAATGACTTTTTACAAGAACTGCTTTCATTTTTTTATTATTTTAATATGAAAATTTATAAAGTTTTAAAGCTTTTAAAATTTTGTATTAATTTGTAGCGGTAAGTCGATAATGTTATTAAGTAAAAACTATATTTAATAATCATAAATAAAAAAGGTCACTACAAATCAGCGACCCTCAATATTTTAAAAAGATTTTGTGTGTGTGTGTGTGTGTACGTGCCTGTTTTTATATATATGTATGCCTATATACGATATTATCAGAAAATAAGAGCAGTAAGTCTACTAATTTAAAACCAAAGTACCTAAAATTGAATAAAATATTAGATGACGAAAAATATTTTCCTAATTTTTAATATTACTGGGGAGTTAATAATTGTATTAAAAAAATGGTCCTCACGTTATATTACGAAAGTAATTTTTACAAATATATACCCCGTAGAAAAGAATTAGATAATTTTCAAGTTGTCATACAGTTCTCAGGCTGTCAATAAGGCTTTCAACACCTTATAAAAAAAAAACCTACATCCGTGTTTAAAAAAATGTATTTCTGCGATATTTTAAACTAAAAGTAAGTAATATTTGATTCAGATCAGATTAATTAAATTTCAAATCAGCTAATATTCCTCAAATAAAGTTTCAGAAAGTATATTTTATTTCAGAAAGATTTTTTAATAAAAAGAATTACATTGTGATGATACCTGGCTAAACGTTGCAAAATTCATCGATGTTTCGTGATTTCAAAACAAAAACTTCCAATCAATTTGTTAGTTTTAAAATACAGCAAAGTATTTTGCTTATTGGAAATATTAAATTTAAGCTATCAGTTTGTTTAGATTAGATGAAATTGTTATAAAGTTAAAATTACATTTAGTAATCATAAATGAAAAAGCTTATTAAAACTTAGTGACCACCAAATATTTTTAAAGACTTGAATTTTTTGATGTGTAACAACATACCGATTTTTGTAAATACAGATATCTATAACTGACATTATCAGAAAATAAGATTGATGACTGTAGTAAATTTAAAACCAAAGTGCATAAAATTCAATAAAACTTTCAATTACGGAGAGTATTTTCCTAATTTTTTAAATATTACTGGGTAGTTAAAAATGATATAAAAAAGGCGCTTATATTCCTGAAGTAATTTTTACAGATATGGCCACCATAGAAAAAAAATAGATAAACTTCCGTCTGTCAGCCAAACTGTCAACACCTTAAATAAATAGCTACTTCAGCGTTAGAAATGCATTTCTGCGATATTATAAATTAAAAGTAAGTATTATTTGTTTCAAATCAAATTAATTAAACTTTAAATCACCTAATATTCCTCAAATAAAGTTTCAGAAAAGTATATTTTATTTTTGAAAGAATTTTTAATAAAAAGAATTACATCGTGCTGACAGATGGCTAAAATCAGTGATTTTTAGCGACTAAAAAAAAAATTCCAATCTATTTAAATTAATTTTGAAATAAAGCAAAGTATTTTGCTTATTTTGCTTTTCCATTTTTTAAAATTCATTTTAAACCTCAGGTATCGCGTTTCTTTGGAGGTACCGAATAAAAGTCATTTTGAAAATGAAAAATCTTTATTGAAACTTTTCTTTTACTTTTAATTCCAACATAATAGATTAAATTTAATATTTGAATCGCTATTTAAAAAGAGTTAGCTAATTTATTTAAATTTATTCAATTTGAATTGAAACAAAGATTGCTTACTTTTGGTTTAAAATATCGCAGAAAAAAAAAGCATTTTTAATATGAATTTTTTAATGATGCAATCGACAATGTATTTCTTAGCGCAAAGACGCTCAAATTTCCCGTTCAAATTTATGGGCCTGCGTCGATGCCAGGAAAACTAGATTTTTTACCAATATGTCGAAACGGATAAAAATAAATAATTTTTACATAAAAGAATCCTTTGATCTTTCATCTTAATAACAGTACCAAGGTCTTGACTATAAAAGTTTGTTTTTATTACGTTTTGTGCAATTTTTAAATGATGTGTCGTCTTTTTTACCGAATCTTTGGATTTACCTAATACAGTGTTTTACAACTCTTAGTAAAGATTTTGTGTCTTAGTTCAGCTTGGGTCTCTATTTTATTTTAAGAATACGAAATGTCAGAATAATCTCAGAAGTAATGATTTATTTCAGCTACAATTTCTTTCATTACATTCCCAGAGAGTCAGTAGTTTTCATGTCTTTAGATTGCCCTTTAAACAGCTTAGAATATAACAGATAATTATGTCATTGCTGTTGAAACTTTTGATTGGCTAATTGGCATTATGGGAGACAATTGGAAGAGAACCATTGGATGGATTTTCAGGCCTACTTTCAATCCCAGTGTCTCTTTGCTTGACATCATGGGAAAATCAAAACAAACGAGATCTAAAATAATTGTGAACTTCTGCAAGTCTGGTTCATCCTTGAAAACCCATTTCCAAATGTCTGAAATTACTACATTCAACAAACAGTAGAGCTCAAATATAACCACCATGGGACCACACAGGCCCCATACCTTGTACGGAAAATACGCGTTTTGTCTCTTGGAGATGAACGTAAAGTGCAAATCAATCCCAGAATGATAGCAAGGAATTTTTATGAAATATCTATATTCACACTAAAACGTGTATTTTATCGACATAACCTGAAAGGCTGTTCAGCAAGGAAGAAACAAATGCTCCAACATAACCTTAAGTAAAGTACGGTTTACAAATGTTTGTGGGTACAATGATCTTAGATTTGGGAGGAAATGTCCTCTGGTTAAGAATTAAACTGTTTGGCCAGAATGATTTCGTTATTTAAGAAGAACAAATTGAATGGTTGACAGCCGGAAAACACTATTCCACGTTTTGTATATAGTCCAGCCTGTAAATTATCGTCCATCGTTATAATTTTTGTTTACGGGAGTGTCTCCCTCATGTTTGAAGGTGATTTGCTGAAGAAGAAACTGGTACTCTTCACAAAAGAGATAATGTCGGAGTTAGCTCCTCCTTAATTCCCAAATTGTCACTAGGGGTCACTCTTCCTATACTATAAATACTGGACGACTTCTGGCCTCGTTCTCTCATTTCTTCAGGCCTCGTGCCGCATCCCACCTAGCGTGGAGGTGAGGTAAATCCTCTTTTTCATTTCAGCGACTACAATGTAGCGTTTCCCAATTGTGGGAAGACGCATTGAACATACACATATGTACGAACATTCACCAAAATACGGACATTCACCAAAGAACAAACACCAATGTTACACACGCACAAATGTTATTGTTCATTGTAAAATTGTTTTGTTTAATATATATATATATATATATATATATATATATATATATATATATATATATATATATCGATTTTGTTTGTCATCTTTATCTTCAGTTGGACTTAATTCAAGTTCGACATTTTCTTGTAGCTAGACCTTCTTCTAGCAGGAAATATAAACGCACGTGTTTTCTTTTCATCTTCACCCCCGTCCGGTCCACAAAAATAATACCATGAAGAAGGAACATAATGTTGATATAATGAAACAAAATCTCAACTCATCATCCAGAAGATTAAAACTTGATCATACAGGGGGACCCCAAAACAAAAAAGAACAGAAGCCATAAATATTGTAATAAATCCTACAAAGGTCCAGTTAATTTCAAGAAACTTCAGTCTGTGTACGATCATTCCCCAAGGTTTTAGTTAAATTGGTCACTTTGCATAGAAGTCATGTGCTCTCCAAAATATACTCCAAATAGGATCTGCGGCGTTCGAGGCAAACTTGAAAACGTCACGCAAAATTATCAATTACTCGGACACATTCCTCTTTGGGGATCTCCATAATTTTTACTGTAATTGCTGCATTCAGTTCACTAATTGATTGAGTGTTTTTTCCGGTACACATTATCGTTGAGATACTCCCCATCCCCACAAATAAAAAAATCTGTGGGGTTCAATTCCGTTGAGTACGGTGCCCACTCAACGTCACACTTCCTGCTGATCAGTCTCTCCTGAAATCACTCTCTCAATCAGGCTAGAGGATCATTTGATGTGTGATGGGTGGTCCCGCTGGAACCACTGTTCATCTCGATCTACCCGTCTGCGTTGTCCCAGTGATGCCCAAAACTTCGTCATAACTGCTGCTGTACCCCAATAAACATTGTTTTTGCTATTTAAATGACCTGAAAGCAGAAAGTGCTTTTCATCAGAGAACCAAACATGATCCAAGAAATCTGGATTGTCTTCGATTGTGTCACAAAACCATTCACACACGGTTACACGTTTTTCCATATCCGTCTCGGTAAGTTTTTGCTTTATTTGAATGTTGTAAGGATACAAATAAAGATCTGATTTAAGAATACGGCTCAAAGACTCTCGAGAGATTCCCAACTTCGTCGTTGATGTAATTTCTTTGGGCTCCGCCCTACTGACTCCCGTATAACATCAATGCCCCTTTCTGTTCTAGTACTTACCCTCCGACCAGAATAAGTGTCCCTCAGACCTTTAGAGTTCAGATATTGCACAGTCCCATACTCTCTGAACTTCTGAACCCAGTCAAAAATTCTGCTTTTTGATGAAGTATGACGACACTGAAACTTTCTCCAAAAGTTTGCTTGCACTACAGCGTATGATTTGTTAATGAAATAGGCCTCCAAGCAAAATATATTTTCCATGGTTGACTAAGACATGTTGGGAAGATTATTATTCCTATATTTCATGTACAAAGTCAAATTATATAAACTGAAAGAGAAAAGAAGAAAAAATAATATTAACAGTTTTATTAAAAACTTTGTAGGCTCTGTTTTTTGGGGTCACCCTGTAAGTGAACCTATCAAATGGACAGGTACATCACGCATAGTTCCAAAGAATGAATGTCCTTTAAACGGCAACTGCATGTAAACAAATATAATGTACCAAGCCACTCTAAAAACAGCAAATAGCGAAGAAAATATATGAATAGAAGTAACTAAATAAGTTTGAAAACCGAGAAACTACGCACAGAAAACATCATTTCCCAATACCAAATATGTGACCAACACAACCCCTTCTAAGCATAAAACAAAAATACATCAGAAATATTATGGCAAATAGGGAAACGGCATCAGCAATAAAACCAAAGATTGTAAACTTTGTCTGGAGGAAAAAATAGCTATAATCATTTTCCAAGACCAAGACAGATTATTACACTTATCACAAAATGCAAACACAAAAACAATTTTTTACTACGTTACTTAATAATCAAAAACTAAAAACGAATACATTTTAAAACGCCACAAATAAAATTGAAAATATATGCACGATATGCAACACAGATAAAGTAATGTAGTTTAGACAAAGCCAACACTTTAAATTAAACGAATAAGATAACCAAGCCCATCGACAGAAAAATTAATTAACAAATTAATTAAATAAACAAATTAACAAAAAACGAATATACGAATAACAACAACTATAAAAATTTAATAAAAATAATCAACGACAAATAATTAATGAATTGATACAAAATGCCACTCAAGTAGTCAAAAATAAATAATAAGTAAAAAGCTAACAGACAATAGTATACAACAGGTGGGAATATCTACAATAGTCTTTGGGATTATTTAAAATATAACTGTATACTAATAACCGTCAGGATAATACATTGGATCTTGCTATTCATAATGTACAATTGGCCAGCATCGAACTACCACGCAACACATATGGCCTGAAGAATGTGTTTAAGTATGAAACAGACTGTCGCCAATCAGTGTTAACCACAAGTGTTCACTATTTATATTTACATATGTGCTACCGGTGATATAGAGCATGACTGAGTTCTGCTTGTGTGGTATGGTGCAGAATCCTATTGCTAGACATAGGGCCTTTCAGTAGCCACCCTATTGACTGAGGGAAGCACTACCTCCTCAAAGCACCTGATGTAGTCTTCCGTCTTGAATCTGAGGCACTCACCAACAAATTCGGGAGTTATTCTGTTCTTATCAGAACGATCGGAGTGAGTTTTCCGAGCTGCAGTACCTTCGTAATTGTCATTAGACTCATCCAACTGTTTCCGAATTCTCTGCGCCATTCTCTGATTGACACCCAAACACTCTGAAATGTTCATATTTGAACTTCCGGCGTGAAGTCCAAGCAGTACAGCATGCCGTTTTTAAATTTCTGGTGGATGAATTGCGTCATGGTTCTCTTTTTCCCACTGACGGTGCCCAACTGACCCTACTATACTGTGTAGTCGACAAAACAACGCGCACGCGCGAAATTAAAAATATAAAATGGCGACAATTTGCCTATCGCTTTCTGTATATATAAGCAATGTCCATGTAATTTCTAGAATGGTATTTGTGGTATCTTGTACGATTAAAAACGTTCGTGTATGTGTGTGTGCTTTCTCCGTGCGTGTGCGTGTGTGTGTGTGTGTGCGCGCGTGTGTGTGTGCGCGCGCGAGTGTGTGTGTGTGTGTGCTTGTGCGTGCGTTCGTGTCTGTGTGTATCTGTGTGTCTGCGTGAGTGATATCAATGTTTACACATACAAGAGGATATGAAGATTGTATTCAGTGGATGATGTTTCCAGCCGGTTTATATAGTCTCTTCTTAACGCGCATCTGTGTTTCATATTGTATATAACTATAGTGCTTCTGTTTCTCCTTTCTGAAGATTTTCACATTTTCCAACTGTTATCATTTCCCATAAATAAATAATCGTCAGAGAAAAACTGCGAACAGAGAGAGAAAGAAAGAGAGAGAGAGAGAGAGAGAGAGAAGCGGGCAGAGTAGCCATAACCCTTTTACGACTGCAACCACTACAATCGCATGTCATTAAGGCCACAACTACAAGTACCGCTACTAGATGACTCTTAGTAGAATAACAATGTTGCTCTCTCGCTTTTTCCCTTGAAAGTCACACATTTATTTCAGTCAATTCAGGAGGTACTTACAAGGAATATTTTACAATTAAAAAAAAATAGAAAAAAATCTGTTTTTGGCTTGTTTATCGGGATGAGTGCGACATAGACCCCACACTTGGAAATGGTACACCCGAGATGCCCACATTTGGGGCGAACGCAAAGGTCAACCTAACCGGAATGCATTGAAAGGGCATCGCTCTGGGAGAATTTAGTGTGAATTTTAGAAAATATAAATTTTTTTTTGGGGGGGGATTAATTAACAGAAAAGATCCATGAATCATAGTTGACAATCTAATATAAAATAAATTAAACATAGCTTGTTTTATCACAAATAAAATGTCTACTAATTTTAGCCAGAAAAAAAAAAACGCCTCAGAGTACAGATTGCGAATCGAATTGACTGCACGAACTTTTAATCTATGGGTGAATTTTCTAACTATACTACTACAATTTGTACCCCTTATTTGTCCTACAAAAATATGGCTATTCTTGTAGTACAGCAAACCTACGACCCATGTACATAAAATATTTTCTTTTTAATTCTTTACTTCTCTTAGGGAGGCTTTTAATAGGTTTCTTAAATCTAGTCACGGTGGAGTAATGGATAGCGGCTCGAATGGAGGAATCGGAGAACCGACTTCGAATTCCAGTCGATTCCATTACATTCACTTACACGCTAATATTCTCTTCTTCTTCCCCCAGCTATGGGTAAATAGCATGAGAGACCGGGTTCTATGGCAACTGGTCTACCGTAAAAAGAAATGGCAACCTACTGCGGGAAAAAATCTGCCCCGTCAGTCATGTATCTTTCGATACATGATCTCCTAAGCATGTATCATGGATGACACATAACTGACTGAAGTCTAGTAGGTGTTAATGCTCTTCCTTCCTTGACTTTTGTTTGAAGTAGTGTGGAATGTCAGCATCTTGATTGTTATATCGTCATGCTCTCATTCAATTATATGTGCTATCCATTTTAGTTGTTGCTGCTTTTTAAAGTCCTCAAGTGATGTGGCAGCTGTTGTCTGATACAGTTCTTTGTGATTCTCAGCTGCTAGTCGACGAAAGGAAGTATAGTCCTCGCTAAGGCCTACACGCTTCAAGTGTTTGAAGCGGTTTTTAATCATCGATCTTAGAAAGCGCTTGTATACAGCTTAGATATTTCTGAACGGTATCTGTCTACATTTATGAGATGATGTATTGTAATTCTTTACACTATTTACATTGTTCAGACTGTTGTCCTCATCTTTGTTGCTATATTCACGTCGTTTTGGACGTTGTACGCTCCGGCCTTCTTCACGTGATTGGAATTTCGAACTGAACCCCTTAATTCGAACTGAATCCTTTATATCCACTGGGGCATGTGTCTTCAAGGATACATAGCTCAGTGGATAAAAGTGTTGATTGGATCCAGTGACTTGACCCAAAGAGTTGTGAATTCAATACCTGGCTACTACAGTGGTAAACAAAAAAATTGGAGAATTGATGAAGATAACTGGGACACTCGGAAGAAGCATGGAACGTAGAACTAGAACAATCTACCCCGGCGGACGCAATAAAGAGTTCAGTTCAAAATTCCAATCACTTAAAGAAGGCCGGAGCTCACAATGGCCGAAACGTCTTGAATATGGTAACAAAGTTGAGGACAACTGTCCGAACAAGGTAAACAGTGTAAATAATTTCTGAACAAATTTGGCGCCATGCATGACATCTATATGAAAGTATCGATCTGACCAGACTATTAAAGAATTTAGCTCGAGTATTTAGGTTAATTTTTTGGCTTTGGAGGTTGGGCGAATCTACCCCTAAAAATGGTCTCTACTATGTTCAGTCACCCTATCTCCTAGACTAAAGGTTTTTTAAAAGATCCATATGCCGAAATATTTGAAATGTTTAGTATTTAATTATTCTAGATCTTAAAGAATGAAAGATCTTATTAAAGATCTTAAAGAATGAAAGCTTCTTTCATATGGATCTATTTATTTCTGGATTGCTAAATATTCGTATTATTGATGGCAGAATTTCAGGCTGTTATTATGAAATCCATATGAAAGAAGCTTATTTCATTCTTTAATAATAATAATATTACTATTAATATTACAATATTATTAATAATAATATTAATAATAATTATAAATAATAATAATAATATTAATTATTATATTATTATGTATTATAAATAATATAATTATATTATAATATCATAATAATATAATAATAATAAATAATACCTCATAATATCCAAGTGATTTACAAGAAACTTAACTTTTTATAAAGGAAATTTATAGGAGAGTACTTAACAATATCCTAATTGTCACCGAAAAGAAATGAAATTTTAGCAAGTAAAAAGGAATTTTCTGAATTCATTTTAGGAAATGAAACATTTATAAATTCACTGGTAAATTGAAATAAAATTGCGTATTTCTTAAATTATTATCATTTTCATCTGTCTATTTAATCAGGTTCTTATTTAGAGACCCTACCCGATCTTGTAAAGAAATAATTATAGGGTTGATCATTTGACACAACAATAATAATAATATTTTTTATATCTTTTTTGTTGTTGTTTTTGTTGTTTTTGTTGTTTATATAAATAAATAATACATTTTTTAAAAGCAGAAGAGAGAATTCTTTTCCACTTGGAGCCATTTTTCAAATACATTTCTATACACTGAAAACTAGGTCTTCATAAAAACTACTTTAGCATTGCATGCTCTATTTATATTCAAATTTATGTAAATCCCCTACAAGAAAAAATATAAAGTTTGGTTTGAAAATATACTTAGAATCCTTCCACTTGGATTTTCTTATTTCTGTACTTGTACATATTTATATTATTGATTACAGAATTACAAAACAGTTTGATTAGAAATAATACCTAAGAATATCCATTTTGGTTGTAGAATTTTTCATTAGAAATAACAAGATCCTTTGGTTTGATTAAGAAAACTTTATTTTTAAAAAATCCTAGGAGTGTACTTATTTATTGATGATAATATAATTGCCACTTATTTTATAATATATGTAAAAAAAAGAAGCATTTGAATCTGTTTTCTTTTTAATTAATTAAAGTAAAATATATATTTTCTGAATTTATTTTAGGAAATTAATCATTTATAAATTTTGTGGTAAATTGAAAATAAAATTGGGTATTTATTAAATTATCACCATTTTCCTTGTTTCATTTTATCAGGTTCTTATTTAGGCACCCAACTAAAAATTAGACAATAGACATCATATAAATAATAATTATAATAATTACTAAATTAGGTCAATTTTGACAGAATGGCCAAATCGTAAAGCACACTGTGTGAATTAATACTAATAGCTTGTGAGAGAAACATATTGAACATTTCTATGCTTGAGTTGCCTTCTTGTGTCTATAATACGAGATCTGAACATAACATTGATTCATATTTATATTCCTGCTTAAAATGTTTGAGTGATGTACAATTTACTAATAAATATTATCTAATATTTAATTGAATAATGTTTCAGTAGAATTAATGTTTCCCTTTGAGGAAAATTGACATTTTATTTAAAAATTTTAAGGAAAACGTACTTAAATGTTATGTAATATCCGTACTCCTTTATGGCAGTGAATGTTAAAAAAAAAAAGACTTGAAGCAACATAAATGTGGTTCTACAGAAGAATTCTGGGAATACCATGTACCAAACGTGTGAGCAACGACGAAGTTTTGGAGAAAATCGAAACCAAAAGGAAACTTTTAATTAACATCAGAGACAGTTGAAAATTCTTGGGAACATAATGAGGAAAGAAGCCTTAGAAAACTTGACACTCTCAGGACACATTGAAGGTGGAAGGGAAAGAGGAACACAGTGCACAACCAAAGTAACAAGTTTGTGTAAATGATTGGAAAAACAGGGGTTAGAAGAGATAACAAAAGGACAAAATTGATTAAGACGAACAAATAATAGGAAATTGTGAAGAGTCATGATCGCAATGCCCTAAAGGGACACGGCACATAGAAGAAGAAGAAGAAGAAGAAGAAGGAGAAGAAGAAGAAGAAGAAGACGAACAACAACAACAACAAGGGCGATACTGCATGTATAACATGAATATGTCACAATATTTGAAAAAAAAATCAATTTATGTTTTTTGGCTATCTTCTTTTATGTGTAGTGTCTCTTCAGGACGTAGGCGATCATGGCTCTCCACTTCCCCCTATCTCTTGTAGCTCTCAAATAGTTTTGTCCCTTTGCTACTTCCCCCCAGGCCCTGTTCTGTCACCTACTTGCTTAAGTCCGGTAGGAATGTCACGTGTTACTTTCCTTTGTCTCTCTTTCCCTCTATTCGCCCTGTGAGTATCAGATTCTCTAAACCCTCCTTCCTCATTACGTGTCCCAGAAATTTTAGCTGCCTCTCCCTGATGTTAAGTATAAGCTTCCTCCTTGTTTGCATCCTCTCCAAAACTTCATCGTTGCTCACACGCTCAGTCCATGTTATCCTCAGCATCCTTCTGTAGAACCATATCTCCGTCTCTTTTTCTTCTTTGAGGAGACCGTCCAACATTCGCTGCCGCAAAGGAGGACAGATATCACGTAGCAGTTAAGCATTCTTTTCTTTGTTACCAATGAAATCCTCCTGTCTCGTAATACTCTGCCTAGCTTTGGAAATGCGTCTTTGGCCATCGCATTTTAAAAATCAATTTTGTGAGTATTTCTATATAAGAGTCTAGATCCCTGCTATAATTCAGGTCGTACAAACACGGGGGTGGCATACTGGTGTTTGAAAGTATGAAAGAGTTGCCTTAATAAAATATCTCTTCGCTGACAGATGAATAAAAACACCAATGGTACTGTTTACATCTTTCGTCACTCATGAATTTTTGAGAGAAAAATAACTTCTTCTTCTTCTTCTTCTTCTTCTTCTTCTTCTTCTTCTTCTTCAAGTAATGCATTCGAAGGAAAGGAGGGTGAAGAATTCTATAATCTTAATGTGATAATTAGTAAAAAAATAACGCTTAATAAAAGCAACAGCTACGCAAGTCATCATTTTTTAATTGTGAAGAAAATAAATAATAATAATCAAGCGATCAGAGGTGATAGCGAATTATTTTAGACCAAGTGACAGTTTGCATTTGTTTTTTACGGTATATCAACCTTTTTATATGTTATTTAATGCCGAATTCTGCCTTCTTGGCAAATAATAAAATTGTAAAAATAATAGGTTTGATTTACATGAAAGTAAAAAAAAAGAGTAAACAAAAGTTTTCACGAGAAGCAAAGAAGGCAAACATTTGATTCGCAGAAGAATCGAAAAAATAGAAAAAGTTCACACGAGACTGAATATGATTGATATGAGTTGGATTTGCGTAAATGAAAAACATGGACATATTTTGTTTGAACGCGAATCAGAACGAATAAACAAATACAGTGAGTAAACATTTGCCTCATCATTAAAATGGAATTACACCGCTGCACAGAGACATAGTGAATATATACAGGGTGGTCCGAAAGTCTTGTTACCCCCATCCATAATATAATTTTCTATTTCAGATGGCTGACACAAAAATGATGCTGTTCATACAGATTTTCCTGATGTCTGACAGCATCAATGAAATTGAATAAACTGAATCCAGTACATGTGCTTTGTATTACTGAATTAACTGTCCTTCTGTTGTTCTCATTACAAGAGTTTCGGACCACCTTGTTCTCTGGCCAAGACATGGAGAATGTGTTTAATATTAAGGAGCAATACAAAACTGATCCCTCACTTTTTATCATCCTTTCATTTGATTACCTATAAGGAGGTTTTGTAAATTCATCTATGAATCTACAGACTGGTCCGAAAATCTTGTCACCATACATATTATAATTTTCTATTTCAGATGGCTGACACAAGCTCCTACATGAAAATGATGATGTTCATACTGGCCTTCTCTATGTGTGACAGCATCAATAAAAGAGAATAAACTGAATCCAGTACATGTGCTTTGTATTACTTGTTCTTCTATTGTTCTCATTACGTTTTGGTGGGAGTGACAAGATTTTCGGACCACCCTGTACTTGACGTTCACTGACAGCGAGTTTTTCTAAGTATTCTTTTCCAAGGCTATTTCGCAGGTTGGAGAATCCTTTAATAAAATTCCATTTATAAGTGGAACAGCAAACGAAACAGAGCTAATATATGTTTATGGAAAAGAAAATACCAAACAATTAACAAAGAAAATAAAAATAAGCTAAAAAAGTATCTAATTCTTTAACAGACCAATATCTCCGGAAAATTAGAAATTAAATTAATGAAGCTAAAAAGTATAGACAATAATAGACAACCTCCACAGAAAACATATCCTGCTCTCTAAATACGCTTTGAATTACATTAAAATCCTAACCATAATCAACTAAAGATACTCACATAAATACCACTTACAGCAATATACAACCAATTTACAAAATCCGTCTGCAAACATAAAAAAAAATAATGAACCAACTGATGAGAAAATTAAGAAACCTATTTGAAAAAAACTAAAGCATCACTGGACAATGAAGCTGAACTTTTGAAAATATCTTACTTTCTTGCCGAATTAAATAAGAAGCATTTTTAAAAGACATTATTCCTTTGATAGCAAGATGATATCACCCTTTGAAACGGAAGCCTCAAACAGTAGAGAACTCTTGCCAAACTTTTGTTATTGAAGAAGTTTCTCCCCTTTTAACACATGGTTTGATGGACTCATGAAAAATCACATCACGTGGCATAGACCAGATAATGTAACGAAAACGATTATTGACTTTAGCATCCCGGACTCATGAATTATCAAGTTTGTGACAGGTGTTAGCGTATACAACTTCTACTTTGAATCAGATCACAGATTACTTGTAATTAAACTGACAACACCAGTCAACAACATAGCTCGCTTCCACCCACATAAACCAAGGAAAATTCCGTGGCATAACATTCAAACCCTTAAAAATGTAAGGGCACTTCTAGAATTTGGTAATAAATTAGAGTTCAAATTGATGTCAGTAAATCTAGAACAAAACATAAAGGAATCAAATAATGTTATCATATCGTCGTTAACTGAAGCACGTGAGACCATCACAAGAAGATCTAAAAGGAAAAATATGCAGCCATTGGACGACAACCACGTGTTGGAAAAATTGGCACAAGAAAGAAAGAAAGAAAGAGAAGAGAAAAAATAGAAGGAAAATAGAAAAGAATTAACAAAGAATATAAACAAAAGCGTATTAATTCTTTGAGAAACCAGTATCTGCGGAAAATTGGAAATTAAATTAATGAAGCTAAATAGTATAGTCAATTTGTTACAATGTGGGGAAAAGCTAAAAAGCACAATAATAACATACAATCAAAACCTCTACAGAAGAAATGTCCTGGTCTCAAAAAACTTTGAATCACATTTCAACTCTGTTCCCTGCAGAAATAGAACATATACATCCAATTATTACAAAGTTTGTAACAAAACAAACAATAAGAAACCTACTGATCGGCAAATTAAGAAAGCTATTAAAAAACTGTAGAATAATAACTCACCACTCGACAGCGAATCTGAACTTTTGAAAATAGCTTACTTTCTTCCCGAATTCAAAAATAATTTTCTCCATTTTATGAAAGAAGCCTGGGATCAGAAATATATTCGTATAAAGTGGAGTTTATCACGCATTAAAGCATTATGGAAACAAAAGGTAGGCCTTAAAACACTCATACATACAGAGGTATTTCCATTGAACCCATCATGGTGGAAGTATTAATGAATATTATATATTAACTAGGCTGACATCATTTTATGAAAATCTACTCCTCACGACCCAATTTGGTTTTCGTTCTGGTAACGGATACAATGATGTTGTATATGTCATCAAACAATTTCAAGAAATCGCTAACCTCACTAATAGGAAACTATATACCTGCTTTGTCGACCTCACAGCACCATATAAGAACATCAATATAGACTTTCACTTCTCATCCATTAGAAACCGCCTTCCAAGCTCCGAATCCACTAAATACATCGATATAATAGAGAAATGGACAAAGTCCGACAATTATTTTAAGACATTTTTTTTTATGTTTATACATTATTTTTATAGATACAAGTATTTAAGTAAATGCTCTGTTTATAATAAACAGTATTAACAACATTTTCCGGCCTGAATGTCCGAGATTCGATTCCTGTCGGAGGACGCATATTTTCTATGAAAATTTCACGGACATTCAGGCCGGTAAATGTTGTTAATACTGTTTATTATAAGCAGAGCATTTACTTAAATATTTCTATCTATAAAAAGAACGTATAAACATGAAAAATGTTTTAAAATAATTGTCGGATTTTGTCCATTTCATAATGTGTGACGTCATTTGTTTACATTTGGATACGCATCGAGCAGATATGAATGGACGACAGAAAATCATGGAGAATTGTTGTTCAAAAACAGTAAAATCGACCTTGCTAACCAAAACGCTCCTCTGTGGCTCAATCGGTAAAAGCACGTCAGGCTAGATGACGGTTCCGTATAGGATACAGGTTCGATTCCTGTCGGAGGACGCATATTTTCCATGAAAATTTCTCGGGCATTCAGGCCGGTAAATGTTGTTAATACTGTTTATTATAAACAGAGCATTTACTTAAATATTTGTATCTATAAAAAGAACATATAAACATAAAAAAAATCTTATAGTATAGAAACTGTATCGATCTACAGATCTTACAAGTCGGGCCAGAACCCCAAAATTGAAATATTTCAGACCTCATCAGAAGCCCAAGGAGGAAATGAGAGCCCTGTCTTTTTAATAGACGATACCCTGCGCATATACAAACACAGATATGATGAGATTGGCAGTGACCATTTAAACATTCCATAATGCATCCCAAATGAGTCTACAAATAGAAGATAACGATCTTGTTTTCCCTCCCTATGCCAATGTACTTATGATGAGTTGGTGGGAGGGGCTATGCTGATGATATAGATATTCATAGTTGGGATAGGAATGTTCTTCAACAGAAAATGAACATGCTCTATCAAGTGCTCCAAGAAATAGGACTCAAGATGAACCTTTGCAGAATAGAGACAATGATCTTGAAACTGTCAGCTGTATACAACCGCTTCCTAAGATCAAATGATGATAAAATGCTTTGAGTGAATAAACCTGAGGACCTTGGCAATATCATCCTTCTTTGAACGCTGTGAACTGGCGCTACAGAATCACAAAGATTTGTACCAAATAACAGAAACTACATCACTTGAGGACTACCAACAGCAGAAACAATTAAAATGAATAGCACATGTAACTCGAAGATGTTACCGTCCCACATCGCTTCAAATAAAAGGTTATGAAGGACCCCCACTCCCTCAATACTGAAAAGAGTGATAACATCGACTAGACTTGAGAAACCTGTTTCCTAAACAATTGTTTTAAAAGAAAGATTTTATTAGGTTGGTGCAAAAATAATGACGTAATAATGTCGTTTTTTTACGTTAAAAAATACGTCAAAAAACAACATTATTACGTCATTATTTTTGCACCAACCTAATATGAATTTTAACAGAAAGTAGTACTGGCTGCTTGGTCAATGAATACCAAATGTTTCCTTGTATGAAAACGGCTAATGTTACCATTACCATTTGCTTCGTTGTATTATATCAGCAGGAATGCCACCAAAATGTGTTCTGGATAGCTGCCTTCTTCCACCGAAAATCATTTCTACCGTCGTGTGGAAATGATGTGAAGTAATTTTAATTTGCACATTTTTACTTGTGCCCTTCCCTCACTGACATAAATCCCGGCTCCCTCGACTCAAAACCCTCTAACGAATGGCTTACACATCAACTACTGGGAGGGCGATCTAGCAGGAACAACCAAGTGGCGAACAATCGAAATTTGCTTGACAGGATTTAGCTCCTTAAAATGTTGCAATTATATCACAGTTTGTTTTGTTTTTTTGAAAACGAAAATCATGCAAATCAATTTAAATATAAATTTTCAAATACAGACAAAAGAGTACATTTTTCACTTGTGGCAAATGGATTAAATAATTTTATGGTCTCTAAATCTACAAATGCACTGGTTATCTGATAAATAGCACACCACTTTCTGAAATAATTTTTGGCTTTAAATACTTATTCATCTGAATTTGTTCGGTAAAAGATAAAATCAATGATGTAAGCAGCTGAAGTTATAATCATTTTCAACAAATTAAAAAAGTAATTTATTTTAAATATCTAAACAAAGCATTAATAACAATCATATTGATATTTTGATAAAATTCGATGCAATTTTGCTTCTTTTTTAAGTTCATCATTTTTCTGGTCATTCTGCGACGATCAAAATCAGAATCAAACAAAAATAATCTTCACATTCCGAATCAGATTATGTCTTCTTGTCAAAAACAGAAAATGTCTTTTGTATGTCTTTGTAAATACGTGTGGTTTATATGAAAGGTACATTCATTTAAAGAAATCCTGAACGGCCACCCTTCTAGATCCTTTTGTACTAATGAAAGTGTCCGCAGGGCTCTATCCTTAGACCTAATTTGTTCTTAATTTTCATTAATGACCTCCCTGATAGCATCGTCTCTCAACTTAGTATCTATGCTGATGACACAACCATTTACTCTTGTCTCGATAGTAAGCTTGATCAATTCTTTGAGGCCAAATTAGCAGCTGATCTCAAAAATTACCTATAATCTGTTGTTAACTGAAATAAATACTGGCTTGTTAATTTTAACACCTCCAAAACGAAACTGCTCTCTATTAATAATCTAACAAACTCATTTCTGATTTCCATCAGCATGGCTCATGCTAAACTCCATGTGAGTGACATTTTGCGCCTTCTCAGGCTAACATTCTCGGTTGACATGAAGTGGAAAGACTACATTGAATCCGTTGCTAGGTCTGCTCCTAAGAAAGTTGGTTCACTCTATCGTACTAAACAATTCTTCTCTCCGGAATCTTTCTTACATATCTATAAGTCTTCCATTCGTCCATGCTTTGAATATTGCTACCATATATGGTCTATTGCTCCTGGTGTATATGTAGAGATTCTTGATAAAATCCAAAAAGGAAGCAACAATATTATTAGTCCTGGTGCAGGGTCTCGGCTTCAGTCACTTTCCCATTTTCGCAAGGTTGTCTCGCTATGACTTTTCTATAAATACTTTCATGGTAATTGATTAGATGAGATCTTCGCTATGGCACCTAGAGTTTAGACATTTAAGCACAGTACTAGATTAGGAACATGCTTTCATCATTTTACAGTAGAATTGATTAGACATAATTGTAAGTTTTATGCTAACAGTTTCTTTTCAGGCGCTTTTCGCTGATAGAACACTCTTCCAGATACTTGCTTTTTCAATTAACTTTAAACTTCAAAAATTTCAATGCAATGTCAATCGTCATCTATTATCTTCCTGACTATTTTTCTATTGTTCTCGTTCCTTAGTTATGATTCTGTTCTCTAATTCTTTCGCACTCAGTATCGTCGTGGATTTACTGTCTTGCATGGGGTGAAATGATAAAAAAACACACACATTAATTCTATGTAATATATTTCTAACGAAATAATGGATTTTATTTTTTAATCCGATATATTTTTATTACTTCAAACGTTATTTTGAATGGATGCCCGTATTTAAGTAGATACTCCGCTTATTTTAAACAATATTTCGTCTATCGGCCTGATTCCACAAGGAAATCCATTAAAGCAAATGTGCCCTAAAATCCATTAATCCTCTAGAAATTTATTTGTTTACGTTTGGGTTACGAAATTGAGCAGATATGCCATTCGTTGCCGAGCGGTCAAAGCAGACCGGGTCAGACTGTGATTGGGGGACGCAGGTTCGAATCATACGGGAGGGAATATTTTCTTTATTAAGTTTTCTCGAGTAGCAAACATGGTAAACGAAATAAATCATGTTTCAAATAAACGCAACGTCTGCTCAGATACGTGTATCCACTAAAAATAGCGTTTGAAGTAATAAATAAATATGTATATACATAAATATATATATATACATAAGTAGCCATAAGTAAAAAAAACCCTTATGGTTACTTATGTTATGAATATATACATATTTTTCATTACGACAAGCGTTGTTTTTGTGGATACCCCTATTAAAGTAAACGCTCCGTTAATTTGAAACAGGATTAAATTACGACAACCTACTCTCACGCACATCCGTGCAGACGCGCACGCACATATATATATATATATAGATAGATAGATAGATAGATAGATAGATAGATAGATAGATAGATATAGGTATAATTTTCACTTTTGTCACACAAGTGACACATATATATATATATATATATATATATATATATATATATATATATATATATATATATATATATATGATATAGTATACTTGTCATATCAGCGAATGGTAATAAAACGGACTGCTCTGAAGTAGATTTCTACAACAACTGACTTGGCCAGCCAAATCGCTTAATTTTGGTGCCAACCAATGAATACGAATACCCGAATGAAAGCAGCCCTTGAAGAAAATTAATTGAGGAATTGGCAGTGGTTCTCAGTTCAAACCATACAACTGTTCATCGTCATCTTCAACACCTTGGAAAAGTTCCTAAACTTGAAAAATGGTGCCTCATGAATTGTCTGAAAACGACCTCAAATCCCGAGGTGACATCTGCTCTTCTCTCCATTCTCGCCAACTTGTTTCACCTTTTTGGGATACACTTGTGACTGGCGACGAAAAGTGGCTTGGTAAAGGGGAAGGACCCCAGCCACAGCCGAGAAGGGAACTTCATGGGCAACAGGTTCTTCTTTCAATCTGGTGGGATCGCCAAGGAATAATCCACTTTAAATTCTTACCACCTAATGCAACAATTAATGCTCAAATATACTGTCAGCAATTAGAGCGTTTGAACCAAGCTTTGAGGAAAAAAGACCTGCTCGAATCGAAAAGGGGTGATGTTTCATCAGGACAATGCGCGCCCCCATACAGCAAGAATCACGTCACAAAAAATCGAAGAACTTGGTTGGGAGAAAATTCCTCATCCACCTTATTCTCTCGATCTTGCTACTTCAGACTACCATTTGTCTCGTAGCTTATATAATCATTTGGAAGAAACAGCTTTTGTAACATAGGAAGAGGTTAAAACTGACATTTGTGAGTTCTTCGAATCAAAGCCAAAAGAATTTTACAGTAATGGAATTAGTAAGCTTGTTAATAGATGGAAGGAAGTCATAGATAATCAGAGAAAATAAATTGTTGATTAAATCTGTAATTAAATGTAACATTTGGTCACTTGTTTTCTTTATTCAAAATTCGGACAGAACTTATGGGATAACCTTATATATATATATATATATATATATATATATATATATATATATATATATATATATATATATATATATGATTATATATTATTAAATGGCCATTGTGTCATGTAAGTGAAGATAAGACCTGAAATACACGTTCTGCGTTGGAACTGACCACGCGCCTATTATCATTCAGTTTCTTCCCCAGGGCAGGTGCAAGGATCTTGTGCTCATACCCGAATCTTATTATTATTATACAGCACCCGGCGACCGAATCTATTATACGTGCCCCACTCTACTACATCTCAAGTTTCATCAGCTAGTATTCATATAAAATACAAATTTTATTGTAACCTAATTATGTACAATAATGGATCATATGCAATATAGGAGAATACTTCAACTAGAAAAATTTAAAATAAATACAATGTATCTAAATACAAATTATGGACATGTCATAATAGATCATTGCATCTATATCTATAATTCTCAAAATGTGTGTGTGTGCGCGTGCTTGTGATCGGATGTTGTTTATGCGTTTCCACAGTTGTTTGTTTTTCAGTGAATCTTTTTTCATTTTTTTTTTTTTTTTTGTTTGATAGATAATTTTTCAGTGCCAATTTTGAGTCCAAATTGTCTGGAAAAAATTACAACCTTGAAGGTGAAAAATAAAAAAAAAACTAATTTTTTACACTTTGCGCAAAAATTAAATTTCTGTAAAAAAAAAACAGCGTACAATCAATTTAGAGAGTTGAAATCTACCACAAAAGATTATTAGAATTACAAAAAAAATTATCGTATATTATTATTATGACGGTCCATAGAAGAGGTTCATTCCTTGCAAGATTGAGAAGGCAAAAACGGCCCTTTTCAGTTACCCCCACCCAAAGAAATTGTTATCCCCCTCCCTCATTTTGGGATGTGCCTCAGTTGCACCCAATTGTTGTTACTAATATTGATTTTCGGGTGGGCTGACTTTAAACTTAAACTGCTGCAACTGAACGGCAAATATTCCCAGTAATGAAACAACCGGTGGAAGCCGGGTTATACTGCTAGTCTTGAATAAATCAACAAAGTTTTGCGACAATTTTTAGCATCAACTTGAGATTTTTCTTGTTAAAAAGTTGAAGAATTTCAACACATTCAATGTTATGGATAAAAAATAGTGAATTTTATATCATGTTTTTCGTGACTTAGCATGAGCAAAACAAATTCACGGATTTGGATGAAAAAAAAGACCCCAGGATGATATCAAAATTTGCAAAAAACTTTTAATCCTTTCATAGTAAGTTGTGTTTGCAATGTATTTTTTCTTTTTAAGCGTTTCACCCCAAGCAAGACGGGATGCCACTAGCACGCAAGGGGTTACAGAGAGTTGGAGCGAGAGCAAATAGGAGTGATAGAGGAAAAGATGAAGAGATGGATAGGGGATAGGTCAAGGCATTTGGAGGCGTCGATTGACATTACATTTGGATAGTTGGAGATTATAGCTATCAGGGAAACAAGAAAAAGGGAGGGATTTCCACAGGGGAGATGTGCGATACATGAAGCTATTGGAGTAGAAGAGACAACTATATTTAACAGTTTCGACAGTGAAAGGGTGAGAGCGAGATGTCAGGCTAGTAGAACGCTTAAATTCATGAAGTTTGGGAACCAACTAAAGCAACTCATCGGAGCAGTTACCATGAAAATATTTGTAAAAAAAAAACAAAAAAAAAACAGAGGGAGGCACGTAAGTAGAAAAAATCAAATATTGGTAAGATAGTGAGGGTCACAAAACACTACCGGTGCCCCTAACCAGGCTTAGGCATCTCCACGATCGCCGGCTCTGTTCCTCACCAGTATAAGTTCTTTGGTATGGATCTACTTGCTTTTGACCATCGCGACTTCATATCTAGGAGTCGTGGTAAATGGTGTATTACGTAAGTCGTGTATTATTTTTATATGAGATTAGTAAATTATTATGATGAGATATCTTCACATTAAAAGTATTATTTCTGTCGCCATGTAGCAATTTTCTCAAACATGTGGCCTCGACTGTCATGATAATTTGTTGACAGAGTAAAAAATATGCTAATATAAGACAATCCCAACGAAGGAATTATAATTCCATTTACCGAAGATTGTCGTGAAGAATTTTTCTTTCTGAGTTTGAGAATAGGAAAGTACTGCTTACCTTACCAAGAATATTCTTACCATTAGTACATTTAAATACTTGTAAATCCTGAAATCTTGTTCATTCATGACTAAATTAAAATCTAACAAAGAATCACGTCGTACACAGCTGTCCAGATAGTTTAAACAATGAAAATTTCATATCACAATTTTAATGCAATGAAGATAACACCCTATTAACTGACATTGGATTATAAATATTTACAAAATGTTCGGGGCTGGCTTAGGAAAATGTTAAACATTTCGGTGCCAGAATGCTTCTGCGCAGATCTGGGCCTTCTGGTACAAAATCGTGTGGAGTTATGAACGGATACAGGCCAGGCCAAGTGCAGACGTACGAGAGGAAAACCTTATGACACATTATAAGGAAGAGTTTACGTACAAGGGAACACGCATGTTTGGCGTCACTGAATTCCTTGTGCACGATCTTTAAACAAACTCGTATATGTTAGGTTAGAACAAAAGTCCGTGGCGTTTTTTCAATAGATAGCGTTTGTACACGTGCTTTTCCATTATATCAAGAGGCATTCAAATATTTTAGGGATTTAAGTATCCAAATATTTTTACTTGCTTTACTTATACAGGGTGAGATGGATAAATTGTTGTCTAAATTACACAAAAATGAAAATAACAAGATTGAAATGTATTACATATATACATATTATGGAAGATGTTATCTGAACACGTCTTCCCATACGATTTATGGGTGGATCGTAAATTTTAATGCTTTTATTTTATTTACTTTGAGCTCTTTAATAAAATCCAAGAAAGAATCAGCAATATTATTGGCCCTGATCAGGCTGCTCGGTCCAGTAACTTTCCCACCCCACTAAAGTGGCTTCTCTGCGTCTTTTTTATAAATACTTTCATGGTAATTCTTCGGATGATTTCTTCACTATGGTACCTAGACTTTTTTTTTAAATTTCAGCGCAGTACTAGACTGGCGTCGAGATCTCATCAGTTTACAGTCGACCTAGATAGATGTAACCGTAAATTCTATGCTAACAGTTTATTTTCTCGCAATTCTCGCTCCATGATTTCCAGCCAAATTTAATCTGCAAAAAAATTAAATGCAATGTCAATCTACTGTCCTCCTGACTACTCTTTCCTCTTCCTGCTCACTATTAATGTTTTTTTTTTATTCCTAATTCTTCCGCACCCTATAACCCCTTGTGTCTTAGTGGCTTTACTCTCTTGCATGGGGTGATACCGATTAAAAATAAAAGTGAACATGGAAGAAAATGAAATGCATCTTCATCATGTAATGCGTTTTTATTTCCAAAAAAGGAAAGAAAACAGAAAAAGTAGCAAATTATATATGTACCCTTCATAAAAATGGTACCATAGCTGGGAGTACTTCTCGTAAGAGGTTCGGTAGAATCGGAAGAGAAAATTTTGATCTGGAAGAGCGAGAATGTTCCGAAAGTCCTGCAGTCTTTGATGATGAGCAAATCGAAAAATAATCCAGGTCACATGACAATCAACACTGTTAAGATACACCACAAAGCTTATACAGGGCACTATGGGTAAATTGTCGCCATTTTATATTTTTAATTTCGCGCATGCACGTTGTTTTTTTGTTTTTGTTTTTTAATTATTTTGTCGACTGTACAGTATAGTAGGTTCAGTTGGGCACCGTCTGTGAGAAAAAGGGTGCCATGACGCAACTCACCATGATGTTATGTTTGGCATTCACGCCAGAAGCTCCAATACGAACATTTCAGAGTATTTGGTGGTCGATCTGAGGACAGTGCAAAAGATTCGGAAAGAGTTGGATTTGTCTAATGGTGATTATGAAGGTGTAGTGATAACTAGTAATTCCCACAGTCTCAGACTCAACACGAGGCCTACATCACTTGAGAAGACAGTACTGTCCTGGGTTAAAAGGTAGCAACTGGAAGACCTTATGTCTTGCAGTAGGATTCTGCCCCATTACACACAAGCAGAAGAACCCAGTCATGGCTATCAGACATTTTCTGCGACCACATCACCCCTTATATCTGGCCACCTAACTCCCCAGACTGCACCCCCCTTGATTATTATGTGTGGGCCGCCGTTGAGCGACAGACCAAAAAAATTCCTTCTAGCACCAAAGATGAACTGAAAGCAAGGTTTATGACTGCCATTCATCAACTTAAACAAGGAGACCGTCCAGAAGAGTTGCAGGAAATTCCGAAGTCGCCTGGAGGCCGTGGTTGAAGCCAATGGCGATTTTATTGAATAAATTTACTCTTTAGTATTTCAAGATATTTTTGTATAATTTTGGTACATATATCTGTTAAAATGAAATGTCTGTTATTTTCATTTTTGTGTAATTTAGACGACAATTTATCCATCGCACCCTGTATAAGTAAAGCAAGTAAAAATATTAGGATACTTAAATCCCTAAAATATTTGAATAATCTTGATACAGTGTAACTCCGATATAAGAGACTCAGATATAAGAGAAACCCGGATATAAGAGAGATTTTATCTGGTCCCAAATTAGAGCCATACTTACCTAAACAAAATAAACCAAACCCGGATATAAGAGAAACCCGTATATAAGAGACTTCTTCTCCGGTCCCGACAACTCTCTTATATCCGGGTTACACTGTATAATGGAAAATATTAATGGACCATATTTCCATGTGATTCTCTGCTCAAACATAAATTGAAAATAAGCGATGAAAAATGTATTGTTTATAACAATGTGGAGAGAAATATGAAATTACCCACCGTTAGCTGTGTTCATCCGAAGAAGGGGATGCTGTGTATCTGATGGGATTCGAAAGGCACTTTGTATGCTTTCGAAAAAATCATTCGCTGAATTCAGACAAGTACTGTTCCCAATTGGATCGATTAAAGGTGGTACTTGATGAAAAGCGCCTGGATTATGCTAATCAGAAAAGTTTTGATGCCATCGGAAAAGCACCATACTTTACATCTCTTTACTGATCCTGTAAAAATTGGTGTAACTTGGCTACTATATTTTACAACACCTGATATATTCACATGACCTTGCACTTTTGAATGTTTTCAATGACCTCCAAGCAAGGCGATAATGCCACTAAGATATTACTGGGAGTGAAAAATAATGAAATACAATGAAAATACTTATTTCGATTCTGACAAAGGTTTCTTAATGGGAATAACGTCAAGTATGGAAACCTATAAAAACATCTTAGACTTGTTCCTCATGCCAAGTTTTGCGGGTATGGAATCGTGAATTTTCCCAAAGATGGTGAGAGGTGGCGAAACGAAATGTCACATATGTGACTGAATAAATCTATCTAAATATTGACTTGAAAAAGACAACGAAATTTTGTTCACACCAGATAGATAATGAAGAAAGACTGAGATAGATAGATAGATAGATAGATAGATAGATAGATAGATAGATAGATAGATAGATAGATAGATAGATAGATAGATAGAGTTCAAAAGAACAATGCATGGCGACTGTGAGTAAACACGCCTTAAGCAATCTTCAGATCTCCCAGTAAATGACTTCTTCTAAATAGAGAACATTGCAATATATAATGGTAATAATAATGGACTCTCCCGTCGGTTTGGACGTATGAGGATTTGACAGCTTAATGATGAAATTTTGTGCGATAATCTTAAGTGGCACTTAAGACCCGCCAGGGATTTACAAAGGAGGCCACATATGAAGCAAGAGTGAGGATTATGAGACGAGATCACTGTTAGATTGGCTGACCTTTTCGATCTTGCTCTCGTAATATATATATATATATATATATATATATATATATATATATATATATATATATATATCGGAATGTATATATATTGGTGGCTCATCTTCAGAATATGTTCAACAATATTTTTCTTCCTTAAAAGGAATATTTAAAGATATATATTAGCCAATAAGCTTGCGATTAATAGATCTAAATTTTAGATTCATCGGGAGCTTACTTTTTTATTATAAATATGATCAATTTCTATTCATTAACTATTTTATTCTTCCGTTAATCTTTGACCAGGTTGTTTGTTCGATTGTTTATCACACAAACGAAAGTTTATTAATTACTGACATCTTTTGCATATTTATTCGAGTATACAACATTACAAAAACTACGATTAGCGACAGCGACGATAATTTTATGTGAAGTTATATCGCAAAGAATCTTGTAAATCATTTCTTTCAATTTGAATGATGAATAATACTCAAATAAATAAAAATTATTAAAATTTGTAGATCTGTGTTTCTTCATTTATACACGCATATTCCGCTACGTATATATATATATATATATATATATATGTAGAATGGGCCAAAAATATGTATACACTTTACAGGGTTTTTTTTTTTTTTTGGTTTTTTTTACACATTTTATTACATGTACAGTGATTTATTACAATTACATTTGTTTAACACTTTTTAATCTCTTAAGTGCTCAAAATATCCCCCTTTAACCTTGCAATATTCCTCGAACCAATCCAGAATACTGTGACACTCAGTACGACGCAAATTCTGATCCGTCTATATTTCTGAGATGAGGTATTATAATTACTTGCCTTATTTCAATTTTCGGACTGTTATCCTCATCTTCATTGCCGTTGTATTCTTCAAGTGATTGGAATTTCGAACCGAACATTTTATTTCGTCTACCGGGGTAGATTGTTAGATTTTAGATTTTACCAGTGTTCATATTGCAGTTTTTTTCTGTTATTATTATTGCATTTTTTACCAGAGTTTATATTGCAATTTTTGTTGTTATTCATTGTTTTTCTCTAGAAACTCCTTATAACTGGTTCTTATATTGTATTCATTTCTATGCTTGGTCAGGTCATGAAATTTTGTGGATAAAGACGTTGGTTAGATACCAGGCCACAGCAGTGGTGGACCAAAACTTGGAGAGTTGAGTTAAAGGGAAGTAACTGAGACATCTGGAAGAGGCATGGCCCGTGGAACTAGAACAATCTACCCCCTCCTCGGTGGACGAAATAAAGGGTTTGGTTCGAAATTTCAATCATCTGAAGAAGGTCGAAACGTTGAGAATATGGCAATGAAGATTAGGATAACAGACCGAATAATGTAAAAAATGCAAGAAATTCTGATTCGCATCAATGTCAATAAATGCTTCCAAGATAAAAATTTTTTAATTCGTCTAATGTGTGAGGATTTTTCTCATAAAACATTACCTTATATTAGGCCCCTTTCCACAAAAAAAATAAGTCCATTGGTGTTAAGTCAAGTGAAAGTGGTGGGCATTCAATGCTGTAATGTCGTCCGATCTAACGTCGTGGGAAGATCTGGTCAAGGTAGTTCCTTACTACCAAAGCATAATGAGGAGGTATACAATCTTGTTTAAAAACAGTTCAGCGAAGTTAGTTCTAGTTCTGAATTGTGGAGCAACCACATCACGAAACATGTAAAAGTCACGCCTCTATATAAATAAACCACTGCATACCTACTTTTGACCCACCCTTTATATATTGGGATTTAAAGTATCTGTCTATATTTCTGAGATGAGGTATTATGTACACTATTTACATTGTTCGGATCTCATCTTTGTTGCCATATTTATCACAACGTTTCAGCCGTTGTACGCTCCGGCCTTCTTCTTTTGGTCGGAATGTCGAACTGATCCCTTTTCTTCGCTCGCTGGAGTAGACTGTTCTAGTTCCACGTGACATGTCTAATGGATGTCAGTTATCATTTCCGTCCTGTGTATGACGATAAACTACTTCCGCGTCCAGGGTAAGACGATAAACTACGTCCAACAACAAGACCTCTGATCAGGAGGTTTTGAGGAGCGTGGAACTACCTCTTAATTGCTGGTGTTCCCAGGTCCACCCTGACCCGGTATGGTAGCACCTGTTAAGGTCCCAGCTATGGGCAAATATTTAACCCTGAAACTGGGGTAAAAACACTATGAAAGTGTAAAAACAGGTTTTAATATCAGAAATATATTGTAAGAAATTATTATCAGCAATAAATTTTGGAAGAGAAAAACTATTACCAGCAATACATTTTTGAAAAAAAAATATTACCAACAATACATTTTTGAAAAAAAATATTACCAGCAATACATTTTTGAAGGGAAAAATTATTACCAGAAATAGATTTTTGACAAAGCAAAATATTACCAGCAATAAAAAATTTGTCGACATTAAATAACCCATTGAGGTTGATATGCGGTAAAAAAAAAACAAAAAGAAAATAACAAACCAATCAGTTACCTCCTGTTAATTCCCCTCTCCAAGTTCTCTCCCGCCTTAATCAGGTATATGAACTCACACTCTTTGGGTCCTGTCACTAGATCTAACGCCTTTATCCACTGTGCCATGTGTACTCAAAATCCAGTGACATGACCCAAAGAGTGTGGGTTCAATACCTGGTTATGGCGGGGGAGAACTTGGAGAGGGGAATTAACAGGAGATAACTGATAAGTGACATCCATTAGACTCAAATATGAGAACGATAGTCCGAACAATGTAAATAGTGTAGGATTTAAAATGATCATAGTTTTGTGGAGCTCGTGACCTGTGTTCAAGCCAACGCAACGACTTAAATGCAGTTTTTCAAGGCAGACATACACTTGGCCCTTGGATTTTCGGTTGCTCATAATATTTACCCTACTTTTTGTTATCCTGTGCCAAGCTAATTTTAAACTAATATCTGTAAGAGAAAAGCATATCTTTCACGATTTTCTGTTTCCCATCACTGCTGCGGGTCAGTAGTTGGGCGTGGGCGGTGTCACTGGGGTATTAGTCCCGGCCGCAAAATTTCAAAAAAAGAAAAATAAAGTTGTGATGATAAATTATAAAAAAAACAAGAAGCCCTTCCCCACATATAATTTTCCAGTATATGCAAATGGTTATACAATTAACCAACTTTCAAGAGTTTCATTAATATCAAAGTTACAGGTGGAAACTGGAAAGTAGGGCCCACATAGGGCCACGCCTGTGTTATGTAAACGATATTTGAACTTCCGCTTTGAAAAATAGCCGGCGTTCGCTGGAATATAACCGACGATTATAGCCGACCGCCGACTGCTTAATAAAACCCCCGCACTTTCATGCTGACAGATGTTGACTTTGAAAATGGCAGAAAAAAAGGTTTTATATATATGAAACATGCTGTCGCCTCCGTTAGTTGTGCATATGATGACAATCCAATCGCTAATTAAAATCTATCGAAATAGTGTCGCCAAGTAAAGGTTCCCGTCAGTTTATTGCTCCCACCCAGAGTTTTTAAGAAAATGTTGTTGCCAGTGTATGCGGATTGGAGTTTGCTTGTTTGGAGAATTTTGTTTTTCCGGCTATGTGTCGGCAAAAGGTTAGTTTTCATGTTCTGCTGTAATTGTTGAGCCGGGCATAATAGTTTTTTTCTTATTCTTCGTTCTTCTCTTTCATATATTTAATATTAACCTCTGTGCCCATATTTACATACTCTCTATCAAGGATATTGACCATTTTTATCCATAAATATATCACATCTTAAAACTATATCCTTATCATATATATATATCATTATTATCAGGTTGAAAATTCTTCTCACTGATATGAAGTGGAAAGGCAGTATTGAATCCAAGAATTGATGCTAAGAAAGTCGGTTCACTATGTCAGGCAAGACAATTCATATCTCTAGAATCTATTTTACATATCTATAAGTCTACCTTTCGTCCATGTTTATAATATTGCCGCATGGTCCGGTGCCCTTTGAGCTCCTTGATAAGATCCAAAGAAGAATTTACAATATTATTGGTCCTGATCTGACGACTCGGCTCCAGTTACTTTCCCAGCGCCGTAAGGTTGCCCCTCTATGTCATTACTGTAAATACTTTCGTTCGAATTAGTTCTTCGCTATGGTACTTAGAATTTTTTATTTTTTTTTTAGTTTAAGCGCAACACTAGACTGGCATCAAGATCTCATCAATTTTCAGTTTTGCTAACTAGTTGTAGCCCCGTAAATTATATGCTAACAGATTCTTCTCTCGCACTTCTCATTTGTGGAACTCCCTTCCAGCTCCATGCTTTCCAACCAACTTTAATCTACAAAAATTTAAATGCAATGTCAATCGCTATCTACTGTCCACCTGAATACTCTCTTCTGTTTCTACTCATTATTAATATTTCTGTTTCTAATTCTTCCGCACCCTGTAACCACTTTTGTTTTAGTCGCATTACTGCCATGCTTAGGGTGATTCCGATTTTTAAAAAATAGCAGCACACCGAATTCTGTTTTTCTATGTCGGCTGACCGTCACCATTTGGAAGACCCCCGCCTATTTTAGTTTTCTGCTAAGTTAATTCTATCAAAAATCCACATTATTATGCACTACGAATAAAGATGACATAAATAGCTGTAAATAAGTTGGGCTTGCAACAAAATAAATAAAAGGAAATTAATCTTAGAAATTAATCTTGGAAAGTAAAAGAATTTATCTTATTTTCTTGATACAAGGGAAATAACTTTACGTTATTTGTCGAAGGGAGATAATCGGGTCTCGGTAAATTTTGTATAAGTAATATCAATGATGTATGAAATTCGTTTACATTTTTTATGTTAATTTTTCTTATAAACTTTATTTATACTTATGCTTTCCATTTATATTATTTATAAACATTGAAGTAGATAAATTTGTATGTGTTTCTATATTTTCCTATATTTGTTGCGTGGCAATAAATATATGTTTGTAATTGGATGTAAGTTTATTTTTTATTTCTATTTTAATTTCTTTTTGTATTTAATCCATTTTTCTGAAATATATACAGGGTGATTGAAAAGTAAATCCTTATTTTTGTGTGATAGATTCTTCAGTCTAACTATAATTTTATACAAGACGGGGGAGTCCATTATACATACAATAGGGAGTCCCTTTTCAGTCATCCTGTATAATTTTCCTCCATAAATAAATGATCTGCTAGACAATAACAGTAGGTTATAAATATTAATATTTAAATTTTAAAGCAAAAACAAAGACCTGTTGGGAAGACGAGGTGGTGGCTTTCTCTTCCTCTCTTGTCGAACTCTCTGCCTCTGAGCAGAGAGTAACCCAGACGTCGCTTTGCCGAAGGGCAGAGTCTCGTTTGGGCAGGTAGCGGGGTCGACGGGCAATTTTTGCCCGAGCCTCCAGGCTCGAAACGCTCCATATTAACAACTGGCTTTGTGCCATATCTTACCTTGTAGGAAGGTTGGTAATTAGGAAAGGCCTGTCTAATATATACAAGCCACTTCGCTGGACAGTTTTCTTGTCACCTGTTCAATCTGTAAATCGCCGGCACATCATCGGTCGAAATAAAATTTCATTAAAGTTCAGCAGAACTAAAAACAAAATAAGCTTTTGAAACTTAATATGTCGTAATCGACGGATGATTCTATGACGCACGACACACACACACACACACACACACACACAAGATTTCTCGAATATTCATGCTGGTAAATGTAATTAAATAAAAAATATACTGTTTAATAAATAAATAAATAAAAACAGAACATCTCTCAAATATGAGTATTCATTTAAAAATAACATTTAAACAAAAATAGTCATTTTGTTTCAACACTTTCGGTGTCTTATCAAGTGATGGTGTTGAATGTAAAATAAAGAGTTTTAAAATGTTCAAATCGAACATAGGGGAACCGCTGTTATATAAGCTACAATGAATCATCAAAATACAAGTATATGAAAATTCCAAAAACTTAACAACGAACCTTGGTTATAATAATTAATGCTTTAATGTTAGGGTTAGACTAAAACAGAAATCATTCTAAATGATTAATATTAAATTTTATTATAAAATTGGAAATTAAAAATTACCAATTTTAAATTTCATCTGTATTAAGTTTAAAATATGATAAAATTATTTAAATAAGAAACTGAGGAAAAAATACAAATATTTTATTACTTATTTTGTTTTAATTGAAAAGCCAAAATCTTAGAATAAACGTTAATCTAATGGGGTTGTAAAATGTCTCCCCTATCAAGGGTTGTTTGGTCGATTTGAACCTTTTAAAACTCTTTATTCTACATTCAACACCATCACTTGATAAGACACCAGAAGTGTTGAAACAAAATGGCTATTTTTGTAGTGATTTTATAATATATTTATGTTATAATTTTGGAATAAATTATATTTGCTCTACTCTGTATTGAGCACTCTTTTAAGAATAGTATTTTTGGTTATTCGATTTATTCCGTATGCACCAATCCTATACTTGGCTATATATATATATATATATATATATATATATATATATATATATATATATATATATATATCAGAAGGTCAGTTGAATCTGCTATCATGGTTTCAACCTTACGGCGATTTTTATCAAATGTCCACTCAACGCTTTTTTATTTTTTTAAACTAAAGAACGCTACAGTGTTATTTTCAAAAATAAACAAACGCACGACGTTGGGTGTAATAGAAAGGGAGGAGGATCTAAAGAAGGAAGAAGGAATAAAAAAAAACAAATGTATTGTAAATATATTGTAGGGGGGGTAATTCTTTTTTATGTAGCCTCGTATGCACTTAAGAAAAATTTTCTGATATGTGTTGTAACCTAGGGAAGGTTACTGAATAGAATAATCATACGAAGATTGGTAATGAACGATAATACTTAGGACAAGAACAACACATATAAGATTCGCCAGCGGCGCGTAGAAGAAGTAGCCAGCTGCTAGAAGTGAGTCAAGTGAATTCCACAAAGAATCTCCAACTGTGGCACAAGGCCGAATTTAATGTGGGGTTTCCGAGCCCGTAGGTATCCGTGAACATAGGCTCGGCCAAAAATTCCTATTAGCCCCCGTCTAAAATGAATCGGGTAGCTGTTTCCCGAAAAACTCACACTCTTTGGACCCTGTGACTGGATCTAACTAACGCCTATATTCACTGTGCCATGTGTCCACAAGGCACAGTTAGATCCAGTGACAGGACCCGAAGAGTGTGAGTTCAATACCCGGTTAAGGCAGTGGAGAACTTGAAAAGGGAAATTAACAGGAGATAACTGATAACGGACATCCATTAAACATGGCACGTGGAACTAGAACAGTCTACCCCAGTGAGCGAAATAAAGGGTTCAGTTCGACATTCCAACCCCCTGAAGAAAACCAGAGAATACAACGTTACAATTTTGTAATAAATGTGACGACAAAGATGAAGACAATAGTCCGAATTATGTCGTAATAGATTATCCCATTTTTAAATTTTTAACATAAACTTGAGATTTTTCTTCTTAAAAAGTTGAATAATTTAACATATTCAACTTTATGGCTTAAAATTAGTGAATTTTATATAGTGTTTGTTCGAGATTTGCCATGAGCCAAACAAATTCTTAGATTTGGACAAAAATAAAACTCAGAATGACGTGAAAAATCCTCAAAAATGTTTACTCCTTTAATAGTCAATTGTATATATAAATGTAGTTAGAAAAAAGCAAATGTTATGACAAGGGTCACAAAGCACTGCCCGGTGCCTTCAATCAAGTTTGGATCCCCTCCCGTTCGGGGTTCGGTGGTAGTACGCGCCGGCCTTGTTTGTATTACTGCCTGACGGACAGCGACAAAAACTTGTGTTGACAGCTGTCGACTGAATCTCTTGTTTGAAAGTATGGTGGCCTATGATAAAATAAAAATTCAATATATTATTTTTTTAAACTAATCATTTTCCTATATTTTCGATCATCGAGAATTTATTTTTCTCAATAGAATAATCATTACTTTTAAAAATGTTATTCTGAATACATTCTGTCACATGAAAAGTTAATTATAAAGAATGTATGAGAAACTTCAAAATATTTACCATTTTTTGACCTCAAGCAATAACTGAGTATTCCTAAAGAACAAGAATTAGACAAAACGAATTGTTTCTAGACGTGAGCAATAGAAGAACAGTCTACACCGTTACATTAAATCAATTCAGTTCAGAATGTGTTACCCAAATTGATATACACTTGATGAAAGCCGGAGTACAAAACAACCGAAAAGTTATGACAAAAACAACAAAAATGACAATAGTTCGAATGTAAATAGTGTAAATAATAGTCGACTTTATATTACCAAAATTTTAATGCCATATTTTATATTCCGTCATTTTTTCTCTTAACACTTAAACTTACGGGAACTAACCGTGACAGAAAAAAAAAACTGAGAAATCTTTTATTAAAATAAATTCATGCGGAAATATACTGAACATAGAAAACATTTAACATTAGTTTTAAGAAAAATTATTTCTTACGTGCATACAAATCTTACACTTGAATTGTATATATATATATATATATATATATATATATAATTGTATATTCTAATAATAATATATACATAATCTATACTTATATATATATATATCATCTATACTCAAATATAATATATATATATAAGCTATACTTAAATATATATATAATCTATACTTAAATATAATATATATATAATCTAAACATAAATATAATATATATATATAATCTACACATAAATATAATATATATATAATCTATACTTAAATATAATATATATATATATATGATCTATACCTAAATATAATATATATGATCTATACTTAAATATAATATATATATGATCTATACTTAAATATAATATATATGATCTATACTTAAATATAATATATATATATATATATGATCTATACTTAAATATAATATATATATATGATCTATACTTAAATATAATATATATATAATCTATACTTAAATATATATAATCTAAACTTATATATATATATATTAAATTAAATATAATAGAATATATATATACATATTAAATATAATATATATTAAATATAATATATATATACTTAAATATAATAATTATATATTGTAATAAAATATACATAATCTATACTTAAATATGTATATATATAATCTATACATAAATATAATGTCTCTATCTATAAAAGGCAGGATGTGTGCGCGCGTGTGTGTGTGTGTGTGTGTGTGTGTGTGTGTGTGTAACGAATGCACGGCCGCAATTTTCGACGAATTTGCACCAAAATTTACATGGACATGCTCCAAATTAGCGGGAAGGCCAAGACCGAATTTGCATTTCCCAACTCCCATCGATAGTGGAAATAATCGATTTTTTCATGTTTCTACGGCAGTTTTCATGTACTTTGCCGCCATTTTGTATTGGCCAGAGTAAGAGCCAATAGCTGACTGCCACGAATAGGCAGGAAGATTCTATTGGCCAGCGTGAGAGCCAACAGCTGACTGACACGAATGTTAACTAGCATGCAAAAAAAATCGATTGCTGCATTCGTCACAAGTGGGAAAAATTTTAATCTGCATGGCACTTTACTCCAATTCGCTCATTCGCTTGCTTAAACTCAACGTTGATTCTGATTCCGCAGAACTGGGTTGGGTGTGAAAAAGCATTTGTAGTTAACATTCTTTTTCATTCGGTTTTTCCAGTTACGAGTCCTTTTTTAAAGCTAAAAGCTGTTTTGTGTTCATTTTGTTTAGTTCTTTTTTCGTAACAGATTTAATGTTTAGTATAGAGCTTAGAAAAAATCGCATTGTGAGATAGGCAAGAAGTAAGGCATGTAGCAACATCAGCACGGCAAGGGCACTCCTTTAAAGGCAAGGAAGGGCAAAAATATCTTAAGTCAAGCGATAGCGTTTGCTGTATGAGTCGTACGATATTTTAGTCAAGCACGTCAACGCCGGTCCATGCTGCTAGTACATATATATATATATATATAATCTATGCTTAAATATAATATGTATATATATAATCTATACTTAAATATAATATATGTATAATCTATACTTAAATATAATATATATATATACGTATAATCTACACTTAAATATAATATATATATGTATAATCTATACTTAAATATATATATATATATATATATATATATATATATATATATATATATATATATATAAAGAAATTTGTGATTATGCGCAAGTTTATATGTAAATTAATCATGTAAGTGTCACAAGAAAGTTTTGGACACATTCTGAAATAATGATTAAAGTCGAATAAAATTATATTCAAATTATCAACCTGCACGTTTCCTCCTATCAACCAGAACACGCAACGTACAAAGATCAACAATTTAAAAGTCTTGTGTGTACTTTCAACGAACACCGAATTCCTGGTTGGCAGGATCAATGGTTTTCACAATGGTAAAAAAAAAACTAATAAGCTTTCTCAAGTAGTTCATAAATCGTTAATTGATATCATAATCGTGAAATGAGATACTGAAATATATCCAATGGACTTAATATACCCTATCTGCATGATAAGAGCTATTCTTCGAAAATAGATGTACTATAACCTGACTGTAATGATGATAGGAAGCTGATGTCTGTTTCAATAGACGTTATTATAGACGAAGGGATAGTGTAGATGTGCATAGTTTTGTGCCGAGGCCGTGTATGTTGGGTAACATATCACTACGCTGATAATTTTTCTTTCTGTATCAGTGCGCATGCGAAATAGTTCGTTGATATTACAACACCCACCTTATTAATAAGAAATGATGCAAGATGTACTTTTTACTCTATCTAGTATCTGATTGTTTTGTTTTGTTTTTTGGCATATCAACCTTAATGGCTTATTTAATGCCGAAAACTTTTTTTCCTCGTAATATTTTGTCAAAAATCTATTTCTGGACATATTTTCTTCCTCAAAAATGTACAGCTGGTATTATTATTTTTAAAAATGTATTGCCGATAATTTTTTTTTTTTTTCCAAAACGTATTGCTGGTAATAGTTTTTTTTTCCTTCAAAAATTTATTTCTGGTAATAATTTTTTTCAAAGTATTTCTGATATTAAAACCTATTTTTACATTTTCATAATGCTTTTCAGGGTTAACTATTTGCCCACAGCTGGGACCCTAACAGGTGCTACCACCACGGGTCTGGGTAGATCTAGGAACACCAGCAATTAAGAGGTGATTTCACGCTCCTCAAAACCTCCTGATCAGAGGCCTTGCTGTTGGACGAAGTTTATCGTCTTACCCTGGATGCGGATGTAGTCTATCGTCATACTCGAGATGGCTCTCTGGTATCTGAGTGGTTTATGTATTGTACGACCACTATCAGTTGTGGTTCTTTGCGTTTCAAAGTTTCCTGCTCTGGAGTTGTGTTCATGCTTGTTTTGGTGTGATTGAGTGTGGTAATCTCACTGATGTTTGTCATAGTATCTTGTATTTTCATCGGCGATGATGTTTGGTTAATTAGTTGGTTTTAGCGCTCCTAAAATGTACATGTCGGGATTCGTTTGCCTCACTGCTCTTTTTTATATGGGGGGTTTATGTTGTTAGAATTTAATTTGGGAACAATATTTTACCTAGTTCACATTCTAGCCTATTTTTCCAATCCTCACTCCAAGTACTTTTCTTACTTTCAAAACCGGCTCCCAAAGCCTAGATTCTAATCAGAGATAAGAATGTGTTTTCTGACCAATGGAGCGACCAGGAAATTTGTATAACGGTTTTGGACGGAAAAGTCTCCGATCCTTCTTAGCCTCCCAAATCTCCATAAATTTGGAGAATCTTCGCCTATTTGGTAGTGAGAATTCTGCCCACCGTCTGTAAGGTCGGCGATAGATAGCACCAGTCAACTTCGGAACCACTTTCAACCAAAGAAGAACTTACCTACTAAAGGGTTGTCGAGAACAAACGCTGGCCCACAATTAACGACCAGTTGAGGGCAGGCTTCCTTTCACCTACAAAACTTTCTCGTCGACTTACGAACTCACTCAATTGCAGAATTCCAAATTTACCAACATTTTCCTACTCTACAAGAACTGTGAGAAAAACTGTGAGTGTTTCTAACCATTAACAAAATTCTACTCGCTTAAAGAACTTTTAGACGCTCAGAGAAATATTTTGAGCAAGCCTTTTTTCTATTATGAACATTTTCTCTTCCCTTAAAGGACATTTTCTTCTTCTCCCTTTCGTTCTCTCCTAATTGTCTTTATCCCTTTATTTCAGTATATGTAAATAAAGAATTTCTTCTTTTATTGTTACATACCGAGCAGGAGTTTTTTTCTTTATTCGTCCGCCTAAAAGAGAGATTTTGTTGCCACTAATCTTGCTATTTTTATTTTCGTTTTATGCAATTTTTTTAACCTCAACTTATTGATGCGGGAAAGCCGGGATAAATTTCCCAGCACTGCTTTTCCGGGATCTATCTGGAGACTCGACCATATACGCTCTGAGATCTGGGAACCTTGATATTATAGTGGCTGTCCATGTTCATTCTGTATTCTTACAGATTCACCTGTTGCTGTGGTAAGTCATGTGTACTTTTGTCCTTCTGTTGCTATCGGCGTTACTGTAACTTTTGTCCTGTATGCTCTGAGGAAACCTTGGTATCAGTATCTTTGTTGTAATGTTTTTTTATAATGCGATTGTTGAGTTGTTCTGCTGGGATTGGTAAGTTGTTGCTGATTGGTGTTGTCCGTAGGTATGACATTGCAAGTTTTCACTTTTTTGTACCTTTCTAAATAAAAAAAAAATACATAAGTGTGGTGAAAATTTATTCAATTACGTTAAAATTAACGGAACCACGGAATTGCAAAAAAGCTAAAGACATAATTAGTTCAGTTTAACTAATTGTCTGTCCATATTTTTTTCTGTAAAAGAAAAAAAAAAGGAACAAAAATCTATCAAGAATTTTTGTGTACCTCCTCTTAGTACACGTGTTTCAAAGCAAAAAAAAAATCGCTGTCATTTTTAAATATGGAAGATTTGCAAAAAGTAGTTGCCCAAATGTTAAAACTAAATTTGGACCAGCAACAAAAATCAGAAGAAAGACAACAACAACTATTTTTGGATTTACATAAACAGCAAATGGAATTCCAAAAAATTACGCTTCAGAATGCTGAACTACAACAGAAACAACTTAAAGAATTACTCTTAAATGCATTAAAATGCTCAAACTCTGAAAAAGATAAAATATTCTCCCAGAGTATACAATCTACAATTCAATAGAAACCTTTGAATACGTACCAGAGGAAGACAACACGTTCCAGGCTTTTTACAGGCGTTACGAAGATATTTTCAATGTAGACTGTGAACAATGGCCCAGTAAAAAAAGGTACATCTATTGAGAAAACTGGGAACTACAGAACATAGTAGGTTCGTAGACTTCATACTACCCAAGAAAACGACTGACTTGGATTTTTCAGAGACTATTAAGCTCCTATCGGAACTATTCGGGTCTAACACAACCTTGTTCCACAAACGTTGGAAATGCCTAAACACAGTCAAAGACAACCAGCAAGATTTTCTAACGTTTGCAGCATCGGTAAACAAGCTATGTAATGATTTTAAACTAGCCGAACTGACTGCAGATGATTTTAAGTGCTTAATTTTCGCACAAGGTCTAGTATCTGCAGAAGACGCCGAAGTCAGACGATGGGTACTGACTAAGCTTGAGAACGAACAAGGATTGACTCTCAAAAAACTGGCAGAGGATTGTCAAAGAGTAATATCTGTAAAGCGTGACTCAAACACTATCGAGGAATCAGGTGTGACTCAGATTAATAAAATCAGAAGTAAGTCTACCTCCTATTCCCCTCAAAAAGACAAAAGGCAAATCTCATGTCCTAAATTACGCAGTAACCAAAACCCAAATAAGTTAAAGAAACCGCCCAGACCATGTTACCATTGTGGTAAATGGCTTTGGATGAAATTCTGTCCAGTTAAGAAGAAAAAATGTTGCAAAAATTGCAATAAAAGTGGGCATACTTTAACTTCGTGCAGGTACGCCAAAAGAATGAGAAAACCCAAAAATAAAATTAGGCAAGCTCAATCTGACAATATTGTCGATAGGAATTTAAGAAAATATGTAACAGTGGATATTTTCAATAAGTCCATTAAATTCCAGCTTGACTCGGGTTCTGATATTTCAACCATTAACTGGCGTACTTGGCGACAATTGAACAAGCCGACCTTATTAAAAACGGATAAAAACAGCAAAATCCGTAACTGGCGAAAAGATTAACATTTTAGGCGAGGTTATACTTACAGCAACACTAAATGGAGTTACCAAAAAGCTCAAAGCCTACGTATTGAAAACTTCAGATAACTTATTTGGAACAGATTGGATAGAAAAATTCAATCTTTGGGATTGCCCAATGAGCACATTTTGTCGCAAGATACAAAGTTCAACGTCCAATTTGGTAAATCTAAAAAAGAAACTCAAACAACAATTTCCCCAGGTTTTTTCTGGCGGCCTTGGGAAATGTACTAAAATGAAAGCTAAGTTCAAGGTGAAGGACGGTGCACAACCGGTATTCAAAAAGAAACGGAATGTCCCTTTCGCTGCTCTAGAACAAATCAACAAAGAGTTAGATAGACTCGAACAAGCAGGTATTCTGTCAAAAACAGCACCTACGGTCTACGTAAAAAGAAGTCCAATCAAATACGAGTATGGGCAGATTTTTCTACAGGGTTAAACGATGCCTTGCAAGATCACCACTATCCTCTCCCAAGCCCTGAAGAAATTTTCAATAAACTAAATGATGGAAAAAATTTTTCTAAAATTGACCTCTCGGACGCATACCTTCAGATAGAGGTGGAAGAAGAAAGTACCAAATTGCTCTGCATAAACACCAATAGAGAGTTGTACAAATACAACAGACTGGCTTTTGGAGTAAAGGTTGCGCCTGCAATTTTCCAGAAGGTCATGGACGCCATGCTGGGCGATCTTGACTACGAAACAGCCTATTTGGATGATATACTAGTTACTCGTAAAACTACGGCAGAGCACCGGAACCATATAATAAACGTATTCGAAAAGATACAAGAATACGGGTTTAAGGTTAAGGGGGCAAAGTGTGACTTTTTCTTACCAGAGATTAAATACTTAGGTCACATTATAAATAAAGATGGTCGTCGGCCGGATCCAGAAAGAGCCAACGCGATCAGAAATATGCCGGCCCCAGCGTTACAAAGCTTTCTCCGTCTAGCTAACTTTTACCAAGGGTTCATTAAGAACATGCAAAATTTGAGAGGGCCTCTCAACCAACTTTTAAAAAAGGACAAACCATGGTCATAGACCCCGGAATGTCAAGACGCATTCGAGAAGATCAAGAAAACTCTTACTTCAGACCTCTCCCTCACCCATTACGACCCTAGTCTCGACATCATAGTTGCAAGTGATGCAAAGTCGTACGGCATAGGCGCTTGCATGTTACATAAACTGCCAGACGGTTCGGGAAAAACTGTGGCTCACGCATCAAGATCTCTACTTCCACCTGAATAAAAATAAATCCCAAGAGGAAAAAGTATTAAGTTTTTTTTTTTTTTTTTTCTCCTTTTCAAAAAGAAAACTCTTTGGAAGGGGGGTATTGTGAGACCGGAAACTACCTACACAATAGACTCTTCCAGGCCTATATTAAGTAGGCGACATAGCACCCTACAGAGAGAGACACAGAGAGACACAGAGAGTCTAGTACAACTACCAGTTGGACACTAACAAATAGTAAGCTCTGCTTACACAATCTCTGTAACCTGTTGTTAATATATCTTTCTTACTTCTAATCCGTGTTCCGTGTTTTACTTCTGTGGTCCCAACTTTAGCACCCACATCACAAATAGAAATATTTGGAGAGAAAGTGTTCAAAGACAATTGTGTTAATAGTTATAAACGTTTGTATAAATTATCAAATAGATTGACTGCAATAGTCATTGGGTTTGAAATGTTTCAAGTCAAATAAATAGGTTCTTTACCAAATTGCAAACTGCATCAGGAAAAAATAAAATGAATGCATCAAATGCAAATCTAAGAGTCGTTCAATGTCTTTGAACACCAATCTCTTCGGGTAAAATATTCTGAAAAATTTGGTTTGGAAATATCTACATTAATCCAATAATAAGCCATTTAATAAGTCATTTACTGTCAGATATTTTATCTAATATGTTGATCCTGAGAGGAAAGTGATGAAGAAAAAAGAGATAGCTAACAGAATGTAATAAAAAAAGTCGAAATTACAGGAAAGTATCACGCGAGAACTCAAGAGATCATTCGGTTGTCATTGGAAAATCCTTCTAAGGATGTAAACACCAAGGTCATGCATATACAGTGGCCTAAGAAAAGGTTTTAGCCAGGAGAAATAAACTACACCCCATTTCAAAATTTAATTACGTAATCCCTACTAAACATAAATAAACAGTATTTGGAACTAGTATAGAGTAGGTCATCCATTTGATAGTTTCATGCTTGTATTCGATAGTTCATGGATTTGATCAAGTTATCCATATTCAGCCACTCCTTTAGCAATGTTTCGTTAATGGTTGCCACTGACGTGATTTTGTTGCAAGCTCCCGAAGTCTTCGGTCAAAGTGCTCCCAAACGTGCTCTATTGGATTCATGTCAGGATTTTGGGCTACCCATAGCAGTGACTTGATTCCTTGCGATTCCTTCCAGGCCTTTGCTACTTTGCTCGTATGAAATCGCGCTCCATCTTCTTGAAAAAAGGTAGACATTCTTGTCAATCTGATTGGTTTCAAATAGTGTGAGTAGACTTTTTTCGAATATTTGACAGTATTTGGGACGATTCAACCGCTCATCAATAAGAATCAACTCAAATTTCCCTCAGATCAAACAGCACCCCATACCATTACTCCAATCCCTCCATGTTTCCCGGTTGCCTGCAGACATTCAGTGTTCCAAGTTTCATTCTGATTCCTCCAAATAAAAACCTGTCTCGAATTGGAATATTGGCAGAATTTACTTTCATTTGTTCAAATTACAGACTGCCAAAATTCATAATCTTTGCTCTCGAATTCTCTCACCCAGTTCATACGCCTGTTCCTGTTAACCTCTGAAATCAAGGGCTTCTTTCTTGCAACTTTTCTTTGATAGCCTAGTTGTTTCAGAGTCTTTCTCCCCGCTTATGGCGACATTTCTATGCTGATGACGACATCTTTGACTCTCTGACAACGGTTTCTGATGACTTCTTCTTCAGCGCCCTTTTCGTTCGCTCAGACACGATGCTTGGTCTTCCTGAATGTTGTTCCACACGAAAATTGCATTCGTCATTAAATTTCTTGACAATATTATTTGCCCTCGTTGAAATTTACCAATTTCCTTACTTCCGCGAATTTTCATTGCAAAATATAAGTCACCAATCGTTCATAGATTAGAGTAGCTTCATACTAACAAGGTATTCTCTGAAAAAAAAAAAAGATACGTTGTAATTAAAGGTGGCTAAAAACTTATCATAGCACACTGTATATCCTAAAATCTTTTCGACAAAGAGGAAGATAGCCTGGAACAGCGATAGAAGGGTTTGAGTTTCGCAAAGTGCTAAGATATCTGGAGAAATTGGCTATCTCTGTGTTATAGGTCTGTGAATATATTCACTTTTATTCACAAGGGGCTTATTATAGTTTGCCTGACTAAACTTGACAGTGCTTTAGTTAATTGGCCGAACGAGAATAACTTCTATTGAGAGCGCATTTCGTTTGACGTGCTGAAAAATTTGAAATTTTGACTTTTATTGACAAACACTGATTAATGGGGAAACATTATGATTTAAACATTCAAGGGACTTTAGCACCTATTCAAAATATGCAGAACCCACAAATACATAATTTATGAGGAAATAATATATATTTATGATGGGACGTAATTTACGATAAAATAACATACAATTTATAATGAAATAATACATATTTATGATGAAATGACACATATTTATGATGAAATGACGCAAAATTATTATTAAATGACATATAATTTATGATTAAATGACATACTTACGATGAAATGATACATAATTCCTGATGAAATAATAAAAATCGGTGACCATAATCGCAAATAACATAACTAATGGAATAAATACTTTTTTATTTAAAAATAAAAAATATTTTTTTTTAAATATGTTTCATTTGAAAAAATATTGATCCAATTTCAGTTATAAGATAATGATTTGACGGCCTGGTATTTTAAAGTCGAGAGTTTCCTATCGCCCAAAATATGTGGGTAAAAGATAAATAAAACTTTAATAGATGAGTTTGAAGATAGCTAACTTCAAAGTAATTGATTTTTCTATTATTTATCGTATTCGATTTGGTTTTTCCACTTTTTACAAAAGAAATAAGTTGCGGTTGATATTCAAGTATTGAAATTTATAAAGTTTCCTTGAAAGCTAAATTCCAAATTCTTCTCTCGTCAATAAACATAGGAATTTATCGCCACAACATTCTAAAGTTCCGTGGCAAAGAAGACACAAACACGACACGCCTAAAAATAATAAGTGAAAACTTATAAATATTTAAAAGATCCATAGTAAAATTTACAGACTAGAATATTTAGCTAAATCAAATAATAACTGTCTACAGCATTTAGTGCTTTAAAGTTATAGAAATATCTTAATTCATAATAATTTATCGACTTTCAAATTATTACAAGAAAATTCTTTGTTTCCTAAAAATGATTCAAAAGTATTTCTTAATATTAATGCTTGTTCCTTGCATTGTGAGCAGCAGCAACCAAATTGATTCCATTATTAGCGATCTCAAGAAAAAGAATGAAATTCTACAAGACTCTGTCGCTTACTTATTAAAGCAGTCATCAAAAATGCAAGTACAACTGAAAAATCTGGCATCATCGTCGACATATAATTCAAATGAAAAGAAAATTTCTGAACTCCAGAAGATGATTACTTCGTCTAAGCAAATGATTAATCGATTATTGCAATGGAAAACTAAAGTAGATGAAGATCAGCAAAATAGTGCTATGAACCCGGCGCTCCTTGATCAACATTTGCAGCCAGTGAATTCTGAAATAAAAAAACTGAAAGATGGCTTGGACAAAGTTTCCCAACATGTAAGCTAATGAATCTGTTTCTCTATTTATTTATTTCTTAGTATTTACTTATCTATTTTTGCTGTAATACACCAAAAACGGCAGATCATAGGGAAATTGGTAAATTTTGGTTTTGTTTCCCGAGCGCTAATATCTCTTAAAATTTTTCCAAAATCGTCATAATTTCGTGCAAATGTACATGCTGAACTCGAATTAACAATTAAATTATCAAGAAACCTCACCATTTTGGAGTTATCGACAAGAAAAAATCGGACTTCTTGTTGGTCATTCGTCCCCCATTACTGCCATCATGATTACTAATTCACTGCGTAGTACCTACGCAGACGTAATCAGAAAATTTGGTCTATTTACTTCTTTTACAGACTTTCCTTGTAGAAAATCACTACGCACTACTGTAAAGAAATGTAATTTTTTTTTGGTAAATATAGTTTTATTTATAACAAAAACAAATTAAATAATACAACAGAACCTTTTTCCCGTTTTGAATAGCAAAAAAAATGAAAAAAAAAATGTTTTTGTTAAATGTATGCAAAGTTTCGTATTTTTGTGCAATATTTCGTGACCACAGTATTATTCAGTAGTCTTTTGCTCATTTCACCACAAGTAATGTGGTAATTCCACTAGAACGCAGGTGGGTGTTACAGGGAGTGAAAGCGGAAGAAGACAAAAAATGAACACGGTTCAAGAAGATAGAAGATGGCGATTGACGTTGCATTTAAATTTGAGTAACGTCAGATGCCGCTTACTTTGTTTAACTTCAGACCATCATATGCTACCCGAAATGGATGTGCCATCGACATAGCAGACGGCGGGAAATGACAGAAGATCATTCAAAGAGGATTCATCTACCGATTCGTTTGGTTCAACAGATCTCTATCATGCCAGTATACTGTTATAATCCTGAATGATTTTCTTTCCAGTATTATCTCTTACAGGACACACACACACACACACACACACACACACACACACACACACACACACACACACATATATATATATATATATATATATATATATATATATATATATATATATATATATATATATATATTACACGTCCGTACAGTGATTACATTGAATCAGGGGAATCTTGGATGTTGTTTGTGCCAACAAAGAACTATATCTCTTATGCTTTGATCAAGTATCAGTTGTTCTTCATTTCTCGGAGTTGTGGCTAAGACTGAGTTCGAACCGAAGACCTCTTTTCCCGAACGGTTAGTTGCTCAGGGACATATTGTAGGCCTGGTGTCTCAACTGAAAGAGTAAGTGGATACAATTCGCATTTTTATAAAAACAAGTCCTGGGAGCCTCTCTTGGTGGTTCAAACTGACTTTTCTATAGCAGATTCTCTTTGCAGCTGATGTGATGTTCAATTCAGAGGTAATGGTGGAGAATTCTGTAGCTTACGGGAATGTGTTAAATTGTCTTAAAAGATGTTTCTGTATTTTTGACTGGTTGCGCTATTTTGCCAGGAACATATGTTGAGTTGTTTTCTTAGTTGTTGCTTTTGATTTAGCAGCTGAACCCGAATGCTCACCCGGCTACGAAAAAATGTTGCTCAATCCAGTAGTTGACACCTCGCATATGTGTAATGATCACTACATCACGTCTATCGTCACGCACAATCATATCTCGTCCATTTGATACCGTTATTTCGAACGCTGGTACATCCAAGTTGTTTTGTCACGGTCCTTCAGCGAAACACTGCCTCTGGCGCAAAATCCGAATTCTGAGCAAAGTTCAAGAATGGAACAACATCTAGTGTCATCTTGCCAACAACGATAGTTTGTGTTGATACTTGTGTTGAAATTACTCAGCAGTAACACATTGTATAGCAGAACGAAAAGCATGATAGAACGATATTTTTTCCTCATCAGGAGTAACGAGAGATGGAACTTTCTGGTTCTCATTTCATGGCTTGTGGGAAGCACTCCAGTTCTGCGACGATGGAGTAGTGATTGATAAAGACAGGCCTCAGGTACTTAGTTTGCTATCTGAACGTAAAGTTGGTCCTATTATGAGAGAAACTGAGCATTGAAACAAAAACATTTCATTCGGCAGTAACTGAGCTAAGTGAGCAATAATCTTTATGATTCTCGTTGTTCAACTCATTTACTAGGAAGGGTTTAGAAAAGGTGTGCGCAATGCTTAGGTTTCAAATTCACTGCAGACCTCATATAGAACTAACAGATATTATTCATTGCTAAATGTGATTGGAAAAAAATTCGGTTCATTATATCGCTCCACAAAGTACCTGACACCTTCTGGAATGCTTTATTTTTACAAGAGTTAGATTAGACCAAAAACAGAATGTTGCTGCTATGGGCTGGCGCTGCTTAATCCTTATTTCCAGCCTTGACTTTAAAATCGTTTACGCGGTCTTGTGTGATAACAAATTTTTCCACTCGGCAGCCTCTTTACTACAGATACTGTTTCCATGATAATTCAAATCATCCTCTTTAACCATTACCTCACGACGATGAGAATAGATAAGGAATGAGTTCAGTAGTTCCAATTACTCTTGGAATGTTGATGACTTCCCAAACGGCAACGCAACATTGGTGAGACACGCTTCTTTGATGAGGGCCCACTGAGGCAGGTGAAGACTATACGTTCTTCTAAATCATCTCACAAACACGGCGTCATATTTGCAATTGTTCATTTCGTAACATTTCGGCCTCTCCATTTCTCCAACCTTCTCGTTGGTATGATTAATTAGAACTTAGTTCATATTTTATTATCATGGATTGGTTACAATTTAATCAAATGTGCGTCTTAGAATTTTCTGACTTTGATCCAATAGCGTTAGGTAACTGAAGATACAGAGCAGTGTTTCTTAAAGAGATTAAAAAAAACGAAATAGTGTTAAGTTTGGTCGTAAGCTGTAAAATGGCCGCTTAACACATTTTGTCTATTCGTTTTTCAGTAAAAAATCGTTTTTTTTTTCTGTTTCGTTCCACCTTACATTTTTAGTTCTTCTCTTTACTGATATTTAAATTTGTTTTGCCATACACATTTATTTAACTTACACAAATAGAACATATTCGTCATTGATTTAATTAATTTTTGATGGGTCTTTCTATGCATAATTGTTTAACCTTAAAATCCTCCCAAGCCTCGTTGCTGATTTTCATTTTTAGTCATTGTTGTTGTTGATGAATTGATTGTTTCCATACACAATTGTTTAAACTTAATATCCTCGCAAGCCCCTTCCCTGATTTTCAACAATTACACAAAACTCATACAAATATAGTCCTTCATTTATTCTGCTTTGCTTAGTTTAACAAGCAGATGTCTTAGCAAATAAGCCAGTGAAAGATTTGATTGCACCCTTGTTTTTTGCAAACTCGATATAAATATTGGGAATAAGCGCAGTACTTCTTTTCACGATTCAAATAATTGATTATCGACCCAACTAACGTTTGTCATAAGATTTAATTATTTTATAAATAGCAATTCATGTATTAATGATTTTCCCACTTTTTTAATCTTCACCTTATTCTGCAAACGTCTTACAACTCTGGAATGATCGACGCCATTTTTATTTTCAGCATAATCCAATTTTCACTGAATGGGGTCGTCATTCAAAATAGTATTCATCAATTCTAAATTCTTCTTCTCTATGCTGTTTGAATTGTTTCTCTGAAAAAAAAATCACTTTCTTTTCAATTTTGACAAACAATTTACAACACATACAGGTTCAAAAAAATGTTAAGTTAAAAAATATCTACGGCCTATATTATAATGTTCCAGGATTTTTGTAAACACAGTACCCTAATTGGTAGAAAAAAACCATATAGTATCCAATTTGAAACTTAATGATTAGAATGCGAGTTCTACATTCGCTTTCCGTATTTTACTTTTGTTAATATATTTGTTACAAGAACTGATTGGTGTAGTTTGATTTTGCTTTACGGCATATCAACACCTGAATGGGTAATTTAATACAGACAATTTTTAGGATAGGTTTGTACGAATAGAAGATGTATTCTTTGTATGAAATCAGTTTGTAAATCAGGTGTCATTGACGTATTTTTGTAAAGAGGGTTTTTTTTCCGAGAGTCAAATGTATTGCTGGTAATTGTTTTGAAAATTGTATCGCTGATACTTTACTATAAAAATCTACTTTTATACTTTTATAGTATTTGACCCCAGTTTGGGGGCTAACTATTTGCCCATAGCCGGGACCCTAATAGGTGCTATCATCCCGGGTCAGAGTGGAACTGGGGAACAACAGCAATTGAGAGGTGGTTCAACGCTCCTGAAAATCTCCCGATCAGAGGCCTTGCTGCCGGATGTAGTTTATCGTCATACCCAGGACGATACAACAATTGAAAATATCAACATTGAAAGAGGAAAGAAAGATTATTACTTACTGTATTAAATAAAGTTTCCTCTGAAATAATGTTAACTAATTTATTTTCATTTTATTCAGTTAGCCCAATTTGCATTTCACAATTGGTGTTCATGACTTTTGCGCCAGGGAAGTTGAGAGGTTAAACCGTCTCAACTCTCACAGGTGCCCTTATTCTTGAAGTTACCTTCTAGCCTAAAGTGGTAGTGGTTTGAATTCAGAGTTTCCTTCAACTAGACTGGTTGATGCCTATTTTACCCACAGCTGGTGAAGAAGAGATGGTTTCCTACCTTTCCCAATAGTATTAGCAGAAAGTCAAGGTAATGAACTCAACTAGAATTCGAACTCGGCTCTCCGGGGTACTAACGATTACTCCACAATGTTAAAATATATATATATATAGATAGATAGATAGATAGATAGATAGATAGATAGATAGATAGAATATATAGAATATATAATACATATATAATATATAATACATATATATATTATATATATATTATATATATTATATATATATTATATATATTATATATAGATAGATAGATATAGATATTTATCATCAATATAAAGTTTCATTATTTGATGAGAATCAATATTTTATGGGTTCTCGTTCGATCACCGAAGTTAAACATCGTAGAACCAGGTAGTACTTAGATGGGGGACACTTTGGGTAAGAAAAAAAATTATGTCATGGGGTGTCATTGTAACAAGTGAATGGGTCGTGAATCGGATTAGCTGGGTATAAGATAGTAAGTGGCGAACAACCTCAACCCATTCCTCCTTTTAGGCCTTGTGCTAAAATTGTGTATTTTTATATACAATAAATATTGCATCATTATTTTATGGAAAAATTATTAATCTGTTTATCTTTTTCTTTTCTTCCTCTGTCAAGAACATTTCTCTTTATTGTAAAAAATATGTCTGTTCTAAATTGTAAGCATGGATAATAAAAGTCATTTAATACGATCCTCCTTTTGAATAAGGAGTATCAGAAATAAAAATGAAGTTAAATTTAGAATGTATTTGAAGTTTGGCTAATTACAGAGAAGCCTCCGCTTATTTATTTGCAAATAATTATAATGTAAATGTTATGAATACTAAGAGGCTTGATATCGAACTTAAGTGGCCGCCTTTAAAATATAAGTGAAAATGATATCATAAATAAATGCAAATCATCATTTGAAATCTTTTAAAAATCCTAATTAAAACTAAAAATTCTCAATGTCTTGAAATTATCGCACGGTCAATGCTCACTTTCTGGATTTCAAATCAATGAAAATGATACAGAGAAATAAGTCTTCATTTGAAACATTTAAATCACTCCAATTACGAATTGTCTTGTGCATTCTGCCATGAAATTTTCTTCTTATTTAATTCTCGATTTCTAGAAATATAACAAGGTTTTCAATAAAGAAAAATAATTACAAATAGACAGAAATTCGTTTTTTATAAACTATGTTTTCATTTTTGTTTTATCAGGAACACGCTATAGAAATGACTGTGGAGAAGCAAATGAATCAAATGGGATACTTATCTAAAGAAGTGGATGAGGTAAAAAATAATTTTCCGCCAATTAAAAATGGTATGCAGTATTTGATGCGGAACATACAGTTTTCCTCTGCTGAAATGGAAAAGACCAAGGCTACATTAAAAAAATTCGATGAGTTTAAGAATAAAACTGAACAGGAAGCCATAAAAACTTCTAAAAAGATAGTTCTGTTGAGTAATAACATAAAAAATATAGTGAAAGCATTAAGCAAACGTAAAAAGACCTAATGAATTAATGTCCTTCTAAATGATATCCAGTGTAATATCCGAGTGTCATTGATACCCTTTTCAAAAATAAAAAGAAATTGTAATCGAGAATAAAACGAAGTAGTTGACCTTCACTTTGTTTTCCGTGTAAACTTTACCGATACGAATTAAACCGCTTACAAAAAAAAATATATTGTTTCACATTCTCTTGTTTGGTTTATTTTTATTAGTACATTATGCAAAAGAAAATAAATAACTTTCTTCTTTCCAGAAATTATGCCGCACAAATTAAATTTAGATTTCTTGAAAGAAATCAGATCTTTAATAATATCGACTGTTTACGTCAGGCATTTTTCTCTCATTTAGCACTGTTTTGTTTTTTGGCTTTTTTTTTTTTTTTGTTAACATAATCCTAAAATAAGAACACACAGCCACCTGTCTTTCACTCTACTTCACACCCTGAGTAATTACAATTAATAACTTTCCATTTTTGTGAGAAATTATCTTCTACATATACAAATGATTATAGTGCCGATTCATTTGATGCGAGGAATCAAAATTCTAGACGTACAATCATTAGTTCTTCGCCCAACAACTAATTTAGTTCAATATTTCTATAATAAATGTAAAGCATTGCGACTTAGTTAATGACCGCTGACTCTTGGAAGCTAAAAATGAGAAATAAAAGAACCATTTTTATTCATTTTTTTGTCTGTATGCGCAATGCTTCAGTAAAAATTCTAAACGAATTTATTTAATAAAAAAATATTAATTTTTAATTAAAAAATGATCTAGAATTTGAATAGAATTATCTTCCTACTTCTATCATTTACATATTTGGAAAATCCATAACACCAGATGTAAATATTTTGTTTAATTAAGCTGAGGATGCCATGAACCGTACAGGTGAGCAACAACGAGGTTTTTTTAGAAAATGGAAACAAAAAGGCAACTTATGCTTAACATCAAGAAGATTCAGTTGAAATTTCTGGGATACATAAAGAGAAAAGACGGATTGGAAAACCTGATACTCGCAGGTGAGATTGAGGGACAGAGCAAAGCAGCGTGTCACTTACTTGATCTTGAGCAAATGGATGGTAAGACATGGCTTGGAAGAAATAACAAAAAGACAAAATTTATTATGAGCTACAATGGACTGGAAGATGTGAAGGGCCATGATCGCCTACATCCTGAAGAGACACGGTATATAAAAAATGATATTTCTTCTAAAACTATCATGAGAAATTTCGAAAGGGAAACTTGAGTTGATTTTTCTAACAAATCCAACATTTTGGAATAGTCTATATAATAGAGTAGGGTCCTAAGTGCCAAGACATCTTTTCCATGTTAATTACACGTGTTCTTAAGACTTAACATTAAAACTATTAGTTTGGTGCAAAAATAATGTCGTTTTCTCACATAGTAACATATGTGAGAAAACGACATTATTTTTGCACCAACCTAACAGTAGCGATTTATTAAAACGTAGAAATTGGCACAACATGTGATGCCACCCATATACATAAAATTTGTTTCTCTGTAATGCTTTTTACTTCAAAATAAAATTGTACATATGGGGACTAGTTAGAACCTGAGAAAAAATTCTGAAGTATTATGGTTGATGTCGTAATAACGGTAAGTATGACTGTGTTCTTTGGTGTAATGAATATTAAGGTATTTTAAGTCAGTGATTGTGACAAGCTAAGTTTAATTATAAGACAGAAAAAGATCAGTCGTCCCCCATCGCTCTTTTGGCCTTGTGCCACATTTCTGTATTTTACGTAGAATAAATATCACTTTCTACCTTACCATTAGATATCGCAATATAGAGGTGGGTAAATTTTGTAATGGACGCTTCCAATAACAGAAATTATTTTTCTGGTTGCGTAGAAAACAGGATTATCTAATACTGAACACTATACTGTTTTCACAATTAACGAATATAAACAAGAAAATTCAGAGCAACAGAAAATGTTTGTTTTATATTTTATTTTATTGCAAAATTGTTTAAAAATACCGTCATATTTTGACGGCATTGGTAAACAAATTAATATATAAAAATAAGACTTTGTGTACTATGACTATTAACTTAACTATTGATGTTGCTGCTGTAGTCTATTTAAAATATGTTTTATGAAATAAATGTTTTCTTTTTTGCGAACAACATCCGGGATATTTGTTTTCTGAACGAAGAGTACATTAAATAGAATCAAATAGGCCAAAGGATTCTTGTTTTCTAATTATTGCTTGATTTAATGACAATGTCACTCTGTTCAAACTGAAGTACAATAAATATTAATAAAGAAAATAAAAAGTTAGACTTTTCAGAAAATATCGCAAAAAGAGAGCAATAATTTTAACCCAACTCTGATGACTTACCGATATTTTTTAAGCTTAAATTGCCTCAAAATACCAGCTGTTATACAATTTTTCAAAACGAAATTATCAAGGAAGACGTTTGACTGCATAAGAAACTTCGAGTTGATATTTGGTACTTACTTTCTTGACATCAATAACTCAATTTATCTCAACTGATATTTAAAATGTCGCTCAAAACGTCATAAATAGCGAATTTCAAACTTCCGTAGCTCTAAGATTTCAAAAGAACCTTAAACTAACGTCCTTGGTTTTATATGCAGCATTAACACTGACTTCCGGTATCCGTGAGAAATTCGCCAAATTCCGGTGAGAAATACACTAGTATTTTCATCCTAGGACAGGACAAAGGTCAATTACCATGTTAATAAGATTGTTCAAAACGAAATATATCCTTTCTATTAGGTTGGTGCAAAAATAATTTTTTTTGACGTATTTTTTAACGTCAAAAAACGACATCATTTTTGCACCAACCTAATATATCTCATTCTATGAAAAAATATGGTGTATTTCTCTGGAACTTCTTCCATGTTCCGTTGGTGATTATGGCTCTCCGCAATTTCAAGTCCTTTGTATCGCGCAATAAATTTAGTATTTTTGTTATCTCTACTAAACCCTGTTCTGTCATCCATTTGCTTAAGCTCGTAGTATTGTTTACCCCAGTACCTCTTGATTTCAATCTGTCACGTTTGTATCAAATTTTCCAAGCCCTCTGTTTCCTCAATCAATGCCCTAGAAATGCCAACTGTCTATATCTGATGCCATTATAAATTTCCTTCTTGTTTCTATTTCTAAAACATCGTCATAGATCACATATTCGGTACATGATATTCTCAGCATCCTTATGAAGAAACACATTTTGCTTTAAGTCTCTTCTTCATCTGTAAGGAGATTGTCCAACATTCACTCCTATATAGGAGGGCTGGTATTAAGTAATAGTTCAGTACTCCTTTCTTTGTTTTTTAACAAAATATTTTTTTCTTAATACTTTGCTTAGCTTTTGGATGGTGAATATCAGTGTCGCACTTTCCGTCCTCTGTTAAAACACTCAAAAAACAATCCTTTCTTCTCACTTTCATTACTACCTTCTGTAGGAGTTCTTATTGTCTCTCTCTCTCTTTCCCCCTCTCTCTCTCTCTCTCTATCTATCTATCTCTCTCTATATATATACATATCTATGTATCTCTATCTCTATCTCTCTGCTATCAATGTGCCATCTCCATATCTCATTTCGTTAAGATTGTGGCGCCAATAATGAATCCTGGTAGGACTTCTAATTCTCTCAGAATCGTCTTGCTCTATAGGTTTAATAAATCTGGTGAGAAGATGTACCCTTGTCTTTATATATATATATATATATATATATATATATATATATATATATATATATATATATATATATATATATATCATTTCATTCCAAACAAGTCAAGAATGCTACTAGTACGATAGTACGAGGTGGCTTACAGGAAGTGAAAGTGAGATAAAATATTTATAGGGAGAATCGAGGAAAGGAAGAAAAAAGGATACGAGAAGATAGAAAATGGCGATTGACATTGCATTTAAATTTTTGGAGATTGTAGCTATCAGGGAAACAAATAAACGGAAGGGAATTCCGCAGTCAGGACGTTCGAGAAAAGAAACTGTTGGAGTAGAAATGGCGGTTGCATTTAGTTATTTCAACAGTTAACTGGTGGTACTTAGATGCCAATCTAATGACACACTCAAATTTATGCAGTCGGGGCACCATGGAAATACTGAATTCATTCCCTATCCGTATGCAGGCGGTTGGTTGCCAGTATACGTTCTAGATTAAATCCAATACCCTTCACAAATATCTCAGGGTTACATAGCAGTTCAAACAGTTCATTGTTGCGTACTTTATGAAAAGATTTACATAATCTATAAAACATTTATAAAGCTATTTCTGATATTAATCTACGCATAAATATGGCATTCCTTGTTCCGCTGTCTTTAAATAAACCGAAAAGTTTCTGTTTTATTTCCGGTCTAATTCTACTGCGCAGAATATAAAATTTAAAAAGAATCTACTGCGCACTATAAGAAATTTTAAAAGATTCTACTGCATAATATATAAAATCTACAAAGATTCTACTGCGCACTATATAAAAATTTCAAAGATTTTACTATGCACTATATAACTTTAAAAAGAGTCGAGCGCGCACCATATTAAAATTTAAATCATTCTACTGCTCACTGTATAAAATCTAAAAAGATTCTACCACGCTGTATATAGGATCTAAAAAGATTCTATTGCACATCATATAAATTTTAGAAAAACTCTACTGAGCACTATATATAATTTAAAAAGATTATCAGTACACTATATAAAAATTTAAAAGATTCTACAGCGCAATATATAAAAACTAAAAACATTCTACTGCGCAAAATATAAAATATAAAAACATTCTACTGCGCACGATATAAAATTTAAAAACATTCTACTGCACACTATATAAAAATTATATTATATAGTGTGTAGTAGAATATTTTTGAATTTTATATAGAATGTATGAGATATATGTAGAATCATTTTAGATTTTATATCATACACAATAGAATCTTTTTAAATTTTCTAGTGCACAGTCGAATCAAAAAAGATTCTACTGTGCACTATATAAGATCTAAAAGATTGAACTGCGCACTATATAAAATTTAAAAATGTTCTGTTTCGCACTATATAAAATCTAAAAACATTCTACTGCGCACAATATAAAATACAAAAATATCCTACTACACACAATGTAAAATTTAAAAGTTTCTACTGCATACTATATAAAATTTAAAAACATTCGACTCGGCACTATATAAAAAAAATACTACTGCGCACTATATAAAATCTAAAAAGATTCGACTGCGCATTATGTAAAATTTATAAAGATTCTACTGCACACTAAAAAATCAAAAAAGATTGTACTGTGCAATATATAAATTATAAAAGTTTCTACCGAGCACTATATAAAATCTAAAAAGATTCTACTGCGCACTATATAAGATTTTAAAAGATTTTACTGCTCATTATATAAAATTTAAAATGATTCTACTGCACACTATATAAAATCTAAAAAGATTATATTGAGCACTATACAAAATCTTAAAAGATTCTACTATGCACTATATAAAATTTAAAAAATTCTACTGCACACTATACAAAATTAAAAAAGATACTTCTGCACTGTATAAAATCAAAAAGATTCTACTGTACCCGATAAAAATTTGAAATGATTCTATTGCTCACTGTATAAAATCTAAAGATTCTACTGCGTACTATTTAAAATATGAAAAAATTCAGCATAATTCTTTCTAAAATTCTACTGCGCACTATATGAAAATATGAAATATTTTACTGTGCACTATATAAAATTAAAAAGATTCTACTGTGCATTATATGAAATTTAAATTGATTCTACAGAATACTATATAAAATCTAAAAAGATTCTACAGCGCACTTATAAAATCTGAAAAGATTCTATTTCTCACCATATAAATTTAAAAAGATTCTACTGCACACTATATAAAATTTATAATATTCTACAGCGCAATATATAAAATCTAAAAAGATTGAACCGCGAACTATATAAAATTTAAAAAGATTCTTAATACGCACTATATTAAATTTAAAAAGTTTCCAATGCACATTATACAAAATTTAAAAAGATACCTCTGCTCACTATATAAAAACTAAAAAGATTCTACTGCGCACTATATAAAATCGAAAAAGATTCTAAGCAATATATAAAATCGTAAAAACTTATACTGTGAATTATATAAAACTTATAAAATTCTACTGCACACTCTATAAAATTTTAAAAGATTCTACCACGCACTATATGAAATTGAAAAAGATTCTAAAGCGCAATATATAAAATTTGAACCGATTCTACTGCACACTCTGTGCACTATATAAGATCTAAAAAGTGTTCACAGCACACTATATAAAATTTGAAATGATTCTACTTTACACTACATAAAATCTAAAGATTCTACTGCGCACTATATAAAATTTTTAAAGCTTCTACTGCATACTATATAAAATCTAAAAACATTATACTGCACACTATATAAGATTTTACTGTACACCATATACCCTTAAAAAGTTTCTACTGCACACTATGTAGTATTTAAAAGATTCTACTGCGCACTATAAATAATTTAAAATGATTATTCTGCACACGATATAAAATTATAAAGATTTCACTGAGCACTATATAAAATTTAAAAAGTTTCTACTACATACTATATAAAGTGTAAAATGATTCTACTGTGCACTATATAAAATTTTAATTGTTTTTACTGCTCACTATATAAAACTTCAAACCATTCTGCGGCGCATTATACAAAATTTAAAAATATACTACTGCGCACTATATAAAATCTAAAAAGGTCCTACTGTGCGCTATATAAAATCTAAAAAGATTCTACTGCACATTATATTAAATTTAAAAAACTATACTGCGCACTATATAAAATTTTAAAAGATTTTACTGCGCATTATATAAAATTGAAAATATTCGACTGCACACATAAAATCTAAGTAATTCTTCTGCACATTATATGAATTCTAAAATGATCCTACTGTGCACTATATAAAATCTAAAAAGATTCAACTGCGCACTATATAAACTTTACTGTGCACTATATAAAATCTAAAAAGATTCAACTGCGCACTATATAAACTTTAGAATGATTCTACTGCACATTTTATAAAATCTAAACAGATTCTACCACGCATCATATAATTTTTAAAAAGATTCTGCGGCGCATTATATTAAAATTTAAAAACGATTCTTCTACGCATTCTATAAAATCTGTAAAGATTCTACTGCGCACCATATAAAATCTAAAAAGATTCTTCTATGCACTATGATTCTACCGTGCACTATATAAAATTTAAAGAGATTCTACTCCTCACTATATAAAATTTTATAAAGGTTTTACTGCGCACCATATAAAATTTGAAAATATTCTACTGCATACAAAAATCTAAAAATATTCTACTGTGCACCATATAAAATCTAAAATGATTATACTCTGAACTATATAAAACTTAAAAGATTCTACTTCGCAGTATATAAAAAGATTCTTTTTCGCATTCTATAAAATCTGTAAAGATTCTACTGCACACTATATAAAATCTAAAATGATTCTACCGCGCACTGTATAAATTTTAAAAAGATTCTCCAGCGCACTATATAAAATCCTATAAAATGAATTTACAAAACATAATCAACATAATCACGGTTTACACCAGGGGTCGGCAACTCATTCGACGGTTTCGGGCTGGACGAAGGCCATTAATGAAAAATTAAGGAAAATTACATATGCAGACCCCTGTCAACCTAAATATTTAAAACCATAATGAAAATAAACATTGAGAAATCAGAAAAACAAAAGAAAATCTAAAATTAAAAAACACCTAACAAAAATTACTTTTCCTCAAGGAACGTCAAAATACTTCAAAGTGAAAGGCATGTATGTATAATGCGCGTATAACTGTCTTTAGATTTCTGCTACCTCACATGTCAGTCCCTCCCTGGCCTCTTTCACTTTGTCGTTCCTTTCGCTTCTGTTATCTTTTAATGTAGCCAACGGTCATAACAAATATGTATCCATTATTTAACATTAAACGTAGGCAAAGCAACTTGGTAAAATAAGTCTCATGAAAGATAACTGGCAGATAGTCTAATATTTTTAGTGCACTGAGATGTGTAGACATTCTATGGAAAATGACATATAACAAATTTCATTTGAAGGTCGTCTCTCATGTTAAAAATAGAGTCATTGGTAATCAGGCTCGCGGGCCGGTCAAAATGCCTTCGCGGACCGGATCCGGGTATTGAAATCACACTCTTTGGGTCTGTCACTGGATCTAACCAACGCCTTTATCCACTGTGCCATGTTAGATCCAGTGACCGACCCAAAGTCATTGTTGTTAAAAAAAAAAAAGGATTTCATTGTGCTAACAAGCCTTAACTTATCACTATCTGAGGGAATTCATAGCCACAATAATTTGCTATGCTAGGCACTCACTCACATTTGAAGTTTCCGTAGTGTAGGTCTTGCAATCCCTCAGGACCTTTCGGGTGCTTCCAATGGATGCAATTATAGTTCTGTAATTTGAGTCTGCCACTCTTTTTCTGTTGACGAAACCGTCGAATGGTTGACAGAAACCAGGTCTGTTAAGCATTAAGCAATTTTCGAAAGTATGTTTTAAACTGTCATCAACACTGTCTATATTTCTGAGATGAGGTATTATGTACACTATTTACATCATTCGAACTATTGTCCTCATGTTTGTCGCCATATTTATTACAACGTTTCGGCCGTTGTACGCTCCGGCCTTCAGGTGGTTGGACACCTGGCACAGTGGATAAGGGCGTCAGTTAGATCCAGTGACAGGACCCAAAGAGTGTGTTCAATACCCGGTGGAGAATTTGGAGAGGGGAATTAACAGGAGATAACTGACAACTGACATCCATTAAACATGGCATGTGGAACTAGAACAGTATACCCCCAATGAGCGAAATAAAGGGTTCAGTTCTACATTCCAACCACCTGCAGAAGGCCGGAGTGTACAACGGCCAAATCGTTATAATAAATATGGCGACAAAGATGAGGACAATAGTCCGAATAATGTAAATAGTGTGCATAATACCTCATCTCAGAAATATAGACAGATACTGAAAGGCCAAAACGTTGTAATAAATATGGCGATAAAGATGAGGACAATAGTCCGAATAATGTAAATAGTGTTATCAACACTTAGGCCGGTAGACAGTTTGCCTACTTTACCTAAGTTGTTGATGCAGTCACAACTATGCTGTTTATAGTCCCTCGTAGATCCTCCAGGAAGACATTCCAGCGATGTAAGATGACAGAATAATGGCGTTGTTAAGACCACACAGTTCCCGTGCATTCCATCTTGTGTCGTGGAATGGAAAGCTAAAACGCATTTTTCTGCATGGAAGACTTAACATCTGAAAGGAAGCTAAACTCCCTCACCATTGTGTAAACAGTTGTAGAACTTTTATCCAAAAAGCAGATTTCCATGGACAATGTTTTCAAAATAGATTCCAACAGTTCACAAATATGAGAAGCAGAATTCCATTTGACAGATAGTCATGATGCAGTTTCCTGCTAGTAAACAGATTGAAAATATTTTTCTTTTTTTTCTTTTGAATTTCTTTCATTTTTTTCCCATTGGTATAATTTTTTGTATTAAAGGGTGGTAGATGAACTCCAGGTTTAAGTTGTAGAAGACAGTATTGCAGTTTTAAAAGACAGGGTTGCGCTTGCAACACACCTGATTGTAGTTGCAGCAGACGTGGTTGTAGTTGCAGTAGACAGGGTTTTAGTTGCAACTGGAGTGGTGGTCAAAGAGGCAATAGAAGATGGAGCAGTAGCATATGTAGCAGTAGCAGGTGTAGCAGTAGCTGCAACTGACTCGGGTGAACTTGCAGCAGAATGGGCCACCACTATACATCTTCTTTCAAATGCTGAGAAATTTCTTCCTGCATTTGTTTTTATTTTTTGTTTGTTTGTTTTTGTTTTGTTTTTTTGTTTGTTTTTTTGTTTTTTTTTTCTTTTTGTAGAATCCAAGAAGTTTCCCAAATAAATTCGATGTAAATGGACAGAAACCATTTTCGGGATTCTTCAAGCAAGCCGTTTTTGTATCTTCTGTAATTTTCCATATTTTTGGAGAATTTTCTCAAACAGATGACCACACAAAATTGGTTGTCCACTTTTTATGCAGCTGTAATGTATCGATGTTTCTTCAGTTCTCCCAAAACAAAAAGTTAAAAAATTAAAATAAAGATAAGTAAACAAAAATCAAATAATCAGCACCAGAAAAACATAATTTGTTTTATAACCGAATAAAAGCAAAATTATTAAGGATTAATACCTTAATTAGTGAATATTTTTCTACAAATAAGGCATTTCAAAAGGCATTATGTAAAATAAGAACCAATTTTTTGTTTTTATTCGGTTGGTGCAAAAATAATGTCGTTTTCTCACATATGTTACTATGTGAGAAAACGACATTATTTTTGCACCAACCTAATAATTATTTTTAATAAAGTAAATCGTAAAGAAACTTTATTTTTTAATAAAATAAATTGACATATAAAAAGTAATTCAATAAAACACACTTGTTTTTAATTATTTTTTAATAAATTAAATCGAAAAATGCAAATTGCCTTTGGTTGAAGTTCAACGTTTCTTTTGCTCTTCTTTTTCTTTATTTATTTATCCGGATTTTATTCTTGGAAAAGGAAAAAATAGAAGCACATAAAACCAAGATTCACCTCCAGAATGACTAAAAAAACGTCGACTCTGGGCCGGCCGGTTGAATCAAAAATACTTCTTTGTGTATAACGTTTATAAAAAAAAAAAAAAAAAAAAATCGACATCCAACAAAAATTAGCAATAATAATAATACTAGTAATAATAATAATAAAAGACCGGAAAAGATCAGTGTAGCAGAATTCATGGAGAGGGCTAAAGATTACATCCACCTTTTTAAGCAGGGTTGCCTTTTACTAGATATCTTCGAATTGAAACCCGTTGAATAATGAACTCCTGGTCTACAATAAAAAAGATTTGTTAGACTACGAAATACATATATCTGTTTTACTCCATTATTTTATGTTGTACCCCTTTTAAAATATTCCTGTTGTTCATTTAAAATATTCGAAAATTAAAAAATAAAATTAAAATTAAATATTAAACAGAACTTGTCCACTGGATCTAATAAAACATGTTTAAGTGAATTCTTACTGCATATATATATGTGTGTGTGTGTGTGTGTGTGTGTAAGTGAAAAATTGTTCACTTACCTGACTGATTTTACCTTCAGCATCCAGACGCAAGTGAATGCTGAAGATAAAGTGCATACTCGTCACTGGTTTTCAGCAATTGACTGCTTATACTTCTCGATTTTTCTTTTTTATATGTACTTATCATTTGTGCTAGTTTTTTCATAGTGTGTGTGTATGTGTACGTTCACGTGTCTGCTCCCATGATGCCGTCTGTGCAGATGTGCGTTCGTGCCAGATAGGCGATCATTTATATTTCGATACATAACTGACGAGGCAGATTTTTCTCCCCAATAGGCTGCCATTTCTTTCAGCGGGAAACCAAGGCTATACTCTTGCTATTTACCGATAAGAAGAAGAGTATTCATACCTTTCCTAAGGGTATTAGAAGGTAATAGAATTCGAACTCGGCTCTCCGATCCCTCAATACGAGCCGCTAGCCATTTTTCCACCTTACTCTATTTGTAATTTTACTCGATTTTTTCCTCCACTTTGCAATCACCCATTAGCCTTTTTTCTCTTTTTCCTCTTTTCTTTCAATTCTAGCCATTAGTTGATATTTGATTTCAGTTTGGTTTTTTTTTTGCGGGGGGTTTCGAGACATGTTGTCGTTTTTAATTTTTGAGCGTTCTAGTCTTTTCTTGAGTTATGAAAATTGTATTTCGTTTTTTACATAAATAATTGATTTTAATGTTTAAATGATGAAGTAAATATTTATACTTGGCTATTATTTCGTTTTCCTTATTTGGTTTAGTGGTATCTTAAGTACTATTAAAGTATTAATTGTAGGAGATTAAGTTTATAATTCATTTTTTATTTATTATAGTTTGAATTTAGGTGCATATGCCTGTATTTACACGCTTCCTTCGACTCACGTACATACATGCATACATATACGTATGTAAATGTACACACGTGGACATATATACACATACAAACGCGCATACACAAACACATGTACACTTATGTATGTGCTTTAATATTAATAAACTAGGGCTTAAATGGTAAAGTTTTTTTTTCTATTTTTAGGGTATTAATTATTGTTGTTTGGGTTTATGGAATATTTTCTTTGCTGTTTGAATATGTGTATGTAGAGTATACAATATATACTCCCACACACGCATGCACGCACCTGCACGCGCATATATGTACTTTAAATAGCGTATATGTAATAAATTAAATATTTCCTTCTGACATCTCGACTACAGTCGCTCTCTCACAGACGTGCCGTCGCCTCCCTCTGTCTTTTCAACAAATACTTTCACGGTAACTGCTTCGACGAGCTACTTTCGCTAGTTCCCAGACTGCGTGATTTCAAACGTGCTACTAGGTTGTCATCTCAGTCCCACCCTTTCACTGTCGAAACGGTTAAATGTGGCCGTCTCTTCTACTTTAATAGCTTCATGTCTCGCACCTCCGGTCTGTGGAATTCCTTTCCTATTACTTGTTTCCCTGATAGCTATAATGTCCAACTATTCAAATGTAATGTCAATCGATATCTCCAGATGCTCTGACCTATTCCCTGTCTTTCTCTTCATCCTTTCTTCCATCACGCCTCTTTACTCTCGCACCCACTATGTAACCGCTTGCGTACTAGTGGCATCCCGTCTTGCTTGGGGTGAAATGCTTAAAAAAAGTATTATGTTATCTTTTACCTACTGTTTCATATTTATTTAATTGCTAGTAGTTTGTTTTTGCCTCCGTGTTCTATATTGAGGTATTAATTGTGGAAATTTAGGTTTCTTCATTTCTAGTTGTATTTAATATTTATTTATTATTGTTTTTATTTTTTTAATGTTTATATTATATTTATTTGTTTATTTTTAATTAGTGCTTAGATAGCAAAGTAAGTATTTATTTATATGCTTTATTTGCCCATTATTTCAGTTTTCTTGTTTAAGAGTTTATTTTTGTTTCTAAAACTAATTTTTCCCAATTTTTCGTCTAAGTATAGTTTACAATTTTTACTGTTAATACTGTAAGGGGCTGCTCTTTTTATAATTTCCTACTTAATTTTGGTGTAGATATTGTTTTCTTTTGGGCTCTATATGTTTTTGATAGTGTTTTATTGTTTGTGTATTTATTTCAAAGGACATTTTATGGTTATAATATCTTTCTTTTAGTTTTTTCCTGTGGCGCCTATATAAATCTTTTCGTCTGTGTTAATGTTATTAGTTACGATAGCTTTGTATGTTATGTTATTGATTAAACATTTACTGCTAAAGGGACAATTTTCTTTGTTTCTGCAGCTACATTTGATGGTGTTATTTTGATGAGTATATATTTATCTAGTATACGTCAATTTTCCTAACCCTATCTAAGCATTAATTAAAAAATGGGTATAATATTACGAATGCTGGAAGTGAATGTGTAATAGTAAGTTACATTATCTGCAAAGGTATGGATCCGGTATTGTTTCAGTATAGGTGTTATAAACATAAGTGATATAAGTAAATGCTTCTGGTGATTATTTATTATAGCTTTGTTGCGGATTTGAATCAACCACAATAAACAAAAACGCGAGAAATTTGTTTAAATATAAAAAAGAATTATTTTCATGTTTTTACAACTAAATTTTTCTTAACTTGTATTAGTGTTAAAGTTCCTTGTTTTTAGTTGGTTGTGAAAATAAAAAGAAATGTGATTTCTTTGCGTGTATCTGTGAGAAAAAAGAGGCAAGGAACAGAAACAGAAATAGGAAGATCATTTGGTAAACATCCCCATTTAATCAATTAGTACTAAGTTAGGCCATAAGTTCCAACAATTGCTTGATAAACATTTTCCTAAAAATAATCCTCTTAGAATATTTAACAGAAACACATTAAAATTAAGTTATAGCTGCACTAATTATCTTGAGAAGATTATAAAGTTACGCAATAATCCAATTTTAAACCAATTTAATAATCAGGATCATAATACACGTTCCAAGATAAATATTATTAATGATACTGGCCAATGTAATTGTAGGAATTCTGACCAATGCTCATTGCCAAACATATGTTTAACCAAATATCTTGTTTATCTTTGTACTGTCTGTACAATAGAGAATCCGACGGTTGAAAAATTCTGTATTGTTAGTACTGAGAATTCTTTCAAGTAGGTGGTATCAAAATACCTTGTCCTTCACCAATAGTACTTACAGAAATAATACATCACTTTCTAAATATTTTTGCAGTTAAAAAGATGATAATAAGACTCCTAAAGCGAAATAGAATTTTTTTAAAACGGCAGGGATGTGTAGATCTTTATATGAACCATGTTTGCTATGCTTACATGAAAAGCTGGAAATTATCAAATTCAATAAAAATTCCTTATTAAATCAAAGAAATGAGTTAACAGTAAATTGTAAACATAATTTACCTTTTGTCTCACAATTTAATAAAACCTTTAATTCGTTTATGCTTTTTCTTATATTTTAGTTGTACTGCGTTGCAACATATACGACTTATTTTTTTCTATTTATAAGATTAAGTTCAATTTAATATAATTTTGTATTAATCTCCTGGTAGTATTAGTAACATTTTGTACGGATGTATTGGCATTTGGTTGGTATTTTTGACATTTTACATTCATTAGTTAGCGTTATTAACGTTGTGTATGAAGAATCTTTTCCAAATAATTCTATAGGTTTAAATTATTTACTAGTTTCTTAAAGAAACTATTTATTTACCAACTATAAAAAAAATTATATAGGAAATTCACAAAGCATATAACTTATTTAGCATTTTGTCAAATTAATTCTCCACCCCGTTTTTATTTCTCAGGAAACGGCATTGTCTAATTTGGATAATTTATTTAACCATTTACATACGCTTTGATTTATGTCTAGCTGCCGTTAGCTGGTTCCGTGAAATAAACAAATACCTATGGATTTCTAAGTGCTGTTGACTTTGTATAAGTTAATTTTAAGATCTTTGCACATTTCTCCCAGATCGTTTCTGCTATTCAATCTTGACAGATTTTGTTTATATTCTGTCGGCTTTGTATGTTGCATTCATTAATTTTTCTCTTTCTTCATACAAGTCATATATACATTTTGATTGGTATTCATCATTTTTTCGCATTGATATAATTAGGTTTGTCTTTTCAAGTATCCTCTACGTAACTACGTCTAATTGGTAATTAATATCTAAAATATTATCACTGTAAATTAACCGAATAAAAGAACTGATAAATATCAATAAAATAACCTTTATTAAATATAAAATGATTTTTACTGACATTAATTTTTTTAATAAAAATATCTATCAGTTAATCCACAAGTCATGTTTAATTTTATTTTAGCAATTTCAATATTTTCCATTTTAGATTAAATGATATATTTTTAAATAATACATAATTTACATCAACTCAAAAATCAACCTTATATTTAAATAATACATAATTTACATCAACTCAAAAATCAACCTTATATTTAAATAATACATAATTTGCATCTACTCAAAAAAGCAACGTCGAAATATTTACTAAAATTAAGGAAATATTCGACAATTATTTCTGATTTTACATACATTCGGTAATTGCCGAAAGCAACTAAAAACATCCTACTGGACAGAAAACTATCATTAATAGGTGCTGATGAATGTCAACTGTAAACATACAAAAAATCTGACAAGATTGAGTGGGTAGAAAAGTTCTGTAGGAACTGTGCAAATATCTTAAAACTGAAATTTAAAAATAAATGGTATAATCACAAATCAGAATCACTTCTTGAAATCACAATATTCATCACAGATTGATTCCTATGTTCTTTCTTTCTTTCTAAATCGCTGACTAACATATAAATAATGAGTTCAATACCATTCTTTTAAGCATATCACCCTAAACAAGGCAGGAGTGCCATTAGCACGCAGGATTTTAAAGAGGGTAAAAGTGAGATAAAAGAGGGGAGATTAAGGAAAGGATAATTTAAAAATAAAAAATATTTAAAAAAAATATGTTTCATTTGAAAAAAACTTATTGATGCAATTTCTATTATAAGATAATAATAACTTGACGGCCTGGTTTGCTTTGGTTTGGTTTGTTTTACGGCATATCAACCAAAATGGGTTATTTAATGCCGACAATATTTATTGTTGACAATATTTTTCTTCAAAAATCTATTTCTGGTATTTTTTTTTTCTTCAAAAATCTATATCTAGTAATATTTTTATCCAAAAATCTAACGATCGTAATTTTTTTTTTCAAAAATGTATTGCTGGAAATAATATATTGCTGGAAATAATTATTCCTCAAAAAGTTTATTGGTGTTATTAAAACCTATTTTTACACTTTCATAGTGCTTTGACCCGAGTTTGGGGGTTAATTACTTGTCCATAGTTGGAACTGGGACAGGATGGACCTGGGACACCAGCAACCAAGAGATGGTTCGACGCTCCTCAAAACCTTCTGATCAGAGGCCTTGCTTTTTGTTAAATTAATTCTCCATCCCGTCTTTATTTCTTAGGAAACGACATTGTCTAGTTTGCATAATTTATGCAACCATTTGCATACGCTTTAGTTCATGTCTAGCTGTCAATATATGCGTCATGACCCATTTATAAAAAATAATATTTTTATTTTTGCTTCTTCCCTTAGTTTAAATTTAACGTAGGTCATATTTGACTGGTTGATCAGAGTAAAGCCCACAAACATTTTAACTCACCTTTTTTCTTTTCTTTATTTCGTAAAAAGGGTTTTATTTTTCTCTTAAATGTAAATAAATCGTTCACTCGTCAGTAATTTAAAATCGTCTGCTGAAATGCATTGATACGCATCGAAACACAACTGCAGTTGTGTAACGATTTTGACATGTTTTTGGTGTAATATCCTGTGTGTGATAATATAGTTTTAAGGTATGTTATATTTAAGTGCTTAGTATCAAGGATAGAGCGTATGTAAATATAAAAGTGGTCAGTTTCAATGTCCACTTACAAACACACACACACACACACACATATATATATATATATAAAGAAATTTTTGTCGTAGAAAAAAACACGCTAGTATTTCATTTCTTTACATCTCTAATTCACTTCTAAGCACACACATACACACACACACGCGGGCGCGCATATGTATTTGTCTTATTTCATATGTGTTACAGCAATGACCTTATATTGGATGTAACAACTTCAGGTTAATCGTGAGTATAAGTTTTATGACTTAAGATGCATTAAATTTTCCTTTTAGCTTGTAGCCGTAAAACGCAATATCATTCAGTTATGCTCAAGCTTAAATGACTGTGTCATGAATAAGGAATTGTCTTATGCTCGCTATTTTTTACTTAAAGGGACACAACTCTAACTTTCTATAGCTCTTTTTACATAAATTTTGGATTCCCACGTTTATTGCGATTATTTTCGGTATTTTTTTTTTGTTGTTTTTTTTACGTGATTTTTGGCGAAGAATGTTTTTGTCCGATGAGAATTTTTATGACTTGTAAATAAATTTGGGAATAATCGAAATTAATTACAGAATCAAGTGAAAGTTTCCAATGAAATAAAAATATTTGTTTGTACAAAAAGTTATGTTCTACGCACATCAGGAGAATTATCGTTGAACTTTTCAAAGGTAAGCTTAAATATTAATGCAATATTTAAATGCAGTGATCAATTTTAAGTTGTTCTGTAGTTTACTGTTGCCTATCGCATACGGAAGCAGTATACCTCGCTGTTATGGGACCTTACCCATAATAACATAATGGACTATTCCATACGTAATAAATACTGCGCCTCAAGAGGAAGCAGGGAGTTCAGACCCCACGTCTACGACTTGTTTGTGGCCGGTTGTTTTGAACTCACCTTATTGTTATTCTCTTGTGTTGCAGTACGGCGAACCTGTTTTTTGTTTTTGGTCCACGAGGATTTACTTCGCGCGACGAACTTTACTGATCTTCACCGACACTCAAAGTCTTTTTCTGTTAAGTTTAAGTTTTATTTTTTTTCTTCCATTCTTTTTGTTTGTTTTATTTTTGGGCTTCGGCCCGCATATTTTTTCTTATTTTTAGTCCGGTTTGACAAAGTCTTACCGGACAACTGCTTTTTTATTGTTTGTTTATTTCTTTTCAGTTTTTAAAATATTTTTTAGTACCGTTTAAGAAAAAGAAAGCTTTGTTTTTATTTCCTTTTCATTTTTTTTAGCGACTTCGGTCGCATTTTTCTTTTTTTTGGTTTGACTAGTTTGTTTTTCTTTTGCATTTAATTTATTTTCTTTAGTGGCTTCGGCCGCAAACCTTTTTTTTTTTTTTTTTTCTGGTTTTAAACCAGACTTTTTCTTTTCTTTTCTTTTTCTTTTTTGTACATTTTTTGAATTTTTGGAAAAAAGAGAGGAGTTTTTGTTTTTTGTTTTTATTTTTGGCTGCCTTTGGGCGCCATATTTTTTTTTTTTTCCTGTCTAATTTTTGTTAATATAGTTTGTCTTTTATTGTTCTTTTAGTTTTTCCCATTTCATTTATTTTTAAACGTTTATTGTCCTTGTTTTTTCTTTTTAATTTACTGGTGCATCCAGGTTTTCTTTATTTGTTTAATTTCTTTTTTTTTATCTCCCGCAAACTCCTTTCCCTAAACCTGGTAATAATTTTAAAGACCAGCAGGTGGTAGTCTCCACTCAAAATTCAATATGGCCGACGGTGCCAGTCGGTCAAATGTAAAAAAAGACCTTTTCGGGAAGGCTGCTAATGCCGGACCGCCTGATAAATCTGCCAAAAAGCGGGCTGATGATAGCCAAAATCAGACCATAGCTCCAAGAAAGGAGATATTAGTAAATCTGTCGAGGTGCCAAAGGAGGCACAAAGTAAGACTGCCGAGGAATTGCCCTCATGCTGGAAGTCCCCCCCAAGTTGTATTCTGAACATGGCGGATTTCTTGGATAAGGCAAAAAGTTACGCCCATCTTGTTAATAAAGATGGGTTCGTCGATGTTGTCCAGGAACTCGATATGTTCGCAAAAAGAATGGTGACCGTTTTTGTGGTGGACAAGAAAACTAAAAAGATTTGTCGCTCCACAAAAGACACAGTGATTAAATCATTTTTGTCCCTGGCGATAAAACCCCAAAGAGTAATAAAGGGTACAGGGTTCTTCATGTGGGACATTCTGCTACCCACACCAGAAGATTGCCTGGCCATGGCAAAAAAAGAATTGATAACCAAAGATCTTATCTTAAGAATAGAATATGAAGGCCGAAGGCGGACCAGGGTGGCCGTTTTCGAGGTTCCTCCTCAAATTTCAGGAGAGCTCCTGGCTGCATTTTTTATGTAGTTCGGCCAAATTTTAGGAGCTCTCTCCGACAATTTGAACGTGGGATGGACTTTTGATATTATGCTCGACCAGAAGGCCTTCAAGTCAGTCCCCAACTGTTTGGAGTATGGCGACCGGAAAATGCTGGTCATAGTGACCGGTAGAAGACCAACTTGCTGGAGGTGTGGAGAGACTGGTGACCTTTCCTCCTCCTGCCCAGGAAAGAAGGCCCCTGGAGTTCCGGTCGCTGGCGACCAAAATCCCACCTTGGCCGAGAAGATAAAATCCGCGGCGCCTGTAGTGGGCCTAGGTGCGAGGCGGACCGGTGAGGAAAATCCCCCGGTTGGGCCCAGACCCACATTACCCCCAAAACCGACGCCTGCCACAAGTGTGGTTAAGGAGAAGGACGAGGGGGAATGGCGCCTCGTAGTTAGGGGCAAGGGGAAGACCCAAACAGCGGTTCCTCAGTCCCAACATGACACCGGGGATAAAGTCACCTACAGCCTCATTCCCTCTACCAGCTCGGAGGGCGACGCCTCGGCGTCTTATGCAAAACATGCCACAGAATCCCAGAAATTAAATGAGCCCAGCTGGGAGAAAATTTTAGACATAAAAAAACTGAAGGAAAAATTGGAGTCTAAGCGGGGAAAAAATAAAAAATCGCTGGGGGCACCGGACTCCCTATCCTCTGCCCCGTCTTCCCCTTCTGCATCTAAAAAGAATTTCACGAAACCCCCTCCACCCAAATCTGTGTCAAACTCTCCCGTTAAACCTCTACATTCATCTAAACCTTCTCCGGTAAGGACCCCTACTGGTTGGACACCATCGACAACTCCAAATATCACACCCATGGCTACACCCATACAATCACCTCAGAAAAAAAGGGTAAGAAGCCCCGAAACTCAAATAGTCACCGACAAAAAGAAAAAAAAATCATCATCAAACCACCTTACCTCCCAGGGGAAGACGTCTGCCGCGTATCCCGGGACCAAGCGGAAAGGGTCTTTGGGCAGACAAGAAATCCCAAAGACCTCAAAGTTCTATGGAACTTCCAAAAAATAAATGGTATGGAGGTGGAAAATCCTGCTAATTTCCCTTCAGCTGGAAGAATTTTAACAGTGATCAGAACTGGCCCGGATACGCGGGAGATTTGGGGCATGATAGAGGAGGCCCAGTCGTCGCTCAAAATGGTGCCCCTAGCTGCCTATCTTCTCGACCCTGAAACGGATGAATCTAATCAAAAACTTAAACGGAGGGTCCCAGTTTTCGTTCAACCATCCCTTTATAGAGCTCTGAAATTAACTTACCCTTCGGACATCGGCGGCTTGTCTCAAGATGATACTATCGAAAATGAGATGTCGTCCGGATCTATGGGACGAGCTGTCGGTGTCCTCACCCCAGCCATGTTCTATCCTGAAGGACAACCCTAATCGGCTTCACAATGGCACTCTGGTTAGCTAGTTTAAATGTTCGGGCCCTGAGGTCCGAGTCTCGCAGGGCGAGGCTCTCTCGTGACCTTCAGCGCCTCGGGGTGAATGTATGTTGCATACAAGAGACCCGGTTTTCTTCTCATGATCGTGAGGACATACTGTCTAAGGGGTTCGCCCTTTATTCAGCCTGTTTTGATGGTCGTTCGAGGTGTGTCTCTTGGCTAATGAGCAAGTCTTTGAAGGCTGCTAGTACCCTTGTCTTTGCGGATCCGGCGAGCAGACTTTGCGTGCTGGATGTTACCATAAAGGATAAGGTTCTACGTCTCATTGGGGTTTATGCGCCCAATACCCATTCCGAGCGGCCTGCTTTGTTTCGGCAGATCGCGCCGTTCTTGACGACGTCTCGTCGGGTAGTTTTAGCGGGGGATTGGAATGCCGTCCTGGACCCCGATATAGATCGTATAGGGCATAAACAAGGTACTAACAACCCGGATGTGAAACCGTTTCGTGACTTTATCGATGAGTTTGATCTTGTCGATAAGTTCCGGAATGAACACCCTCGGGAGGTAGCATGGACTTGGACAACTAGTGAAAACTCGGCTCCTGGGACGCTTGCGAGCCACCTGGACCGAGTCTTAGTTAGGAGAGTCGATGTAGGGCTCTTAGGGTGTCCAAGTTTCCATTATATAGTTTATACGGATCATAGGCTTGTCCCGGTCCGTGTAAACTTAGATAAGCCTAAGGTTAGATTGGCTGGTTACTGGAAATTGAACTGTTCACTTTTTGGTGATCAGGGTTTCCGGGACCAGCTGTTACTAACGATACAAAGGGAATTGACGGGTGCGGTTGTGGGAAATGCCTGGTGGGGCAATTTAAAATCTAAAATTCGAACGTTTGCTGCCGATTTTAGTCGTCGACTCAATCTAGATAGATGAGCGGCGCAAACTGCTTTAGAAGATAAAGTCGATCGGGCTGTGAAATCCCGTGTTAGTGGGGACATAGGTTTAGCTAAGGCAGAGTTGTCCTCCTTGATTATCAAGAAGGATCAAGCTCTGGTAGTTAGGGCTAGGTTAAAAAGAATGTCTTCTGAGGCAACGAATATGGCCTCTGAACTGCGTGCAGAGGAAAATCGAAACGCGTCTAGGCGACATATAGCATGCGTCACGTTGCCGGATAAGCGGACCGTGACTACAAACGCGGGCATATGTGAGGTGTTTCGGGACTACTTTCAGGATCTTTTCACCAGGGAGCCCGGTCTGAGCTCTGCTCAGTTCGACGCCTATTTAGCTGACTTACCCATCCTTTCGGCAGCTGAAGCGGCTAGGTGCGAGGGTCCCATTACAGAGTCGGAGATCTGGGAAGCGCTGAAGCAGGTTGGCCTGGATAAGTCTCCGGGATTAGATGGTCTTCCCTATGAAGTTTACTTGAGGTAGTCGCACGTTTTTGTTCCTTTGTTGGAACTGATTTACAACCACTGGATGAAGCAGGGGTCATTACCTCAACGCTTCACCAGGGGTGTGATCAAGTTGCTGCGTAAGGACAAGGACGGTGGGTATGGGTTAGGGAACTTTCGCCCTTTAACGATCTTAAACACTGACTTAAAGATTTTGGCGAAGATCTTAGCCAACCGTTTGCAGCTTGTCCTGTCTAGTCTTATTGGCCTTGAACAGACTTGTGCTGAGAAGGGTAGGACTATTCAGGATAACCTTCATATGGTACGCTTGATCTTAGAACAAGTCGACAGTGAAACCGCGCTGATCAATTTAGATCAGTCCAAGGCCTTCGATAGGGTTGACCATCGATTTCTGGAGGCTGTCTTTTCGGCGGCAGGTTTCGGAGCCGACTTTCGCTCCTGGATCCGACTTTTGTATGCGACCCCCGGTGCGCTGGTGGAAGTGAATGGGGTAAGATCGAAGCCTTTCGTATTTTCTCGCTCCATTCGTCAAGGTTGTCCGCTCTCGCCTCTGCTTTACGTTCTTGCGTTGGAACCATTCCTTCGCAAGTTAAAGGCGAATCCGGTCCTGCGCGGAATTTCCCTGCCTGGGGCTTCCACCTCGGCCAGGTATTCTGCCTATGCTGACGACGTTTCGATTCTTGTGTCGAGCAGAGCCGAGATTGACGAAGTCAGCAAAGATTTCAGTGAGTATGAGATGGTGACAGGGGCCAAGATCAACCGCGATAAGTCTGTAGGCTTGCGGTTGGGTGCGTGGAAGGGAGTTTCTCTTACCGGACCTTTCCTCTGGACGGATGGGCCGATCAAGATACTCGGCGTCTGGTTCGGTCCTGATCTCCAGTTGGAAATGAATTGGTCGGCGGTACAAAGGAAGGCCGAGATCGCGGTTAATCTGTGGTCTCGGAGGAGATTTTCCCTGAAGGGAAGGGCGGAGGTATGTGTTTCACACATATATCCGATTCTCCTGTACCGACTCTCTGTGCTTCCACTCCCGTATGCCAGACTTATGTCATTAGTACGGACCTTGTTCTCTTTCTTGTGGAGAGACAAGAACCCTATGGTATCTCGCGAGATCTGTTGCCTTCATCCCTCTGAGGGCGGTCTGGGTATGCCTAGCATTGAGATTCGTCAATATATGCTTCGCATTACCTTTCTAAACCGAATGTGTCGCGGATTGGATGAGGTGGGCACCTTTTGGAAAGAAGATGTCCGAAAACATTTCCCATCCCTGAGAAATGTGCACTCGTGCGAGGAGGAGGCTGGCCGTACACCTCGTGCCGAGTGCTCCTTCGACCGCGAATGTCGTCGTGCTTTGAAACTCCTCTTATGGATGACGGATGGCTTCTCCTACGCCCAGGCGTTGTCTTGTAAGGCATCGATTGTTAGTTAGGGGGTCCGTTCAAGATGATCTGATCGACGAGCTCGGTCTTACGAAGCAGGAGACTCGCTCGATATGGCCTTGGACGCCTGGGTTGAAATGTCTCAATAATGATGAGGCATCACTCACCTGGTTGATGATTCGTGGGGCCCTCTGAGTCGGCAAGAGACTTTGTTCAGCAGGCTTGGAGAAATATCCAAACTGTCGTCGCTGTACTGGGGAAGTCGAGACCATTGGTCACGCCTTTTTTCAGTGCAAGACGGTAGTGCCGTTGTGCAAGCTTGTTGAAGGCCTCATGGTTCGCATGCTGCAGGGAAAGTTTTTTGTCCTGGAAGCCAGTTCTGTTTGTAGCAATGTCGTGCTGCAATTGACGAAGGCTGAACACTATGTGTTCTGTTGCTTACTAGGGATTATGAGAGTCGTGATTTGGACGACGCGTCAGAAGGAATTCTATGATGGCGAGAAGTTCACCTCTTCCCAACTGATCTTGTTCTTTAAGCATCAGCTTAAAGTCAAGATTAGGACGGAAAGGCGGCGGCTCCCTTCATCAGAATTTGGCAAAAGGTGGGTAAATTTTGCGCGAATGTGTAGAGTGAAAGGGGCTGACCTAGAGTGGCACTTGGATGTCGGTTAGGTACAGGATTTTGTCCTAACAGGGTTGAACAGATGCAACCCACCCAGATATTAGGTTAGACTAGGCTTTCTATTTTGATTCTTTAGTTTCCCGTTTTCTGGTTAACTTAGCTAGGTTATGCATGCTCATCGGTGCCTTTTATTTCTGTCCCTATTTTTTTTTTTTTTTGCTTAATTCCCCATTCCCTCCCTCGTTAGGTGGTCAGTGACGTCAGGTGGATGCGGGGCGCCTTTCGTTTCGTGTGTGCGATTTTTCGTATTTGTTGTTGTGTATGAATGTGTGTGTGCCTGTGTGAATGCTTGGAGGGATGAATGTCTTCCTGATTTTTTCATAGTCCAGCATTGATGTTTCTGCCACATTTATGGTTTGTGGGGTTTTTTATTACTAACACAGTTTTGTTTAGTTTATTGTAAATATTTAAGTCATATTGTATATATTCATTTGTGGATCTTTTTAATAAATTATTGTTTTATGCCTCTCCCCCCACGAACAATATCTGTATATAAGGGGACTAGTTAGGACATCATAGAGTATCTGAGGTATTATGGTGTACGCAGTAAGAAAGGTAGGAGTGAATGTGTTGCTTTGGTGATTGGAATATTGTTGGTATGTTTGGGTCAGTGTCTGCGACTAGGTAAGTTTAGAATTAAGACAGAAGAAGAGCGTCCTTCCCCAACCCCCTTTTTAGGCCTTGTGCCACATTTTATACATTTTTGTATAAATAAATATTGTTCAGCCCGAAGTCGGGCGACCGGCTGATCGGCTGACCGGTTGAACTCTCTGCCTTCGGGGGGGGAGGAACCCGAACGAGGCTATGCCGAAGGGCAGTGTCTCTTTCAGGGAGGTAAACCGATCCTGAACCTGTTTATACGGGTTCAAAGGGCATATTTTTGGCCGAGCTCACGGGTTCGGATATCCCACGTTAAACCGGCCTTGTGCCACATGATGCCTTCGTGGTGGGGGGGACTATATACTGTTCCGTCTTCTAGAGTTCAGTCTGAAGTCTGGAGTGAAGTCCGTCAGGAGTCTGTCAGTCAGAGCGAGCGAGTCAGTCAGTCGAGTCAGAGGCAGTCCGAAACTGATTCGCGTTCAGACAATTACTACTAAACCTGATTGTTCGTACTAACATTTTCTACCTCTCTATATATATTCCTGTTTGTAATATATCTATGTTATTCCATATCCGTATTCGAGTTCTTCTTTATTGGTTCTACCTTGTACTATCATCGTGGTACAAGGAACCGGGCCATAACACTCGCAAAAAAGAAAACTCCAAGAGAGGATCAGATTGCAATAAAAAATACCAATGCTGCAGCGAAGAAAAGAAAGTTCGTTGAAGCGGAATGCCCAGATCAAACAGCATCCAATGCTGAAAATATGCGAAGATTTAGGGACTCTCAAACTGCTGAATAAGCCGAAGGCCCAATCACGAGTCCTCCGCAGAAGCTACATTAAATGCCGCCCAAGAGAGCGGCTTTTAAGCTAGTATTAATCTAATATGTAGCACCTATTAATATTCATAGCTCCCGTCATTAATAGTATTTTTATATATCTATATACACATATATAATTCCATATTATAGATCGTATTTGATTATTTTATTATGTGTGTATATATAATCTGATCTTTGTAAATATAAGGCTAAGTTTAAAATGAATTATATATTGTCTTAAGATATAATCAAGTTAACATCGTGAGAGCTTAGTTTATTCCATAAGACATTACTTTAGTAATATATTTTAATAAGCACCAATTATTTCTATTCCAACTAACAACAGTTTTTATGCGAAATGGAGTTATTCCCCTTGATATATAACGGGTAAATGCAATTTTTTTAAATAATTTTTTTTAATTTTTCGTCTTTCGAACTTAAATGTTTGATTGATATTAATTATGAATAATTAATTTAAATATTATGGGTAAAAATAATAAAATGTATAAGTCTTGATACACAACCTTAAATCAACAGCACAAGAACGCGAATTTCAGTCAATGAGTATTCTGTACCTGAAAATTGCGTATCCGCGTAAAACTCCGAGTCATGCTATCGACGTGGGATGTTATGTATATTCACTAAGATAGATAGATAGATAGATAGATAGATAGATAGATAGATAGATAATATCACTTGGTAATTGGTGGGGATAATTCCAAAGAGGATATAAATCCAAAAAGAATAGAACAAATATAATGATGAAAACGGAGTCCTTAGAAATCTATCGGTAATAGTTTATTTCACGGAACCAGATCGATTCTGAATCATCAGACCAAGAGATTTTACATCAACTGTTGTATATGGAATATTTTTGCTATATTTGGACAGCAACCAAGAGGTGGTTCCACGCTCCTCAAAACCTCCTGATCAGAGGCCTCGCTGTTGGGCGGTTTATCGTCTTACACAGGACGCGGATGTTGTTTATCGTCATACCCAGGACGGTTGACGGCCTGATATTTTAAAGTTAAAGAGAAGAACATCTATCCTATAGTTCTACAAAGTTTCCTAGGACCCAAAATATGAAGGTAAAAGATAAATAAAACTTTAATAGATGAGTTTGAAGATAGCTAACTTCAAAGTAATTGATTTTTCTATTATTTATCGTATTCGATTTAGTTTTTCTACTTTTTACAAAAGAAATAAGTTGCGGTTGATAGTCAAATATTGAAATTTATAAAGTTTCCTTGAAAGCTAAATTCCAAATTCTTCTCTCGTCAATAAACATAGGAATTTATCGCCACAACATTCTAAAGTTTCGTGGCAAAGAAGACACAAACACGACACGCCTAAAAATAATAAGTGAAAACTTATAAATATTTAAAAGATCCATAGTAGAATTTACAGACTAGAATATTTAGCTAAATCAAATAATAACTGTCTACAGCATTTAGTGCTTTAAAGTTATAGAAATATCTTAATTCATAATAATTTATCGACTTTGAAATTATTACAAGAAAATTCCTTGTTTCCTAAAAAAATGATTCAAAACTATTTCTTCTTAATATTAATGCTTGTTCCTTGCATTGTGAGCAGCAACAGCCAAATTGATTCCATTATTAGCGATCTCAAGATAAAGAATGAAATTCTACAAGACTCTGTCGCTCACTTATTAAAACAATCATCAGAGATGCAGCAACAACTAAAAGATCTGATGTCGAAATATCATCCTAGTCAAAAGAAAATTGCTGAACTCGAGAAGATGATAAATACATCTACACAGAAGTTTAATCAATTATTGCCGTGGAAAAATGAAGTTGATAGCAAAGTGAATCGATTCAAATCTGCCGTGAATATGACTGTCCTTAACCAACGTTTGCAGCCAATGAATTTCGAAATAGAAAAACTGAAAAACAGTCTAGAAACGTTATCCCAAAAGGTAAGATAATTTCGCTCTCTATTTCTGTTTCTGGGTGATTTTGTTTTTTGTATTTTTTTTATTTCTTTGTTTTTTCGTCATACAGCAAAAACGGCATATGATAGCGTAGATTGTTAGCGCAATTAGCTGAAGTAAAGACCACTGTGTTCTTCGCGACAATTCTCAACGATAAGCAAATATCATGTTGACCGTGTTAGACCCAGGACGAAACCCAGATTTTGTCTACGATGATACGACATCAACAGTTTACTAGAGAATTTAGATGATTGTTTTTTTTTTCATAATTTGCTCGGTAGCCTTTGCTTTTATTGATGGGAATGACATTTACATCTTTCTATTATTAGAGGACACATTTAGGTTTCCAAACTTTACAGATAAATAAAAGCTAGGTGCGTTTGATGACGACAATATTATTCAGGATTTCAGTTGAGATACAACAGATGTTGCACGTTTGTTTAATTTCAAGCCGCCAATTGCTACTTCAAGTGTGGGTGTGTAACCAAGAAAGAAGATACGAATAATTTTGTGAAATGAACGAATATCTTTTAGAAACGATGTAACGAACGATTTGTTTGATTCAATGGAACTTGGAAGTGATCCACTATACCTTTGCAATACAAAATGATTGTCGTTCATGTAATTATCTCGTATCGGACATACACTATTTTGTATACGTCCGTACAATGCTCTGACTGTATCGGAGAAACCTTGGATGTTGTTTGTATCAACAAAGGAACACATCTTTACTTTTTTTCCGGTATTAGTTGTTCTTCATTTCTCGAGGTTGTGCTTAAGACTGAGCCCGAATCAAAGACTAATTTATATTTAATCATTGTACCCCCAAGCCTGACGATAATGCCACTAAGACACAAAGGGTTGCTGAAAGTAAAAGAAAATGAAAATACTTCAGTGAAGAGAAAAGGATAATAAAAGAAAAGATTTAAGAAAGACAGAAGATGGCGATTGAAATTGTATTCAAATTTTTAAAGATTGTAGGTAGCAAGGAATCCAGAAACTAGAACTGAATTCCTGTGGTAAGTGAGAAAAAAGAAACTATTAGAATAGAACTTACGGTTGCATATAGCTAGTTCAACAGTAAAATGATGAGACCTATTACCCAATCTAGTCGTACGCTTCAATTCCCGCAATTGAGTTACCAAGAGGAAATCTCATTAGAACAAATGCAATGAAAATATTTATAGAAAAGACAGAGTGTGATGCAACGTCATGGCGCTGGGAGAGTTACTTATGCCTAGATGCCAGGTTAGGACTGGTAACATTCTTTGAATCTGACAAGAATATATAGCCGTATCACCGGACCAAATATGGCGGCAATATTCAATACCCAGACAAATTGTAGATTTATAATTGTTCACGAAGGTTCTTGACGCGAGAGATTGTCTGCCACGACCCAGTGAACTAACCTTCTTAGCATCAGCCTCAGCAATTGATTCAATGTAATCGCTCCACTTCAAGTCAGTACTAAACGTGAGACTGAGAAGTCGCAATGAATTGTTCTACTGGATGTTAGAAGGTGAGTTGCTCAGGGGTACTTTAAGAGCTTGTTTTCTAAGCTGCGAGAATGATCGGATGCGACACACATTCTCAACAAACAAGTTCATGTGGTGTTTCTTAGTAACGTGAAATACGGTTTCAGCTGTAGATCCTTTTAAAGCTGATAGAGTAACTGAATTTAGTAGATGTATCGGTGGAGAGTCTTGTAGCTTCAGGGAGAGCGTGCTAATACGTTTTAGCCCATGTTCGTGTACTTTTGGTGGGTTGTGCCTATTTGTAAGGAACAGATGTTATTTCCATTGTCGATGTTTTTGAATCCGTAGCTCAACTTATATATATAATAGTCAATCCAGCCGTTACTACCTTCAATGTCTCTAATGATCATTACATCACGTCTGTCATGACGACGCACAATCACATTGTCATTGTCTCGAACGCTGATACATCTAAATTGTTTTGTCACGGCCTTTCAGCTAAAACAGTTTCTAACGCAAAATCAAAATTCTGAGCAGAGTTCAAGAATAGAACAATCCATTGGCGTTGTTTATTCTAACTCCGTATCGTCCAGTGTCATCTAGCCAACTACTATAGTTTATGTTGGTTCATGTGTTGAAATTAATGAGCAGTAGCACATTGTCTGCCCGAGAAATATGACAGAACGAAAAGCATCATTTGTATAACATTGTATGACAGAACGAAAAGCAACATAGGACGGTGTCTTTTTTTTGTTTGTTTTTTTTTTGTCTTTTCTGGAGTAACGAGAGAGAGAGCTTCCTGGCTGTCATTTCATGACTTGTGGGGAAACATTCCAGTTAATACTGCAGTAATGGAGTAGTGAATGACTGGTTGAAGTCATTAGTTCGTGGTCTTCAGGTAAGGTGGTTTTAGTTATGATAGCGGTATGACATTGAAACATGGACAGGGTGGCTTTCAACAGTAGTTGAGCCACTTGAGCAGATCTCTTTAGGGTCCACGCTGCTCAATTCATTTACGAGAAGAAGCTTAGAAAAAGCGTGAACAATGCTTTGAGCGTCTATTAGAATTCAGGTTCACTAGATATCTCAAGTTCAACTAACAGATACGATTAATTGCTAAAGAAGATTGTAAAAATGGTCGTCTTATTCTATTGCTTCAGAAAGTACCTAACTATTTTGGTCATGCATTATTTTTGCAAGAGTCAGATTATGCTAAAAATAGAATATTTCTGCTATATTTGGACTGGAATTTCTCAATCATCACTTTCCAGTCTTGATAAGGTTAAAAAATCTTTTCCACTGTCTTGTAGGCGATGAATTATTTTCCACTCTACAGTCTCTTTCCCCACAGACGCAAAGTTTCCCACTAGTTCAGGCCATTACAGCTAGTATACAACATACTACTTCTACGAAGCCGAAATACACTCATTTCTACCATATTCTAATCATACAGATTTCCCCCCAAGAATTACTTTTTACCCTGATCACTGTAATCCTAACCTCTTCAAGTAAATTTTCAATAGTTATCTATCCTCTTTATCCTCTTAATCTTCACTTCTTACCGTCTTCTGTTTCATTCTTAAAAGTGCATATCATTCATCATTGCCATTTTAATAGTAACCCTCTACCTTGAATGTCTCTCGAGCTTCATATTGGGTGAACATTAGTTTAAAAAGAATTTGTCTGTTTCTCTTGTTCCAGATGGATTGCAGTTTCTATCGGGATAGTCTCTTATGCGGCCGAAATACTAGAAGACGAAACCGCAAACCCCAAATCATTGAATAGTGCCATCTGAAAAGTTCAGACTTTCTTCGATTTAAATAACAATACACGCCCGCAACAGCGTACTGCACTTGTTGCTGCGAAACTTCAGCGTTAGAATATTGACATGTCAATGTTGCCACGTTTAGTGAGACTCGTTTCACCGATGAAGGCTCACTAAGGTAGATGACGCTTGACCTTCATCTGGAAGACTACACGTTCCCCATTTCTCTGCAAGCAGGTTTGGAACTGGGGATAGATCTCGGTAATAACGATCCACCAGATTAGTCTCGTTAACCATAACCCCATGACGAAGAGAATAGATAAGCAATGAGTTCAATAGTTACAATTACTCTTGGAAATTTTAATGACTTCTCAAATGGCGATGCAACATTGACATCGCCGTCATTATTGAAACCCGCTTCTTCGATGTGGGTCCACTAAGGTAGGTGAAGTCTAAACGTTCTTCTGGAAAAGGCGACCTTGTAAATCACGTCGCATACTTGGCGTCATGTTTGCAATACAAACTTCGTTGTTCTGCATGCTTCCCAGCAATTCGGAAGAAAGGCGTCAAATAGCACTACGCATTCCACTCAGCACGAACCGCTGAGCCAGCTTACTTCTTTTCTTTTTATGTGCCATGTCCTTTCAGGACGTAGGCGATCATGTCTCTCCACCTCCCTCTATCCCTTGCAGCTCTCAACAAGTTCCTTCCCTCTTCTTCCTCCCCCAGACCACTTGCTCAAGTTCGCCAGGTATGTCACGCGCTGATTTCCTTTGTCTCTCTTTTCCTCTATTCGACCCGTGAGTATCAGATTCTTCAGGCCCTCCTTCCTCATTATGTGTCCTAGAAACTCTAGATGCCTCTTCCTGATGTTAAATATATACCCTCTCCTTGTTTGTAGCCTCTCTAAGACCTCACCGTTGCTCACACGCTCGGTCCATATCCTAAGCATCCTTCTGTAGAACCACATCTCTGTCGCTTCGAGTCTCTTCTTCATCTTTGAGAAAATTGTCCAACATTCGCTGCCGTAAAGAAGGACAGATGTTACGTAACAGCTCAGTATTCTTTTCTTTGTTACCAAAGAAATCCTCTATCTCGCAATACTCTGCCCAGCTTTTGGAATGTGTCCTTGACCATCCCAATAAGTCTACTGATCTCAGTGTTGCAATTACCGTCTTTTGAGAGTCAGGTTATTTTTCTACCTTGCCTGTCGGCTTACGAGTGAAAGTGAAATCAAACGCACAATGCTGTTGCGTTGTGCATTGGATTTTTGACCCTTAATGTATATCGGGAATGTTTGACATTGGAACTGCGATTCATGACTTTCACATTTCTTTCTGCCCCTGGATCTTCGAGTTTAGACTTGCGACTTGTTTATTGTTTTGTAATTGATCTGCCATATCAATTTCTGAACAAATAAAAACACTTTTTAATGCCTTCGCATTGCTACAGAATTCGTTGTTCTTGTTGCAACTTTTATGATGTAACTTTTGCCCTATCTTCTTTTGAAGCGATATCAAGAGTCAGCTGATATCTTATTAAAGGAAATATCTGAAAGATGTTACAGAATTTGTTTCAGACAGTATTCGTCTTGATAAAGAAAGTCAGCTGAGTAAAGGGGACCTCACATGAACATGTCGAACGACCCTGACAAAGAGATTCAGCTGAGAAGCGCCGACTTGATGAATGATTTTTTTAGATGAAAGCTAACAGGACAAACAACGTTTGTCCTCTATAAGAAAGTGGTCAGAAGCAGCTGACAACAAAGGAAAGGAAGATGCACGCCGATTAGACCACCTCACTCTTTCCTAGTCGATTTACAGCCGACACTTACGAGAAGGTTACAACAGAATAAAATCTGTCGATAGGTACAATCTCGTATCATGGTTTCATTTCGTGATAACGATCTGGCCAAAAGGTGATTTTCCATGTATTAAGCCACAAAGGTTCGACTGGAAGGTAGCACTCTGAGAACGAACCTGATGTCTGGTCTGAGCTTCAAAGCTACACTTGCTGGTTTGTTTAATTATAATTTAGTTCATATAATATTATCATGAATTGTTTACAATGTAATCAAATGTGCGTCTTAGCATTTTCTACTTTGATTCAATAATTTTAAGTAGTTGAAGATATGTTTCACAAACCCATGTGCTTTCAAGCCATGAAAAATGAAATAAAACAGCGCTGGGGCTTGGCATAAGCAGTAAAATGGCCGCTTAACCCAAATTCTTAACTCTTCATCTTTTTCTGTCCCCGTTTCACTTACATTTTTATTTTTAGTCGTTGTTGTTGCTGAACTGATTGTTTTCATACACAATTGTTTAACCATAATATCCTTGCAAGCCTCGTTCCTAATTTTCAATAATTGCACAAAACTCGCACAAATACGATCCTTCATTTATTTGGCTTTGTTTAGTTTAATAAAGAGCTCAGTTGTTTTGAATCAGCAGATGTCTTAGCAATAAAGATTTGATTGCACCCTTGCTTTTAGCAAACTCGATATAAATATTTAAGAATAAGAGCAGTGCTTCTTTTCCTGATTCAAATAATTGATTATCGACCCAACGAACGTTTGTCATAAGATTTAATTATTTTCTGAATAACAATTCATGTATTAACGATTTTCCCACTTTTTTAATCTTCACCTTATTCTGCAAACGTCTTACAACTCTGGAATGATCGACGCCATTTTTATTTTCAGCATAATCCAACGTTCACTGAATGGGGTCATCATGTGTATTTTGTTCTTCTGAACAAACTCACATTCTTTTTTAAAATTGAGAAAACCATTCACGACACGCAAGAGCCACAAGACATGAACAAAATTGACACATACATTATTATTACATACATATATATACGATCTGCTTTCAAAATCTTGACTGATGATTGTATTAAATGTACAAATTTTCATTTCAGTAACATAGAAAAAATTATATATGTACATGACGTGAGTGCGCCCCCCGCCCCCTTAATGCCCGTACACATGACCTCAGTCTTCTGATATTCTTCTGTAACCCTTGCAGATCTAGCATTAAAATTAGGATTTAAATTCTTAAATATCTTTACTGACTATGAACATTGAACTTATGTTTTAATCCAATAGGTCCTCAATTGATTTCCAGTAAATAATTATAAAGCTTGAATGTTTTCCGATGTTATATTAACTGTGATGAAAAAAGAGTTCAGCCAACATATTTCCACGAGCCGCATATTAAAGGTAAAAGAGCCGCATGTGGCTCGCAAGCCGCGGTTTGGCCAATCCTGGCATAGAAAAGACTGTCAAAAGGATGTCTACTCAACAAAGTGAACTCTGCTCCATAAAATCTGATGTTTTGTTATTTGAACAGCTTTTGGGAAGTTGATCGTGCAGAAAACTTTTCCAACTCGCATATTGGGGTGGGGGAAATTACGTTCTGCTAGTAAACGAGATGCTACTCGAAATATCAGGGAACACAAAATAACATTCTTAAAGAAAATAAAAAAAAAATGTTGATTATTTTCTGGTGGATAGATTTCAGGAATCGCTGGAGGTTTCACCAGATGAAGAGTTTGAGACTATTCAAATGGTTTGATGATATCTTATGGTAGTACATCGTAAATTTCTAAGTTGTTAGGAAAGGTGTGTCTACATTCAATATTATAATGATCCAATTCTTGTTATAGGTATGTTTACTTATAACACATTTGTTAGAGAAATACCGTTAAAATGCTCTAATTTAAAGAATAAAACATTGTCCAGTTTACTTAGAAATTTATTTATAATAACATTGGTTCCCCATTCGCATTCACCCCGATAATAATGATTGAATATTTTTATATTTGTTTATGTGTTTCCTACGAAAGCTAAAAAGAAAGTACCAACATTGAATAAGGAAAACTTAAATTTAAAATGTAATTGCAGTTTAGCTAATTACAGTTTCCTCTTATTTATTTACAAATAATTATAAAAAAAATATTATAATAAAAAGTTACTTCATATCGAGCTTACGAGATGACTTCAGCGAGTAAAAATAATATTAGGTTGGTGTAAAAATAATGACGTAATAATGTCGTTTTTTGACGTTAAAAAATACGTCAAAAAACGACATTATTACGTCATTATTTTTGCACCAACCTAATAATTTGAAACCGTTAAATTTTCCCAGTTAATAATAAAAATTCTTAAGTGTAATTCTATTAGTGTGTTTTTAAATTCTCGCACCTTTAATTCCCCCCTTCAGGAAATATGATACGATTTTGAATAAAAATAATTACAAAAATGCAGAAACTCATTCTTATAAGTTACATTCTTTCATTTTTACTTTTTCAGGAAAAAGCTGTACAAGTGAATATGAAGAGGCAAGTCGTTCAAATGGAACACTTATTTAAACAAGTCAAAGCAGTAAAGGATGAATTGCCGTCAATTGAAAAAAGTGTTAAATTAATAAATGGGAAAATAGATGCTACATCTGACAAATTTCAGCAAACCGTGGACGCTTTAAAAAAGAAAGATGATGACCATGATATGTTACATAAAGAAATAGACAAAAAGATTAATATTATGAAAGCTAGTATAGATTCATTCAGGGTTATGCTACGTAAACTATTAACTTCTAAGAAAGCCAGTCAGCCACCGTTTTAAAAAAAGACAAGGTAAACAATATGATGAATGTAACAAACACACACAAAAGGCTTCAAAGAAAACGCATAACACTGACAAAATTTTTTAAAAAAATAAAAAGAAACTGTAAATGAGGAAACACTTTGTTCTGGTTTAAAATTGTTCTATTTTGTTTTTATTTAAATATTTATTTAAAAAACAACTGATTTCTATCTCTCCAGAAATTCTTCTTCAAATTAAATTTTTTTAATTAAATATTCAAACATTATGCCAATAGTTTACGGCAGGCATTTTTTTTCTCATTTCTCATTGTATTCTTTGTGAACTTAATAATAAAAACAAGACCAAAAACCACACAGCCACTTGTCTTTCCCTAACTGTCCAATTCTGAGTTATTATTATACTAAAAATGTTTTATTCTGGCGAGAAATTCCCTTTTTTTTCATATACGAAAGAATATTTTATTGATGACCAACCCATTTAAAGCGAGGATGCAAAACTCGTTTTTTTCAATCCTTATTTAGCGTTTGGCACCTACTAGGACGTTCTGGGGTTGACTCTTTGTCACTGCCACCGATGTGTGACCCGGTCGATCGGCGGTAGTCGCTACCCGGCGGGATTCTTTGATCAGGGGACCAAATGGAATGGTCGGTCGGCACAAATATGTAACGGCTTCACACCAGATGCAACCGACTCGACACCAGCTCCGTCGTTCTAAGCTCGCTTCCAATGACTGGTGACTGAAGTAACTACTTCGATCTCAAGTCTAACCTACCCATGAATTTCTGGGTAATATAAACCTAATGTCTTCAGCACATTTTTTACCAGTGCTCATATTGCAATTTTTGCTGTTATCATTGCATGTGTTTTTTACCAGAGCTTAATTGCAATTTTTGTTGTTATTATCGTTCCCATCCTATACAACCAGATGGTGAGCTTGAACGTGATGAGTTTGTTCACCAAGGTACCCACGAAGGAGGCACTCTCAGTAGTCAGAGACAGATTTGCCTCTGACTCATCTCTAGAAGAACGGACCAATATTCCAATAGATAATCTGATGGAGATGTTGACATTCTGTACACAAACAACACACTTCAGAATGGGATCACACATATATCGACAGGATGAGAGCTTAGCAATGAGCTCACCATTATCGCCATCGATGGCGATTATATACATGGAATACTTTGAGGAAATGGCGTTAGAATCTATATCTCTAAAGCCAACTATGGTTAAGGTACGTAGATGACACCTTCATACTCTGGCCACACCAGGAAGATGTTCAGGTTCTACTGGACCATGTGAACTCAATAAGACCTTCGATACAGTTCACGATGGAGAAAGAAAGTAACAACACACTCCAATTCCTGGATGTTCTAATATCTCGAACAGAGTATTGGTTCAAGACATCCGTATACCGTAAACCAACATTCACCGGACAGTACCTCAATTTTAACTCCCACCATCCATACAGCACAAAGAAAGGGATCGGCCGCTGCTTACAACATCGAGCAAAAGACATAAGTGGCGACCCAGAGACATTAGATAAAGAATTGGTCAGTTTAAGTAGTACCCTACAACGTAACAAATACCCAGGGTACATGGCAGCAGCCCTCAAAAACTGGGATAGGCGGGTACAAAAGGAGGAAAACAACACTCAAAAAACAGTCTGTCTGCCTTATGTGAAGGGGTTATCAGAGAAAATACAAAGGATCTGCGGTCCATATAACATCAGGACAACCTTCAAAAGCTTGACGACACTTCGCAGATATCTCTCCCGAGTAAGACCCCCCATAGAGAAGAACATGACTAAAGACTCTGTGTACTCTATCCCGTGCAGCTGCGGAAGGAAATATAAAGGTGAGACAGGCCGCCCCCTTAAGGTAAGGCTTCAAGAACACCAGAAAGCTGTAACACGAGGGGAAGAGGAAAAATCAGGCGTGGCTGACCACATATGGAGAGAAAAGGAAGATCAATGCTCTCTGTGGGATCAAATTGAGACAAAGAACATTATTGGAAAATTCGTAAACTTAAGGAATCAGTAAATATGCTAGGACACAAAAATCTCCTGAGCCGACCAAGCATAGAAATAAATACAATATGGAAACCAGTAATAAGGAGTGCCAGAGAAAAGCGATAATAACAACAAAAATTGCGCTCTAGTAAAAAAAAAATACAATGATAACAGCAAAAATTGCAATATGAGCACTGGTAAAAAATAGTTGCTGAATACATTAGGTTTATAATACCCAGAAATCCATACACTGATGGCCTCAAGGACACATAGCACAGTGAATAAAGGCGTTAGTTAGATCCAGTGACAAGATCCAAAGAGTGTGAGTTTAATACCTGGTTAAGGCAGTGGAGAACTTTCAGAGAGGAATGAACAGGAGATAACTGACATCCATTAGACTACCGCAGTGAGCGAAATAAAGGGTTCAGTTCGACATTCCAACCACGTGAAGAAGGCCAAACGGCCGAAACGTTGTGATAAACATGGCAACAAAGATGAGGAAAATAGTCCGAATAATGTAAATAGTGAAAAATATACCAATATTAAGTGAACTATGACTATTAGTATAACTAGTGATGCTGCCGCTGTAGTCTTTGTAAAATATGTTTTATGAAATAAATGTTTTCTTTTTTGCGAACAACATCCGGGATATTTGCTTTCTGAACGAAGAGTACATTAAATAGAATCAAATAGGCCAAAGGATTCTTGTTTTCTAATTATTGCTTGATTTAATGACAATGTCACTCTGTTCAAACTGAAGTACAATAAATATTAATAAAGAAAATAAAAAGTTAGACTTTTCAGGAAATATCGCAAAAGGAGAGCGATAATTTTAACCCAACTCTGATGACTTACCGATATTTTTTAAGCTTAAATTGCTTCGTGCAAGGCCAGGAGGTGCAATGTAAAACTTTCAAATGTGAATATTTTCTCTGCCTAGAATATCTATTGATGTTGCTATTGTAGTCTTTGCTAACAACATCTGTAAACCGGGATATTTATTTTTTGAACCAAGACTACATTAAATAAAATTAAATGTGCCAAATAATTTTTGTTTTCTAATTATTTTGTTTATTTTAGTTTGTTTTATCGAATGTCAAAATCTCCCTGTCTTTAAGCTGAAATACAATAGCCGTCAATAAAGAAAATATAAATTTTACGAAAAAAATTGATTAAGTCTGAACATTTTTTAAACAAAATTTCACTCCAGTTCACTTGACTTAACGATAGTTTTTAAGCTTAGATTACTTCACACATGACCAAAAGGAGATCGTAAAATCGAGCTCGAAATCTGTGCGACGCAAAACCTTCAAGTACCAATAACCTGTCTGCCTAGAATAATTGCTTTTGAAATCCCAACTGTTATACAGGTTTGCAAAAGTAAGTTGCCAAGTAATTAACTGGGCAATATTTTAAACCCTTCACATGCGATCAGACATTTCTTTTTTTGGACATAGAGTTTGTAAGAAGCGTCCAAATGATGTATGAATTCTCGCGCTTTCAGATAATCTGTTAGCCATTATCAATGATTTTTTTCTCTAAATATGTAATTTTTTCATAGCAATACAAATGTTTTAATTCCTGAATACACATAATCTGCACATTGAGACCGTGTTCGTAATTAATATTATTAAAAATTAGTTCCTTCTTATATTATTATGCTTCCATTATTTTTAAGCGTTTTCTGAAGTTATATGAGTGTATTATGTTGGTGATTTCTAGGGGTTTGTTGCAGATATATATATATATATATATATATATATATATATATATATATATATATATATATATAGTCACCACAGACAGATTGTTTCGCTGTATCACAGTTCATCAGTGTGGCTAGACAAACGATTGCTTTTAAGTCGTGATTGAAACCCGACCTATTTGGCATCAGTTAGAGATTCTACCCCCAAGCTATTGTCCACAGCAGGAAGGGAAATTTTAACGTTTTTACTATGCGAAAGACGTCAGTAGCTAGGAGAGCTCGATTCTAGAAGAAGAGCATTGCTTTAGCAGCATATATATATATATATATATATATATATATATATATATATATATATATATATATAGCATAGCTATAATTATATATTAATAAATATGTGCATGAAACTCCGAAGAAAATAATATACCGGGTGTAACAGCAAAATTGTCCAAATCGTGTAACAACATGTGATAATTGTCCAGCCCACAAAATGTTTAATATGTAAAAAAACACTAAACTAATTAAGTTTCTTTTTTCCAGATTTTCAGATAAGACGTTTAGCCATCTTGACATTGTAAAACCCTTTGAGTTATTCAGCTAGAAAGAGAAGACGTTAAAATTGTTTTGTGCCAGCCTTGCTGTCTTCCCAATTGAGCAATGGTGAGAGTAAAAAGATCATTCAAGCCTTCAGTATTGGTATCAACATTCATATTCTTGTTTCCATCTTCAAAGTAAATTCAAGAACCATTAAGAGAACGGTGAATAAGTTTAAAAAAGAGAGAATAATAGAGAGAAAAACTGGATCAGGAAGTCACAACAGCACCGAAATGATCATTTCAACTTAGAGCTAAATACATTATTATTGATCAAAATAAAGTCCAATAGTGTTATAAAAACTTCAGAGAATTCCAATAAAATATCTTTAATCTTTACTAAAATAGGACGGTTCAAAGCTTAACCTAACACTTAGACAATTTTGCTGGTACACGATTTGGACAATTTTGCTGTTACACCTGGTATATTCATTAATTTTTTTAAGTAGTTCACTGCAAGCAAGGCTGGAGTGCCACTAGTATGAAAGGGGCTACAGAAAGTGTAAGCAATGGAAATGATTGCGTATGGGGGGTGAGGAAAGGATAAAAAGAATAACGGAGGAGGATTAAAAAAAAAAAAGAACGGGGATTAAGGCAACAGAAGATGTCGATTAACATTACATTTAAATCTTTGAAGATTATACCTATCAGGGAAGCAAGTAAGAGGAAGAGAGTTCCACTGTCGGGAATTGTGAGAGAAGAAGCTGTTGGTCTCATTTAACTGTTTCCATAATAAAAGGGTGGGACCGAGATGGCAACTTAGTAGCACGCTTAAATTCATGCAGTCGGGATACAAGTGAAAATAGCTCGTCAGAGCAGATGCTATGAAAATATTTATAGAAAAGACAGAGGGAAGTCACGTTACGTCGGTGAGAAAGTGACTTGAGTCGGGACCTTGAGTCAGGACCAATCATAACATATCCGTCTTTGGATTTTGTCGAGAACCTCGAGATGAACAGCGGGGGCAACAGACCATATATGGCAACAGTATTCCATGTATGGACGAATTATAGATTTATAAATGTGAAGGATGGACTCAGAGAAGAAAAACTTTCTGGCGCGACACAGAGAATCAACTTTCCTTGCGGCAGATGCAGCAACTGATTCAATGTAGTTGTTCAACCTCAGATCAGCGAAGAACGTGAGACCAAGAAGTCGCAGGGGGGGTGCTCTCGTGGAGTTGAGCACCAACCATGTTATGTGTGTGTATGTGTGTGTGCGCGCACGCGCGAGCGCATAAGCGTGAAGCGGTCCTGAAGGTTGAACTAGTGACGTATTAAAGTGAGATGCGGCATCAATTTGACCGAACCCAAGCAAGAATTTTCATGCCATAAGCTACTCAGGGGAGACGATATGAGTAAGCTACCGTAGCCGTAGTTTTTTTATTGGGGTTTTCTTCTTCTACGCAGCTGACCACGCTATCTTTAGAGGTTTTCGACCTCTTTAAAGTGATGTAGTTATTCTGAGTGCATCGAAAGACAGAAGCTTGCTTGTGATATGATGTGTCAGAGTATTTAAAAGCGTTAAATGCATGTATAATTCAAATTAGCCCAAAGGGTTTTTTAAAAAGTGGCAGTTGTTATATTTGGTATTCACTTTCTTCTTAACCTAAGTTAGCCTATTCTTTTTCAGTCAGAAATAGTGTAGTTCAAAAATTTGATAGCTCTAGACATTCTAAAGTATTTAAATATAGTGACCCTGTTTTTATATGGTCTTTTGGCGTCGAATTCCGTTATTCGTGCGAAATGCACTTTTATTTTAGTCACAAAGAAGACCACTGGTCATTTTTTTTTACTATTAAATAGTTAAACTAACGGCTTTCCTTTGCACAAAACGAAGCATTTCCCTTTGTATATCACTTTCTACGAAACACACGGTGTAGTACTCTGCAACTAGGGAACCGAAAACTTTTTTTTTCTGACTAGTGTACCAATTAAACCTAATGTCTGTTCTTTCTTTTCGTATTCCTAAATACGGGTTCCACGGACATTGTAATAACGGGTTCCCAACCATGGATACACGGGTCCACAAATTAGAATTAAATCAGTTGGTCATTTTGGGTGATAGGAATTGTGAAAGAGAGAGAAGGAAAGAGGTTGGCAATTTTTTGTAATTATTCCAGACGTTCGTATTTATTTTTATGTACAACTTAAAAATAAAAAATAAAATGATTTCCCAAATATGAGGCAACACTTTTTACCTTTAATATGAATATTACTATTTTTCTTCAAAAGTTCACTACTCCTCAGCAATTTTTTTTGACATTGTTGACATTTCTTTCTTTTTTTCTATTATGGAGTGTGCGAAAAAGAAAAAACGTTCTTCTTCCTTGAAATTTCAGTTTATTTAACAGTTTTCTTTCTAATCTATTTCAAACAAGATTTTCTGTTTTGTATTTGTTGTCTCTTACCTCATGTACAACTTTCACCCCAATATGAGTTCAGATCTATTCCTCCTCCCGTTAGAAATAAAATACTCCAATACCAATATAAACAATAAAATTTATCCCTTTTCTCACTTAAAAAAAATGTATATAAAAATTCGATAATTATTTCTGCTTTTCCTTAATATGAACTGTCAAATATATTTCTTTTTATAAATGATATAAAAAGAAGACAGAACAAGACATTGTCACAGCGTATATTTATACACTCTCGTCTGGTAACTGATGAAGGATACAACGTGGTGGTAGGTCGGGTTTCTTTCACACCCTGGACAGGAATTAGAATAGACACCTACTCACCTTGAAATTGTCTATCTATAGACATTTAGTGGGTAGGTCAAGTTCAATACTGCTACTGCAAAATTATGAAAGGAGTGAGGGGCAAATTTGTTAAAAATTTTCGAAACATATTGGTCACGGAAATGGTTGCTCGTAGGCCTCAGAAAAACAGCAGCGGGCTTCATGAGATCCGCTGGCCGCAGAAAGACAGTGAGGATGCCTCATGCGGTCCGCGTGTTTGAGACCGCTGATTTAAAGCATATTTTACGTACACATTGGCAAACTGTTATTCTACGATATTATTATATAAATATAAGAATTATAATCTTATTAAAGCTCCATTAGTTACTATTTTTCGCTCCAAATATTTCTAAACAATCGATTTTTGATCCACTCTGACACATCTTTTCAAAATAGATCGATTTTTACTGCGTTTAAGCAAAAAATAGCAGATGAAAATGCGATCCACTAACTTTTTCAGTTAAATCGTGAGGCAGACAAACAGCATAGCGATTCACCTAGCCAATTATTTGTGAATGCCTAACAACGCTGATATAATATATATCTGGAGTATCTCTGCGATGTCTCGTGTCATGTGGCCAGGGCTATTTTTAATCAATATTTTGATTTGGTCATCATTAACGACTGTAGTACTGCCGGAAAGTTCTCAGACCTCCAGAGCATCATTTTCATATTTGAAACTAGGCGGAACTCAAGGTTAAGTAACGCAAGCCCTTCATGCAATATAAACTGAGTGTAAAAAAAAAACATTAGCTGAAATTCGAATTCGATCCAGTAATTTTCTTTTCTATGATGATAACTGCATCGAAATTCGGCTCTTCGTTTAAAAAACAGACTTTTATATCGTAAAGATATATCTTTGGATATATGATACTCTTGATTAATATACCGATCTGACATTTTTATTACTTCAAGTGTTTTTTTAGTGGATACTTGTGTTTGTTTTAACAGTGGTTATAACGGCTACCGGCCTACGCACTCGAGAAAACTTAATAAAGAAAATATTCTCCCCAACTTTGTAAGAGAAATCACTGTTTCATCCGACAAACTTTAAACCGCTCGACCACAGAATTTCACAGACCAGCAAGGTCTTATTTGCCGTTTAGAGCAGCAAGGCTATATTTACCGTTTCAAGCAGCGTGGTCTTATATACCGTTTAGAGCAGCAAGTTCTTATTTAACGTTTAGAGCAGCAAGGTCTTATTTACCGTTCAGACCAGCAAGGTCCTATTTACCGTTTAGAGCAGCAAGGTCGTATTTACCGTTTAGACCAGCAAGACCCTATTTACCTTTCAGACCAGCAAGGTCCTATTTACCGTTTAGAGCAGTGAGCTCTTATTTACCGCTTAGACCAGCAAGGTCCTATTTACCGCTTGCTGTAATACACATGCTAGACTAAAAATAACTTTAGAATTCTTTAGTTTGGAGATTGGGTATGGAGCTGACTAATATAAGAAGGGTTAGTATAAGAAAGAATGGTGACAAAATCGAGACAAACACTTACATCTTGACATTTAATTAACCATAAATACCTAAAGTGGTCAAAATAGGCTATTGTCTGGAGAGAGTTGAGCAGTACGTCCCAGCTCCCTTGAGGTGTTTCAAATGTCAGAAATTTGGACACCACAGGGACGCTTGTAGAGGACGACAGACATGTGCCAAATGCGGAGAAAAAGAGCCAAACCATAAAGAAGATGAATGTTTGAAACCTCTTAGATGTCCAAATTGCCAACAAGACCATCCGGCATACGCAAGATCTTGTGACATTTACAGAAAAGAAAGAGAAATCCTGGAGGTTAAACATAAGAAAAATGTGTCCTTTCTGGAAGCCAGGAAAATTGTAGGGTCCTATATGGGTGAGACCAGCTATGCCTCTGTTACACGGAGGGCTGAAACTAATAATGAAAATAGTAAATATAGAACCCTGATAAATAAACGAATAAATTTGAATCCAAGTGAGTGGACAAAATTCCAGGAAGATCTTAAAAAGGAACACACCAATAGTATTCAAACACCTCGATTGGAAGTTCCAGCTAAGATTAATACATCTGATGATAAAATTAGAGATGATAAAAAAATAACCAAAAAGACATCCCAGACACAAACCACTCCTCCCAAAAAACAAAACCTGCAACGATCACCAATCCGTTCTCCAACTTTAAAAACTGATAACTTGGGGAAAAATAACATATCAAACCCTGAACCTAACAATGATAAAGTTGAACCCACAATCAAAGAGAGATCATACCCCGACTTCATCTTCACGGGAACGTTTAAACTTATCGAATCCACTAAGCCAATCTTCAGACCAATCAACATCGAAGATTGAGACCAAAAATAGGTTTAGCATGATAGAAAAGATGGATATAGAAGAGACAAACAGTAAAAACAAGTCGAAAAAAAAAGCAATAATTCCAACTTGACATGAAGGACCTGCAAAATAATTCAGTATTACAGTGGAATTGCAGAGGAATTAGAGCTAATCATGAAGAACTTCTCATACTCCTCAAGAAATATAATCCCAAAGTGGTATGCCTTCAAGAAACATTCCTCAAGGACAATAACTACTTAAAAATAAAAAATTACAATTCATATAATCATTTACACAAAGACGGACAGAGAGCTTCTGGAGGTTTGTCGATCCTAGTTAGGAAAGACATACCCCAACATCAAATAACCATTGGCAGTGATTTTCAAGTCACTGCTGTCAAAACAACATTGCACAAAACAGTCAGTATCTGCTCCATCTACATTCCACCTCATGATCCAATTAATGAAATAAAACTCAATAAGCTAATTGACCAAATCCCTAAACCCCACTTATTATTAGGTGTCCCTAACAGTCATAATACCATATGGGGGTGTCTTAAAACTAATCAAAAGGGTAAAAACTTGGAAAACATAATCAATAACAACAATCTCTGCATCTTAAACGACAAATCTCCAACCCATCTCAATCCATCTACCGGCTCCTATTCAGCTATTGACATCACTCTATCTGATCCTTCCAGCTATATGGATTATACGTGGAAGGTTCATGATGTTTCTTGTGGCAGTGACCATTTCCCAATCATAATAAATATTACAAAACCTTCCACTGATAATAACAGACCTCCCAGTTGGAAAATAAATAAAGCTGACTGGCAACAATTCAATACATTATGCAATACAAGACTGGTTCAAGATTCAAGATGTTCAGACCCAATTAAACACTTTTCAGAAACATTAATCACAATAGCAAAGGAAACCATTCCAAAAACTTCTCCATCAAACAGGCGCAACACTCCTTGGTATAATGACGAATGTAAAATAGCAATCCGACTGCGTAATGCTGCTCTCCGTAAATTCAACAAAGAACCTTCCACCATTAACCTCAACTCCTTTAAATTGCTCCGAGCAAAGACCCGGAAAACAATTAAGTTGGCCAAAAAGAATAGTTGGCAAAATTACGTAAGCAAAATAAACTCCTCCACTAAAACTGCTACAGTGTGGAAAAGGATCCTCAAAATTGCGGGCAAAAACAATTCTACCACCATTAAACACCTCATTAAAAATAATGATGAGGTAACAAACATTAAAGACATCGCAAATACACTGGCTGAGACTTTCTCACTAAATTCCTCCTCTGACAATACTAATACAGAATTTCTAAACTATAAAACTAAAATCGAAAAACAGAAGCTCAATTTTAATTCAGACAATACAGAAAATTACAATGGATTCTTCACATTACAAGAATTAAAAGAAGCCATACAAGCTTCTCACAACACTGCAGTCGGACCAGACGAAATTCATAATGAATTTCTCAAGCAACTACCACCAAAATCATTAGAATACTTACTATATATATTCAATTTAATTTGGAAAAATAGCACTATCCCAGAATCATGGAAACTAGCTACCATCATACCCATTCCTAAACCAGGGAAAAACAATCTCTATCCTACAAATTATCGTCCAATAGCACTAACCAGCTGTCTGTGCAAAACTATGGAACGTATGATTAATAGAAGGCTAATTTGGTATGTAGAATCCAACAACCTGTTTACCAACTCCCAATGTGGCTTCAGAAATCAAAGATCTACGATGGATCATGTGGTCAGGTTGGAGACCTCTATAAGGGAGGTATGCATCCAAAAGCAACAACTTGCAGCCATTTTTTTCGACTTGGAAAAGGCTTATGAGACCACTTGGAGGTATGATATTATGAAAGACCTGCGTGACATGGGATTGAAGGGCAGACTACCAAATTTCATCAAATCATTTCTTTCAGACAGGAAGTTCCGAGTCCGAATTGGTTCAACCATGTCGGACATTCAAAACCAAGAAGAGGGTGTTCCTCAGGGGAGTATACTGTCAGTAACCCTCTTCAACATCAAAATTAATAGCATTACCAACTATCTTAATCCTGGAGTTGATAACTATTTGTATGTTGATGACTTCTGTATAACCTCCACATCCAAATACATACGTACTGCAGAACGTCAGCTGCAACAAGGCATCAACAAAATAAATAGATGGGCTATCACAAACGGCTTCAAGATTTCAAAATCAAAAACCCATTTTGTCAACTAAGGAAAATGCATTATAACCCAACACTAGAATTAGACAAAACAGAAATTCCGGTAGTCGAACAATATAAGTTTCTGGGAGTTGTATTCGACAAAAAACTGAACTTCATCCCCCACATACAATATCTAAAAGAAAAATGCAGTAAAGCCCTAAAACTACTTCGAGTTGTAGCCCACAAAGACTGGGGTGCAGATCAACAAACTCTCATTAAATTGTATCGAACATTAATCCGATCAAAACTGGATTATGGCTGCTACATATATGGAGCAGCCAAAAAATCTTATCTAAAAACTCTCAATACAATCCATCATGAAGGATTGAGACTCGTCTTGGGGGCATTTAGAACATCCCCTGTGGAGAGCCTTTATTTTGAAGCGTACGAACCACCACTAAAACTTAGATTCACAAAATTAGGTCTGCAATGCTACACTAAAATCAAATCTCAACCCACCAATCCAGCCTATAATTGCATTTTTAATTCCAAATACCAAGCCATATTTGATCAAAAAGAAAAGCCCATAAAACCTTTTGGTCTCCGAATGAAACATACAGTGGAAGACAACAACATCTCGATTACAAATATCCACGAAACCGTTAAACTAAGCTCACCTCCCTGGCAACTTAAAGAACCTGTGGTCAACCTTGATCTCAACAAACTCCCTAAAAATAAAACACACCCATTAACCTATCAAGAAAAACTCTACCATATTCATGAAAAGTACCCAAATTACTCGCACATTTACACTGATGGTTCCAAAAACAGCAATAGAACTGGATGTGGAGTAGTTCTTGGTAAGAAAAGAGTGGAAAAATGTCTCCCAAATGAAGCTTCCATATTCACCGCAGAAATCTGTGCAATAAATTTGGCTCTTCAGATTGTTGACGCCAGCAACATAAAAAAATTCATTATTCATTCCGACTCAATCTCTGTCCTACATTCCATAAAAAATACACAACAGAATAACCCTCTTATTGTTAAACTGTTGAACAAACTGAACACCTTGACACATAGCAAAAAGGTGATATTTTGCTGGATCCCAAGCCATGTTGGAATCCAGGGAAATGAGAAAGCCGATTTCTTAGTCAAAGCAGCTCTTAACATGACACCCGACCAAAACATCAAAATCCCATACACTGACCTAAAACATAAAATCAAGTCAACAATAACACTAAAATGGCAACAACTATGGGACAAAAATACCAACAATAAGCTCTACCAAATAGCACCAATTCTAAAGGAAAGGCAACTGAATCTTAAAACAAGAAAAGAACAAACCACCATTGCCCGACTACGCATTGGACACACAAGACTGACTCACTCTTTCATACTAAAACAAGAACCTACTCCTAAATGTTCCTGTGGAAAACAATACATTGTAAAACATATACTAATAGAATGTACAAATCTCGTACATATCCGTAGAAAATTCTATAACACGAAGAACATGAAGAAATTATTTGCAAAAACTGAACCAAAAAATATATTGGATTTTCTAAAAAGAATTGGTCTCTTATCAAAGATGTAGACTGATGTATAAACAACATATCCTACTTTTTACCATTTTGCAAATAAATTGTCCTTATCAAATGGAAATTCTTGACTTAAACAAAAATACCTAGGATTATTTTGCAGTGTGCAAGCAAATAAGCTCTAGCTTGCTAAAAATGTTCCATACAAAATAGGCATTTAAAATTGTTATATTTGGCATATATATATATATATATATATATATATATATATATATATATATAACTTGATTTGGCATTAAATAACCCACAGTCGTTGATATGCCATAAAACCCAACCAACCAACCAACCAATCAGTACGGCATGTTGTAGCGGTGGCATCTAAGGGGAAGAGATTATTGTGAGTGAGCACCCATAATTGGTAATAATATCCAATCAGTAACTATGATTGGGTGCGGTAGTACTTGAGCTGTCATCAGAGACAATGAAGGAATCTGTTGTCAGCCTACTTGTGAAGAGATATGGCTAAAAATTGAGGAGACAGGGACCCATTGGAATCTAATGGCTAGTATTATTTGTGTTGAAATGTAATATTGTCTTTGACTGTGTGTGGCTGGTAGATTTTTACTATGTTATCTCTTTATTCTGTAAGCTTGTATGAAACTTGGGTGAAAGAGTGTTGTTATCAATTTGCACTACAGCAGGATTATAAAATAGATCGTGGTTAGAAAAAAATATTTGGATGGTGTTTGTGAGTTTTGCCCAATTTTTTTTTCTTTTTTTTTCTATTTAATGTCATACTTTCATTATTTTGGTGTTGACATTTCGTTGCTATCAGACAGTTAACCTAATTTTTCATAGATTTATTTTTTAATGTGAATGACGTTTGTTTTGCTTGCATTGTGAAGGTGTACATCTTGGGTTATATCTATTGAAAGAGATTAATGAAATGTTTTTTACGGTCGGTTTTTAAGTAAAAGTTCATTGCATATATCACATTTTAGTGACAAGTTTAAAGTATGATGAGAATGCATGAATCATTTTATCTACTTATTCATTTTTAAAGTAAATATAACTAGATTAAAAGCCGCCCTATCGTGTGGAATTTAAGCTAGCTTCTGCGGAGAGTTCTTGATTGGGCCTTTATCACAATAGGTAGAAAGGAATAGAAACGATAGGCAACAATATAATTCTAGAAGAACTCAAAATTGATCGCTGCATTTAAGTATTGAATTAATATTTAAGTTTACCTTTTAAATGTTCAATGATAATTCTTCTGCCGCCACATAATTAAAAGACAGTTTGATGTACGTGGGTCCTTATTTTGCGTACAAACAATTATTTTTATTTCATAGATAACTTTCGAGGGATTTCACAATTAATTTTGATCATTCCCAAATTTATTTCCAAGTTATAAAAAATCTTATTGTACAAAAAAAAATTCTTCGCAAAAAATCATGTAAAATAATCGGCGGAAACAATAGCAGTAATGAAAACCGTAATAGTTAGGAATAGTATTTTGCATTCTCGATGTGACGGTTTTCGACATCGTTACCTTGTGAACAAGTGTCAGGCCCCTTCTCAGCTTTCGGTGCACACCGACGGGGCCCAGAACGGAATGCAATGTGATGAAATCATTGGCCGGTCGGTAGAAAGCTTGTGGGTGGATCGTGTTGTATGATTACACATCGAGTCAAAATCTAAATCATTCTTTTATGGGGAAATATGAAATTGATCTGAAAGGTGGTGCAAGTAAAATATTTTGATGCTATGACCTAGTGGTTCCAAAACTTTATTTCTCTGGGCCGTTAAAGGGAGATAACCGCGGATTCGAAGTCAGAACATTATCATTGATAAATCTCTCCGCAGACCCTAGTTACAATATTCTTAATACTTGACGTAATGCAAAAATGCAAAAATATCACAATAACAATATCGGTCAATAATTATTTATAACTATTTTCACTGGAACTGAAGCATGCAATTACAAGTAATCTATAATAATATGTTAAATTTTGAAATATTTATTTTTGACACAGGAACTTTTTGAAACTGTCTCTAAATTTTTGATTGTCTTTCAATCATTCTGCCTCACCTGCTATCCTCTTCCGCTGCACCTATGAGGTCCACTGTACCGTTTATGAATAACTAACATTATGTATACATAAGATATTGTCAACAAATTATGAAAACTCTTTTAAGATTTATCTCATTTTTAGACTAATAATAAAATACAACAATTATAAAACTCCATCCAATTATTAAGTAATTTGCCGTGGTGAAAGGTTGTGTTCCTTTAATCCGGAGAGCTATGTTGGTAGGAGATTATCTCTTGGCAGGTTCAACCTAGCCAGATATGTCAATCTTAACAGCTTCACGTTATGGATCAATCGGTATCTATTCTCCTTATTCTCATCATTATCACTTTCTAGCACTTTTCTTTAATTCATATCACACATCTCATTCATCATTACTATTAAACAGTATTATTCTAGCTTCAGTGGCTCTCAAGGGTGAATATTAGTTTTAAAATATAACTTAATAATGATGAGAGAATTTATGTCTTATAGTTCTACAGTAGTTAGTGAATCAGAATCGAATTTTCCTAGAACTTAATCATCCTGAGTATGACGATAAACTAAATCCATCATCCAGACTTCTGATCCGTTAGATTTTGAGTAGCGTGGAACCACCTTTAATTGTTGTTGTTCTCAGGTCCTGACCCGGGGTGGGTGGGTAGCACCTGTTAGGGTCCAAGTTATGGGCAAATAGTGAACCCCAAAACTGATGTCAAAACACTATGAAAGTATAAAAATACATTTTATAGTAAAAATTTCTAGCAATTGATTTTAATAATAAAAGAAGCAAAAATTTTAACAACAGATTTTAATGAAAAACAAAATTCCAGCAACAGATTTTAACAGTAAAAAAATATAGTAAATCGCCCTAAGAAAATTATATTTCGGCATTAAATGACCCATTAGGAGTCGATATACCGTTAAAAAAAACAAACGAAGCCTAGAACCCAAAATATGAATGTAAAAAAAATTAAGAAAACATTAATAGACATGTTTAAAGATAGCTGTGAAGTGTTTGATTTTCTTAATTTTTGTTGAATTTTATTCAATTCTTATAAAAGCACAAGTTATACTAAATAACCAAACATTAAAATTTATAAAGTTTACGTGAAGGCCAAATTGCAAATTCTTCTCGCGTCTATAAACATAGGAATTTATCATTACAACATACTAAAGTTTCATGGCAGAGCTGACACAAACAAGATACGCCTAAAACCAAGTATAGATAAAAAGACTCATAACAGAATTTACAAGTTAGGATATTTACCCTGCTCGAATAGCTGTCTACAACATTTAATGTTTTAAAATTATAAAATTATCTCGTAAATTTATGCCAATTTTGACATTTTGAAATTTAAAAAATCCCTGTTTCTTAAAAGAAAAATGGGTCAAAAATATTTTCTCTTAATATTAATGTTTGTTCCTTGCATTGCGAGCAACAGCAATCAAGTCGATTCCATTACTAGCGATCTCAAGAAAAAAGATGTCGTTCTGCAAGACCCTTCCTTATCTGACTTATTAAAGCAGATATCGGAAATGCAACAGCAACAAAAAAATCTGTCATCGTCGACATATCAACCTAATCAAAAGAAAATTGCTGATATTGAGAAGATGATAAATTTATCTGTGCAAAAGATTAATCAATTATTGATTTGGAAAAATGAAATCGATAACAAAGTGAATCATCCCAAATCTGCCATCAATATGACTCTCCTTAATCAGCGCTTACAGCCAATGAATTCCGAAATAGAAAAACTGAAAGATACTTTGGAAAAGGTTTCCCAAAGGGTAAGTTAATGAATTCATATTGTAAATATCTAATTTCTGTTTCTGGGCGAGTTTGTGTGTTACTGCATTACAACAAAAACGGCAGATCGTAGCGCAATATCTGTTAGCGAAATATGTTAGCGAAATATTTTCAAAATACTCGAATTAACTTGAAGAATCAAATTATTTCAACTCAAATTTGAAGCCTAATAATGATCGAAGTTTTTTATGTTTGTATTTTTGTTGCAAAAGCCGAAAATATTTTAACATCGCAAAAAAGGGAAGTTTACGAAATGATGTATGAGATAATGGTTACGAGAGTTTTATTTTGAAACAAAAACTGATTTAATTTCTACAAAATGATTCTTTTTATATAAAATTATTTTTTCTAAATGTTTCTTTATTTTATAAAAAGTTATTAATCCATTGATTTTTTTACTTTTCTTCTTCCTTTATGAACATTTCCATAATTTATTACAAAAAGTCATTTTTTCTACATTGTAAGTATGTATGTACAAAAATCTATATAACAAATGACTCCTGCTGATTAGGGATAAATAGGAGTACAATTAAAGATATGTTTAACTTTTAAATGTAATCAGAATATAAGAACGGAGCAAAAGTTTGTTAAAAAGGTGAAATTCCGAAGTTAACTAAAATCTCACTTCAATTTGTTGTACTATTTGTTCTTAACCATTCCTTCTCTAACGCCTTTTTTCAAATTTTGGCGCGGAATAGCACTCTCTATATTAAGATTACACTGGTAATTGGAGCATAGTCAATGGATCAAATTTAATGTTATGTGTTTATAGTTTATTGCATTATCGCAGCAACAACCACAGAAAGTAATCTCTGACTGGAACAGCAAAATAGCGGTGACTGGATCAAAGCATAGATGCGTGCACATATGACAGTAGAATTTAAATATTTAAAATACATCTAAAAGTGTAAATATATAGATAAAAATATTAAAACAAATGATGCGTGTATAAAATGTGATTTGTTCAAGAAATGAAATCATCTTTGAGCTCTGTCAAAATTATAGCGCCTCCTACCGACACACCAGTGAATAATTTCTAGCGCCACTGAGAATACATAGCGTGCTGATAACCCCTGTGCAATACGAATATAGCCAGAAATATTTTCCCAGTCCTTTTTTTTTTTTTTCATTACACTCTATACTTTTTGCTTATATGGGGTGCTATATACAACGGATAGCTGTAAGGTTCTCGGCCCAAACATGAGGCACTTATCTACCGCTCCCCACAAAATATGATCTTTGGCTGCTTTAAGTTTCTTGACCCAAACATGAGGCTCTTACCTACCACTCCCACCCCCAAAAAATCTGATCATTTGAAATATTTTTTTTAAATTGGGTCGTGCGAATATTTTTTCGCTTCCGTTGCATATTCGCGCATGTGCATGAGTATATGTGTACGTGTTTGTGTGTGTGTCAGCGATTAAGTTCTGACTATAAACGAGATGCTAGCCAAAACTTCAGAATACTCAACGCGCAAGAAACGAGAAAGAAAATAAAACTTGTGATTTCGAGCAACGGGTGAAAGGACTTGCGAGACACGGGAAATGTTAGATATTTTACCAGATAAAGAGTTTGAGACTACTCCGAAATTTTATGGTAGTACCTGATAGTACGGTTGTGTAATGGATATCGGCTCGGATTGAGAAATCAAAGAGCCGAGTTCGAATTCCAGTCAGATCCATTACATTTACTTACCTGCTAATAAAGTATGAATCCTTGTCTCCCCTCCGCCAGCTATATAGCAGGACAAATCGGGTTCTATAGCCGTCTACCGCAGAAAGAAATGGCAACCTATTGAGGGAAAAAAATCTGTCTAGTCAATTATGTATCGAAGATCGCCTAAGCGTGTATCCCGTATGGCACATAACTGACTGAAATCTCTTTAGAAAACATGTCTACATTCCCGTTAGAGGTGTGTTCGTTTGCTACATTACTGTGCAATTTTTGCATGAAAAATGCTATTAAAAGCCTCTACCTTGCAGAATAATGCAAACATTGTCCTTCGTTCTCGCAATAAGACGGAGTGCCCAAAGGACGGTTTTTCCTATGGCAATAAAACAGCAAACATTACCAAAGAGTGAAGGTGTCATGGGAAAACCCGTTGTTTTGCAGGTCTATGTTTACCCAATATTTTTATCTGATATGCATCATCATTTTATGAAGTTTTCCTTTTCTTTAATGTTTCTATCAAGAAAATTTCTCCAGACGTTCTTTATTAAATTGTAAGCATGGATGTTCAGAAATTATTTCGTACGAGATTCCTGTTGAACAGGAGATCTTAAAAATAAAAATAAAGATAAATCTGATTTTAAAATCTAGTTGGAATATGGCTAATAACGGAATCGCGTATCCTTATTTATTTGCAAATAAATTTAATATAAATTCGACAAATGGTAACTGGTTTAATATAGAGCTTAAGGGACCGCTTGAAGGGTCTTTAAGCGAAGAAAAATAACAAGAAATAAATCAAATTACTGCAAATTGTGGCGTACAAATGGAGTTTTGGAGGCTAAGAAAATATTTCAAAAACTATGCGTCGACTTATATGACGGTATAAATGCAAGCATTTACCACCGAGTTGTAAACAAGCGGTAAAGCACTCCTAACAATTATTGTATATCACTTACCGTACATTCAACAGAGTGCCACAAATATATACACCATTAAAACTTCTTAGTGAACGTATTTGGCATATTAACATAAATTAATACGAAAGAAATAAAAATAGTAACACAAATTCATTATTCTATTAGCGCTACAACATACATCGAATCCAACAGTATATTCGCTAAGAGTAAACACTGACCCAAGTGCTACTGCACTATTACATATGGCGAATGAGTGATACTGTGTTTTGTCGTTTCGGTAAAATCAAATTGAAGACTGACCTCAAAAATGACATAAAACCTGTTGTTAAATAGGGCAAGAAGTGGCCTGTTAATTTTAACGCCTCAAAAACGAAACTTCTCTGCTTTAATCAGCTGGGAAAACCTTGTTTGCTTTCCATCAGGATGGCTAATGCTAACTTCCATAAGAGTGACTCGTTGCATCTTCTCGTGCTTACATTTTCGGCCGACATGAAGTGGAAAGGTTATATTGAATCAATTGCTAGGTCTACTGCTAAAAGAGTTGATTCACTTAATCGCGCAAGACAATATTTCTCGCCAGAATCTATCTTACATATTTATAAGTCTACCATTCGTCCTTGATTTGGCTATCTCTATCACATCTGGTCTTAGGGATTCTTGATAAAATCCAAAGAAGAATCTGCATTGTTATTGGTTCTGACCTGACATATCGGCTTCAGTCCGTTTCCCACCGACGTAACGCAGTTTTTCTGTGCCTCTTCTATAAATACTTTCATGGTAATTATTCTGATGAACTTTCCGCTATGGTACATAGACTTTATGAATTTAAGCGCAGTACTAGATTTTCGGCAAGGTCTCATCATTTTACAGTTGAAATGGCTAGCTGTAACCGTAAGTTCTATGCTAAAAGTTTCTTCTATCGAACCTCAAACCTGTGGAACTCTCTTCTCTTACCAGTCAACTTTGATATTCAAAAATTTAAATGCAATGTCAATCGTTATCTTATTAATACTTGTTCTTTTATTCTCCTCTCTCCTTAATAGTAGGTTTTTTCATATTCTCTAAATCTCATTAACCTCTTTTATCTTTGTGGCTTTCTTGCCTTGCTTGGGATGTGAAATATTTTTTTTTTAAATCTACCACTGTTTGTTGTAGACATTTTGCTATACAACGCATATATAAAGATATTACGGTTAACATCTCAGGTGACTTTATGTAGATTTGGCACAGGTTATTGTATACAGTGGGCTAACATAATTTACCGATAGGCCTAGTTTTGGGCCACTGGTACCTTCCATATGTTTGGGGATCGATAGGCATAGGTCTAAATCAGAATTATGAGCTAAAGGGCTTGACGTTGATTTGTAACATCAGGTCGACATGTACGGCGTAATTTACGGTAATAATTAAAAAGTGTTTTTAAAGCTCCCAATTAAAATATACTTCGGTGCATTTTGTTAACATGTCTTAAAATTTTTGCGTATTTCATTGCCGATTTCTCGAAATATGACGAGATTTTCAATAAAAAATAACCTATATAAATAAATGCTAATGTCAGTGTGCCAGTGTGTCACACTTTTCAACTTTACTCCTTGAGGCCGTAGCCCGACATATTATACCATTTTAGAATCAGGCCGACTCAGTAAACAGATTAAAACATTACGGACCGGATCCGGACCTGCAATCATGAAATTCATTACTTCGATTGTTTTCGCTGATTATTTTTACGTGAATTTTTGTGGCGATTTTTTTTTTTTTTTTTTTTTTTTGTACAATAACAGCTTTTATAACTTGAAAATAAATTTAGGAATTATTAAAATTAATTGCGAAATACAGCAAAAGTCACCCATGAAATAAAAATAATTGCTTGTACAGAAAGTAAGGACCTATGTACATCAAATTGTCTTTACTTTAAGTGATGGCTGAACAATTATCATTGAACGTTTCAAAGGTAAGCTTAAATATTAATGCAATACTTAAATGCAGCGATCAATTTTAAGTTCTTCTGTAGTTTATTGTTGCCTATCGCATACGGCAGCAGTCTGCCTCGAAAAAATAAATCTCCGCAACAAAGGACCAGATTGCAATCAAAAGAGCCAAGACTGCGGCAAGAAAAAGAAAGTCCTGTTCAGATGAAAACCCAGATCAAACGGCATCCAGGAAAGCTTCCAATGCTGAGAATATGCAAAGATTTAGTGACTCTCAAACTCCTGAACAAGCCGAAGGCTCAATCAAGAGCATCTGCAGGAGCTAGCTTAAGTGCTGCCCAATAGTGCGACTTTTAAGCTAGTATTAATCTAATATGTAGCATCGATTAATATTCATAACACCCCATTAATAGCATTTTTTATAAGAATATACACATATAGAAATACATTATAGTTCGTACTTGATAATTTTATTTTGTGTATATATAATTTTATCTTTGTAAATATAAGGCTAGGTTTAAAATGCATTATATACATCGTCTTAACATATAATCAAGTTAACATCGTGAGAGCTAAGTTTATTCCATAAGACATTACTTTAGTAATATATTTTAATAAGCATAAATTATTTCTATTACCACTAACGACGTTTTTTAATGCAAAAATGGATTTATCCCCCTTGATACATAGCCTGTTTACTTACATTCAATTTTTTATTTTTTTTAAATATATATATATATATTTTTTTTTCGTCTTTCGAACTCAATCTAGAGCCCTCCGCAGGAACTAGATTAAATGCCGCACAAAAGGGCGGATTTTAGGCTACTTACAAATAAAGCGAAACTCATCTTTTATAAACTATAACCTTTCATTTATATTTTTCAGGAAAACGCTGTACAAATGGCAGTGGAGAAGCAAATGACTCAAATGGGATACGTATTTAAAGAAGTAAACGTGATAAAAAGTAATTTGCTGTCAACTGAAAAGGGTATGCAAAATATGATGCGGAATATACAGGTTTCCTCTGACCAGTTTGAGAGAACCATGACAGATCTAAGAAAGCAAGATAATGATCTTAAAGTGTTAAGTAAAAAAATGGATGAAAATACTGTGACTTTATCTAACCAGATAAAAGAATTAAAAAATCAAGCAATGTCATTCAGGACTTCTCTGCAAAAAATCCATCGCAATATTCCGATAATCATTGAAAAAATTTTAAAAACTAAAAAGAAATTGTAAACGATAATATAACGAAGTAGCTCGCAAAATTTATCGATACAAAATGAATCGGTTATCCCCACCACCATCACCAAGCACATCTAAATATCCTTAAATATAATACGCTACATATATATATATATATATATATATATATATATATATATATATATATATATATATTATTTTTTTTGTTTTTGTGTAATAATTGAGGAGCAGTGTAAAAAATTTTGGCATGAGACGCACAGAAGTTGATACTCCCATTCACGTCTACACGCAAAAAGCTACCGCGCTGAAGACTGCAAAGAACCCACCCCGAAAAAGGACAACACAGTTGAAAGTAAGAACTAAATTCTATCTATCTCTTGTATCTCCTCCCATTACTACTAAGAACACGCACTGACTATTTTACACAAATGATGACCCACCTGCCCAAATTCAAATTATATTTCAACATTTCAATTTCTCACATACGTAGATAAATTATATTTATTTCTTCCTAATTGGCCCTAAAAAGTAAATAAAATAGTTAAATTCTTAAAACAAATATTCAACACGACTAATGTTGCCTGTAGTGGGCGCCTAGGGGCGGTGTGTATATAATATGGCCTGTGCGCTTCAATAAGGCATGGAGGTCACAAATGGCACACCTAACATTTTAGAAATAACAGATGCGAAATCTAACAGGTCAACAATTTTAATTGAAAATTTACTTACTTCGGATACAATAGTAGTGTTTCTTTTAAAGGAACATGAGCAAACAAAGAATCAGGTAATGTAGGAAGAATAAATTGAATTGAAGAATACTAACGGCTAGATCTAAATAATGTAACTGTGACTAAATGTTAAAAGTCCATGTAAGTTGACAGTTCGAAAGTTAAGTTCAAGTGTCCGACGAAAGTTGCTGGTTAAGTCCAGTGATGAACATTCCTTTGTATTTTAAACGAAGTGTACGGAGTAGGTTATTTGGAGTCTAGACGATATAGTCAAAGACGAGATAGTTCCATTTAAATGTCAGGTGCTGGTTAAGTCCGATGGTGAACCTTCCGTAGTATTTTAACCGTAGTATACGGAGTAGGTTGTTTGAGTCTGGAAGATATGCATGCAACAAACGATATTTACCTCACCACCACCACCCTGCGAGGCATGATGTGGCACAAGGCCGTTATTTAATGCGGGGTAAAACCAAGCCCGGATGCTCGGGCAAAAATTCCCCATAGACTCCGTAAAAACGGGATCGAGTAGCTGTCTCCCACCCCAGACGAGACTCTGCCCTTCGGCAGAACCTCGTCTGGGTTTCTCTCTGCTCGAAAGCAGAGAGTTCGTATCGCTTAGCTGGAGAGGAAACTCCAACTAATTGCCGAAGCAAGCCCAAGATTTTCTAAGCGTAATTTAGATGTGGCACATGGCCGAAAGTAAGTACACCCAGTGAGGATCGAACTCACTATACAGTCGTAATTGTTCTAGCCAGACAAGCTTGCTAACTTTTACAGCACCTCGCGTTATATTATAAAGAAGTGTAAACATTAACTGGTCCTGTAAAGTATTAGGTTGGTGCAAAAATATGTCGTTTTATCACATAGTAACATATGTGAGAAAACGACATTTTTTGCACCAACCTAATACTAAAAATCTCAAGAAGAATAAATTCAGAAGTGCTACAAAATATAAAAATTATAAAAATAATCACAAATTATATTCAGACTCAATTCGTACTAGTGAAACAACCAAAAAGACATTAGGTTTATTATAAATCTAAATGAACTTAAATCGAAGGGAGTGGGCAACGCAATAGGCAAGGTCATGAAAATATATATGTCTGCCCTAGATCACGTGAACGGTACGAAGGGCTACGAAATGCCCGTAACTCATGTCTGTCTCTCAGTTTTTATTTAACTTTAGTTCTTTTTTTTTTTTTTTACAAAAACATAACTTAAATTTGTGCGAGTGGGTCATCATTATTTTGAACATTTCCCCTCACTTGCTACACAGAAAACAATTGTAGTTGAATTAAACGAAATTTACTTACAATATAATACATTACTTATTGCATTACTTATAATACATTCCTTCTTGCCGTCAATTTTGACGGCACAGGTACACTAATAAATAAATAAAACACGATGTTCTGGATTAAAATCGTTGAATTCAATTGTTTTGTTTGTTTTTATTAGTATATATATATATATATATATATATATATATATATATATATATATATATATATATATATAGTCTTTAAAAATCAGAAGGTCGCCATTTAAACTAGCAAATCTTAGGTACTCTACAAAAATAGCTAACCATGTGTGGGATTTAAAAGAAAAAAAAACCAATTTTTTAAAAAAGGCAAAACCTTATAACAACCACTGCAAGATTTGCGACCTCTGTCAACAGAAAAAATTAGCATTTTATGACATTACCAGGTCAAAAGAACCTTCTTCTTCTTATTATTATTATTATTATTATTATCATTATTATTATTATTTATTTTCTATTAAACCCAACGTCGTGTGTTTTATTTATTTTTGAAAATAATAATATAGCGTTCATTAGGTTTTTTGGGTTTTTTTTTTAATAAAGCGTCAAGAGGCCATTTGATAAAAATTGCCTGAGTCTACCGTAAGGCTTAAACCAAGGTATGGGATTCAACTGACCTTCTGATTTTTAATGTTAAAAGTACTACATGTTATTTTTTTACTTTTATTTTTTCACTTTTTAATACTACTCTTTCCTTGTCTGATTCAACTCTAGTATATATATATATATATATATATATATATATATATATATATATATATATATATATACTAGCGATAACCAATATCAATTCCAGTACAAGATTGTGTTTTTTGTCATAAATCAATTATCTATATCGGACACACTGCTATCTCCTTGAGTAAACGCCTCACATGTTATTCATCTAATCAAAGGATCATAAAAATCTAGCCACCCACGATTTACATGATCTCTTGAGGAAAATTCTACTTGAAAACACAAAAATTCTATATAAACTAAATTAACGGAAATATCTGTGAGAGAGGTCCTGTATAAAACATTTCGCTGCCACTATCAACCTCACCTTATTCAACAGTGGTAATGGATGTTCAAAGTTTTAAAAAAATAGAAACACGCGCACTTGATTCCAGACGCGCTCAACATAAATAAATAAACACTCCTACTAGTATTCAAAACAAATAAAAAATATATCTTAAAGAGTCAAACAGAAATTAATAACACCTAAAAGTGACCCCCACCTTGAAAATGGCTAAAGAAGTGTCCGGAAGCGCTTGGGACTATGAACAATACGTACAATTTTTGCACTCACTTACTCCCAACAAACGGAGAAATGTAAGGATGTTGGAAAAACTAAATAAAAAAATTACTTAAAATATCCTTTTCAGTCAAATTCAGCAAAACGTGTCTAAAAGATATATATATATATATATATTAATGTATATTTGGGCAGCAACCTTTATATATGTGTGTGTGTGCGCACGCGCGTGTGTCGGTCTGTGTGTGTGTGTGTGCTAAAATATAGTTTTAATGTATGATACATTTATGTGTAAATGTACTTTATCTCAGGGATAGGGCGCTAATAAATATTAAATGAACACTTGGGTCAATCCATTAAAATACCGTTGGAATATAAATATTTTTTTTTTCTTTACAGTGAGGTTCACCTTTTACGGGGCTTGGGAGCCACTTGAGGTAGAGAGTTACAGAGTAAACGGAACAGTTTATACGGATAAGTAGGGAAGTTAAAGGTTGACTTCAATACGCTAATATTTAAGATAGTCGTGATCAGGAAAACATCTTCTTGGGAGTCGGCTCTACAGCACAGTCGTTCGCGGGAATTTACTTCATATAAATGGAGGAAATGTGTGTGATTTGCTACAATGTATGTAGCATAGCCGTGAAACAGATATGAAACTGATGTTGCTCTTCTAAATATTTTCCAATCTGTGGCGATCCGTGTGCAGATTTCTGCATTCCACAAGATAGACGAATTGTGTAGTGGACGCTTTCGATAACATAGAAATGTTTCTTCTGGTCACATAAAAATCCCTACTATCCAAAAGTGAAGAGAATACGTTTTAGGAACTTTTCAATGTGGGCCCGTTGTTCAATAAAATAATAAACAGGTATAGCAAAACAAACACGTGTACCCACTAAAAATAACGTTTATAGTATTAAGGTCAATTTAATAGATAGATAGATAGATAGATAGATAGATAGATAGATGTTTTGAACAATAAAAAAAATGGTTAAAAATTAAAATTTCAGTCACAGTGGATTGTATATTAATATTTTTGTTTTATTATTTAAATTATGTTCCTCGACTAGTTTCGGACATGTCCATCATCAGGAAATAAAAATCCTTGCTTGTTAGTTGCAATGGACTACAGGAGTGAATTACTGTCTCTGAAGAAAGTGAACTTTGTATGTAGTTTTCACGTTTTTTATCGTTAATTTTGATCATCCTTGTATTGGTCAAACGGCCTCTTTCAAGGTTTTTTAATTAGAGATTGGGAGATTCATGAGTCTCAGAATTCCCTGATTAGCCATTCTGACAACTTTATTGGTTACTAGGAAGGGAGTGTGTGTGCGTTAAGTGTATGGTATCTTTTATTTTTTGTGGGTGTGTGGGATGTGTCTATGTGTATATATTTGTGTAAGTGTGTGTATGTGGGAGACTTCAACACCTATGCAAGCATGTCTGTCTAGTGTGGTTGAGAAATGTGGGTGGGGTTTGATCTATGGATTATATTTTAATTCTATTTGTGTTATTTAGTCTTGTCCGTTCAGACAAAGTATTTTGAGGCGCAAAATCCATTTGTATTCATGTTCCCCTAGTATTTTTCTAAAGTTATCTTTTGTGCTTATTTCTAGTTTTTAATAATAGGGAATTTTGCATGGCTATTAAAATCATGGTTTGTTTTTGTTTTGTTTTATTTTTTGTATTTTTTTTTTCAGTCGGAAATATTATTCTACATGTAATAATCTTTCGTGGGGAGCCGACTTGATCTGATTCCGATAATTATTAATTCTGTAGTGAAAGGGCCATTCAGATTTTCCCACATATTGTTTCTGGTATAAAATGCATTCTAATAAGTAAATTATGTTATGACTTCTGCAGTTAGAGTTGTGTTAGATTTTGAAAGTAGTCTTAGTAGTCTTAGTGAACGAATTGGTATGTCTAATGTGGTTACAACATAGGCTCCTTTTGTTGTTACATGTTTGGGAAAATCTTGTTGTTTTTATTCTTGGTCTATTACATGTTTGAAATTTGGTTACTACCTATAATTTCCTTTGTTCCTTGGTCTACGACATGATAAAAGGCCGGGTTTTTTTAGGTCTAGTTTGAGATGTAGTATTTGCCACTGACTTTTGATTATCTGAGATAGTGGAGGAAGAGTGGTGTTGAAAGTGGTTGCTAGAGGGATGGGTTTGGATTTATTTTTAATTTTATACTTTAGGAGTGTTTTCTCTAGGTGTGGAAATTGCTTTATTTATTTGCTCCCTTATTGTGTTGTTTATAGCCACGTATTGTGAATTGATGCTCGAGATTTTTAGTGTGTTTACTTAGTTTTTCATTGTTAGAACATATCCTTCTGAGTCTAAGTGCTTTTGAATAGGGAAGGTTCTCCTTGAGGTGTTTAGGGTGGGAAGACTTAAAGTGTAGATAGTTGTGGGTGTCGGTGATTTGAGTGTGTAGTGTCGTTGTATTAGGTTGGTGCAAAAATAATGACGCAATAATGTCGTTTTTTGACATTAAAAAATACGTCAAAAAACGACATTATTACGTCATTATTTTTGCACCAACCTAATAGTTTTCTGCTTTTATCGATGTAGATGCGGGTGTTTAGAAATGTTACCGATCGTGTTGATTTTTCGTGGTCGAACTTGATGGAGTTGTGTACCGTGTTTAGGGTCATAAGAAATTCAGTAAGTTTCTCCTCACTGCATATGAAGAAGATATCATCGATATATCTTGTATAGAATATGCAGTAGTTACCGATGAAGGGATAAATATGAGTCTCCTCAAATTTGCCCATGAAGATTGTAGCATATAATGGAGCTGCAACAGTGACCATGGCACATCCTTTTACTTGCAGATAGTGTTTTCCATTGAAATCGAAAATATTCAATGCAAGAATATGTTCCATGATTTTTAAGACTACTTCTGCAGTGGGATTTCGTTTTGTTCTTTTAGCAAGTGCTTCTTTAAGGGTGGTTAGTCATTCGTTGTGTCTGATATTTGAATAAAGTGATCTTATGTCCATAGTTATTAGAGTAGCATTTTCTGACACTGTATGTGATTAATTCTGTTTGGAAGGTCTGATATCTCTCGGATGTAGGATTTTACTTCCTCGGCTAGGAGCAGTATGAAGTGATCTATGTATTTGGATATTTTAGTCCTGTGGTAGTTAAATGATGGAAGGACCAGCCTTCTTGAGTTGTTGGTTTTGTGTATTTTAGGAAGGAGATAGAAGCGGGCGGGGGTGATGTTTGTGGGTGTAAGTGTGGCGCATGTTTCTTTGTCAATGAGTTTATTTTGAAGTATCATGTTTAGTGAACATTTTAAGTTATTTTGTTATTCAGGGAGTGGATAGGCTTTTGTAGGTGTTTTTGTCAGCTAGTGGGTTGTTGGCCTCTTTAAGGTATTCTTTGACACCCCAGATCACTGTGGCACCACCTTTGTTTCAAATGATTAGGTCATCTCTGTGTCAGCGTGTCGTATTGCTGTTTTCTTTATGTCGCCATTTCAAATGTCTGTATCCGTGATTTGTCGAGTGAATGTAGAGTCCGTCTCTTTTATTGTTTCGAACATGGAAGGTGGGTGGTTATTGTCTTCGTAGTAGACTTTTAGCCGTATTTTTCTAAAGAAGGATTTTAGGTCCCTTTCCAAGGTGTCCTTATCAAACCTTGGTGGACTTGGTTAAAAGCTTAGTCTTTTATTTAGTAATTTGAATTTGTCGAGCGAGAATTTACTGTTACTTAGATGTATTACTCGCCCGTATAAGATATGTTTGTATTTGCAAGCATGACGAAGTTCTGTTGTAAAAGCTCGAAAGCTTGCAACATGTTCTCTATTAGGGATGCTATACCGACTTCCAAGTGTCTTGGTTGGAAGCTTATCCTGTTTTTTGGAAGGTTGAGTGTGCTCTCTGTTGATTGTCTACCAGGGGCTAATCTACGTGGTCTTGGGTGTTTGGTGGGGATATTGCTCTGTTTGAGGGCTGCTGTGTTTTGGTTTGTGTATTTCAGTGCAACACATTAGGGATGTTCGCGTAAGTTCAGGGTTTGTTTAGTGCATGTGTTCGTTTTGAGGTTCTAGGTGTCTGTGATGGTGGTGGTGTCGTTGTTGTTGGTTGTGGTGCTGATGGTTGTATGTTGATATATGTATGTGGCTTGTTTTTTATTTGAATTTTGTTGTAGTCGGTGTAGTTGTGGCGTGTTGTTGTCTTCTTTTGTGGTAGGGTCTTTCATTTTTTTTCTCGGTTAGGTTTGATTTCTCTTCTGTTCTTCTGTATAGATGAAATATTCCATTTCAATTTTCTTTGTTTTCTAGATTTTGTTTTCCGTAGTTCCCTCACCGTTTGGTCTGTGTGAGCCTTTTATAACCTTCTTTATGTTAGCATATTCCACTGTTTCTGTTAGTCTTATATACATACATGCATGCATATATATATATATATATATATATATATATATATATATATATATATATATATATATATATATATATATATATATATATATATATATATATACATGGAAATTATTAAGAGGATTTGATAATTATATTTAATTAATTCATCGTCTGAAAGAAACCTCAACAGAATACAGAGGCCCATTGGAACTGTTAGTATGATGTTTGCTTGGCAACTTAACTGTCAGGGTTTCAATTCTCGGTCGTGGATGCGCACTGCTGATGAGTCCCAAATATAGGACGAAACGGCCGTCCAGTGCTTTCCGCATTCTGTTGAGGTTTCTTTCAAACTCGGTGAATTAATTGTATATATTTAAATATTATTTATGACAATTACAGTAAAAATAGCTAATTCATTTCTCTGATTTAGTAACTTTTTTATACTTAGTAATATATAGTTTCACATTACTAAATCAGTGAAATCAATTAGCTATTTTTGGCATCATTGTCATAAAGCTTACTTTAAAAAAATTGTTACCTAATAATATACATACTTATAGTTGATGTGAAAATAA